>CM056384.1:48315747-48695747 GCA_029718625.1 Synaphobranchus kaupii | reverse complement strand
GGACAGTCAGCACTCATTGGCTAGCAGAACTGTCAATCACAGGAGTATGTGCGTATTTCCGGTACGACGCGATGCATTGGGTTTTATCAGTCCGCCGGGAAACAAGTTGTGCTAACTAATCGGTAGCTAGCGAATCCATCAAGAACAATGAGTGTTTCGGACCAAGACTAAGACCTTAACGCTGGATTGAAGACAGGTTTTGAAGTTCACGACATTTCTTTGGTGTGATGGACTGTTTTACTGGAGATCGCCGTGCCATTTGTATAAATCACATTTGTTTCATGCGGGTCTGTTGTTCTTGTAGCGCTGTTTCTGAATTGACCATAGAAGGTCTGTGGTTGGTTATATTGCATGTCAACCAAACGCGCCATCTTGTCAAAGTGGGCGGCTCTTTACGGCATTAGGCAAGTCTATGGACCAGACTTTGTGTTTATCTGGCCTTCGCGAGACTAGATCGTCTGTAGCTCTCAGCCTTCCCTCTGTTTCCAAGCCACTGCTTTTACACTTCAGAATAACACAAAGAAACAAAAAAACAGAAGGAGTGAGCTGTCATTTTATACACTGCTCCAGTCCCAGCAGAGCACTGCTGCACCCCCCGTTTCAGTGAAACATCTGAACTGGCCCATTCTGGCCGTTTGGACCAGCGAACGCAGGAGGGAAAAGGGATGTATATAAGCCTACCTGAACCACGCTTGGACACCACCTTCAAGCTCTGGGCGATTGTGGAGTGGAGCAGGATGAGGAGAGGAATGGGAGCTTTCATTTTCTGCCCGGTCCTACAGTCCTGAGGGGAGGGAAAAGGAGGGAAGGTTAGCGCCTCTTACTGGGGAAGTGAGCGAATGGCATCTGGGAATCAGAGTAAAGCTACACGGGTCAAAGAAGTAATTATTTTAAACCTTTAGAAGACACCTAATAATCTTTTCTTTTTTTTAAATAGAAACATTTGTTATGATTGGGTGACAACTCTTGGGGATCTTTGGGAGTTTATATATGTTTTACCACCATGGAAAAAAGTAAGTATTAAACCTACGTGTGGACAGTACACAGAGGGGTCGATTTACGAATGGTTTGCGTGTACAAAAACACGTGTAAAACTGTTACCACCTGCAAAAAAAAACATCAAAGGTGATCAACTAACGAGGTATAGAGAGGATTGCGTGTGCTAAAATTGAAAGAAATGTTGATTTCTCATTTTTGCGGCTAAGCCTGAATGAATATGCAAAATCGGACCTCCCTACATTATTTTACGAAATAGTGGGAGGTGGTCATGTAAATAGATTACTTTAGTACTTTTAAAGTGATTTACTAAGCCCGAAAGTAAGTTTGGGAAAGGTATTTGCAGGTGCATTTTAGTACAAATGAAAAGCAGATATTAAAAGACACTGAATTGATAAGATCACAGCTGTCATTGTAGCAAGACACGTACGGGTGAATTTGGAATATCCATAACTGAACATTCTGAATGATTGCATAACAATGGGAGCTAATTGACCCTTTGCTAAACCCCTCCTCCAAGCGGTGATAGTCCAATCATAGCCTAGCAACCATTACTGTGGACGTCCGTCAAGCTTTCCTAGCCTGTGTTCGGAATGGCTCACTCATTCACTCCCTCCCTATACACTAGGCTACTTAGAGCACTAGATAGGGATTCACTGGTGAAAGGAGGAGACTTCGGACACTACCATTTCTGAGCAGGTTACTAAGCCACGCGCGACGCTTGCGTGACAGTGGTCACCGGCTTGGTGAGAAAGCATGCAAGAAACTGTAAAAAAGTATTATTTTTTTATTTTGAACAAGGGATTTGTTGTCTCGTTGTAGGTAGATAAGTTAGGTAACTCGCTAATTAAGTTGCATTTTCCATTAAACAGTAATTATTGTTAAATTGAAAAAATAGTTAACACTTTGTAATATATTTAATCTACCACGTTTATTTATATTTTGGTTATAAAGCCAACTAAACTGATTTATACGCTAGGCTACAAGAAACTTGCATTTATATTTACATTTGTAGATCAGCACAGGCTCAGCCGTTGCCATCTTGACAAAAAAAATGTCTCCGGTGATGTAGTTTGTATATATATATATATACATATCTATGATGTGGTGTACATCGTTTGTACCCTACATTTTGTGGTGCATTGTGAGGGATATTGAGTGAACTATTTAGGGTGTCAAATTTGACATTTTGAATTTGGACACCCTACAAAATGGCCAATACCCTAAATAGTGCACTATATAGTGAATAGGGAGCGATTTCGGACACAGCCCTAGTTGTAGGTTAGCTTGTTATCATGGTCAAATGGTGAGATTAAGGAACCTGTAAAACTGACACTCCTTATCCAAAGAGTTTGGAGGATGATGTAATTTCTTTCCAGTTTCCAAAACCCAAATCAAACAAGGAAAAGTGTAGGCTGTGGATAAAATTATGTGGGTGACCTCATTCACAATTGAACCCCTCGGAGATGATGATGCACATCTAACATTATGTTTGCTCCAAGATAAAAAGCTAACGTTAACATCAACGTTACCCTTACAAAGTATTGGAACATTGAATAGATTTGTGAAATAATATCAAACTCTAGCTTGTGTCATTTAATTTGAAACAGTAAATTTAATCTCACCTCAAATGTAAATTGACAGAATTTTTATTTAATACAAAGGATTGTCCACTTCCGTAGTGTGAAATCAATACTGTACTGTTGTAACTTGCCATTTAAGCGAGTGCATCTAACGTTAGTTAGCTAGTTACCACTTAGCTAATTACTATGCTGAAACTGGACTTATTTGGATGTTTAGTTAGCTTACTAAATCATATAAAAGACCATATGTTAGTGTTTGCAGATCTATTTTTAAAACTAACGTTAGCTAACATTGAATAACATTAATGTTACCAGACTCCATCTCGTAAAACCGATGATAATAGCGTTTTCTTCATGAATGAGATATGGTTTGCTATTTTATGCCTAGCCAAGCCAGCTAGTCCCTCTGCTGATGGCGTCTGTTACATTAGCTTTCCACTGTCACTGTGGTAACGTAAGCTAGCTATAAAATAAAAACAAACTGTGGTAGCTAGCTAGCAAATGAGACAGCACACTGTGATGGAAATAATGCTGCCTAGCATCATACAAACTACTTTGAATCATTTCAGCTAGCATTTAAACTACACTACAAATATGAAATTGAAGATAAATTTTTCCAAAAGTTCCTAAAGTTACTATTTTTCCAAAAGGACAGTAGCCTACTTTCATGGTTGAGAATGCCTTGTTTACTTTGACGGACACAGAAAGCTTGACGGGCATAGCAACAATTACTAAGGGGGGCTTAGCGAAGGGTCAATTAACTCGAGTAGGCTTTGTGCTAGTAAGCACACTAGCACAGTTATGATCACTTCAGTCCTGACAAACGCCTGTAACTCCCGGCAGAAACTAAGAGACATCCAGTTAAACAGTTTGTAATAAACCACCAGCTCTTCAGTGGAATAATAGGCTAGCCTATACCTTACACTAAAAAAAACAAAAAAAACAGCAACATTGCTGCCTGTCTTTTCACCGTTTTATTACAGTATAACCTTTCCAAACACGCAAAATCTCATTTAAATATGGCTGTTTGCGGCTGGAGTAATTTACATAATGACTCTTAGTTGATCACCCGCAAAGTGTGAAATGATAACGTGTGCAAATACTTTGGCTGCACCCGCAAAATAACACCCCTTATTTGGGATCTTAGTAAATCAACCCCAGAATCTCTTAATCAGATAGGGCTGTGGATTGCTGTTGAAGACTCTCATCCTCTGGCCATAAAGCCCTGGTATTACAGAACAGACTGTGTGTCAATGACAGTGGGGGAGACCAGCAGTCCAATTCAAAACAAGCTGCTTAACCAATAATACCATAATGATATTGTATAACTACTATATCAAACAACCAAACCACCACCGCCACCCCCCCACCCCCCACCCCCCATTCAGAAAACCTTTGTGCTCCTGAGAACTTAGCCTTTTGGAAATTACATTTTTTATATGAAATCTCATTACTTTTTATCAGGTCAGTGTTGATTGATACTGACTATCACTAATGAGTGAAATTAAGCAAATTAGGTAAACAGCTGATACACCAATTCAGAGCAAATTGTATTACCTTGAGTGACGCATACTGTATAAAATCAGAACCTGTAAAATCCAATATATAGATTTAAATACTGTATTTTAAAAGTGAAGTTAGTTAATATATTCTTAAATATATTATTGAATAATTGTTGGAAAAATGCACAAAATTATATGCATGTATACAAATATTATATGTATTTTGATCGTTTAGATTTCAGCTTATTTCTGAAATTATTTATGGATTTCATGTTTAATTACTTACATTTTGCCAATGTGTTCCCGTAGTGATAATGTAAAAATGTCAGACCCAGTTGGCAGAATATAACACACCGGCAAGTGCAGTCAGTGTTTCGACACTGATTTCAGTTCCAGATCAGACAAAAACTATCAAGTCAAACAGACAATTCTTTAGGTTCACCAGATCTTCAGCTCCTGCATTCTCTCTGTCCTCTCTGCTTATTAACTACAGGAGGCTATGTTTGCTTATGAATATTTTAACACAGAACATCCATAACCACAGTAATGCACTTTACCAACATCCATCAGTGCACTTTACCAACATCTATCACCACAGTAAAGTACTTTACCGACATCTATCACCACAGTAATGTACTTTACCGACATCCATCACCACAGTAATGTACATACCCCAATATCAATAAAGTTGGAACATGTAAATAAAAACGGAAAGCAATGATTTGCAAGTCCTTTTTGACCTGTATTCAATTGAAAACAGTACATAGGCAAGATATTTAATGTTTTAACTAATCAACTGGGACAGGGGCATGTTCACCACTGTGTTATATCACCTTTCCTTTTAACAACACTCAGTAATCTTTTGGGAACTGAGGGCACTGATTGCTGTAGTTTTGAAAATTAATTTTTTTCCCATTCTTGCTTGATATAAGACTTCAGCTACTCAACAGTCCGGGGTCTCTGTTGTCGTATTTTGCGCTTCATAATGCGCCAGACGTTTTCAATGGGAGACAGGTCTGGACTGCAGGCAGGCCAGTCTAGCACCTGCATTCTCTGACTACGAAGCCATGCTGTTGCAACACGTGCAGAATGTGGCTTGGCATTCTCTTGCTGAAATAAGCAGGGAAATCCCTGAAAAAGACTTAATCTAGATGGCAGCATATGTTGCTCCAAAATGCATATGTACCCTTCAGTATTAATGGTGCCTTCACAGATGTGCAAGTTACCCATGCCATGGGCACTAACACACCCCCATCCCATGACAGATGCTGGCTTTAGAACCTTGCGTTGGTAACAATCGGGATGGTCCTTTTCCTCTTTGGCCCGGAGAACACGACATCCATTATTTCCAAAACAATTTTGAAAGGTGGACTCGTCAGACAATTAAATATATGTAAAAGAGAATTTATAAATCACTGCTTTCTGCTTTTATGTGTATTTTTCATAATGTCCTTTTTTGGAATTGGAGTTTGTACTTGATTATACCACTTTCACCACTTAATTATCAGACGATTAAATTAAATTGAAATGTTTTAGGCTTCAACTGTAGTGAGACAGAACTGTCAGCGCTGAGAATGTGGGGCTGGGTATTGGGTGGGTCTATAGAATCACTGCCGATACTAAACCATAAATCACATCTTTCAAAATGTTAAAGTAACTTTCGTCTAACTTTATGGAAACATTCTGGAAAAATCACAAATTGTTTGAAGAATAGGTATCAAAATCTCAACAGTGGGGCCCTGGGTCTCCTTTATCCTCCAACCTTTGGAGGAAAGGATAAGAAACTCATCGAACAAGATTTGAGACATCCCACAAAAATACATGTGAAGTATTGATACATTTTATGAATCCCGTGAAAATGAGCGAAAACGATTGGAGCAGGTTACCTGGAGTGTTCTCACTACTCAGTTATTACAGATGGATACATTTCAAAAGGCAGGGAATCAATGCATTAAAGATTACCCATCATCACTCTTTTCATTAGTCAATGAAATATGAGATATGGTTTTAATTTTCTTTCCCTTTACAGAGATTGACCTCCCGTCATGACCCTCCAATAGAACAAAATTAACCAATTAATGCAACTCATTTTCTCACGCTCATTTCATCACCGTATGCACGCCGACCAGGCTCGGCGTATGCCATCACTGACTTCACACCTGAGGATAAATATATAGATAGATCTGTGGATATGTGCATATAGACCCGTTCCTCAGTTCAGGAATAAACAAAAATGCACACAAAATAATAGAAACAGAATTATAAAATACATGGTCTTGGGGGGGAACCCATTTGCTTTTGCGTCTTTTGTAATGTAACTTGAGCTCATGCAACCCCCATTGCGAGTATACTACAAAACATGGGGGGAGGGGCCATTCTATCAGTCATCTAATGAGGTCAGAATAGCCTTTCCTTCAAGCTTATAGAAGGCTACAGAGTCAGGGGCACGGATTCATTCAGTTAATTTTTTTTAAATTATATCAATGATGTTTGTTTAAAAAAAATCCTGTCTTTGTGAAGAGAGAGAGAGAGCTCTGTAAGATCATGTGTGGGAGAGACTAGCATTTTCAGCGAAAGCTCGTCTCACGATAAGCATGTTTTACATCGTGCTCGGTGCGCCAGCAACAGAATCTCTCTTTATGCTCCTCCAGGCATTTGTCGAGGAACGCTCGCTGACTGCCAAGCACATTTGGCACCATGCAGCCTGGGATTGTGGGGTTCTGTGTTCAACCAGTCGGGCCTTAAGAACATGTTGGCGATAAGCTCATCAATTTGTTCAAAATTTGTGCTGCTGGCTTTGGTTCCATTGATAGGCCTGCTATCATACACCCACGACTGAGCGAAACGTGCTGCCTGGTGCACCCTTGGACACATTCACCGTGCAAAGTGCGTGTCAGAGAGCGGGTAAAAATGCGTTTCCCACAGCAACACTGCGTGCCTCATCATTTATAATGATTGTATGATTCATTATGGGCTGTATCTCACTGTATGTGTATCTGCATATGCTGTTCATATTGCTGCCCCCATTTAATTTGATATCAGTCACGTGTGCACCTCCCATCAGCGTCGAGACGATTTAATCGCCCCCGTCGTCATCCGAAGCACTGAAGGACCAACAGGCAACACAGGGAAACCGGCTTCTTTGTCCACAGAATCTGTAGGAGCTAAGAATCGTTGGCGCACAGCGAAAAGTAGAAAAGCGCTCCTCCACCCCCACCCCCACCCCATCTCTACATTCCACTCTCCAGTTCTCCTGGAACTCGAGGAGAAATCTTATCATTTTAATTAGCCTTCCCTCCTGTGAGGTACAAACATTTACACAAAAGGCAGTCTAGATGAGCCTGGCTCCCTCCCTCAGTCACAAGCCACAAATGAGGATTATTAAATGCCTGCGCACACCGGATCACTACCCTCTAATAACTACTGAGAATTCGGTGAAGTGCAGTGTGTAAAATTAAAGACCTCTGGCATCTCTCTGAAAATAATCACTACTTCACTGTACAATTGTTATTTCACCTTTTCTTAAACTTGCAAGAGCAATACATTATTTTCAGATATTTTTTTGAGAATCTATAGCTTTCTGAAAAAATTTGAAGAAGCTTGGTTCCACATGCCAAGAAAGCACAAAGCGCTTTCACACATGACCTTTATAGAATAGAATAACTTTAATTTTCCTGCTAGGGAACAACAGAAAAGACAGACAGTGGGGCAGACCCAGAACACACAAACATATCAAACAAAGACATTCAATATAATAATTGCCTTAATCAAACTAATTAAGTGAATTCAAGTGGAATACAGCCATCATTAAAAATAGCCCCCGCTGTCCCGAGATGTCCAGTGTCATTAAGCAGTCCAACACACAAACTCCGCCTCCACGACTTTCCTCCATACACGCAGTGTTGTGGTCTCTGTACACTGTTTAAACGGAGCTTCAGCCTTCCCAGTCGTCGCCTCACTCCTCCCCCGCAATATCTTCTACTTTCTCTTCCCTGGTGGCCTTTTGAAGAGTGCCTGTCTAGATCAGTCCCGAGTCCCGACATCTTCAACTCCAGTGAAGAATGATGGAAACTTTGTGGCTGCAGATTGAACGGACATTCCCGAGCATATGTTGTGAATGCGTCTCCATGGTGACGACCACAAACAAAATTATCCCGAATATACAATTTGCCAATAATACAAAAACAAGCAGCAGGAGTGCCCCGACAAATCTCCAGCCCACTACCCCATCCCACAACAGACACACAGCGCATGAAAAAAACAAAAGACAAAAGCCAGACACAACAAAATACATTCAAATTAACGAACACGAGAGACAGCTGGACTACGTCGCCATTACAGCACCATGTGACGTCACATTATGATGGTGATTGGTTCATCCAACCAATTGTGTTGCATGGGTTTAATCCGTTTCCCCCTTTACATTATGTAAGCTGCAGGTAGAAATATAAATTGCATTTCTCTCATACACTGATCCTACTCACTACAGTAAATGTTATATATACATATACATTAAAATTTACAATATTAAATTGTAATTTTAAAATGGGCAAGTATGAGGTCAAGAATAGCATGAATTCAATTTGTTCTTCACCGGAGTTGAAGATGTCGGGACTCGGGATCAGGACTGATCTAGGACTGCAGGCACTCTTCAAAAGGCCACCAGGGAAGAGAAAGGTGAAGATAATGTGGGGGGCACCCCACCATTCCCATAGAGATCCATTCAAATGCAGAGATGTTATAGTATCGCTTGTAAGAGTACCGGAAAATAAGATAAAGAGTCTTTTGATGTTGTTGGGTCACAGACATCAGAAAGTCATGGCATGCAAAGGATATGTGACCAAATATTAAAAATTATTACTTTATTCTATATATAAATGCAGGGGTGCCAATAATTGTGGAACAAGTAGTTTTGTTAAAAAATAATTATTTCTTGAGGGATTTTCTTTTCTCAGAATAAATTTTTATAAATTTTTTCAGTGTGAGATTAAGCTAATTCACTAAACGGTGAATTTTTTATAACCCTTTTTACTCATCTTTACCATTTTTACACAGTCACATTCTCCAGACACATTTTCCTATTGAAATCTATGTGTCACTGTCCTGACACTTTCGGAGTGCACTGTATATACACAGTATAGAAAGATTATGTAAAGATGTAAAGATATAAAGTCGATTAATTTGAACAAGCAAACCTGTATTGTAGTGTTTCCAGGGAAACTGGCCATGCAGGTAATTATAAGAATGTTGTTCACACTGTTCTGAGACAGACTGCTTGCAAGGTGAGCTCTACCATGATTTGGATTGTAATCTATTGTACAGATTTCCATCATCAAACGCAAGACATGGTTTATCAACCAAGTTCCTTTTCCTCAAAGAATATAAATTTATTTTATTAGCAATTTTGACTGGATATATATACTTCTAAATATAAAAGTCTTGTGTGTTAAAATCTATAACATGTATTACAAAACACAAGAATGCTCTCTTAAATGCACTTGTATTGAGGCATTCCAGTGTGTACAAGGCTAAGAGCCTACTTCTGTGCAATAGCCAAACATTACAAAAAATATGTACTTAAAGGCTGGTCTGTGACTCTTCTGAGAGAATAATCACAATCTGGGCAGTAATTATTGGTAATTTTGCCAATACATTCAGGACAAGAGTTTGGCTGGATTTGCAGTAAAATAGGAGTATGGATTGATGCAAGGCTGGGATAACCCCTAATTACATCAAAAGTTTCTCTCACAAATACAATTTTTACCTGAATAGATATGTTTTATGGAGCTTCTAGAATGACATTATCTGATGTAGAGAATGTCGGTAAAAAGGCACAGTGTTTACAGCATTGGAGGTAGGAGACCTAATACATGACAAGCAATGAATGACAATATGCTGAGATGACTGAAATCGTGATTCTTTGAGCGACTATAATGGTGACATCGGGATGACGTGCTGCAATCTCACACATCATCTTTTTTAAAGGTTACAGCATCCACCGTTCTCTCCCTCTCTAGACGGTAAGTACACATGAACTAGATTTTAAAATCTATACACTAATCAGTGGCCAGAGTGAGACTCCTCCCTTAATCTCGAGCAAGAACCCTGTGAAAAGAGGCCAGCCCTGTTACATGTTAGTTATCATTATACAGGGCTGGCCTTGTTTCACACGTGTAATTAAGAATAGGCTACCTGGGCGATAAACACCATCGATAATTATCGAATGCAATTCCGGCCATCGCCACTGTGTGGTACTGCCTTTCTTTTGGTCTTTTTATCTTTAAGTATACCCAATATATACAGCAGTAAAACATCCAAACTTCAGAGGCCGCGTGAAATGCTTCTGGAAAAAAACATCACCGCTGATGTCTATTGAGTATTGATAAAACAGCCAATCAGCAGCAAGGTCTTACAGCTTCCACGTGATCAAGTCATGCGTTTTTGTCAATCACATGAGACGCAACGCCTTTCTGCTGATTGTCCATTTTATCAACAACCAGTAAACAACCATAACGTTCTTTTCCCGGAAGAATTTCACACGGGCTTTGAAGTTTAGATTACTACCGCATCAAGTATAATTTAAAGGAAAAAAAAGACGAAAAGAAAGGCAATACCCCACATGGTGGTAACGGCCGTTATTGCAATCGATAATCATCGTTGCGGTATATCGACCAGCCCTACCGCTAACTGTTGTTCCATGTTACCTACATTGGAGTTACAAAAATAGTTACAATTTAACTACACAGGTATAGCTGCAACTCAATGCAAACTGTTACCTCTTATTCTTATGTTTTTATGTAATTTCACTTATGTAACCAGATATGATTGCCATTAGATAAGAACACAATAACTTTAGAATAATATGAATATAAAGTTATGTTTAGAAGACTAAATGCAGCACTCGCCACATTTAAGCCTTGTTAAAAGCATGTAAACATCCTTTCAACTTCCTTTTTCCATCATTTTAGGCCTTTGTGTTTGCATTCGAATGAAAATGCACTTTATATCATTTAATAGTTAGTAATCCAGTGGCATACCTTGTGTGCAGAATTAGTCTTCAGATTTCATTCTGCTCTGGAGTGTGTTGATATTCCTATACAACTGTGCCCCTAGTGGCAAATTTAAATACAGCCCGATGCAGATGTGGAAGAGTCACAGTTTGATGTATACTTTAACGTACTGGAGATGAAATTGCTCACAAAGAACAGGCACCTAACAGGGACATTTCACACAGCTATCAAATATAGGATCCAAAAAGGTAGCATTCATATGGGTAGCTGCAAGGCACTATGCAGCCAGGCATTGACTGGAAGGGCAGTATAACTGTGGACTAGATGTAGCTTACAGGCAGTAAAGTTCAGATTTATTGCAATGGGAGCCGTATAACCGAGACTGTTATTCTGTGTACTGGATGGCCCATTACCATTCAGATTTTCACCCGCTGGAAAATACTACTGTCAACTATTACCAACTTCTCCCTGAGCAGAGTCCACACACATGCAAACAGCCCATACCCCAGGGACCGTGGGGTTCGGTTTTGGTTTTAAAGGATTTTTAAAGAGACAGACTCCACGGACTCTACAATTCTGCAGATTATTGATCTACTTGGCAGCCACTATATGAGAGACAACATACTGTAGCACACACAAGATACTGATCTCAGCTGTTAGCCATTATGTGCTCTACCCTGCTGTGCTGTGCTGTATGCTGCTGTGCTGTACTGTATGCTGCCGTGCTGTGCTGTATCCCCCCCCCCCCCCCCCCTCACAGTCATCATCCCGCTATCCAGCTCTATGCCCTGAACACATAGTACAGAGACCACTCTCATTTACAGTGGCTTCAGAAAGTATTCATACCCCATTGATTATTTCTCATTTTGCTGTGTTGCAAAGTCAAATTGAAACATATTTACATGGGATTTTTTTTCTACTCCTGTAGAAGCAATTCTTTATAATGTGCAAATTAAATAAAGTATTTAGATATCTTCAGCATTGATTGTTTTAACATATTTTTAAAGTATCATATTTCATATTTGGTCGCATATCCTTTGTATGCTGTTACTTCCTGAAGTCTGTGACCCATCAACATCAAAAGATTCTCGATATCTTATTTTCAGGTACTGTTACAAGTGATACGATAACCTTTCTCCATGTGAATGGATCTCAATGGGAATTGGGTGATGAGACTAGATTCAGCTGTAAATTACACTGGTACAGTATGGAACACATGGTTGGCTAAATGGCTGTAAGTCATCAAGGGTTTAACGTATCAAACGAGCCCCAAACCATCACTCTGCGGCCAGATATGGAGCAGATGTGGATGGATCACTAAGGGTTTCTTCTCTTCTTTTTCCCCCCATAGAGTTTCAGGTACTAGTCTCACCCCCCAATTCCCATAGAGATCCATTCACACGCAGAAAGGTTATAACTATCGCTTGTAACAGTACCTGGAAATAAGATATCGAGAGTCTTTTGATGTTGATGGGTCACAGACTTCAGGAAGTAACAGCATACAAAGGATATGCGACCAAATATGAAATATGATACTTTAAAAATAAAGCAAGCATACTTATGTCAATGTGATATTTCAGTTTTTTATTTTTAATATAATCCTGAAGATGTCTAAATACTTAATTTACTTTGCACATTATAGAGAATTACGTCTACAGGAGTAGGAAAAAATCCCATGTAAATATGTTTTAATTTGACTTTGCAACACAACAAAATTAAATAATCACTTTCCGAAGCCACTGAGAGAGAGAAAGAGACAGAGAGAGAGAGACAGAGAGAGAATATGTAGAGAGAGATGAGAGAGAGAATATGTAGAGAGCGAGAGAAAGAGAGAGAAGGCTCTCATTGTAAGTCTACGTTCAATGGCTGAGCTCACTGATGAACCTGCATTATTCATCATTCCCAATGACAGCCTCTAAGCAAGACACAGATGCACACGTGTGCACGCACACACACAGACACACAGACACACACACAAACACGCACAATACTTGGTTTAAAAGTTTGGTTTAATTTGCACTGCATATCCGACTGTACATCTGCTAAATTTAAGCATAGCCAGCATTTAGTATGTAGCATTGTTGATTTTTAGTCCAACATTAACAATTATTAATAACGCCAAATTACAAGGGCCACAAATGTTCTGGAATTCCAACATAAGTCCAAATTATAGTCATTTGTGGAGGCTTCTCAACCCACAGTTATTAAGCCTCGCATTATGTTTGGGGTCAGTTTGACATTCAGTGTTTCATCTCTCCCTAAATACCAGTTAAACTTTTTTTTCTTTATACTATGACTTTACCGAATTTGGTGAGATTAAATAGTAAACACACAAACATGGTGCTATGATTTCAAAAGTCCTGTAGCAACTCTCTATACAAAGGTGTTGTGTTGGGCTCATTTGTGGGGTAGCTGTATAAAATGTACGCAAATATGCAACCTATTTTATTTATATACTGGTGTCACTTTTCCATACAGGTTTTAAACTTCACAAACATTCACTTACCTCCACCTCTAAAATGAGATGTTTCATCACAGATTTTTTATATTAAGGGATAAAAAGGCTAATCAATTGGGAGACATTAAGAAGGCGACACACAAAGTTTTCTATTACAATAGTTTTGTGTCAGTCTACACTGTTGGGGTCAATTTGACCCCAAACATAAAAGACGTCATAAAATTTCAACATAATATAAGGGTGAAACAGGTAATAAACTAGAATGGCTGGCTTTGTACAGCCTGTACTGGCTCAGTGATGCCTTTTTGAATCAGCACGGATTCTACCACAAAATTTTACACGTTATAGGACAAGACAAGGGCAGACAAACCCTTTGCATTTAAAATAACAAAATAAAGTTTAATATTAAAAAAGAAAATGCCAGTAGCTATGTTATTGTACATTTGTATATGCACTTCCCTTTATAACAGAATTAAAAATGGTTTTTTTTAAAAACATGCGTCCATGCTGAGTAGAGAATAATAAAAGTGCTATCATAATGTCATTTTATATTAACAAGTGAAGATATACGACTTGAGTCCTTCCAAATATTGACGCATCCAATGTGTTTTGCGCATCCATTCACTGTCCTGGCACAGGCATACCCACTCACAGCGCAGTGTACAATTAACTCTGCTAAGATTGTCTGAATTGCAATGGATCTGAATCGTAATAGATCAAAATTAGCTTTATACAGTTCACTCCACCTGGAATAGAGCCGCTTTTATGATAAATCAGCGTGAATTATATTTTATCTCATAATTATTCTGCAATTAGCAGGCTATTGTGTGTAGCTTCATTTTGCATATTGTCATCAAAATGACTTTTCCTAATAGCGCTGTGAATGGACTCCACGCCCCCAAGCCATAACAATCCAGCATCAATGGGTGCTGCCTGGCTGAAACGCTTCAGTGAGAATTTGGTTAGATTTTTTTTTTTTTTTTAAGTCACACATTCAGGAAAAGCCACAAATGGGGTGGAATTTTAATTATGTCACAGATATTCAATATTTGATACATCCAAAGACATACGGTGGCTATTCTAGTGTTCTAATGCAGTCTAACCATAAACACTGTATTTAACAGTTTATAATGCAGTTACAATAATGTATTTTCCATTGATAACTGTGTGCATACACTGCCGTTTTGCACTCTATACACACTGCAGTGCTTAGTGTTACTTTAATGGATCAAATGTACTCCATGCAAACTGTAACATCAACTTTAACAGTGATAAAATTTACTGTGCGCCATGTTATTATCAATACATACTTTTAATATCTTGTTTTACTAGTTATAATGTAACACTAGGGCTGGGTATCGTTCGAAATTTTTCAATACTGGTCCTGATACCAATAACTGGTGTTTGATACCGATGCCAAATCGATTTTTTAATACCTTTCTTTGCTGAGTGTAAACACATTTTGCAACAATATCGAAAAAATAATTTATCATTTAACAAAATAAGCCAAAACTTCTCAAATGCTTCAGTGTTTAATGTTGTCAACTCAAACAGCTGTATAAAGATTAAGAAAATTATGCTTTAAATCGAGAAAAATCTGATCCAAAGATAAAAACAAGAAAGAGTCCCTTTGTTGGGGCTAAAAATGTGCTACTTAACAGATAATTTTAGAAATTTTTGCCAAAAAGTACAGAAAATTGGCACCGAATATTTGTTCAAAACTCGGTGCTATGGACATGATTCGGTCGATGCTGAAAAAGTATTGAGGTTCGATACCCAGCCCCATGTGACACTGCTCTCAATCTTCCCTGATACAGAAGGCAGGCGGCCGGGCTGGACGCCACCCATTGCCTGACCACATCTCGCACTCTCCCACAATGCACCACTCCGGTGACTATGGCGGCTGGCCCGGGAGGCTTTGGTGGACCGCCGTTTTTACAGGTGTGGTTTTGGGTGGATTTCACGGGGGACAATGGGACCGTACAGTCTGCCCTGGAGAGATAAAACCAGGAAGAGCGCAGAGACTGCCCATCATCATCCCCTCCCTCCATCCCTCTCTCTGCCTTGGGCCTCAGCAGGGCCTCGCACTGCCACACTGGTCTTAAAGCTCAGGGCCCGGGGGAGAGGGGGGGGGTCTGGGGGGGGGCATCCGGGCCCAGGGGAGGGGGGGGGGGGGGGGGGGGGGGGGCAGATGGGTCGGTCTGGGGGATGCTAGATGGGGACCCTGCGGGTGTTGTAGAACGCGTCCCTTAGCCACGGAAACCGACCTGGATGCGTATACTGAACAGAACCCATGCAGCCACTTTTGCGCAGGCTTCCCCTCCCTCCCTCCCTCCCTCCCCTCAGCCGGGCTGCTGTGCTTGGGCCACGCCGCCCGGCTTCCTTTTCCTGTAAAGAGCTCCTCACTCAATCACGTCCACACAAAAAGCAAACCTTTTAAGTCAAGTCACAAAAAAACTCCAGTTGGCAGCTACTCAAAGAAGAGGAGAGCTGCATGCAGAGAACGGGACACACACAGACATGCACACACACGTACGCACGCCTGCACACGTGTCTCACACAGGCACTGACACATGCACGCATGTCTGGTCTGTGCACATGCACACACACACCAATGAAGATGCACACGCACACACAAATGCATAGCCTACGGTATATCCCCAGGAACAATAGCTTCATCCAGCCCATGACAGATACCTCCCCATGTTCATAGATAGAAATCACGTGCATCATACTGAAGACATAGTTCATCCTCCATCATATGCTCCAACAGATAGAAAGGTCAAACTTTTACTTTTCAACTGCATCACTGAGCACAAAGCGCCGCTCAAATGGATGGGGAGCAAAGAACTGAAACACCATCCGTATGTTGCACAAGCTGAGATACACACCACATGCACACGCTTACATAGATACCATAACCATATGCACACAGTCATCCACAAAACACCAGCTGTGTGTAGTTTTTTTTGCAATTACCATTATTATTATTGTTATTACTATGATTATTGCTCTTGTTATTATTGTTAGCACTCGTCAAATGTTTGTTAATCCTTACCAATCTATGGTGGTCATAGATTAGTGATTAATCCCCATTTGTTAAATCCATGGGATCTGTTACATCCCTTAGTTCAGAGGTCTCTCAGAACCTGTTAATCCTGCCCAGGGTTGGCCATCTCATGAATTCATTTTGCAGTCATTCCCATGATCCACAGCTGTCACCCAAATCCCGCCACGTGGGCTGTGGTATCCGTAGCGACGCGGGCGCACGTGTCCACCTCGCTCTAATTCATCGCCCTTCCTGGCGGAATGTCCACGGCGGCCATCTCCTTAAACTCGCCCAATTACGCTCCTCTCTTCCGTCTCTTTGTGCTCTGTGCATCACAGGCGGCGGTTAAAAATCGATTCTCCGCCTGACCGGGCAAGGTCGGGACTCATCGCCAGCGGAAAAGAACTCAGGCTCCAGGCCAGCCAGTTTAGCAGTGTTCTCCTGGACGCACGCTTGAACTGGGATTGAGGGGATTGAGATTTCCTGGTGGGGGGGGGGGGGGGGGGTTTCGCGAGAGATTCGGCCCTACCGGTCAGAGATAAACAATCACGAGGCAATATCTACAGGAGAAAACGCTGCTACTGTCAAATGAACACAGGATATTTTAGACAGACCAACTCTTTGCATTTCATCTAGCAAATCAGTCTAAGTGTCGATACAGACCGAAAACTGTTACTGTCACACATAATAAAAAGTGTGGATATTAAATTGATCTAAGTAATAATTAGGGAAATGGTGTCAAAAACCTAATTTCATCTGTCAACACTCTGTAGTTAAACAGCCCCAAAGCTGAGTGCCTGTGATTCCCAGTCTCTTGACCTGAGGAAAAGAGCACACATGTTTTAATTAAACGTGGGAGAATTCAATCAGAATAAAGCTCTTTCAGCGACTGAACGATCTCCAGGATGAGTAGAACGGTTCTCTTCGACTCGCTGGCCTTAAGGTGCTTTCAGTCCAACCTGTCGCTCTGTTCCAAGACCTGACTAATCAAACTCAGTGAGGGGATGTTTTTATGAAGCTAATTCCATAGACTCAACCCACTGCAACACTAAACACCCAGCCCACTGCAACACTAAACACTCACCCGACGGCAACACTAAACACTCACCCCACTGCAACACTAAACACTCACCCGACTGCAACACTAAACACTCACCCCGCCAGTGCTAAACACTCACCCCGCCACAGTGCTAAACGCTCACCCCGCTACAGTGCTAAGCGCTCAACCCGCCACAGTGCTAAACGCTCACCCCGCTACAGTGCTAAGCGCTCACCCCGCCACAGTGCTAAACGCTCACCCCGCCACAGTGCTAAGCGCTCACCCCGCTACCTTGCTATCCTCAGATCCATTAGCAGGGCCAAACCACGCGGCTGCAGTGCATCAGTCACCCGCCGAGGAGCACCCGCTGCAGACCGCCATTACAAAACAAATGAATATTGATGGTTATAAAAGGGATGCTGTTATGATACGGTCTGAGAGCTGAAGATTATGCTGTCTGAAGCAATGATAAAGTCATTCCTTTATTGCTTGTTTCTTTAATGAATGAATGCAAACCATTTAAATTTAGTGGCAATGCAGCTGGACAGTGCCACCCAAGAGGCAGTCAAATGCACAAAGCTTTTCAGAGGAGGAGGTACTGGGGCTGGGGTGGAGGGGGGCGGGGGAGGGGGGAGGGGGGTTCACTTCCTGTGTGGGTGAATGATTTCCATGGTGACTCACTTGTCTTTATTGAATAGTAAATAAACCTGAAGGTTCTCCCGCAAACGCGCACGGCCGGTCCACCGAATGCATTCAGACTCGGCTCCGAGACTCAGGACCCACTGAAATGCTGCTGATCCCCCCCCCCCATTTAATCAACCCAATCACTGTGCTTATGTGTGCATGTACAGGGAGCTTGTCCTTGAGGAGGGGAGGTGGGGTACAGAGAGGGGGCAGTGGAATGCAGTGATGATGATGATGATGATGATGATGATGGTGGTGGGGGAGATGCTTGCTGGTGGCACTCCCACAGTTATATGCCCTCTGTGCTTTTACTCACTTCAACTGGGGAAAGAAAAAATCCACCCAAACCCCCATGTGGTGAACAAAAAAAAAAAAAACTTCTATTCTATTCTTCAGCCAAAAAAATATAGCGAATACAAAACAAGACAAATGTCCCTCTCTTTCAGTGCAGCAGAAACGCTTAGCAGCGCAGGGGGGGAAAAAGCAAAAAAAACAAGGAGTCTGCTGCCACTTAATTGCTGAATGAAGCAAACTGTGCAGAGGCAGTCAAACAGGGTTAAGTTCCAATAACACAGCCTGCTGAGCTCTCCGCTTTACGGCTGCAGGTCTGCCGCGGTCAGGTCGCCCCTGCCGGGGCCTCAAGAACACCTGACACGGTACCCCCCTCTAATACTGATCATTACGTGCTCCACAGACACCACAGCAATCTCCACAGTGGAGAATAAAACACCATTGATCCGGAAAAACCTAAAAGGAATTTTGAGAAGGGCTGGGGGTAGGTGTGTGCGTGTGTGTGTCTGTGTGTGTGCATGTGTGTGTGTTAAATATACTGAAGCAGCACTGCAATTTTTCAGCTCTATTCTGTGGAGGAAGGACTAATATCTGACGATGAAGATGACTCCTCATGCAGAGGCTCATACACCAGTAAGTTGGACGATGAGTTTATCCGCTATGGCACATTGAGAGGCGGAGGGGGAATCGTGGGCCGGTTAGAGAGCCGATCTACTCCCCTGGGGTCCCTGTACTAAAGGGGACTCCCCTTTCTAACAGCTAGGTCCCCGCTACTCACACACAGGCAGGTCCCCACTACTCATACACAGAGTTAGGTCCTCAATATTCACTCACGGAGTCAGGTCCCCACTACTCATACACAGAGTCAGGACCCCCTGCTACTCACACACAGCCAGGTCCCCACTACTCACACACAGCCTGGTCCCCACTACTCACACACAGCCTGGTCCCCACTACTCACACACAGGCAGGTACCCCTGCTACTCACACACAGCCTGGACCCCCTGCTACTCACACACAGCCTGGTCCCCACTACTCACACACAGGCAGGTACCCCTGCTACTCACACACAGCCTGGACCCCCTGCTACTCACACACAGCCTGGACCCCCTGCTACTCACACACAGCCTGGACCCCCTGCTACTCACACACAGCCTGGTCCCCGCTACTCACACACAGGCAGGTCCCCACTACTCATACACAGAGTTAGGTTCTCAATATTCACACACGGAGTCAGGTCCCCACTACTCATACACAGAGTCAGGACCCCCTGCTACTCACACACAACCAGGTCCCCACTACTCACACACAGCCTGGTCCCCCTGCTACTCACACAGCCTGGACTCCCTGCTACTCACACACAGCCTGGTCCCCCTGCTACTCACACACAGCCAGGTCCCCACTACTCACACACAGGCAGGTACCCCTGCTACTCACACACAGCCTGGACTCCCTGCTACTCACACACAGCCTGGTCCCCACTACTCACACACAGGCAGGTACCCCTGCTACTCACACACAGCCTGGACCCCCTGCTACTCACACACAGCCTGGACCCCCTGCTACTCACACACAACCTGGTCCCCGCTACTCACACACAGGCAGGTCCCCACTACTCATACACAGAGTTAGGTCCTCAATATTCACACATGGAGTCAGGTCCCCACTACTCATACACAGAGTCAGGACCCCCCTGCTACTCACACACAACCAGGTCCCCACTACTCACACACAGCCTGGTCCCCCTGCTACTCACACACAGCCTGGACCGCCTGCTACTCACACACAGCCTGGTCCCCCTGCTACTCACACACAGCCTGGTCCCCACTACTCACACACAGGCAGGTACCCCTGCTACTCACACACAGGCAGGTACCCCTGCTACTCACACACAGCCTGGACCCCCTGCTACTCACACACAGCCTGGTCCCCTTGCTACTCACACACAGCCAGGTCCCCACAACTCACACACAGGCAGGTACCCCTGCTACTCACACACAGCCTGGACCCTCTGCTACTCACACACAGCCTGGACCCCCTGCTACTCACACACAGCCTGGTCCCCCTGCTACTCACACACAGCCTGGTCCCCCTGCTACTCACACACAGGCAGGTATCCCTGCTACTCACACACAGCCTGGGCCCCCTGCTACTAACACACAGCCTGGTCCCCTTGCTACTCACACACAGCCAGGTCCCCACAACTCACACACAGCCTGGTCCCCCTGCTACTCACACACAGCCAGGTCCCCACTACTCACACACAGCCTGGTCCCCCTGCTACTCACACACAGGCAGGTCCCCACTACTCACACACAGGCAGGTCCCCACTACTCACACACAGCCTGGTCCCCCTGCTACTCACACACAGGCAGGTCCCCACTACTCACACACAGCTTGGTCCCCACTACTCACACACAGCCAGGTCCCCACTACTCACACACAGTCTGGTCCCCCTGCTACTCACACACAGCCTGGTCCCCCTGATACTCACACACAGCCTGGTCCCCCTGATACTCACACACAGCCTGGTCTCCCTGCTACTCACACACAGCCTAGTCCCCCTGATACTCACACACAGCCTGGTCCCCCTGATACTCACACACAGCCTGGTCCCCCTGCTACTCACACACAGCCTGGTCCACCTGCTACTCACACACTGTCAGCTCCCTCTGCTACTCACACACAGCCTGGTCCCCACTACTCACACACAGGCAGGTTCCCCTGCTACTCACACACAGGCAGGTCCCCACTACTCACACACAGCCTGGTCCCCCTGCTACTCACACACAGCCTGGTCCCCCTGCTACTCACACACAGCCAGGTCCCCTTGCTACTCACACACAGCCTGGTCCCCACTACTCACGCACAGCCTGGTCCCCCTGCTACTCACACACAGCCTGGACCCCCTGCTACTCACACACAGCCTGGTCCCCCTGCTACTCACACACAGCCAGGTCCCCCTGCTACTCACACACAGCCAGATGTCCCTGCTACTCACACACAGGCAACTCCCCCTGGTCCTACTCATAACACCAGAGTATTAACAGGGCCTGCCAGTAGGGCGCCGCTGAGAGGGCATACTGGCCGATAACTGGGTCAACCACTGCACACAGCTTTACAAGCACACAGCCTCATCTTCACAGATGGCAAAAAATCCATAAAAATATATTTATTATATTTATATTTCTTAAAAAAATTCCTCCCAAAAATGTCTTTTTTTCCCATAAATGTGACAGCATAACCAAAAATCTTAATGGTAGAGGCATGAGTTGCTTAGCATAGCAGCTTACTTGTACAGGCGTGTGAACTACACAAGCCGTGTTACACGTGAAATACATGAACATACATGCACTGGAAATACCGCCTGACCTTGCTCCTCTTCAGCCTGTTCACTTACTCTTCAGGAGCACGGGAAATTTCCTCAGGATTGTCGTCTATTACACACTCAATACAGTTTGATGTCTGCGTTTTTACTGGGGAAATTAGGGTACCATGTTCATGGATATGACAGCAGTGGTTACAGGGGATTGGATGTAATGAGCCCCTGGCCACAAGGCCATGACTGTAAACAACGAGCCCTGACTGGTACACAGCACTGCAGATGCAATTAAGCCCTACTAGTGTCAAACTCAGACATTTTCACACTGAGACAGCACCTGCATGAGCAACCTTAGGGAGCGCTCTGCAGTCTCGCTCTCCCTCTCTCCCTCTCTCTCTCGGCCATTTTCTTCAGGAACACTGCTCCTGTAACTGCACATGATGGAATCTCGCCTCCCACTAATGTACGGCCCATAACAGCCCAGTGTCCAGTAAATTTCAAGGTGTCTTTGCTCTTTTTATCTCCATTTTTAATCTGTTGTGTATCAGGACCTCAAACTCATGAGTGACTCACCAGCACAGCTCAAAGGTGTTTTTTTTATCCCCCTCTCAATTTTACAGTTATGTCATGTTTATAGGAGTACAGACACACATATATATTTCATAATTCACAACGTGTCAGCGTCTACATCTGGTTCCAAGGTTAATTTGAGCAACAGAGACTCCACCAATGCCTTAAGCACGAGCCTACAACTATAGCCCTACTATTGAACAACTCACCAGGGCTTTGCTTGTTTTTACTACGTTACATCTGACCACAATTTCATCTCCCAGAAATCCTTTGGGAAGTTCCTATAAGAACCCCCCCCCCCCCCCCCCCCCCCCGAAGATGGAATGTACACTGACAGTTGGAAAATCATTTTATTAAGGTTTGAACAGCGCTCGGTTTATACGTGCCAGTTATCCTGTGAAGAACAAAAGCCAAGCATGAGCCCAGAGATTCACAAGAACAGCGGCATTCCCAAAAGTAATTCAGAATTCCTTCAAGAAACAAGCCAGGAAGCTTGCTCGCGCTCTCTCTCTCTCCCCCTCCCTCCCTCCCTCCCTCCCTCCCTCCCTCCCTCCCTCCCTCCCTCTCCCCACGATATCAGCAGAAACAGAACACAAACAGCTGATTACATTTGGGCTTACATGAATAGCAGGTGCGGGGTGGTATAACTGACAGATTGGGAGTGACTTTGGAGGACACGGACAGAAAAGACCAATTCAAGCACATAAGAATTCTCATGAGCAGAGTGCAACCTCTGGTCCATCAACCACTCACCACATTCCCTCTGGACAACCAATTGTTGCCCTTCATTCAGTCTCTCATAGAGTTCAAGTCAGAGAGAGTTGTGGTTTGTTCCTCGAGTAATGAAAGCTCAGTTTCTGGGTCTATGCTCATTTCTACACTGTAATAAATGGCGGTTCCCTCAGAGATCATAATTTTGGCACAGGGGTGACTAAATGGACATGGAGTCGGCTGTATGTGGTCAGATTACCAGAGCTATAGCAGAGAGCAAACTTTATTTCTGATATTCTCACTTTGAAATTATATTTTAAAATTAGACTTTTAAATTATTCTTATAGTGTATAGTTCATGACCAGGATCATCACTCTTCAGAAGAAATATCCTCTTGAAACCAGCACATAAAATTGTGTTTTACTGTGCGTGTGTGTGTCTATATGGGGGGGTCATAGAATCTCTCAGAATATACACACATTTTCAATTTGTGTACACAATGCATAAATTAACTATTTTTCTCAGCGATATTTCTGTATTTATTCGTTTTCTGTTGTAAAAACACGGGTACATTAGGACCAGCCGGCTGAAGGAAGGAACCAGAAAGTCCCGACCGCTGTCCACGGGCTGGCAGAGCGTCACGTCGCGGTTTAGATTCTGACAGCCGCGGATGAGCGCTTTATCTTCCCGTCGCGTTTCGTTCGCGCACGTCTCCTTCCCCTGCGGCCTTTCCGGAGGGCGCATTATGACAGCTCCTCTCTCTCTCGGCCGTCCGGGTCGTGTGCGTGACTGCTTTCGCCACAAAAAAAAAAAAGTGTGTCACAGGCTCATTGGCATTCCCTCAGTGGCACTTCGGTAATACGGCAGTTTCCCCCGGAAACCGTGTGTACTTGTTTGATATTTTTTTAATGGCGTGTACATTATAATAGATGCGGCTGACATTGAAACGGCATGAAATACCGCTATACCTCGGTTTCGTGACTACAAATTCGCAGCCTGTGACTTGATGCCGTTGTTAAAATGTACGACCTTTCAAGTATCACATTACAGTACTATCACTTAGCAGATGCTCTTATCCAGAGCAACGTAAAGCAGTGGATAACATCAGTGTTACTCTCAGGTATACAAAAATGAAATATCACCAAGGCACAGAGGCCCATTAATAATCAATAAGTGTAATATCAACCTAACAAAACCACAATTTGTATTGTAAAGCAAGAAAGTACAATTAGACCAACAACCTTTACATCCTTGCATCGTAATATTTACGCAGCTTTACACCTCTAGCATTGTCCAAAATGAAATCCAGAGAATGACAGAAAGAAGGAGGCGAGGCTGAAGAGAGAGTCTCTTTTCAGTCTCTGTTGGAAGATGGGCAGGTTTTCTGCCCTTTTTGCCTGCAGTGGGAAGCTCATTCCACCTCCACCGAAGAACATTTCCATTCGTATTCAGGCCACAAGTAGATAAACCTTTAAAGTAAAGTCAGGGCATTATGCATTGTGAGTGTGTGTGTGTGTGTGGGGATGGGGGGAGGGCGGTGTGCGTTGTGTGCGATATGTGTGTGTGGTGTGCATCTGAGGTGTGTGTGTGGGGGGGGGGGGGGGCAGTATGTGTGTGTGTGTGTGTGTGCAGTGTATGTGGGATGTGTGTGCGTGTGTGTGTATGCTGTGCATCTGAGGTGTGTGTGGGTATGCATTGTGTGGTGTGTGTGTGTGTGTGTGTGTGTGAGAGAGGGGGGGGGGGCAGTGTGTGGTGTATGTGTGTGTGGGGTGTGTGTGTGATATGTGTGTGCTGTGCATCTGATGTGTGTGTGTGTGTGTGAGGGGGGCAGTATGTGTGTGTGCACATTGTGTGGTGTATGTGTGCGTGGGGTGTGTGTGATGTGTGGTGTATGTGTGCGTGGGGTGTGTGTGATGTGTGTGTGCTGTGCATTTGAGGTGGGTGAGGGGGGGGTGCAGTATGTGTGTGTGTGGGGTGTGTGTGTGTGTGTGTGTGTGTGAGAGAGAGAGAGAGGGGGGCAGTGTGTGGCATTTGTGTGTGTGGGGTGTGTGTGATATGTGTGTTTGCGTGTGTGTGCTGTGCATCTGAGGTGTGTGTGGGTGTATGTCTTTCTTTAATGACTCCATAGCAATAGTCAATATTCAGGGCCCTCTGTGAATTCCTCTGTGAATAACTTATGCACCAGTGGCAGTAATTTTGCTGACAGAGAAAGTGTTGAAACTCTTAGCCTCATCTTTAAGAAAAAAAAAACATCTCCAGTGCAGATCAGTCCAAACCAAGGTACTGCAATTCTTTTGATCTACACCTCTGGTTTTTGAACTACAGGCGAAACAGCATGATCCACTTCTGCTGAAAATATCCACTCTGCCTGAGATGTGTAATCCCCAGACCCACAGTGCTACTCAGCCTTGGCTGATTCTTGGGGGGGCGCAAAGTTGTTTCTGCACCCCTGAGCTCTGGATAGAACCCTACGAGCCCCACCCAAACCCCGACACTAACCTGACCCCTAACCTTAACCCTAACGTACTTCTTCAGGCAATGCCTCTTTAGGCACCATTAGTGCCTTCTGCAGTAATTACACATAGCAATAAGGCTGGTTCCGAGGCTCCCACACTGTCCCCTTAAAAAAATTACATCCTATCATTCGGAAACAGCCCCCCCCCCTCCCCCCCCCCCAAAAAAAAACACCTCTTCAAAACCACCCCCAACCACCCTCTCCTGGGACTGAGTGCCCCTCTGTCAGAGAGAGTGATATTCCTCACATCAGTTACAGACCCTTCCATGTTAAGCTCTTTAATTGACTGTGCGGTCCCTTTGCAGACCTGGTCTGGCAGATGCAGTGTGGTCGTCCCTCATAAATTAAAAACGTCCATCCACTGCAGAGGATCGGCTCATGATGGCCAAACCCCTGAGCATTGTGTGTGTGTGTGTGTGTGTGTGTGTGTGTGTGAGAGAGACAGAGAAAACATAACACAATGTTCCTGGAAGCAACCGTTACCTCTCGGAGTATTAATATGAACAGTCTTTTTTGTGCTACTGACAGATTTGAATACCATGGAAACTAATCTGTTGTTCAACCCCATATATCTTAAGGTTTATGAAATCACCCAAATAGGCCTGGGACAACTGACTGCATGATCATAAAACAACGAAAGGAAATAAGTGCCATTAATCCAATCTGTAAATAAATCTACAAACGAAATAGGTTATCATCAGGCGTCGCCTCGTTACCAGATATTTTTGGAAAAGTGAGAAATATGGCCTTGTGATGGTGGAAATAAACCAAGCTGCTCTTCGCGAGCGGAATGCGCCAAGGCACAGTATTTTATGAAAGCGCGCGCACAGACACACACACCTAAAAATAAACTACCTTGTTCTACAAATCCACATGCGGCCATTAGCTCAGTCCCTTAAAATACAGTAAAAGCGAAGCCACTCAAACGGTTCCCATGTGAATTACCAGGTCAGAAACTGCAATGGCGTACCCATATTAATTAAACAGTGACATCAAAATGTCATATTCAAGTAAATGAATATACCGGCACTTGACATTCCAACCTCATGTATAAAATCGGTCTATAATGGAGCCCCAGGGTATGTATGAAGGAGCTCATCTACGATGGCCACATAATGGCTTTTTAACAGCACCTAATACACACCAGAAGCCATATAAAACAATTGAATGCTAATGCATCCACTGGGAAGACAGAAAAAAAATATGTTCATTGAATGTTGGCCGACTCCAGACCGCAACGGCTGCAGTTAAAGCCTTATATTATTAACACGCTGATATGAGATGTACGTTTTCCCGCCTCGTGTAGTTTGCAGGGAACTGTCAACAATATCCTTCAAACACAGCTAGGGGAGGATGAGAAACTGATTGCAGTTTTCTACAAAAAAAAAATCAAGAGTCAGGTTGTGGTCCTCTTTACAGAAATAGACAAGGAGGAAATTGCAGTGCCAAATGACTGAACCAAGTTGAATCTTTCATAACGCTATTACCAGTAGATATGCAGGCTAGAGGGACAGCAAATACGGGCAGGAATTGTATGGTATTGTAAAATTTTCGTATTTAAAATTTTCTTAGGTAACAAAAGCTGTCTTGTATTGTGGGGGGCGGCACAACATAGTCCAAACGTGGAATTGGACGGGGCTACTTTCTGATTTCACTTTAGGCCTACAGTGTTCAGTCGTCATATACGTCTTCATCTAGGCTAATAAACTGAGTGCATTAGATTAGAGCTTTACGAATTCCAAGGTAGCAGATAGTACGGACAGCGCATAGCCACAGGACGTGTATATGCGGGGGTGGGGTGGACTAATACAGCACAGTATCAAGCTATGTGCTTACGTGCCGACACTGGAATATATAATTCTGCCCATACATTACCGACTCAATAAAACAGGCGATTTAATTTCCCAAAATAGATGCTTTCCTGCGGGAAACTGGAAAGTTGTGAAAAAGCCAGACGCATAGGCCTACTAAGCATTGCGCCGATTTAACAGTTCATGATTTCAAATGGATAAAATTAAATAGCCTATATCGGTGTGTCCCATGGCTGTTTAGACATTTTCGGCAATAAATCACCTGCTATCCCCGGGTAAGAGCATTGTTATCTCGCACTATTCATAATCTCGTCCTCTCCTGACCATCTCTGCCCGATCGTTGTTTTGGGTCGTGAAAGTGCGGTGTGAACTGACCCCGGTTTCAGAGAGACGACTTTAGGAGCTGTCAGTTCAGCACTGCGGGTCAACAGTTATTTACCGGATGGCTCGTGCGACTCCACAGAACTATATTATCTAAATTTAGGAATCCGGTCCAAACTATTAAACGAAAATTCTCATTAAAATCCAATGAGTGTAACCTATACAGTAGACACAGAGGTTTTTTTTATTAAATTACCCTTCAAAACACTGACAGCCAATCAACATGTCCCATAGAGTTAGTAGTAGCCTACACTAATTCTACAATCATTCGTTAAAAAAAATAATGAACAATGGGCTTAATGCAATCATTTTATTTATTTTTTTAAAGGGCAAAATAGTTTGCTCATGATTGAGCAAAAAGGAGTGTGAATTACCCAGGCACGCAGTAACATCTAAAACGCCTAAACGGGATGTACAGTTGCTGACCTCCAAGTGGCCGATGGCAACACCTTGTCAACATTGATTTGTGCCTAAGCGGCTATAGGCTACGCGGTTTCCTGTCGGTTCCACTGCATTATATAGCTTTGTCTTAATGGAATTACGCGATACATCCAATAAAGTAGGGCCATTACATTTTTACATTTCTAATCGATAGCTTGTTTATTACAGATTAAATCTTCAATATTCCCCACAGGACACACATGTATCCTAACGAGTCCGTCCTCTCTATATTAGAGAGTAGGCTACTACACGAGGTTACACAAAATAACATGAATGCTAAAGTGGATAGGCTACTGTAGATATACAGACGAGTGGCTCAGAAGTGAGGAATCAAGAGACAGCGAGAAATCGTGTTAATAGAAAAGCAGCGCTGGTAGGATCTTCATTAATAATGCGCACATATTTCACAATAACCCTTTCCCGTTCACCATTGCCAAATGCATGTGCACCTTTAATTCCCCCTCAAGGAGGACTTAATTTGACTGCAATTCGTTAGCAGCTTACTCATTTCGACGTCAATCACGCGGGTAAAAAGCCACCTGTACACTTGTAATAGAATACACCGCAACAGCTTGAGCACAAGCTTGAACCCGGATCGATACGGCATCGCTTCACAGAAAACTGGCTACCAGCGATTTTGGATATCGTCCACCACCTATAGCTGGAGGCAGACATGCGCCAATCTTTTCAGCTCTATGGGGAACTTCACAGTCCACAATGACGTCCCTTGTGCTATCAGTAATACAATTAATATTAAATATCCTTTGCAAATCACAGCATCTGCGCCATTTGGCTAGAGCGCGTAAGAATCCAGCAGCAGCCTCACACTAGTCATAGTCATATATATATCGCCACCCGCAACAATATAGAGATTAACCTTTTTTTATTTAGTTTTTTTTTTAAATATAGTTTCGCTCTCTCTCTCTCTCTCTCTCTTTTATACGATGAGACATCTTCTCAAAACAATCAAATGGATCGAATAATTAATTATGTCCACCATTTGGTTACACGAGTATAGTCTATCCATTATCATTTCGTTCTTGAACCCAGACATCTTCTGCGGCTAATTTAAGTTACACCTACATTGTTCGTCGGGAAACAGTTCAACACATTTCAACAAATATTATGCAGTATTCCCATCTGACGGCAATGATGAATCATACTAACCAACTAAGCACAAAATTATGAACACTTTATTTAAATATGCTCCATGACCATGATTGTATTCCACCGAACCGTCGGTGGAACCATAATATAACAAAAATTAGGCTACTGCAGTGTGTCTCAACTCCTGAAATGTAGCCTATATCGTTTAAAATCAAACAAGGTTATGACTCATGTTTGGACTAAATGCATGTTAAACCAAATAGTAAAATGTATATTATCATTATTCTACAACGGTTCTGGTGTTGTATGTAACCTATAGAAAGGGCGACAGCTCGCGATTCCTTCCACCACACAAACTGCTGCCAAGTTGTGTACTTGAAAGGCATTTCGGACAGACACAAGGCTCTACCAGCGATTCATCTGCCCGTGTATTTAAACCGGTAAACATTAAAATACGACTAGGTGATTTACAGGGAGCTTTTACATAACTGCAGCAACTTCATACATTCCGCCAATGGAGACTAAATCCAGAGGATCAATGCGTCACCGCAATCACCGAAGTAGCCTACCCATTTAATTAAGGACCGCCAACTTTATCAAACGGCGGCCGGGGGAGGGGGGAAGCTGCGACATTCCACTGAAAGAAATGATCTTACCTGCAAACCAGCTTTAGAAATGGTCCGATTCCGTCAGTCAATAAAAAAATCTATGACCATCACAAAGCCGGATCAGCAAAAACAGCACGTTTCCCCCCCGTCTTACGTGTGCAGGTGAAAAATGATATTTCAGTCGAATATCCCATTCACGCAATAGCCAAGTCCAAACGGTGGTTTAATCCAATAGACACAAGCATATTTTGTGCCTGGTTGTGCGGCTTCCTTTCAATAGACGCGATCCAGGGGTGGGGGAAACGGAATAACACTTAAAGGATGATTAAAGAAGAAAAGATGGAGAGAAATTGAAGGGCAATATTAGAAACCAAAGAAGTCCGCTTGTTTTATGACAATGACTGTTGATCATGGATGCTCTAAACGTGCTCTGCGTTACCGACCATCTCCAACGTACATGTGCAGTCTTCGGTACGGCGCGCAGCAGAGAGGACTGTAATCTATGTATATTTCACAAGTATCCAGCAATACCAGATCCGATGGGGTTTTCCTCCTCACTGCTGCTGTGTGAATGCTCACAGCCCTCGCTGCTTATACATTTGTCTCCGTGGTCCTAAAGTCCGCAGAGAATGTCGCCAGCTTTTCAACAAGCGTTTCAAACCCAGCATTGTGTGTGCTGAGTGGAGAGGGGGGAAAATGAAAATAAAGCAGACAACTAGGCTATACAAGCACTGGCTAATTTCGAAACGCAGAGAAACATAGACTCTCGTTGTGAAGCTGGACCACAAAGGCACCTGTTAAAACCGAACGCTATACGCGCAGATCCCTTGACACCGCCTCCATCCTCCCGTTCACGAGAATGCGGCTTCAAACAAGGAGCCCGGTAGCCAACGCAGCGCGAGCCTAAAAGTACCCTTACCGCCGCCCAATGGAAAAAGCAGAAACGATTCCGTGATCCTTTTCAGTCCGGGGCCAATAACCTAACTGAGTCTTTTCCATTATAACAATTACAGTGCATCTCCCCAGTGTTTGGAAAGGTTTTCTACATTGTAATGGCAGTGTGGTGTAAATTAAATATTATACATTTTATTACATAAACCAGCCACTACTGTTCTGTGGCTAATCCAAAGCACAGGAGAAGGTCAGGTGACGCCAGACCACTGGATCACACTGCTTTAACGGAGTTAAGTTCATGGTTGAAGGAGAAGACTAAGATCGTTTAGAACTGCCTACCCTCCCCATAATCCCCTGCTGCAGCTATTTGCATATCAGGGAGATGCAGCTGTTTCAAAGCCTGCAGCCATTATACCGTTTTCCCCTCTTCGGTCTATTATGTGGACTTCCCATCTCTTGGGAGCTGGGTTGGGAGGGGCTATTTCCCAGCCTTGAGAGAAAGCAACTGGACTCACCTGGACGAGGTGGCACAGTACTGGAGTGGCACACCTGACCCTGTGGTTTCAGACCCAAACTTGCTGCCGAATATATCAGTCACAGGGACAATTTCAGCTCAATAATAATTATCCTGGACAAAGATACAACGGAGAAAGTTTTTTTATTATCATTATTGGGCCAAATCAAAGCGATAATGGGAGGAACAGGACTGTCAGTCGGGCAACTGCTGATTGGTCAGCTGTGGTCTCTGCAGGGCCAGAAAGTCCCTGACACAGCGCTCCCTCTCCCATCCCCACCTTCCCACCACAATCTACACAGTTATCCATTAAGATAGAGATGGCATCGGTAGCTGCTCCTCCCTAATAACTCAAGCCAAGTCAGGTCCGCTTGTGGCCACCTCCATAGAACACCAGGGTGCTGTTGGATGAGTCTCATGGGCCAGTGGTGAACAGGTCTTGGCTCCCAGTCCAGCAGAAAAGCCCAAAACCCTGCGTATCTTTCAGACTGGCCGACTGTGGCTATGAGATCCCACAAGGCTGGTAACCAGGACTGGAATCATGTACATTCCTGTTCGGTAAACCCAAGAAATTCATTAAAATTCAATTTATGAATAAAAATACTTTAAAAAAGAAAGATTAATTTTCCATTATAATGTTTTAAGTTCCCAATATGTTCCAGACAATTCATTGAGTTTTGATTCTGGTTCTGCCAAACTAATAATCCCCAGTACATTTGATTGGCACTATAATTCCACACTAAACTTGTTTGGGTCTAAACTTAAAAACAGTGAGCACAAGGCCGGCTTTCCTGACTTAGATAAAAATTAAACATGAGTAAACGAATAAAATATATGCACTGCACTGCCTTAAGTCAATTTCACAAGACTCAATAATGAATTAACACTGCCTCAAACACCATTTCCCACATTTGCATGGTACAGAATGATATATTAGATTGCAGCTTTATTTGTATTAGATAAACAGTGCCCTCCACATTTATTGGCATCCCTGTTAAAGATGAGTAAAATGGGTTATGGAAAATTTACCGTTTGGTGAATTAGCTTAATCTCACACTGAAAAAATTAGAAAAATCCAACCTTTAATTGAAGTAAATTTATTCTGAGAAAAATAATAATAATTTTAAGAAACCCACGTGTGCCACAATTATTTGCACCCCTGCATTTAATAATTTGTACAACCTCCCTTTGACAATAAAACAGCACTGAGTCTTCTCCCGTAACATCTAATAAGGTTGGAGAATACAGAGCAAGGAATCTGAGACCATTCCTCTTTCCAGAATCTCTCCAGATCATCCAGATTCCAAGGTCCTCTCTTGTGCACTCTCCTCTTCAGCTCAGCCCACTGGTTTTCAATGGGGTTTAGGTCAGGGAACTGAGATGGCCATGGCAGAAGGTTGATTTTGTGTTCATTTAAGCATTTTTGTGTTGATTTGGACATATGTTTTGGATCATTGTCCTGCTGGAAGATCCAACGACGACCCAGTTTTAGTTTCCTGGAAGAGGCAGCTAGATTCAGATTTAAAGATTTCCTGGTATTTCATGGAGTTCATGATACCATGTACCCAAACAAGGTTCCCAGGGCCTTTGGAGGAAAAACAGCCCCACAACATCACAGAACCTCCACCATACCTAACAGTGGGGATCAGGTTATTTTCGGTATAGCCATCCTTACTTTTATGCCAAACGACCTTGAGTGTTGGTTGCCGAAACGCTCAATTTTAATTTCATCTGACCATAGAATACGGTTCCAGTCTAAGTTCCAGTAGCGTTTAGCAAACTCCAGGTGCTTACGTTTGTGGTGAAATGACAGGAAAGGCTTTTTTCTGGCATGCCTTCCAAATAATTTGTTGGCATGGAGGTGACGTCTAATGGTAGTTTTGGAGACTTGATGACCCCAAGACGCTACTTTCCTCTGTAATTCTCCAACAGTGATCCTTGGGGATTTATTTGCCTCCCTTACCACTGTGCGTGGGGGCAAAATAAACTTGGGTCCTCTTCCAGGCAAGTTTGTAACAGTTCCAGTTGCTTTGAACCTTTTAAGTATTGCCCTAATGGTAGATATGGGCATTTTCAGGTGAGTAGCTTATAGCCATTCCCTGACTTATGAAGCTCAACACACTTTTCCCTCATTTGATTTGTGTGTTCTCTTATCTTTCCTATGTTGATGTATGAATAAGGGAATATGGCCTCTGTGTCACCTCATATTTATACTCCAGTGAAACAGGAAGTCATGGATTACTGCTTGAACGTTTTTATAACCCTTTTTACTCATCTTTACCAGGGGTGCCAATCATTGTGGAGGGCACTGTTGAATCAAATAACACAGAACAGTCCCTGCTGTACAACAAAGGTTGAAGGCCTAAAACTACACAGAAGATATGCGGTGATAGGGAAACTACAGAAAACAATCAGAACACACACACACACACACAGGCACACATGCACACACGCACGCATGCGTATACGTACACACACACACACACACACACACACACACACAAAAACATACATGCATGCACACACACGCACGTGCAAGCACACACAAACACACACACATATACACAAAAACATATGCACGCACACACGCCCACACAAACAGAAAAACACACACGCCCACACAAACACAAAAACACACACACACGCGCAAACACACACGCACACACGCACACACGCACGCACTGAATGTTTCAACCAAAGTTGATGAAATGCTATATCATTGTGCATCATGAACAGTCCATCTCTAATTCTGACCACAGGGACCTCTTACTCAGGACGTACCAAAAGCAGGGCCGGTCCAGTCTGGGAGTGGTGCAGTTTCTGCGACCCAATCCATGTGCCCCGAATTTTGATGAAAGGGACGCCGAGGAGAATAAAGCCCCCCTCCTCACAAAAAGGAGAAAGCTGCCCCCCCCCCCCCCCCCAACCCCCCCAACCCCCCCAATAGGAGAAAGCTGCTCTTTCTACACCCGTTACATTCACACACTCCCCAGGAGAAACGTGACTCTCTGGACGAATGCGCTGCTGACAATCGGTGCTTTGATTTGGGGGGTGGCGTGGGACGGGTTCGTGTGAGGGCGGGTTAAAGCTTTCGGCCGTTATCTGGGTTAAAGGGGATGCGGGGTATGTGGTATGTGCGTGTGTGTGTGTGTGTGTGTGGCATCTGTGGGTGTACGTGGTGTGAGGGTGTGTGTGTGGCATATGTGTGTGGCATGTGTGTGTGCTTGCGCGTGTGTGGTATGTGTAAATGCTGGGTGTGTGTGGTTTATGGTTTGTGGCGTGTGTCAGGTTTAATAACCATGACAAAAATGACATATTGTAAATAGGTATGGTTATTTAATTAGTTTGCATTGGAATACAGCCCCACTGTCCTGCCACTTAAAATATAGCCAACGTGAGAGCTTCTGCAAGGATCACAGCAGAGCAAGGCGACTGCTCGAGAAAAAGCTCTAGGCCTGAGCAGATTTTTTAATCTCCTTGGAAACACTGTTCCTGTTACTTTGGAGAACAGCAGCTCTCCAAAGAATTATTTGGGTAAACGGGCAGCTGCATTCTGGCTTTGGGACCGACAGTCGCAGGAGGATTGCAGCAACCATTTCTCAGTGAAGCAACAAGGCCTCTGGAACCATTGGACTCCACTTAGCCTCTCTGGCTCTGCTACAGGGAAAAGTGTGCAAGCTGTACACACTAAAAGACAGAAGTGACCTTTTTACATGAGCCAACAGGGGTTATTAAAGCCATTAGGAGTTAAAGGACATAGTGTTTTTGCTTGCATGGAACATATGGTTTGCAATAATGGTGAGCGCTTTTTATCTGTGAAGGGGAATTTAATATGAATATTAAATATTAAATTAAATATAATAACACATAAAACGGCAACTGAAGCGATGTAGTGTGACGTTGCTGTGTGTGTTCAGTTAAAGGATTCTGAATGTTTTAGAAGGGGGTCAGATTCAGGTTAAAATCGGCGTATTTTTACCTCACACTCAAAGATATGAACCCCAGAGGCGCAACACTACCTCCATTCCAATGGGTGCATATGTGTGAATGTCCTGGAGGATAGTCAGTGAGCATTTCCACTAATTACCCTGGCTGAGGTAGCCAATTAGTTGTATGAAGCAATGTCAGTTTCATGTAGGGAAACGAGAATAGTCTTCAGCTGTCAAATCTGCAGCCTTTCAAGGTGGAAGGGAGGAGGGGGGGGGGGGGGGGGTGACTTCGGCAAACCAATCATATTAAAAACCAATCATATCTTCTGATTCACATGAATAAAAATAGATGGAAGCGAACCGTAGACTCCGTTTATGGATTCAGACCGCACAAGTAAAGGTGCCGTGCGAGACCCTGTTGAGCGGTTTTTGGCTGACTTGTGTAACGACTGGTTATGAAATCCTCCTTCCCTCTTGTCAGGAAGTGGAGAATGAGCAGAAATACATGGCATTTAGATGTTGTTTTGTGCAGTGAATTATGTGCAATCATAAGGTAAGGAGAGGATAGGCGAAATATAAAAATAATAATTCCGCCCCCACACTCCTAAAGTTCTCCAGCTGAATTTATTATAACTCATGTATGGATCCTCTGCTCGCTCTCGCTCTCTCTCTCTCACTGCCCCCCCCCCCCCCTCCCCCCCCTCAGAACTGCAGTTTTTAAATAGATGCTGTTGAAATGCTAACACAATCAACAAAATTAAAATGTGAAACAGCTGGGGACTGTGGAATGCTGCATTACCCCACCACAGAAAAATGCAATCAGAATTTATTATACTGTATATCTCGAGAAGAAAAAGTATTTTGAGAAATTGCTCTTGCTATTTAATTCCAAGGCCTTGTGTTCTAATCTCACTCTGTTCTGCACAAGCATTCGAGGCACAGACCTAGAGTTCCCATTAAGATAATGCCTAAATCTGAATGGTTACACTGAATTAAAAATGTGAAAGCAGTCATATGATGAATTGACAAAAGGCATTATCCATGGGCAATGTGTCCTCTGTACCAATCCGAAGTGACTGTTTCCACGTCTCTCCCTCTCCCTCTTAAGCAATCATTCCAGAAACAGCTGTTCATTTACCATCTGTCTCACGATGAGGTAAAAGCCCAATAACAAGAAAGTAGTTTTCATGGCGGGCCGCAACGCAAAGGCGCTCATTCTCATTTAACACAGATTCTGAAACGAAAATGATTCATTTTCAGGACTCACTCAAAATTAACGCCTCTTGTTTGTCAAACAGCCTCCCTGCTTTAAATCAGCCGTACCTTCAGCCTTCAGACGGGCAGCTCGACATTCACATCCAGCTCGACACGCACATCCAGCTCGACACTTTAAGGGTTTCTTCTCCTGACTTTTTTTCCCCATAGACTTCTATAGGAAAATGAGTCAGGAGAAATAACCCTTACAGTGACCCATGCACATCTACTCCATATCTGGCAACAGAGTAATGGTTTGGGGCTCGTTCGATAGCTCAGACCCTTGATGACTTACAGCCATTTCGCCAGTCATGTGTTCCATACTGTACCAGGGTAATTTACAGCTGAATCTAGTCCCACCCCCCAATTCCCATAGAGATCCATTCAAATGCAGAGAGGTTATAGTATCGATTGTAACAGTATCTGAAAATAAGATATCGAGAGTCTTTTGATGTTGATGGGTCACAGACTTCAGGAAGTAACAGTATGCAAAGGATATGCGACCAAAAATTAAATATGATACTTTAAAAATACATTAAAGCAAAGGGTATGAATACTTATGCACATGAGAGATTTCAGGTTTTGATTTTTAATACATTTACAAAAATTTCTAAAAACATGTTTTCACTTTGTCATTATGGGTGTAGACTGATGATTAAAAATGGCAATTTTATCCATTTAAAATTAAATCTACAACACAATAAAGTGCGCAAAAAGTGAAGGGGTTTGAATAATTTTGAGCTCAACTGTAGATGACGCCCTACGCGACTGTCCACATCGCCTATGCTTACATCCGGCCCTGACTGCTAGATATGCTTCCGCACGCACGTATGTATACATTCATTTCCTCTACACAGCATTGTGGGTCATGGGTCATGGGTCATGTACAGATTGGACAGGCAGGTGAGCCTGGACTGGGGAGGGAGGGGCAGCAAGACTCCCAGGTGTCCATGTAGTCTCCAATCCTGTCTGTTACACTGAGATTTATTAACAGTTAAATGACGGAACATCTAATCAAAGGAATTAAGGTGGAGGTTTTCCTGGCCTTGGGCTTCATGTGGATGAGAGCAGATGCCTATGGGTCTTGGTGGAGGCAGTAGGGAATTTGGGTGTGTTAATGAATATGCACAGGGAATGACTACAGAAAAATGTTGTTTTTGGGATGGCATGGATGGGATTGGGAGAGATGTTGTGTTAGAATAGCTACTACAGAGCTCTCTTGAGTTTGGCTTGGGGGTCCCGATTTCGATCACTGATGTTAGGAAGAGAAATATTCAACGTCTTAGGGAATGACTGTGTTCCTAACACACATTTATAAAATGCCTGAGGAAACGGCTCAGTGAAATCTCAAATATGACTGCATCTTGAATAGAAGCAGTTCAGAAATCAAAAAACTTTGTGATGTCAAATTTCACCAATTTTTATCATTTGAATTCTTTACATTACAAGCAGTCACTTTTTTGTTGTTGTTTAAACAGGCTTCTCATTTTGTAGCGTAGTCTTTCATTACAATGAACCAATGATCAAAGCAGCAATAACAGGGACCTCAGAACACGCATTATTTTTTTCCACGTCAGCTTTCGTAACCAGTCGTGTCCTTTTCAGTTCAGTTCCAGTTTAATCTTCGAGAGCAGTGCATCATTTGCAAAGCTGAGAGATGTTGGGAATGAAGGATGAATCCACTAACAAGACCTTTAATTCCTCTTCAGATTTAGGGCTTGGTCCTTCTGCCTCCATGTAAAATCGGGGCTTCCACAAATGCTCAAAATGTCATTAAAATGAACAAATTGTGGCTGTGTCCATTTACTTAGGAGGACTACTGTATAAGTATATACCATGGGAAATGGGAAACATGCAACTCTGTAATCGTTTTGCATCCCTGTTTCCTAGCAGCCCCATCCGTAGTAAATCAGCCTTTCACCCTCCATTTTGCGCTGAAAGTCATAATGAAGTTTTACGTAATGACTCGCAGTGTCGAACACTGAACCTGGCCTCGGACGCGGCTCTTCACCTAAGTTTTTTTTGCGCACTTTATACTCACTCTGGGTAAGAGTATCGGCTAAATGTGAATGCAGATTTATTCCTGACCCTGCGGCTCTTTGGCCTGGAATACTTCTCTACAAAAACACAGTGGATTTATTACATTTGGACTCTTGCTCAGCATGCACCCGCATTCAGAGCCAGAACTTGCATAGCAAGGGAGCGCTCACCGGAACCGCATGGTACGCTCCCCCAGACTGAGACCTGATTGGTCCACCCCTACGATTCAGAGTCACTTCCCCTTCCCCCAACTTAACACACTAACTAGCTAACGTTAGCTAGTTAAAAACACGCCTGATTAAGAATGAATTGCTTTCTTGCTAGCTACCTACCTAGCAGGGCTAATGCCGCTAGCCATCCCATCACCAGAACCACTTTGGTAGGGTCCTACACAGCAGGAGTGCGAGCTGAGAGCAGAGCCCTAATTTTATATTATTTTTTTCATCATTAGAAACATAAATATCTGTAGGATATGTTGTTCTTAAATTCCTGCCTGCTTCTGTCTCTCTCTCTTTCTCTCTGTACCTGACACCCCCCCCAATCAAAGGAAATGTCTTCATGACTCATTATCTATGCACAGTTCACAGTTCTAAATGAGCTCATTATCTATGCACTGTTCTAGGATGGCCAAGCATGGCTTAGAATACCATCCATGGTTTCCTTTCTGATTTTCAGTTTGAATGCCAATTAGTGACATTTAATCGAAATAATCAATTGAAAGTCTAAATGCCTATGCAGATAATGGTTGCGGGGGGCCTGTCTGTTTGTAATTCACCTTTTTGGAGCAGCTCCAGATTCAATCAGAGGCCAGGGTGTTACCACTGGTCTTGTCACATGGACGGTAATCTTTTAATAATAATAACATGGTGCTTAGCCCTGCTCTGAACAACATAAGTTCACTAATTAATAAGTAAATTGTCAGCTTTCAGATAAGCCAGTCCTTGTCATAAAGGAATCTGAAGTTGCAAATCCAGCATGCAAACATTTGCTTTTCTTATTAATCTTGTTTTTGTTTGTTCGTTTTTTACCCACATGTAGTAAAAAAAAAACTTTTTAAAAATATTGTCTGCTCCATACAATCATCACCAAGGCCCTCCTAATATGAACATTAATAGCACTGACAGGAGCTAGGAAGCTTACTGTAGCTCAATCACAGGTTAAACCCCAACAAGATTAGTTTTTCATATATAGAAATAGCGTGGAGTGTGTGATCGTGGGAAATGTGTGTAAATCCTAAATGATAAAATGGACAGAAGCTCATTGATAACCTGGTGCAGGTGCTCTGTTAAAACATATATTACAGCACTGGTTTGAGATGGATTGCTGATAAAATGACACTTCAAACTAATTTAGGACAATCAAATATTATTGCATTACACCCAGATTGGTAACCTGCCAGTCCCCCTGCCAATGCATAAAACTGTGTTCTCATCACGGTGTCTGTGGCCGTGTGAGTCTTGATATTTAGAAGCGGATCTAATGCATACTCATCTTCAGTGAGTAGGCCCCTGGCCGTGACAGCTTTGGTAGCTTGAACCCTGCTAAGCCCTGTGCATTAGTACAGGGCAGGAGGTGCCGGATCCACAAAAATAGGTCCCAGAACAGAGGCAGCCCAAAACGGAGAGGTCCCGGATCCTATTCTGGCTGGATCCAGCACAAATTAAGCACTGTTGGTTCAATTTTCCTTCCTCTCACCTACTGAATATTCCCCAACTCTCCAGTCTTGGGGTTCCCCACCCCTAACATTCAGGATCTTAGTTATAGACTATGACAAATTTGCTTTCTGAATTTTAAAATGCAGCTCGTTATAAAAGTGGGTGATGATATCTGCACTTCAAATTGTGCTTCTTTTACATGATGAATATTAAAGTGCTTCATGGTACTTTACATTATGATTATGCTTAGTGGCCATTTATTAAGTGTAACGAGGCGAGGTCTGCAGGGCTTGAACCGTGGCCCTTGCCGTCAATTCAATTTAAGTCAAGTTTATTGCCATTTGTAGCTATTAACCTACATACACAGGAAAGTTCCATTAGAGCTCTCAAACAAAAATACACAAGACAATCAAGGCATAAGTGTTTAGTACAAAAATATACAGGCCATGATGTAAGGGAGGAGTACCATAGATAACAAGCTTAAATAAAACACTGTTTGGTAAAGAGCTGATGATGAGACACAATAATAAGCCCATGAACAGCAATCTGCTTGCTTGAGATGCACTGCATGAGCTATTTGTGAGCCTGGGGCCTTCCCCAGTGATGTCACCAGTGTCCTGAGCTACAGAGGCAGCTCAATCAGGCTCTAATTCTGGCTAAATCAGGCTCTAATTCTGGCTAAATCATGGTTCTAATTCTGGCTAAATCAGGCTCTAATTCTGACTAAATCAGGCTCAAAGTCTGGCTTAATCAGGCTCTAATTCTGACTAAATCAGGCTCTAATTCTGGCAGCGGGTCAGTGAGATGTTGGCATTGGTTGCTCTAACTTCCTTATTTGTTTAAGTAGTCCAATAAACTATCCCACTGGTGACTGGCACCTCCATCCTTCCTGCTGTAGGTCCAGATAACACACCACAAAGCTCTATTTCCAGGCCAACAGAAATCTGTCCTCATTCACATAGACATCATATAGATGTGACAAAAGGGATGTGTCCCCACTAAGAAACGTGAATAACGAGATAATTCTGAACCCCATCTCTCTCTCCAAGGTTTAGTAACTTTCTCTCCTTCCTTCCTTTTGATCATATTTGGTCACCGACAGAAATAAGTTGCTGAAGTGCTACTCGAGCAAACACTGAGACTCACCCCAGACTGGAATACTAGTTATTGAACAGACTACAAACAACATTACTGGCAGCTAAACTCTGAGGCGTTAAATCATTTTGTAGCCAACTCAACTACGGAGATGAATGAACTGCACACCCTTACCAATTAAAACAACCAACAGATCACACAAAAACCCTTTATAAGGTCCAGGTGGGCCCAGAATGTGTCATGACTGTGTGACGGAGGATTGAATAATGAATTATTTGTCCCTGTGCGACAGATTATGCTTTTCCCAGTAGGATATGAATGATCTCTCCCTGTGTTATGGATGATAATTTTCCCCTGCGTTATGGATGATGTTTATCCCCTGCCACTGATGATTTTTCCCATATTATGGATAATGATATCTCCCTGTGTTATGGATGATGATTTTACCCTGTGTAACAGATGATGATTTTTCCCATATTATGGATAATGATTTCTCCCTGTGTTACGGATGATGATTTATCCCTATGTTACGGATGATGATTTCTCCCTGTGTAATGGATGATGATTTTTCCCATATTATGAATAATGATTTCTCCCTGTGTTACGGATGATGACTTATCCCTGCGTTACGGATGATGATTTCTCCCCGTGTAATGGATGATGATTTTTCCCTTTTTCTCCCCATTTGGAATCTGCAGTTGTGCCTCTTGAGCAATGCCACCCACTCCCGTGCACTAGGAGCCCTGCAGCTGAAGCACGTGCATGCCAATGTGCTCGCAGTGAGCCAGCGCCCATTTTACTCTGCCAGCTGCACTACTATAGGGAAGCGTTAGCAGCGACCGGAGGAGATTCACACCTCTCAGTGGATCTGCAAATGCCTGGCATGTTGCTTACCAGACCTGGGTTCAAATAGAATTTGTTTTGGATTCAAATACTTCTCTGTATTTGACTAAACTTGCCTGGTGTATTGGAACAAATAAAATATTCCCAAAAGTGTAAATACCACTCATATGATCCTCCTAGCAGGCTCAAATGCACCAGGCAAGATCTATAGAGCACAGAAAAGTATTTGAATACAAAAAAATACTATTTGTATACTATTAATAAATACTACTGAATATATACTATTATGTATATTGCATACGATTCAGTACTGATCCATAACAAGTTCAAAATGTTTTAAGTCAGAGTACCGTTAGGAAATAACAGTGTCACATTGGTTTACAGAACTCAGCTCCCAGATATTTTAGTCTACATTTTGCAAGGATTCATGCTCAAAACAAGGGAAGGAGACGCATTTAATCTCTACTGAACAAAAAAAGACATCTGCAATTGATGCAAGAAGCATTCAATCTCATGTGTAAATGTACGGAAAAAGGTTTTAAGCCACAAAGACAGGCATAGAGGCCCATCAACCAATGAGCCATCTGCCATCAGGATGTGATAGGAAAAATGTCAACTGACCAGCAAGCTTTCTCATTGGCTGACTCCAGGATACCCTCTCAGACTTGCTCTGGCCTGACAAGTCAAATGATCAAATCTTCAATCACATTGGCTGATAATTAATCTCATTGCTGGTGTTCTCTCGGTTGAAGACTAATAGTGTGATGCACTCACTTCACACAAATGAAGCCAATCAGCATGGAGAAGCATCCAGTTTATATCAATCAATGACCATATGGGGTCAGTGGTCATAGTATTAAAATAGAAATAAAAAATCACCAGTTCAGTTTCACAGTTTAACTCACACCGCAAACATTCACAGCATAACTGTGTAACATCTTGCATATAAGATACAGTATACATGTAATCCCCCCCCCTGGAATTATTTGTAAGAAAAATTAGGCTACATCCTCCATGCTCATGAGTCCCGCCTCATTCCCAAAGCAACCCCAGATAAACTGGGCACCATTAGATCTGCTTCCAGGGTAAAGATGTGAAAAGCAGCACCGCAGGCAACATCATAATCACATTCAAGAGGGTTTGGAGCCGTTGTCACCATCATTAAATCATTAATAAGTCTTATGAAGGCTCCGCATATCATACCTGAATTATACATTAAGCAGCCAATCAAAGCATTCCTTGCTCTGCAAGGTGACAACTCCCAATACTCTGGCAGCGTTCCTCCTTTAATCAGCTGTGCAGTCCCAATGCTGGGCTGTCCCCCAGGTGCTGTTGTGTAATCTGGAACGCACGCTAAAGCTGCACACTATACGCGCTGAAGCTGCACACTACACGCGCTGAAGCTGCACACTACACGCGCTAAAGATGCACACTATACGCACTAAAGCTGCATACTATACGCACTAAAGCTGCACGCTACACGCGCTAAAGCTGCACACTACACGCACTAAAGCTGCACACTACACGCGCTAAAGCTGCACACTACACGCGCTAAAGCTACACACTACACATGCTAAAGCTACACACTACATGCGCTAAAGCTGCACACTACACGCACTAAAGCTGCACACTACACGCGCTAAAGCTGCACACTACACGCGCTAAAGCTACACACTACACATGCTAAAGCTACACACTACACGCGCTAAAGCTGCACGCTACACACGCTAAAGCAGCACACTACACGCACTAAAGCTGCACACTACACGCGCTAAAGGTACACACTACACATGCTAAAGCTGCACGCTACACACGCTAAAGCAGCACACTACACACGCTAAAGCTACACACTACACATGCTAAAGCTGCACGCTACACACGCTAAAGCAGCATGCTATACGCACTAAAGCTGCACGCTACACATGCTAAAGCTGCACGCTACACGTGCTAAAGCTGCACGCTATACGCGCTAAAGCTGCACGCTATACGCGCTAAAGCTGCACACTACACGCACTAAAGCTGCACGCTACACGCGCTAAAGCTGCACACTACACGCACTAAAGCTGCACACTATACGCACTAAAGCTGCACGCTACACGTGCTAAAGCTGCACGCTATACGCACTAAAGCTGCACACTACACACGCTAAAGCTGCACGCTACACATGCTAAAGCTGCACGCTATAAGCACTAAAGCTGCACACTACACGCACTAAAGCTGCACACTACACGCGCTAAAGCTGCACACTACACGCGCTAAAGCTGCACACTACACGCACTAAAGCTACACACGCTAAAGCTGCACACTACACGCGCTAAAGCTGCACACTACACGCGCTAAAGCTGCACACTACACGCGCTAAAGCTACACACTACACATGCTAAAGCTACACACTACACGCGCTAAAGCTGCACACTACACGCACTAAAGCTGCACACTACACGCGCTAAAGCTGCACACTACAGGCGCTAAAGCGACACACTACACATGCTAAAGCTACACACTACACGCGCTAAAGCTGCACACTACACGTGCTAAAGCTACACACTACACATGCTAAAGCTGCACGCTACACACGCTAAAGCAGCACACTACACGCACTAAAGCTGCACACTACACACGCTAAAGCTACACACTACACATGCTAAAGCTGCACGCTACACACGCTAAAGCAGCACACTACACGCGCTAAAGCTACACACTACACACGCTAAAGCAGCATGCTACACACGCTAAAGCAGCATGCTATACGCACTAAAGCTGCACGCTACACATGCTAAAGCTGCACGCTACACGTGCTAAAGCTGCACACTACACACGCTAAAGCAGCATGCTACACACGCTAAAGCAGCATGCTATACGCACTAAAGCTGCACGCTACACATGCTAAAGCTGCACGCTACACGTGCTAAAGCTGCACGCTATACGCGCTAAAGCTGCACGCTATACGCACTAAAGCTGCACGCTACACGCGCTAAAGCTGCACACTACACGCACTAAAGCTGCACGCTATACGTGCTAAAGCTGCACGCTATACGCACTAAAGCTGCACACTACACACGCTAAAGCTGCACGCTACACATGCTAAAGCTGCATGCTATAAGCACTAAAGCTGCACACTATACGCGCTAAAGCTGCACACTACACGCACTAAAGCTGCACACTACACACACTAAAGCTGCACACTACACGCACTAAAGCTGCACACTACACGCACCTCCGGATGCATTTCCAATTATATTTGGACAAATCTGATTCATATTAGTTTACTTATGTCCATACAACAAAAATGTGATGCCAAGAAGGCACCAAAGGCCCATTAATAATCAATAAAAGTAAAGTTAACTTCGCTTTGCACAGCAATAACAATTTCCCTAAAGAAAAGAAACGCACCCAAAGATGCACGTGCACACACACACACACACACACACACACACACACACACACACACACACACACACACACACACACACACACACACACGATTGTGTTGGCGGACAACAGAGGAGGAGAAAGCAGAATTACTGTCAAGGAAAAGTTTCAAATTAAAATGCATTATCTGTTGGCCTGTCTGAAATGCATTTCATGAAGCACTTTTAGTTTCATTCTGGGAAACTACTCTCCCTGATCTCTGCACTTAATTAAACATTCCATTTACATTATTTTTCAAACTCTCCATAGTCCAACCATCTACAGGAAACTCAGTGTTCTCTCACCATTACTGGCAGCAGACATCTCTCAACCATAATTTCAAGACATAAATATAGATACCCCTTAAGCATTTGGTAACCCGATAGTGTTTTAATAACAATTATGATGAAAAGTAAAACCTCAATAGCAATACATTACTGTGAATGAGGGTGGAGTGGCCCAAAATTATGTTAAGGCGACAACCTGAGGATTTTTTTTGTTTGTTTTACACATCAATGAAAACTGCCATGACTCAACTATTATGAACTGATGAAATATCTGTACTTAGTCATATGGTGTGTGATTAGAGACATTATGAGAGCTTTGTTGAAGAGAGCGTTGTGGCTCCAGTCTGTATAAATTAGTTCCAGTTTGGCTTTCATGTCCCAGCCACTCTCTTGTCTTTATTTGCAGAAGCTTGCTAATATCAGAGTAGAGTGTTGTGGGAGCCCAGAGCAGGCTGAACAAATCAATGATTCCCAGCCAGGGTGTAAACCCTTTGGGTGAGAGCTGGCTGCAACAGAAAGACTCCTCCCCAGGGCATTAAGCAGCCAGCTACAGCTGCACTCTCACTCAGAACTCACATTCACTCATAACTCATATTCACTCATAATTCACACTCACTCACAACTCATACTCACACTCACTCATAACTCACTCACAACTCATACTCACAACTCACACTCGCTCACATTCATTCATAACTGACATATATATACATATATATGTATATATACATAACATATGTTCACCTCACGCCTGGACTACTGCAACTCCCTGCTCGCAAGCCTACCAGCCTGCACCATTCTGCCTCTTCAACTGATCCAGAATGCAGCTGCCCGGCTTGTGTTCAACCTCCCGAAATTTTCCCATGTAACCCCCCTGCTGAGGTCACTCCACTGGCTGCCAGTTGCAGCCAGGATCAGGTTCAAAGTTCTGACCCTGGCCTACACTGCAGCCAATAGGACAGGCTCCGCCTACCTGCAGGACTTAATCCAGAACTATGTTCCTGCTCGACCACTTCGCTCTTCTACAGCAGGGCGACTGGCACTTCCCCCCCTCCGTGTCAAAGGCTCTCGCTCGTCCCGACTGCAGAGTTTTTCCACCTTAGCTCCTCAGTGGTGGAATGAACTTCCCATTCCCCTACGTTCTACTCCAACCCTGCCTGCATTCCGTCGAGGCCTGAAGACACACCTCTTCAGACTCCACCTTGACTGATATTCTAACCTAGGAATATCAGTTCCCTGTGTTTACTAGTTCCCTGTGTTTTCCTGTCTGTTTATTATAGTTTATAATAGTATTTAGAATAGAAGTGTAGTATTGCTGATTTACCCACAGCTTACTGTGAACTACAGTCAACGTTCATTACTAGGGATAGCTGCTACATTATGGGAAGGATGTGCTTTGTCTGGTCTGTTCTGTAGTGATCTTGATGATGTCTCTGTATGCACTTATTGTACGTCGCTTTGGATAAAAGCGTCTGCTAAATGAATGTAATGTAATGTAATGACTCATACTCACAACTAATATTCACTCACAACTCACACTCACTCTCAATTCACATTCACTCAACTCACACTAATTCTGAACTCACAGTCAGAACTCACTCGCTCTCAACTCCCATTCACTCAGAACTCATACTCACATTCACAACTCACACTCACTCAGAACTCAGACTGATTCTGAACTCACACACTCAACTCACACTCACATTCACAACACGCATTCACTCTGAACTCACTCTCACAACTCACACTCACTCAAAATTCACAACTCACACTCACTCACAACTCACATTCACTCAACTCACACTAATTCTGAACTCACTCACACCACACATTCACTCCGAACTCACATTCACTCACAACTCACTCACATTCACAACTCACACGTCACACTGATTCTGAACTCACACTCAGAACTCACTCACTCTCAACTCACATTCACTCCACGCATTCACTCTGAACTCAAGACTCACTCACAACACACATTCACTCAGAACTCACTCACTCTCAACTCACATTCACTCCACGCATTCACTCTGAACTCAAGACTCACTCTCAACTCACATTCACGCTGAACTCAGACTCACAAATCACACTCACTCAGAATTCACAACTCGTACTCACTCGCAACTCGCGCTCACTCGCAACTCGCACTCATTCTGACCTCACACTCAGAACTCACCTCACTCTAAATTCACATTCACTCAATCAATTCACACTAATTCTGAACTCACACTCACACCACACATTCACTCACAACTCTTACTCACATTCACAACACACATTCACTCTGAACTCAGACTCACTCACTCAAAATTCACAATTCACATTCACTCACAACCCACACCTCACACTCACGCCTGTTTTACTGCACAGTGCACACTAAGACACAAATCAGTGCACCCAAAACATTTACCAAAAAATCATTGCAGCCCAAAAATTCAACCCATTCAGCCCTCATTCACCCCTTGCTGCAACCAGCATTCAGATGGTGCACATGGGCCATTTCTCCTCATAATTTTTGTATAAAACTATTAATGAATAAGATTTTACACAGTAAAAGAAAACGTAAATGTCTTCTTAAAATATGCATAGCACTTCACTTATATCATGCACACTTATTAGTATTCACTTGTGGGAGGAAGGCTGACACCATGCAGATGGATGATGATACAATCCATTTTAAATGCACATGAATCAGTTTCTTTCCGTTTGCAGCGATGAAAGAGCCAAGAGTATGTTTAAGGCACGTCTATGGTAGTTACATCTATGGTAGGACCACATCTGGCCCCTTGGCTGCCAGCTGAAGAGCCCTGGTGTAAGTCTAGTGCACGACACGGTCAGGCAAAAATACCGCAGTACTTTTTTTAGCTGCATTCCCAATGACAGGGAATGGAAGAGGGAGGGTGAACAGCACATGTAAAACCACATCTCTCCCTGCTCTGACAACTGCAATTACAGAGCTGCTCAACAAGTAAATCCCCCTGTACAGGAAAAGAGGTGAGAAAGTTGCAATTATTTACCTGCTTCTAAAGCTTTCTGGCGTTGGAAGCATGAGGCAGCCAGCGGACGGGGACATCGAGCTCTAGGGGGTTATTGTCTGACAGCATTCGTGGGATGAATTTGTACCAGTTTTCACTGGGTTTTCTTGTGTCATTTTACTGGAAGAGTAGATTAAATGAGCAAGTTGTCTTTATTCCCAGCTGGTGAGGCCCACCTCTCTGCAAAACAGTGGGGGGGGGGGGGGGGGGATTGAATCAAGAATGAAATCCAAGGCTGGGTTGACCACAAGCATTACAGTGGTTGAAGAAAGCTCCACTGACAGAACCAGGTTTATTCAAAACTGTTTTGGGGGTTTCTGACAATGACCCAGATTCCAAATCCAAACATTCAGGAGAATTGTGGTCTGTCCCATCTCAGTCGCTAAAGTGTGTCACTTCTTCCCTCCAAAACATTTGGCAGCCTTGCAGCTCCTTCACTGATACACCCAGGAGCAATCCATTCTGTCAGAGAGAGAGAGAGAGAGCTGTGCCAGGAGCATCTCCCTGAAGTGGAATCAACCAGAGCCGCAAAGCTTTTCGGCAAAGTCAACTGTTGGCGTTTGGTGCTTTTGGGAGATATAGGTCACTGTGGTCAGAAATGCTTCCCTCTCATTTTCAGGTGCATGGCATATTCCTTTATTTAGCACATAGGCATCCTTGAAGGCATCTTTGATGCGTCTGAGAAAATCTGAATTCAGAGTCCTATTTCTGTAGATAAGAGGTAAGTTAACTCCTAAAGTCAAAAGCATCCAATAGGCCTCTGTGGCAAGCATTCACTCTCAAACAATCCCCACCAAAATAATTACAGTCTGTTAAAGATATTGATGTGAGCAGTTAATTAAAATATTGGCAAAGCACAAAAACGTGTCGTCTTTGAAAAAGCAGCTGGAGGCACAGAGGTACGTTTTGTTTGCCCCATTATCATTTTAAGTAGGTCCAATGAGAGAGAAACGGATGTAAAATTTCTCCGCCTGTCAATTGACCAGCCGGCTTGATCTTCGTCACATCAGAGAATGAGCCTCAAACCGTACGCTGTAAACCGTACGGGAAAAATTTACACATTTGTGTCGGCATTGGAAAACTGTACGGGATTGGAGTGGAATTAAAGCATTCACTATGTTGATTCCAAACAAGGGAAAACCGTTTTAATCTCAGCACAGTTACAGTTTAAGCAGGAGATTAAATAAAGCAAATGTTTTCAATCCTTTCATAACAACTCAAAAAATACATTTCTGATATGGTTCCTCTGGGACGAAGCCATCTGCTATGACATATGAACGATAGTTACTGAAGCGATTCTGCACACTCGCACTGCAGCTTGTGCAAAAATCAGAAAAACACAATGAACGCAAGCTTAGTTTAATTGATCAGCAATGCAGCCACATTCATTTGCTGTGGATTTATTTTGCTTGGCCATATTGTGATGGTTAACTTGGCTGTTATTTTTACAATGGTCGTTTTTGCTAAGGAAGGATCCACAGTTCCTTTAGACCCACTGTGGTCGTCCCCCCGCCCCCACATTTGCTAGCGCTCCAATGCTGTGACTGAGTCAAGTTTGCTGATTGACCAGAGGCAAGGTCACTGATGGCGCAGTCAAGGTGGCTGGTAAGACCATGGTAACCATGGGTAAATCCGGGGGGCAACACCACTTTTATGTTGGTTTCCTTTTGTTCTTTTTACATTTCCATTATGTGAGAGACCCCTGAACATGGAGACAGACTACAGATTTAGACTGGTGTTCCTCTCTCAGTCGGGCGCATGAGCACATAACACAAACAAGGCGAGACTGCAGACTGCATACTCTCTCTTTCCCTTTTTCTCTGGCTAATACAGTACTGTACATAAACCTGGATTTGGAAGTGAATTATTCTGTGATGTTTGTTTTGTTCCTTAAATTTTCTGTCATTATGGTCCGTAATTGCACAACCCCACATGATATGGTTACGCCAAGTCACATTGCGTGCCATTCAAAACAGTCTTCTGCATTCAGATTACTCTCTTGCATTTTTATAAAATATTTAAACCTTCCATCATGAAATAATCTTTAATCGAATTTTCAGTACTTTCATCCTGCCTTATTTATTTATTTTTTATTTTTTTGGTCGTCGTCTCCAAGGTGATATTGAATTCCGATCGCAAGATTGGAAAGGGCTCTTTGAGAAGAAGCAGGCGATCCCTCCCGTGTGGGCGGACTCTTATAGCGCGCTCTCCAGGAAGGAAGTGCGCTTTCGGGGGGTTAAAAAGCAGGCGGAGAAATGCAGGCATCACCTTTTAGCTCCGCACAACACATTCTATTCTAGTCTCCCATCAATATCGGAGCCCACGCGTTAAGCACTGCACACAGAAACTAGTGAAAACGTAAATGTATGCACTTGCATGCCCACACCAAGTCCCTCATTTAAACGTACACACACAGAGCGTCTGTCCTCACCCTGCCCACACCAAGTCACTCATTTTCCTTTTGAAGAGCTGTTATTGTATGATATATATTTTTTGACAAGATTGTTATAAATTTATTATCCATGAATTAATGTAAAATGTATACAGGTCAATGTAATTAATCAACATGTCAACTAAATAAAATTATCTGTTAATATATTCATAAAATATTAATTAGAAAAGAAATTGTCAATAAAACTGATTTATAAATTGAATGACTTTTTTGTTGTTGAAAATAATTAGATTCCAGACCCAGTAGAATAATGTGTAAGTAGCTATATTAAAGAAGAATTAATTACCCATCCAATTTAATCCATCCCTCTCTCAGCCATCAAATGAGATCATGCTGATGTCACTTCCAGGTGATTTCATTTGGGTATGTAAAGACTGGCGACCCCTAGCTGCCCTGGTAAAACCTGCACTCTAATATTGTGTTGGATTTTGTGTGATGCGCACACACACGCACGCACGCACGCACACTCCAAAAGCTACAATTTCAAATTAGACTCTCCAAAAGCTTGGATAGCTTTCGGTTTATGAACATCCGGGTAGTTAGAAAAAGCAGTTGTTCGTAGATATCATCAATTTGCTGGAGTGTGTCACTCGCTTCTCATTGGCTACAGGTTTTCTGCTCAGAGCCGCAACAATCTGTCAAACTCCACCAGTTGTGTAATGTTAGCTAGCGTGAGTATGACAATAATTAATCTCAATAATGTTTAACAATGCAGTCTAATCACAACATTTTCAAAACTTTACACTTCATATACAATTTCAAATGATGAAATGCAAATTCAGATTAACTCATTTCAAATTCAGTTGTCTGGTGGCACAAGATTTACGGCCTAATTACATTACATTACAGGCATTTAGCAGACGCTCTTATCCAGAGTGACTTACACAACTTCTGATTACATCTAATTACAATTACATTTATCCATTCGTGCAGCTGGATATACTGAAGCAATTCAGGTTAAGTAGCTTGCTCAAGGGTGCAACGGCAGTGTCCTACCTGGGAATCGAACCTGCAACCTTTCGGTTATAAGTCCAGTTCCTTAACCATTATACACTGCCTGGTCAAAAAAAAGTCGCTGTTGCACCCGTCATGCATAATGCCCACTGCACAAGCCTCTGGAGGCAGTGTTATGATCTGGAGTTGCTTCACTTGGTCAGGTCTAGGCTCAGCAAAGTTATGCAGCAATAAAAAAGTCAGCTGAGTTACCTGAATATCCTGAAAGAGCAGGTTATCCCATCAATGGGCATATTCCAGGACGACAGATTCATTGGGCTCAAATTGTGAAAGAGTGGTTCAGGGAGCATGAGGAATCATTTTCACACATGAATTGGCCACCAGAGTCCTGACCTTTGAAAGTCTTTGGGATGTGCTGGAGAAGACTTTACGGAGTGGTTCGACTCTGCCGTCGTTAATACAAGATCTCGTTAAGACAAAATGAACGCAACTCTGGACGGAAATAAACGTTGTGACGTTGCATAAGGTTGTCGAAACAATGCCATGAGGAAAGCACGCCGTAATCAAAGCTAAAGGCGGTCCAATGAAATATTAGTGTGCGCAACTTTTTTTTTGGCCAGGCAGTGTACTACACTGCCGCCCGTAATAAACACTGTATGATATGACATGTCACAACAAACACCGTATGAGATGACATGTTACTATAAACACCGTATGAGATGACATGTCACTATAAACACTGCACGGTTTGACACGTTACTCACCCACCATCTCTTCACAGCGCTGATAAACCAGCTGCTGAAACATCTGTCAGCATAATCAACACTAACAGCATGCACACGGAATGTGACTGGATGTACATAGCAGAAGCAGCCCATCCAGCGTATCTAAAGCGGGGCTCTGATAACTCCCTGGGTAACAGGGTGGGGGGTGGGGGTACCTAGAAGATGCTCTTCTTTTTAAGACTAAGGTCACGCATTACTGTATTTATGTGCTTTGCAAACAAGCTTATCCAAAGTTACACAGCATGCATTTACAAACCATTCATTTGCACAGCTGGATATTTTCCAAAACAGTTTTCAGGTAAGTGCCTTGCTCAAGAGCACAACTGTAAATCCCAACTGAGATTTGAACCTGCAATCTCTGAGGCAAATTCCTGAACCTCTGCATTATACCACCACAAGTAGTCTGTCCATGGAAGTAATCAGACGGCTGGGTAAATCAAATCAAAATGCATTTATGTAGCACATTTCACAAACAATTGTGAAAGGCACTTCACCTGGGATAACTGATCCCCAAGGCTCTCAAAAATGGAGATCAAGGGTAAAAGTGCAGAATTCCTTCATTGACTCGTACGGGGAAACTCCTTCATTGACTCGTATGGGTAATGGTCACTGTGCAGAGGTGCCGTGTTGTCAGCTGCAATATAAAAAGAATGTTTTCCACTGGCCCAGACTTTTTATGTGCAATGAAGGATAGTTCAGATATTTATAGAGGTTTCTGAAGAACCTGCCAAGCTTTACAATGGCAGGTATAGGGGCGTTCAGGGGGCTGTGGTCTAAGGCCAAACACTAAGGACCCTGTCCAGCAACATGATGCTTCCAGAGGTACTTCATACTGCTCCCACCACCACCACCACCACCCTCCAAAAAAAAATAAAAAAAATAAAGAAAACTATATAAATAATCAGGCAATATCCTGACAAAATGTAATCCAAATGATGAACTATAAATCAATATAGAAATTGCCCCTTCTTTTGGGGAATCCCAGAACACCATATTGACAACCAGCAGTGCTCTTCAAGAGCAGAACAATCACCACACTCAACAAATTAAATTAAGGTACTGCAGAGATATCAAACCCAGGATCCAAACCCACACCCAGCTGGTTTTAATCTCCTCGCTCAAATGAATCACCCCCGTACATTATTAAGTACCCATGAAGCACTGCTCATCTTCTTTTATACGGCCTAAAAAGCATCACTGTTGGCCATTAAACTGCCAAGATAAACAGAGTAATGCTATAGACATTGTACTAGTACGGTAGTTGTTTAAAATGTACTTATCCTCATTTTGAAGTCATACATTTTTAATTTTCTGTTTTTCTGATTAGACGTTAGTGCGGCTGTGTATACACACAACCTCAACCGTTGATTTGTTCTGGAAAGAAACTGCCTTAATCCCAGATTCTCATAACTTAATTGTTTCCTGAAAATGCAGGATGATTTAGTTGAGAGCACTGCGTTTAATTCTTCACACGGTCGCCCACTTCGATGAAGGCAAACTCTTGAATTCATAACCAACAGCAGCGACAATTCAAAGAAATTTCAGAAGAGCAAACAAGCCTTTTTGAGAAGTCCAAATGGGACCTGTAAACCCACTAAAATCGCCTTCATGAGCGGTGCATAAGCGGTAAATAGCGGTACAGTGGCCATGCCTTCAGTTTTGTCAGCACGCATTACCACTTATTGGCCCTAACAGTCACAATCCTGATGGCCAACAATCTAATTGATAAAGGCATAGGCAAAGGATTAAGAGAGAGGACATGGTATATTATGTTAACAAAAAAAAATATTGAATATGAAGACCAGCAAAATGTACTATCAATTGTATGATTTTAGTAATGGCCAGTTTCCCATTAGTTTTTACTCCAACATTGAAGTGTTGAAGCTTAATGTAGATCAAAGCAGGATGTCCCCCCAGCTCAACATAAACATGGCAGTTTCAGAGAGAGAGTCAAGTGGCTTCTTTGAGAGGAAAGATACCAGTGGGAATTAAACATGAAGAGCAATGTTCTGCATTTCAGACAATGATGTCCCGTCATACCCAAGCTTTTCATAACGGTGGTGTGCAGTGGATGTTACAGGTGAGAAAGGACAGAATGCGGCATGAGGACCGAATGAGCAGGCGGCTTAATAAAATCTGAGAGTCTGCACTTTAACCACTTGTGAATTGTTTGATTACAATCCTAAATTGTGGAGTAGAGAGCCAAATGTCTTTGTCTCAAACATAACGGAGGGCACTGTATATATGTACAGTGAGCTCATTGGACTGTATATACGTATGTACAGTGAGCTCATTGCACAGTGACATATTTTTTGTTATTTTGGTTCTGTACTCTAGCACTTTGAGTTTGAAAGGATACAATGACAATAATGTTGAACTGCAGACAGTCACTTTTAATTTGAGGGTATTTTCATCCATATTGAATTAACCATTTAGAAACCTTTTGTACATAGTCCTCCCATTTTTGGCCATCAAAAAATATTGGACAGTTTAACATAATGTAGAATAAAGTAATATTTTTTTATATTTGGTCACATATCCTTTGCATACCATGACTTCCTGATGTCTGTGACCCAACAATATCAAAAGACTCTTGATATCTTATTTTCTGGTACTCATACAAGCGGTACTATAACCTCTGCATTTGAATGGATCTCTATGGGAATTGGGGGGTGGGACTATATTTTGGTTGTAGATTACACTGGAACAGTGTGGAACACATGGTTGGCTAAATGGCTCCAAGTCAATGGCTTTGGATAAAAGCATCTGCCAAATAATTGTAATGTAATGTAAAGTCATCAAGGGTCTGACGTATCAAACAAGCCTTAAACCATCACTCTGCTGCCAGATATGCAGTAGATATGGATGGATAACTTGAAGGGTTTCTTCTCCTGACGTATAGGAATCACAGACATTTTTATGTTTTTGAAAAAAATTGATATGTTTATTCACCAAGGTAGCATTAAATTGATCAAAAAATACACAGTCAAGACATTGATAATGTTACAAACTACTATTTCTGTTTCATTCCATTTGTACTTTAGCAATTGTAGCCATTTTTACACATAGTTCTCCCACCCCCCCACCCCACCCCCTCCTATTTTAGGGCATCAAACGTAATTAATATTAATTTAAATAAAGTTATCATATTTAATATTTGCATATCCTTTGCAAGCCATGACGTCCTGATGGCCAACAACATGAAAAGACTCTCGATATTTAATTTTCTTACAACCTCTCTGCATTTGAATGGATCTCTATGGGAATTGGGGGGTGGGACTAGATTAAGCTGTAAATTACATGGGAATAGTACAGAAGACATGGTTGGCTAAATGGCTGTCAGTCATCAAGGGTCTGAGGTATCAAACGAGCCTCAAACCATCACTCTGCTGCCAGATATGGAATAGATATGGATGGATCATTTAAAGGGTTGTTTCTCCTGACTTATTTTTCCATAGAGTTCATTGGGGAAATGAGTCAGGAGAAACAACCCTTAAAGTGATCCATCCACATCTACTGCATATCTGGCAGCAGAGTGATGGTTCGAGGCTCGTTTGATACCTCAGACCGTTGATGACTTAAAGCCGTTTAGCCAACCATTTGTTCCATACTATTCCCATGTAATTTATAGCTTAATCTACCCCCACCCCATTCTCATAGTGATCCATTCAAATGAAGAGAGGTTATAGTATCACTTGTAAGAGTACCTGAAAATTAGATATCAAGAGTTGTTTGATGTTGTTGGGTCACAAACATCAGGAAGTCATGGCATGCAAAGGATATGCAACCAAATATGATGACTTTTAAATTTATGTTAATTACTTTTGGTGCTCTAAAATGGGGGGTATTATGTGTAGAAATGGCTACAATTGCTTAAGTAGAAATAGAATTAAACAGAAATAGTAGTTCATAACATTATCAATGTCTTGACACACAGAAACATGCCAGAGATGCTACATACATAACAACTCTTGCACACACACACACACACACACACACACACACACACACACACACACACACACACACACACACACACGCACACACGCACACGCACACGCACACATACACACATACTCTCGCTCTCCCTCTCTCTCACAAACCACACACACACACACCCCTGTAGTGCTTCATTTTCATTTCATTTCTTTCCACTCTCAGATAAAGCCACTAAAGACATTTTAGCACTGAAACTCCAGCATTCCTGTGGCACCTCACCATTCATTTCATATAATGGGCAAAAAATTGGAGAAAAAAATTTAAAAAACTCTTTCCTCAAATTGAGCACTGAAAGCAATTTTAAACCATTTGAAGTAATTCTGTTTTAATCTATTCCGATCTGTGGTAACATTTTAAATCTATAATACTTGAAGACTCCTAGAAACGACTGCCACTAGTCTTCAGGGCATCGAGCACAGCGCCACAGACATTTAAAAAGGTACAATTACCACCGTGACAAATACAAGCACACAAGGGAAACACCTTTTCATCCGAATCACTTAATTCCTTCGAACTTACATTTTTCAACATTTGCGGATTATTGAAAAGCACGGAAAGGGCGGTGTTTAGCCCCCAGCATAGCACACAGCTGCCAATCACTGCCGGTACAACAGTGAACAGCACTGACACACAAGCCCAGATCACAGGAAAAAGAGTACAAAAGGGAGTTCACTTGTGATTCTGCATTGTTCATTTTTGACTGCGTATATAAAGCTAAATGTTGCATATTTTAGATAAGAACGACAGTATATTGCTCTGCTGATAACACTGACTATGCTTTATGGCATCACAAACCAGATTGTATGTCACGCCAAAAAGCATTTTTAATTTCACTGTAAATATAACGTGTTTGCACTCATAATCCTGTGCTTCACTAGACCACGTAGGATCAATATATCTTCTGCACTACGGGTCGTTTGGCACCGTGCAGCCTCTACACTCCTTCCTATTGGGCTCATGTAGCATCGTGCGAGTCCACCTAATTTTCCCGTTATTCAGTCACATCTCCACCTAATTCTCCCGTTATTCAGTCACATCTCCACCTAATTATCCTGTTATTCAGTCACATCTCAGGCCATTCATGGGGTTCTTGTGTTCAGACAGACCTGGCTTCAAGACAGCAACAAAAAAACTAGACTCTGCCAAAAGGGAATGGCTGAACTTAAAATATTGACATTTTTACATTTTAGGCATTTACCAGTTGCTCCGATCCAGAGCAACTTAGTTACCTTCCCACCTGGGAAACAAACGGACAACCATGGAGTTACAAGCCCAAATTAATACAAATTGTTACATGAACATGAAATAAAGTTTTCCATATAATATACACTGTATGTCATGTCAACCACAATAAATTAAGCAGTGAGCTATGGACGCAGGCACCGTTTATATATGGATAACCGACTGATGAGGAACAAGGTCGCAAGTTTAAATTGTTTCCACATGGGAGCTCTGACCTTTGTGAGCAAACATCTTAAGACTTCCGATTACACGTCCAACTCTAAAATTCAATTATAGTTCCAGCGCTTTCACAACAGACAAGGACACCAGTGATAGTCAATATTGAGATCCAATCCTTGCCAGTCTGCATGCATATAAATTGCTTCAATGGACAATAATTTACAGCCGGGAGAACATGTTTAAATAAGCCATTGCCATCTCCTTAGAGATCGTAAAAAAAAAGAAAAAGTTTTTGCTAAAGACCTCGGATTATTGACCCACCAACGTCCTCGCCAGCGGTTGGAATGGCAGTCGCTGCGGGAGGCTCCACGGAGCCCATCCACGCTCAGCAGCTGCAACCAAATTACACTTTAACTAATAAAGGCAAAGCACATGTCGCAGTCTGGCAAGGAGCTGACGCAACAGCCCGGGGTGGTGGGGGAGAGGGAGGGAGAGAGGGAGAGGGAGGGAGAGAGGGAGAGAGGGAGAGGGAGGGAGAGAGGGAGAGGGAGGGAGAGCCAGCTGACGCTGTGGCGGGTTGACATTCGCCACCTCGTTCACTTTGCGGTTCTCAATTATTTGCCTAAATTTCAGATCTTGATGCACGATCAGTCTTTTTATGGTGCGCGTGCGCATGCCTGCGTGCGTGTTTTCTGATGAGGTGAACTGACACATGGCTCTTCCAATATTTCCGCACTAAATCACATGATAATCCCAGAGCAAAACCGTTGTTGCACAGTGTGTTGATGAGCTAGAATTTGCCTAGATTGAAAATGTTTTGTTGCGTCTTTCCTGGGTCTTGTGGAGATGATTTAGATATTTGGTGATAACATGCACTGAGGACTTCTTTGACCGGGATTCATAGTGGATTGCAAAAGATGCTTTCAAATGGATTTTGTTAAAAGAAAGAGTACGGGTGGATAATTTGTTAAAGGTGCTGTACATTCCACACTGGCACAAGGAATAACTCTCACATAGAGGACTCATTGCAATGGCTTATTTTCACTCCTTGCATCCTTTCCTCCTGTCTTCTGTTAGGCAGAGCTATGGAGCGATTAGAATGAACCCTCTATGGGAGAGTTGTTCCTTGTGCCAGGGTGAAATGTACAGCACCTTTAACTAAGTTATTGAAACAGCTAACGTTGCCAGGTTCAAGATAGAAAACTGCGTTTTCACCCTAAAATATAATTTCAGCCATTTGTTACAGCATGACATTACACTGTATAAAGCATGTTTACTTAGCACCACTTTCTCTAACCTGCGAAAAAACAGCTGTATGTTTCAACTGTTAGTTGCCTGGCTCACATAACGTTAGCTAACGTTACCTAGCTAGCTGTGCACAGGCACACCGGCTGACTATGGTTAACTACATTAAAAGTTTACTTCCTCGCAAGACTGCTCCCCTATCAATTCCTCTAACTATAATAATGATTAATATTGAAAATTTATCTTTTCTAATCTACAACAAATTCCTTTTTCTTAACCACTGTTAGCTTAAAATGTGTAGATAGAACAACAAACAAGGGCGTGTGGGGCCCCCTGGTGGCTCCGGGGGCCCTATGCAATCGCATACTGTCCACATATAGCAAGAAACGACCCTGCTGCCATTGCCATCAAGGGGGACAAGATTTAACAAAGGCAAAGGCTTCCTGGTCTCGCTCTACCATCCGAGGGGAATGTGACAAGGAGGAGGAGGAGGGTTTAGGGGTGACACCTGGCTCAGCACACAGGTGAGCTGAAAGGAACCAAGTCAAAGAAGGAGGCCAAAAGGAACGTCAGTTTCAACTACTATTGGACACCTGCTTACCGGGGTTTCCTATAAGTGCGCCAAATTTGAAAAACCCTTCCCAATCAGGGGCTGAGCTATAGGCAAAGTGGGTTGTCCCATATTTACCAGAGGGGGGGAGGGGGAATAAAAAAAATCAACAGAAGACTTTCAAAAGGACGAAAATACCGAACATTGTGGTCCAACTTGTTAAAGCCGCTTTGTGCAACGCGAACCCCAGCCTGAGTTTAGCACCTTGGACAAAAGCAACTACAAAGTGCCTCACTCTGTCCCTCACCCTGTCCCTCACCCTGTCCCTCACCCTGTCCCTCACTCTGTCCCTCACCCTGTCCCTCACTCTGTCACTCACCCACTCTGTCCCTCACCCTGTCCCTCACCCTGTCCCTCACTCTGTCCCTCACCCTGTCCCTCACCCACTCTGTCTCTCACTCTGTCCCTCACTCTGTCCCTCACCCTGTCCCTCACTCTGTCCCTCACCCACTCTGTCCCTCACCCTGTCCCTCACTCTGTCCCTCACCCACTCTGTCCCTCACCCTGTCCCTCACTCTGTCCCTCACCCACTCTGTCCCTCACTCTGTCCCTCACCCTGTCCCTCACCCTCTCCCTCACCCTGTCCCTCACTCTGTCCCTCACCCTGTCCCTCACCCTGTCCCTCACTCTGTCCCTCACCCTGTCCCTCACCCTGTCCCTCACTCTGTCCCTCACCCACTCTGTCCCTCACTCTGTCCCTCACCCTGTCCCTCACTCTGTTTCTCACCCTGTCCCTCACCCTCTCCCTCACCCTGTCCCTCACTATGTCCCTCACCCTGTCCCTCACCCTGTCCCTCACCCACTCTGTCCCTCAATCTGTCCCTCACCCTGTCCCTCACTCTGTTTCTCACCCTGTCCCTCACTCTGTCCCTCACCCACTCTGTCCCTCACTCTGTCCCTCACCCTGTCCCTCACCCTGTCCCTCACTCTGTCCCTCACCCTGTCCCTCACTCTGTCCCTCACCCACTCTGTCCCTCACCCACTCTGTCCCTCACCCACTCTGTCCCTCACCCACTCTGTCCCTCACTCTGTCCCTCACCCACTCTGTCCCTCACTCTGTCCCTCACTCTGTCCCTCACTCTGTCTCTCACTCTGTCCCTCACTCGGTCTCTCACTCGATCCCTCACCCTGTCCCTCACCCTGTCCCTCACCCTGTCCCTCACCCTCTCCCTCACTCTGTCCCTCACTCTGTCCCTCACTCTGTCCCTCACTCTGTCTCTCACTCTGTCTCTCACTCTGTCCCTCACTCTGTCTCTCACTCGGTCCCTCACTCGGTCCCTCACTCTGTCCCTCACTCTGTCCCTCACCCGGTCTCTCACTCTGTCCCTCACTCTGTCCCTGACTCTGTCCCTCACACGGTCTCTCACTCTGTCCCTCACACTGTCTCTCACTCGGTCTCTCACCCGGTCTCTCACTCTGTCCCTCACCCGGTCTCTCACTCTGTCCCTCACTCTGTCCCTCACTCTGTCCCTCACTCTGTCTCTCACTCTGTCTCTCACTCTGTCCCTCACTCTGTTCCCTCACTCTGTCTCTCACTCTGTCTCTCACTCTGTCTCTCACTCTGTCTCTCACCCTGTCTCTCACTCTGTCCCTCACTCTGTCCCTCACTCTGTCCCTCACTCTGTCTCTCACTCTGTCCCTCACTCTGTCTCTCACTCTATTCCCTCACTCTGTCCCTCACTCTATTCCCTCACTCTGTCCCTCACTCTGTCCCTCACTCTGTCCCTCACTCTGTCCCTCACTCTGTCCCTCACTCTGTCCCTCACTCTGTCTCTCACTCTATTCCCTCACTCTGTCCCTCACTCTATTCCCTCACTCTGTCCCTCACTCTGTCCCTCACTCTGTCTCTCACTCTGTCCCTCACTCTGTCTCTCACTCTGTCCCTCACTCTGTCTCTCACTCTGTCCCTCACTCTGTCCCTCACTCTGTCCCTCACTCTGTCCCTCACTCTGTCTCTCACTCTATTCCCTCACTCTGTCTCTCACTCTGTCTCTCACTCTGTCTCTCACTCTGTCTCTCACTCTGTCCCTCACCCTGTCCCTCACCCTGTCCCTCACTCTGTCCCTCACCCTCTCCCTCACTCTGTCCCTCACTCTGTCCCTCACTCTGTCCCTCACTCTGTCTCTCACTCTGTCCCTCACTCTGTCTCTCACTCGGTCCCTCACTCGGTCCCTCACTCGGTCCCTCACTCTGTCCCTCACCCGGTCTCTCACTCTGTCCCTCACTCTGTCCCTGACTCTGTCCCTCACACGGTCTCTCACTCTGTCCCTCACACTGTCTCTCACTCTGTCCCTCACACTGTCTCTCACTCGGTCTCTCACCCGGTCTCTCACTCTGTCCCTCACCCGGTCTCTCACTCTGTCCCTCACTCTGTCCCTCACTCTGTCCCTCACACTGTCTCTCACTCTGTCTCTCACTCTGTCTCTCACTCTGTCCCTCACTCTGTCCCTCACTCTGTCTCTCACTCTGTCTCTCACTCTGTCTCTCACGCTGTCCCTCACCCTGTCCCTCACTCTGTTCCCTCACTCTGTCTCTCACTCTGTCTCTCACTCTGTCTCTCACCCTGTCTCTCACTCTGTCCCTCACTCTGTCCCTCACTCTGTCTCTCACTCTGTCCCTCACTCTGTCTCTCACTCTGTCTCTCACTCTATTCCCTCACTCTGTCCCTCACTCTATTCCCTCACTCTGTCCCTCACTCTGTCCCTCACTCTGTCTCTCACTCTATTCCCTCACTCTGTCCCTCACTCTATTCCCTCACTCTGTCCCTCACTCTGTCCCTCACTCTGTCTCTCACTCTGTCCCTCACTCTGTCTCTCACTCTGTCCCTCACTCTGTCCCTCACTCTGTCTCTCACTCTGTCTCTCACTCTATTCCCTCACTCTGTCTCTCACTCTGTCTCTCACTCTGTCCCTCACTCTGTCCCTCACTCTGTCTCTCACTCTGTCTCTCACTCTGTCTCTCACTCTGTCTCTCACTCTGTCTCTCACTCTTACTCTGTCTCTCACTCTGTCTCTCATTATATTCCCTCACTCTATTCCCTCACTCTGTCCCTCACTCTGTCCCTCACTCTGTCCCTCACTCTGCCTCTCACTCTGCCTCTCACTCTGTCCCTCACTCTGTCCCTCACTCTGTCCCTCACTCTGTCCCTCACTCTGTCCCTCACTCTGTCCCTCACTCTGTCCCTCACTCTATTCCCTCACTCTATTCCCTCACTCTATTCCCTCACTCTGTCTCTCACTCTGTCCCTCACTCTGTCTCTCACTCTGTCTCTCACTCTATTCCCTCACTCTGTCCCTCACTCTGTCCCTCACTCTGTCTCTCACTCTATTCCCTCACTCTATTCCCTCACTCTGTCTCTCACTCTGTCCCTCACTCTGTCCCTCACTCTATTCCCTCACTCAATTCCCTCACTCTGTCCCTCACTCTGTCCCTCACTCTGTCCCTCACTCTGTCCCTCACTCTGTCTCTCACTCTGTCTCTCACTCTATTCCCTCACACTGTCTCTCACTCTGTCCCTCACACTGTCTCTCACTCTGTCCCTCACACTGTCTCTCACTCTGTCCCTCACTCTGTCCCTCACTCTGTCCCTCACACTGTCTCTCACTCTGTCTCTCACTCTGTCCCTCACACGGTCTCTCACACTGTCTCTCACTCTGTCCCTCACATGGTCCCTCACTCTGTCTCTCACTCTGTCCCTCACACTGTCCCTCACTCTGTCCCTCACTCTGTCCCTCACTCTGTCCCTCACTCTATTCCCTCACTCTGTCCCTCACTCTGTCCCTCACTCTGTCTCTCACTCTGTCCCGGTCTCTCACTCTGTCCCTCACACTGTCTCTCACTCTGTCCCTCACTCTGTCTCTCACTCTGTCCCTCACTCTGTCCCTCACTCTGTCTCTCACTCTGTCCCTCACTCTATTCCCTCACTCTGTCCCTCACTCTGTCCCTCACTCTGTCTCTCACTCTGTCCCTCACTCTATTCCCTCACTCTGTCCCTCACTCTGTCCCTCACTCTGTCTCTCACTCTGTCCCGGTCTCTCACTCTGTCCCTCACACTGTCTCTCACTCTGTCCCTCACTCTGTCTCTCACTCTGTCCCTCACTCTGTCCCTCACTCTGTCCCTCACTCTGTCCCTCACTCTGTCTCTCACTCTGTCTCTCACTCTGTCTCTCACTCTGTCTCTCACTCTGTCCCTCACACAGTCTCTCACTCTGTCCCTCACTCTGTCTCTCACTCTGTCTCTCACTCTGTCCCTCACTCTGTCTCTCACTCTATTCCCTCACTCTGTCCCTCACTCTGTCCCTCACTCTGTCCCTCACTCTGTCCCTCACTCTATTCCCTCACTCTATTCCCTCACTCTATTCCCTCACTCTATTCCCTCACTCTGTCCCTCACTCTATTCCCTCACTCTGTCCCTCACTCTATTCCCTCACTCTGTCCCTCACTCTGTCCCTCACTCTGTCCCTCACACTGTCTCTCACTCTGTCCCTCACTCTGTCCCTCACACGGTCCCTCACACTGTCCCTCACTCTATTCCCTCACTCTGTCCCTCACTCTGTCCCTCACTCTGTCTCTCACTCTGTCCCGGTCTCTCACTCTGTCCCGGTCTCTCACTCTGTCCCTCACACTGTCTCTCACTCTGTCCCTCACTCTATTCCCTCACTCTGTCCCTCACTCTGTCCCTCACTCTGTCTCTCACTCTGTCCCGGTCTCTCACTCTGTCCCTCACACTGTCTCTCACTCTGTCCCTCACTCTGTCTCTCACTCTGTCCCTCACTCTGTCCCTCACTCTGTCCCTCACTCTGTCCCTCACTCTGTCCCTCACTCTGTCTCTCACTCTGTCTCTCACTCTGTCTCTCACTCTGTCTCTCACTCTGTCCCTCACACAGTCTCTCACTCTGTCCCTCACTCTGTCTCTCACTCTGTCTCTCACTCTGTCCCTCACTCTGTCTCTCACTCTATTCCCTCACTCTGTCCCTCACTCTGTCCCTCACTCTGTCCCTCACTCTATTCCCTCACTCTATTCCCTCACTCTATTCCCTCACTCTATTCCCTCACTCTGTCCCTCACTCTATTCCCTCACTCTGTCCCTCACTCTATTCCCTCACTCTGTCCCTCACTCTGTCCCTCACTCTGTCCCTCACACTGTCTCTCACTCTGTCCCTCACTCTGTCCCTCACACGGTCCCTCACACGGTCCCTCACTCTGTCTCTCACTCTGTCTCTCACTCTGTCCCTCACTCTGTCCCTCACTCTGTCTCTCACTCTGTCCCTCACTCTGTCCCTCACTCTGTCTCTCACTCTGTCTCTCACTCTGTCTCTCACTCTGTCTCTCACTCTGTCCCTCACACAGTCTCTCACTCTGTCCCTCACTCTGTCTCTCACTCTGTCTCTCACTCTGTCCCTCACTCTGTCTCTCACTCTATTCCCTCACTCTGTCCCTCACTCTGTCCCTCACTCTGTCCCTCACTCTGTCCCTCACTCTGTCCCTCACTCTATTCCCTCACTCTATTCCCTCACTCTATTCCCTCACTCTATTCCCTCACTCTGTCCCTCACTCTATTCCCTCACTCTGTCCCTCACTCTATTCCCTCACTCTGTCCCTCACTCTGTCCCTCACTCTGTCCCTCACACTGTCTCTCACTCTGTCCCTCACTCTGTCCCTCACACGGTCCCTCACACGGTCCCTCACTCTGTCTCTCACTCTGTCTCTCACTCTGTCTCTCACTCTATTCCCTCACTCTGTCCCTCACTCTGTCCCTCACTCTGTCTCTCACTCTGTCTCTCACTCTGTCCCTCACTCTATTCCCTCACTCTATTCCCTCACTCTGTCTCTCACTCTGGCCCTCACTCTGTCCCTCACTCTGTCTCTCACTCTGTCTCTCACTCTGTCTCTCACTCTATTCCCTCACTCTGTCCCTCACTCTGTCCCTCACTCTGTCCCTCACTCTGTCCCTCACTCTGTCTCTCACTCTGTCTCTCACTCTATTCCCTCACTCTATTCCCTCACTCTGTCTCTCACTCTGTCCCTCACACTGTCTCTCACTCTGTCCCTCACACTGTCTCTCACTCTGTCCCTCACACTGTCTCTCACTCTGTCCCTCACTCTGTCCCTCACTCTGTCCCTCACCTCTGTCTCTCACTTTGTCCCTCACTCTGTCTCTCACTCTGTCCCTCACTCTGTCTCTCACTCTGTCCCTCACACAGTCTCTCACTCTGTCCCTCACACTGTCCCTCACTCTGTCCCTCACTCTGTCCCTCACTCTGTCTCTCACTATGTCTCTCACTCTGTCCCTCACTCTGTCCCTCACACGGTCTCTCACTCTGTCCCTCACACTGTCCCTCACACTGTCCCTCACACTGTCTCTCACTCTGTCCCTCACCCCTGTCCCTCACTCTGTTCCCTCACTCTGTTCCCTCACTCTGTTCCCTCACTCTGTCTCTCACTCTGTCTCTCACTCTGTCTCTCACTCTGTCTCTCACTCTGTCCCTCACTCTGTCCCTCACTCTGTCCCTCACTCTATTCCCTCACTCTGTCTCTCACTCTGTCCCTCACTCTGTCTCTCACTCTATTCCCTCACTCTATTCCCTCACTCTGTCTCTCACTCTGTCTCTCACTCTGTCCCTCACTCTGTCTCTCACTCTATTCCCTCACTCTGTCTCTCACTCTATTCCCTCACTCTATTCCCTCACTCTGTCTCTCACTCTGTCTCTCACTCTGTCCCTCACTCTGTCTCTCACTCTATTCCCTCACTCTGTCCCTCACTCTGTCTCTCACTCTGTCTCTCACTCTGTCTCTCACTCTATTCCCTCACTCTGTCCCTCACTCTGTCCCTCACTCTGTCCCTCACTCTGTCCCTCACTCTGTCTCTCACTCTGTCTCTCACTCTATTCCCTCACTCTATTCCCTCACTCTGTCTCTCACTCTGTCCCTCACACTGTCTCTCACTCTGTCCCTCACACTGTCTCTCACTCTGTCCCTCACACTGTCTCTCACTCTGTCCCTCACTCTGTCCCTCACTCTGTCCCTCACTCTGTCTCTCACTTTGTCCCTCACTCTGTCTCTCACTCTGTCCCTCACTCTGTCTCTCACTCTGTCCCTCACACAGTCTCTCACTCTGTCCCTCACACTGTCCCTCACTCTGTCCCTCACTCTGTCCCTCACTCTGTCTCTCACTATGTCTCTCACTCTGTCCCTCACTCTGTCCCTCACACGGTCTCTCACTCTGTCCCTCACACTGTCCCTCACACTGTCCCTCACACTGTCTCTCACTCTGTCCCTCACCCTGTCCCTCACTCTGTTCCCTCACTCTGTTCCCTCACTCTGTTCCCTCACTCTGTCTCTCACTCTGTCTCTCACTCTGTCTCTCACTCTGTCTCTCACTCTGTCCCTCACTCTGTCCCTCACTCTGTCCCTCACTCTATTCCCTCACTCTGTCTCTCACTCTGTCCCTCACTCTGTCTCTCACTCTATTCCCTCACTCTATTCCCTCACTCTGTCTCTCACTCTGTCTCTCACTCTGTCCCTCACTCTGTCTCTCACTCTATTCCCTCACTCTGTCTCTCACTCTATTCCCTCACTCTATTCCCTCACTCTGTCTCTCACTCTGTCTCTCACTCTGTCCCTCACTCTGTCTCTCACTCTATTCCCTCACTCTATTCCCTCACTCTGTCTCTCACTCTATTCCCTCACTCTGTCTCTCACTCTGTCTCTCACTCTGTCCTCTCACTCTATTCCCTCACTCTGTCTCACTCTGTCTCTCACTCTGTCCCTCACTCTGTCCCTCACTCTGTCCCTCACTCCTGTCCCTCACTCTGTCTCTCACTCTATTCCCTCACTCTGTCTCTCACTCTCTCTCACTCTGTCCCTCACTCTGTCTCTCACTCTGTCCCTCACTTTGGTCTCTCACTCTGTCTCTCACTCTGTCTCTCACTCTATTCCCTCACTCTGTCTCCTCACTCTCTCTCACTCTGTCCCTCACTCTGTCTCTCACTCTGTCCCTCACTTTGTCCTCTCACTCTGTCTCTCACTCTGTCCCTCACTCTGTCTCTCATTCTATTCCCTCACTCTGTCTCTCACTCTGTCCCTCACTCTGTCCCTCACTCTGTCCCTCACTCTGTCCCTCACTCTGTCCCTCACTCTGTCCTCACTCTGTCTCTCACTCTGTCCCTCACTCTGTCCCTCACTCTGTCCCCTCACTCTGTCTCTCACTCTGTCTCTCACTCTGTCCCTCACTCTGTCCCTCACTCTGTCTCTCACTCTGTCTCTCACTCACTTATTTCGAGTGGCTTACACAGCGTACATTCCTTACATACAATCCATTCATCCAGGTGGATATTTCACTGAAGTAGTTCAGGTTAAGTGTCTTGCTCAGGGGCACAACAGCAGCGCACGACCTGGGAATCTACCTGCAACCGTGAAGACCGCAAGTCGCTCCCCAATCCGTTATGCTCCACGGTTCGCATGGTACAACTGAATATACCGCGCGCACGTGCACGCGCGCACGCAGGGTGATGTTCAGTTCATGAACAATTCTAACTTTCTGAACAATCTTTTATGTGACTCAAAACTAACAATTCATTTTCACGAGTCTTGTTTGTCTCGTAATGCGCCACGCCCTATGCGAGTCTTATTGTCCTGTATATAGTCTGCGAGAAACCACAGCTGATTTTGAGATTGCTTTCACAATCTTCAGTTTGTGACATATTAGGCTGGTTTATGGAACTGGCATCCCCCACATGTCATAACTCATTTTGTTCACAAGAAATTTGTCCACCAGGAAATGTCTATATAAAGTCTGGACAGGGTTGGCTCCAGGTCTAGGTGACAAGGGCGGTCACTTAAGGCGCCATCTGTCTGGGGAGGGGGGGCTGGGGCAATCTCCAACCCCCCCCCCCCCCCCCCCCCCCCCCCCCCCCCCCCCCCCTTCCTCCTCCTCCCCACTGGTCCGTAATCTCATCTAGAGTGGCAGGAATGGCTCAAGCCGTGCGTGGCTCCTGGAAATTATATAACATTTCTTAAAAATGTGATCACTTAAGTATATCTCCAACACAAAAAAAGTCTCTTTTCAAATGCATTATCTTTCATTATGAGAATAGGTTGTCTGAGAGTAGCCACATTCTTTATACTGCAAAGAGATATCAGGGGAGTGCCTTCTGGAAATATGCTTTGATGACTGTTACTGTAATGCCTGAAAACCAATGGTTATTATAACCTGTTTTCAGATATAACAGTAAAGTCTGTATTTTATTACACAGACAAAAATAATGTAGGCTATTAGAATAACTGTAAAACAAAGAGGATTTACCTTTATAACTGTGGTGATTCCACATCTCCGCTGCCTAACAAGTAAACAGATATTGGAGCGTGATTACAGGGAGTGATTTCATGCACCTTGCTTCATTAAGTTTATAAGGGTTAATTAAGTGTGGAGAGAAACATGTTCATGTGATTAAGCAAGAAATGCTCACTTTTATCAAGTGAGAAAGTGCAATATTCATTCAATGTGAACGAAAAGATCGCTTTGGGGAAATCAAAAAAAGCTGATCAGGAAGATTATCTTGTGTTTAATTTAATATGTTGTATGCCTACACTATCGGCTAGGTGAAATTTCTTCGTTACCAGTGCTAGATGCATCATTTCCACTCATTACAGTCTCTTTCCCAGGAACAAGAACTCTGTTACTGAACAACATCTTCCAGTCTTTCATTAACTGGTCACCCTCCCTTCTGCTTCACTGCATAATGAAACTAACTCTCTCACTCTCTCACTCTCTCACACTCTCTCACTCTCTCACTCTCTCACTCTCTCTCACTCTCACACTTCTCTCACTCTCTCTCTCTCTCTCTCTCTCTCTCTCTCTCCTCTCTCTCTCTCTCTCTCTCTCTCTCTCTCTCTCTCTCTCTCTCTCTCTCTCTCACACACACACACACACACACACACACACACACACACACAGATCAATTTACCTGTACAGCTTCAAAATCATCATATTTTATTTTATTAAATGTGTTGCCTACAAGCCAATTGCACAATTGCAATTAGATAAGTGACATTTAACTACAATGCTATCCCAGTGTCAAGGAGAGGTCAGTAAAGAGAAATGAGAAAGTGTTGCAGCTTCGCTCAGGAACAGCAGTCGGAAGAAACCGTCGCGTAGAAGAACATCAATAAACCTGCACAAAATTAATAACTCACTGATTGCAGCATGCCATAATACATTTGATGAAAGTATAGGCTGCAATTTAAAACTGAACAGCAATAGCAATTCAGGTCAATAAACCTACACAAAACATACCGCATAACTTAAAGGGTAATTCCACCGAAAAACAACATAACCTTATTTTCTGTACTGAGATATTTGAATGTAAAGTTGAAAATTCGGTAGAGGGTATACGTCAAAGCACCTCTACCACTTCCTTGTTTTTGAAAGACTACAGTTTGTCAAGTGGGCGTGTAAATTACATAGGCATGTAGGCAAAGCCAGCAAGGGAAGAAATGCTCCATGACCGTCTGTCACTGTTCTGAGTACCGTGGTGGGGACAACATCATAGATCAAGCTATCATTGCTATTTTATTATAATGTCAGAAAATTACATTCATAAGCTACGTTATTTCCTAAGATGTTTTGGGAAAGTAAACCATACAGGACTCGAATGCTGTCAGTTACAGAGTGATAGCCTACGACTCAGTGGTCTCCGATCTCATTCCCTGACATCTTCTGCCTTACTGAATCACCTGGTAAGGAACCATGCCAACTATATTATGATAAATGAACATGAAAAGTAGACTAACATTAGCGAGCTGACCATAATCGAACGGTAGCTATGCAGTAGCTAGACACACATTGGCATTTTGGCATTTCGAAAATTGCAATGGTTTAAATATAGCCTATTACAAGATTTTGTCATAGGTGGAAGGCTTCTGTTTTGGCTCGAATACACGGCCGGATCCTGCGCCGAACGCGCTGCCAAATAGGACTGCTTCGACATGAAACTTCCCGGTAGTAAACATTTCCATTTCAGTTGGAATTGCGGTAGTTACCACATGTAGGCTAGCTACACCACTCGTTTCCCTCAGTTAAATGTTAAATGTTAAACATTAACGTTAGAGGCCAGGGATAAGAAATGAATAAGTGTTTGAATTTGTTGTGTTTGAACTAGTACGTGCAGAATGAGGAGTAAGATTCCCAGTCTCTCCGCTCTGGTCGTAACGTTATTCAGTGCGACTGACGGGCGTTGTCTGACACCGCCCATAAACTAAAAGCGCTCTTGCCGGCTATTGGAGTTCAGAGTAAACCAAGTACCTGGTACATGCGCAGTAGTTTGGGGCTATATCTCTGCTCTCATATTAATCAGAAGGAGAGCTACTTTTCTACAAATCAAACATTTTTTGGTGGAATTACCCTTTAATTCTAATTCAACTGCTAATTCAAGTGTTAACATCATCATGGGTGAAGACCATAGAATACGCACAGAAATATTTTTTCATATTTTAATCAGCAACCAGGCACCTACTGCATGTGGCACTATGGCCCTTGGATCAGGGGCAAAAAAAAAAAAAGACTGGGAAGTTCAAAAAACACCTGTGTGCATTTTACATACTGTCCGAACTTTTTTGGAATGGGGGTTTGTATAATCACCCACGCTGGCCCGCAGTCTCACATTAACACATTTCCCTAACTTTATACAACCTGAAAACATTTTAATTGGGGGAAAGTAGTAAACATGTCCTCAGTTGGCTTTCCTCATGTTGACCAATGCAGCTGGGGTGTTAAAGAAAGAAAGAAAAGGTTGGTACAAAGTTTCGTTCTCTGTTATTGCAAAAAATATATATTCAGTGCATCCGGAAAGTATTCACAGGGCTTTATGAGCGCTTTTTAGAGTTCTATAGGAAAATGAGTCCGGAGAAATAACCCTTGCAGTGATCCATCCACATCTACTCCATATCTGGCAACAGAGTGATGGTTTGGGGCTCGTTTGATAGCTCAGACCCTTGATAACTTACAGCCATTTAGCCAGCCATGTGTTCCATACTGTACCAGTGTAATTTACAGCTGAATCTAGTCTCACCCCCCCAATTTCCATAGAGATCCATTCAAATGCAGAGAGGTTATAGTATCGCTTGTAACAGTACCTGAAAATAAGATATCGACAGTTTTTTGATGTTGATGGTCACAGACTTCAGGAAGTAACAGCATGTAAAGGATATGCGACCAAATATGAAATATTATACTTTAAAAATACGTTAAAGCAAAGGGTATGAATACTTATGTAAATGAGAAATTTTATTTTTTTATTTTTAATAAATTTGCAAAAATCTCAAAAAAACTTTTTTCACATTGTCATTATGGGGTGTTGTGTGTAGAATTTTGAGGGAAAAAACGAATTTAATCAATTTTGGAATAAGGCTGTAACAGAACAAAATGTGGAAAAAGTGAAGCGCTTCGAATACTTTCCGGATGCACTGTATATTTTTAAAGTTGCAGTAACAAGCTGCATTCCGAGGCTGCATTTTTCCACACTTACATTATCCAATGTGAAAATTCCTTGTGGCAGAGCTGTAAGTAACCCCACTGCTCGTGGAGGTTTGAGCATCTCCAGGAGCGACCAGATTGCCGGTAGCGGGAAACACACCGACAGCATTCTGGATCAGTTTGTATTGCTCAAAGGCAATTATTATTAAGCATTGATAAAAACAGATCAGCCCACATTGCAGTGTCTTCACGTGCTTGGCAGGCTAACTACTTCAGTGAACTCAACATTTGTTTGATTTGTTGATTCAACCCTTTGATTCTTTTTCCCCTCTTACATTATTCCGGTGATTTTTTAGGAAAGGTTATTCAGGACACACGCACACCAGGCTTGGTTTGGTGATGCAATCAGCCTTGTCATGACATGTCGCACACACTTATTTCTGTCTTTTCACAGGAACAGAAAGTTCAGATGTAAGCAGTCTACATGTTGCCCTGTTTCTGCCTGAACTTTGAGAGATCCTCTCACAGTTGCCTTCTATGTCCTCAGCTCTCCTGCTCAAATCTATGACACGCATCACATAAATACACCAGTGGTCAGCCATGACTGGGCTCAAGGCTCATGAGGGGAAGCTCTCATTGCATGAAAGGTGCTTTTCTGTTATCCAGATGACTAAAGAACCCTTGGGGCCAGCAAAACAACCTGAAGATGCATCAATAAAGCATCTAAAAACAGAACATTGCATCACACACTTAGAACTTGGTGAATAGTGCCAACTGCCAAATGATCTTTATCCACATGCAACATAAAAAAAAAAAATATGACTTCCCTTTAGCAACATGTGGGCCACCCCCCACCCCCCACCCACTCACCCCTTCCACATCCCGTCCAGAATTTATTTATTTTTTTTAAATGAAGCATACCTGAAGATGTTTTGGAATTTGGACTGGTGCCAGCCGGCCAACCAGGAGATTTAAAACCTGGGGCTGGTCTCCACACGTAAGATTATATATTTTTAATTATTATGGAGAGGCTGGAAGAAGAAAGGTGGGATTTTATTAGATGTGAAAGCTCCTGAGGAGAGAGGAGAACAGAGAAAGGGCCGCATGTTTTTAATTTTCAGTTTTCTACCCCCCATGACTGGAATGGACTGCAAAAAACCCTTAAACTGGACATATTTATCTCTCTATCTACCTTTAAGAACTCGATTATGGACATTCTAACTGATAGCTGTAACTGCTACTCAACTTTATAACTAACATGGATATTATTTGATGACCTAAAACTCTCTTTTTTAACCATTGTTATCTTTTTCACCATTGTATACTTTTCTCCTGCTCTGTTTGTTTCTTCTGTCGCCTTTACCTGCTCATCATATATTGTTCTTAGATAATTTTTTTTGTTTGTTTTTATATCCAACTACTCCCCCCCAAAAGAGGGTTGCCTCTTGTCAGGCCATCCTTATAAATAATAATTTGTTCTTAGGTGACCTGCCTGGTTAAATAAAGGTTTGCAAATTAAATAAAGGTTTAATAAAAGAATGGCCAGACTCACCAGACTACCGCTATCTACTTCAGTGGGTTTTGCTAATGCCACCAGCTCAACACTCAAAGCGACCAGCAGCTGAAGGATTAAAATACAGTTTTTTTATTTTTTTTTTATTTGAAATATCCTGTAGAAAGAAACAAATGTATTGTGCTATTTTTGGCGAGCCTGGAACAAATCCTGTACCTAAGTGGATTTCTGGGAATTTTACTTGTCTTTTCATAGCTTCTGTCATATCACAGACTTGTTGTCAGCCTCTGTAGTCCTGCTATGCAGCATTACAGGGTTTACAGGCTTTCCCAACAGTGAGCTTGGGACATCTCAATGGCAGATTCTATCCCCCTCAGCTTCTTTGGAAAAGAACCTCCTTTTCTGTCAAGCCCAACAGCCTGGGCTATTTAGTGTTCACTCCCATATATGAGTGAGCGTCAATAATTGCTTTCAGCTCTTAAGATAGAACAAATGAGATGTCCAACAATTGTCATATTATTGCCCCATATCCCTCTTCAATGCAGTAGTTAAGATTCTTGTCTGTTTTGTCAATATTCACCACCCATAGGCAGTGTCTCTATTAGATCTCAAAAATAACTAAACCAAAGTCTCACATTGCATAGCCCACAGTTCATTGGCCAACATTTCATCCAGCCAGACAAGTAATCTCCCATTACTCAAACCCAGACCAAATAAAAAGCTCATTCATCTCCCCTTAAACAATTTTATCTCATAATATCGTGAGACGAGGAAAAACCTTTATATTTTCATTTTGATGGTTAGCCTATACATTGCATTATAAAGAGAGAGTCCCAGAACCATTAAAATGCATATAAAACACAGCAGTCATCACTTTCAGAATATAAAACTCTCTCCCTGGACTCAAAAATAGGTCATGCAATGTGATCTATTCTCCTATGTTGCATAAAACTTCCGCTTTATGATAAAGTGTATGCTGCTTCAGCTAATACTGTTATTTATATGATTTCATTTTTAAATTACTCATGGCAGAGTGGCTTGGCGGGGATAACAAGAATTTAATGTGGTAGCAGGCAGAGAGAGGGGCAATTCATACTATTTATAATGATAATGCCAACATAAAGAATTAGACTGTCACTTCCCAGAGTTTTAAAAAGCACAGGGTGGTAGCAATATGCACAGGTAGCAAAGACTTAAACCCACCAGCACAGGTTATTAAATGCACAGTAAATTTTGCACAATTATGCATTAAACGTTCAATTTTGGTTAACTGGATAAAATCAAACACAGCAACTCTAAGCAATGATAAATTATGTTGATTATAGCAGCCACATGAACCATTGTAGGGTTCCATATACATGTTAAAGACACGCACACGCGCACGCACGCACACGCGCACGCACGCACGCACGCACACACGCACGCACGCACGCACACACACACATTCTCCTGTCATCATGCTCCAAACTCTCCAGCCACTCCTGATGTTGAGACAAAAACATTTCAATTATGTGAAAGCTATTTCAGAAATGTGAAAGCCAAGTCTGCTGCAGAGAATGCACAATTTCATTGGTTTCCTGAATCAATATCCTTCTTTACACTTTACACCGAGAGCCAGAGCACCAGCACAAAGGCTATTGTGATGTCACAAGAGGTTGGGGACTTTACCTGTAGGTCTTGTGGAGTGTGGGTGTCGAGAAATGATCCATGAACCAGAGTGGCTTCCAAAAAACAGGCTTCTTTAATCCATTAAACTTTAAACAATGGTTTGTCATAGGAGGCAACCTCAAAAAAAGTTTCCAAAAATTCAACAAAGCAAAAAAATGTTTTTTTCCATCCATCATCCACTTTTTACAATAAACTTTTTAGAGACCTCCTGCAAACACACTTTCCCCTCTCAACTCAGAATCAGTCCAATTAGTGCCAGCTGGGGAACAACTGTCTCGCTGGCTGTCCTGCTGGTTATGGGCTTTGTAGTTCCAAACTGGGTAGCCATGATGGCCTGTAGTTCCAAACTGGGTAGCCATGATGGCCTGTAGTCCCTGCCGGAGCCACTGGAGGGAAAGACAACTTTTATTTATTTATTTTAATTTGGTGCCCAACACGTGGCTGGGAAGGGAATATACCTCCCGTCTATGACTCTGCCTCACAATAGTGTTATCACACTGCATTCTCAAAGTACAATCTATCAACTTAAATTGAATTACTTGACATTTGTGTGATATCTGTGCTTTTAAAATGATTATAATTCACAGATTATTTGCGCATTACCATTTCATACATGTGACGCGGTTTACCTAAAGTTATTCCACTGCATATCTCATGCAAATATTGTTTTTTTACTTGACGATAGATGTTGGGGGTTAATGTAAATGCCATTATCTTCATGTATTTATTCATTTTCTTCTCACCTACTATATTGTTTGAACGTTGTCTTGTATTGTTCTACTTATTGTATTGCTTGCTGACGCTTGGCCAGGACACTCTTGTAAAAAAATATTAATCTCAAGAGGACTTTCCTGGTAAAATAAAGGATAAAATAAATAAATAAATAAAATGTATACTTAATCACTATCCACTTTCATCCATATGAGGCCAATTAAGTAGCCCCTGGCCATGAAGGGAACAAGAGGGCAGTCCATATTGCATCACCAGTCCATATAGCAACACTTCCTGTGTTAAATATCCATTTGGAAAGACCAGCCAAATACATATGTAGTAGTATTCTTGATTTACAGGATCTTGGTTCAGCAAAGAAGCTGCAGTCTGTAAGCGTCCCTCTCTCTCCATGGGTAATATGCAATTATTTAACGGAGAAGAGAAAAAGAAGCAACCATGAAATACAAAATTCATAGCGCACAGGTTATATTTCATCTTTCTAATTGAGCTTTCAGCAATGTCACCCCAGAGATATTGAATAAACTCCCACCATTTGAAAGGCAGTAATTGGCAGTTGTTTGCATAGCTGGGCGGTGAGATTAATGACACTTGAAGCGTTGTTTTTGTGGCAGTCTCTCCCTCATCCACACTGAGCTCCCCAGCAGAACCCCACTGCACAGTCAATGAGAACAGGCTTCTCTGGGAGCAGCCATTCCAAAAAACATCAAATGAACACAACAGTCCATCACTATATATATCGGCCAGGGTTTCACAGCATGGTTCTGATGGATATCAGTTTTTCTTTAATTGAAAAAACCAGACATTTCTTTACCTGATGTTACTTAATATTTAATGGCTCTGCGGGAGCTGCTGTGATAGTGCCTGGTGTGTTCCCCCCAAATGGTGCCAAACGCTCAAACAGTCAATCAGTAGCACATGGAGTCAGCTCCTTCTCACGGAGAAACACCACTGCCCTGCAGGGGGTCTGCGTGTGTTCCGAGTACGGACACGCCTGTTCTTGTGATGCTCAGGCATATTAGGATGTCTGCACGGCAGGACATTTTCTCCTGTACAGGTAACATACCTGCTTCCATTTTGCACAGTGTAGTGGATGACGCGCCCACTTCCTGGGTGCGTCCCAATATTCTTCACTCCCCCACCTCCCCATCTCCACTCCCCCACTACCACTCATCTCCTACCCGATCACATAGGATGCGCTTTTTAGACTTCAAAACGCGAGAAGCACTGCCTGTCTTGATTTTACGAAAGCCTACTCTGAAAAAGGCGTTGGAGGCGTATTTTTTGCTGTTGCTAGGCAAACGAACGCCGCTCCTGTCAATCACTTAGCTGATTTTGTTAACGGTGTTAGCGAACTAAGTTTACCCGAAGGTTTGCTTCGTTGGTTGTCTTTAAACAGCCGCGTATAAGCGGAATGCCTTGGATCGCTACACGGAACCGACCGGCAGAATCAAGGCACGCCTCTATACTTTCGTGCGATTGGACAGAGGAGAAAAGAGTGACAGTGGCGTAGGGCGCTTTTTCCTGGGAACGCTTCAAGATAAGATAACTACATGCACACCAAGCGTTTTTCTAAAAAAGTGGGCCTACATGCTGTGTTCCAGCTACCTCGGAACGTAATTACATATTGGCAACATGACAAAAAAAAATGAAATCTCTCACTCAAACGGCAAAATGGATAGGCTACATTGACACGATCAATAGGCTACTATCAACAGGTAGCCTATGTAGCTATCGACAAGTAGCCTTGGCCTAGTGTCACTGCCAACACATATATCATTACTAGACATAGCCTATAGGTCTACTGTGTTAAACAAAATAATCTAATTTAACGTTAGCCTACTCACCAATGGACGTCATAAAGAATCGCATTTGAACTCCGGGGGGGTGGCGGGCCTGCTGCAGCTAGTGGCGGTGGCTAACTGCTGATCAAATAGTGGGGAGTGGGGACAGTGGCTCTTCTTCCTCCCAATATTCCTCGCAAATGCGAACTTGCCCAATATGCTGGCTGTCGTTGTCCTGCTCTTCGACTTCACCGGGGACAGGACGGTTAACATTTTTCTCTGACCCTGGTGTTTCTGAGGTCCGTGGTTGTTTGGGGACGTGATATTTCTCCATTTTCAGCTCACGTTAACGTTAGATACTGTAGATGCGCTCAAAATCAACTAGCCAAGTTCATGACCTGACTCATGACCTGAGTCCCTAGATCAAGGAGTAGAACGAATTGTCGGGCAACTTCGTTTGAGAAAATGGTGTCTATATTTATTCATCGTATTGGCCTAGTCAAAATGATTTTAAAATTATTTATTTATTTAGGCCATTTAATTATTTATTTTCATAATTAAATTCTTGGGGTTGCTCCGCCAAATCTTGGGGTTGCTTCACCGGCCTGGCGCCGGCACTGGTATCATGGAGGAACTTCTGCCTTTTTCTACCAAACTAAGGAGTTTAGTCATATTTTCAACCCAGTTACTATACCCATAATACATATCCAGTTTTAGTCGAGTTGTTTTACTCATCGTAATCAACAGGCTCTAGTTGGTCAACATATGACTCCACACTGCAAAAATTTAAAAAAGTGTTTTGTTTTGTTTTTTTAAACACTTCAGTGTTACCTCTGCATTCATATTGTATGTTTGATTCACTTCTAAAACCTTTTTAAAAAGCAAGATTGACAAGTTTACTCCCAAAAATGTAATATGGTGTAACCATAAATGTTTTTGAAAAAGTCTATTTCCTGTGCATTGCCCATAAACAAAATTGGTTAAACATCATATTTAGACTGTACTCCAGAAATATTATAGTAGCAGTAATAATGTAATTTTGTGCCTTTCACAAGATGACAGACTCAAAATTTAGAAGAAAATGCTTTTCTACTAGACAGATTCTTTCTGTACATCTGAGTCAACACAATCTTAATGCATTTCAGAATATATTGGTTACACCACATAACCCATTGCTGATATAAACTGAATGACAGTGCAATTCTACAGCATTTGCCTGGTATGTACAGTTTTAAGTCAGATAACAGCAGAGAGACCAAAACACACAGAGCTCCCTTCATTCCAAACTCATGTGTCCTAATGACTAATCTATTCAAATTAGCAAAATAAATTAACATTAATTGAAGAACCAAGTACCTCACTAACACAACACATGTCCATTTCATTACATCATCCTACAGAGTCTTATGTCCAGCATATACACATAAGATGCATTTTGTGTGCAAAAAGGGAAATTGATTGCTAAAACAAGGCAAATGCAGACTAAATCTTATTTGTGTAAATGCATTTAACATTCAGGTTGTTTTTGAAGTTTGTCCAATGTATACCAGGGTATGGAACTGTATTTATCAAATACAAGAGGGGCTGGAACTGTAGGTTTATCACATATTTGCTTTTTCAGGGCATCTTTCAGAAGAGTCTTTATGTCAAACCCTCTCAAATGTCATTTGGTCTAAAATGGTGTTTGCTTACTGGTTGCACGGAGGGCATTTTAGTGAAATTTTGAAATGCGGACAAGAGGGTTTCAAGTATAGAAATAATTAAATATACTGAAGAATATGGTTGTATATCGCAGTTTGGGTTTACCTTGGGCAGTTAGAGTAAATGACAATTCTGCACAAATGTAATGCTTTGTAAAAACATTCTGGAATGTCCAATTTATCATCAGCCATGAACACTTGTGGTTCCATACAAGAGAGAGAGTACAGACATGATATGTATAGGTTTGTGCTTTTAGGAAAATATGACACGTATACAGAATACACACACACGCGAGCACACGCGCACGTGTACACACACACACACACACACACACAGTGTTGTTCAAATGTGGGTGATCATCAGTTAGACCCCACTTTCCCCATCATCAGAGAGAAGATTAATTCCGGTCACTTCACAAGTCTCTGCCGAAAGTGACACGCTGATATGATGCGAATCCTCTACATGCCCCTTTTTAAAATGTAAATAGCGTGACGGCGTTCCATAAAGATGAGGCTCAGAGGAGACTGTGAGACAGCTCCGCCTCTTCCTGTCCTTTCCCAAATCAAACCATCAGTCAGCAAAGCAAACGTGACATCCCTGCTGAAACTGGGAGCTGTGCAGTCACACAAGAAAAAAAGTATTTTTGTACCGCAAAGCATGGAGATAAAACGGCGTCGTCACCGTTAATGCTGGGGATCCAAGCGTGAGCAGTGAACAGGTCACAAAGGCACGAGGGCAAAGACATGGACAGACGGACGGACGGACGGAGCTGAAGGTGTGAGAGCCGGGCAGCTGCAGATCCAACCCGTCTGTCCCACTTTCCATCCCCCCTGTCCAGATACCACACAACTGCACCTGTGCTAAGACATGCCCCCCCCCCCCCCCCCCCCCCAAAAAGCCATGTCTTACCACACTGCCCCCCACCCCCACAAAGGCATGTCTTACCACACTGCCCCCCACCCCCACAAAGGCATGTCTTACCCCAGCCCCTCCAAAGCCATGTCTTACCACACTGCCCCCACCCCCCACAAAGGCATGTCTTACCCCAGCCCCTCCAAAGGCATGTCTTACCACACTGCACACAAATTCTAGCACACATATTCTCACACACACAGACACACACACTATTAGGATAATACTTCCCCGTTATAACACATTCCACAATTCCCTTAACAAACAGACTCTCTCTTGAGTGTCTCTCACCAAATAATTGAATGAACATGACTCTGTCCAACCCATGCAAAGCATTGTGGGTTACCAAAGCAACATTTTAAATTGCAGGTAACATTACTGTACAGATCAATACCTGCTAGTCAAGATCAACTGAGCCTCAGGCTTACGTAAGGTTTTAAAATGCGCTATTTTTCAAAGACTGAGACGGAAGGAAAGTGGTGTGATATTGACTCACGGAGTCGTTGTTGCCAAGCAAGCTTCCTCTTTCCTAGCAACCACAAATCTGAAAATGACAAATTCGCAGCCTTGCACCTACATCTGTTCCTAACTGATCCCATCTCATTATCTGCAGTCTACATGCAGGAACTCCTGACCATTACCAAGCATGAATAGTACACACTGCTGCCTTTCCTTTTTATTATGTAGAGTGGAAACATTATTATTATGATTATTATTTATATTATTATAATTAAACATAAAGCTTTTTTACATTATAGCATTATAGTTTTTTTTGGCCCAATGCCAGAGGTCCTTCTGTAAAACATTTTGATTGGTTGAGGATGGTGGAAGCACTCCACCTCCAGCTGTTTTTAACATTGGCTATAGAGGGAGCTGATTCACAGTAGGCTGTCTTCTATCTTCTCGCAGTGCTTGTAAATTGCCAGATTATTCCTGTGAATAATTGCTGTCTGAGGACAAACAGAGGAGAAAGCAGACCTCCTCTCCCATAATGACGTGGGTGTAAGAGAATGAGAGTTCCATGTCTGATTTGGGAAAGTAGCAGAAGAGTTGGGCACCCTCCCATACATTGGCACAAACCCTATTTGGAACATATTCTTGTCCAGTGACTTCTACAGCTACCAGGACACAACACTCATTTAGTATTCAATACAATTAAAGGGGTAATGTGATATTGTACACACTACTGCTACTGTTATGACCTTACAGTTATGACCTTACAGATGGACACAAACGCATAGCTCAAAAGACAATGAGATCAAAAATTAATGAGATAATGTCAAAATATGCTAAAATAATTATTGTAAAAGGAATCAGTACAAGGCAATTCCTTGATTTGGAAGGCTGAATTTTGAGGGAGGTTTAGCCAAAGTGACAGCAGCTTGCTACAGTATTTTTATGTGTGTACAACCAAAGGCTTTGATTAAATTCAGAGATTTTCTTAGAAACTGAAAGGTGAAAACCTCAGATTCCATTTTTCATGTGTAATAAAAGCGGAATGCCCAGTGGCTTCAAAATAACCCATGCGATCACAGTAAGTGTCTATATTTCAACACAACAAAGTACTTTTTTATAAACCACACTTTAAAGAGCCAATTTTAAACTGCGTTGTCATATTTTCTATCTTATAATTATTATTATTCTCTTTCTTATATGTGAGTGAGTGTTTATCATTTTGGAATTTCCTAGATTTTTTACAGAAGTGCTTCAAAAATGTTATTGTTCTAATATTATTATTATTATTAACAACATAAGAAAGTATGTGGTGTATTGAGTAAGAAGAAGCAAATTGTGGCTTCTTCCTCACATGACTCCCGGGGCTGGAGCGTTTTCAACGAATGGCAGGGACTGATAGCGGCTCTTATCTGGAGCTGCTGCACTGCCCTCAAGCAGCCCCAGGAGACCTGCAGAGATCAGCCCTTAAATGAGGGTGGTGTCAATGGCGTGGGCTACTTTGTTCTCCTCCTTGTTGGCCGTGTGAGAAAGTGGTGTTTTTCTGTCCCTGTCATTAGCCCTTGGCTTCAGGGGAAAAGAGCAGCTTGCTGAAGCTAACAAGGCGTGGTGCTACAGCTGCAGCCTGCTACACGCTCACATTTATACTTCGCCTAAAACCGTGTCATGAAGCACACTAAAGGGGACATTCATTCCACTAACATTGCAAGTTTCATCCTTCCACCAACAAGTGGATAAAGACCGTGAAGTGTGATCCAATGTACCATCGCAGGTGTTTTGTGTTAATGCTCAAATGGAGAGTTTCCTTTTAACTTATTTACTTTTAACTCAGAGACAAACAGTACTTTCATACAAACATTCCGCGATGATGTATTTTCCATTGAAAAGTACTGCTTGCAAAGTCTGGCAGAAAGCTGGCCAGGGTTTCGACTGAGAGATGGGTACTTTTCCGAGAAGTTATTGTCAGTGTCCGTGAAGTAGCCGAGTTTGTGTTCTGATGTTAGCAAAAGGACATCTAAACACCATTGAACAGCAGGGAAGCCATCAACATGATGAGAAGTGGCACAACTTTGTAATTATGCGGTACTGTTGTGTGTGATTAAAAATGCATTCCGTCCTTGCCAAAATGTTAATTTAACACCCCTTTCAGCTCGAACCCGAGAAGCAGAGAGCACAGATGTCACTCCGTGTACTTTACAGCAAGATTGAATTATTCTGTCAAATCGGTACGCACCTCATTCTCGAGTCTATGGCCGTATAGGCGTAGCGTCGTGAGAAACAAAGGAACCACACGTAGCTGACCTGCGCAGGGTCTGAAGAAAAACAAGAGCGAACAGAAAAAAGCTCAAAATAAACAATACTGGCTGGACGCTAAACACATGAAATAAGCTCTGCATTGGACCAGAGCCTAGGACTCAGCTCAGCCTTCCTTATAAGCCCTCGCAAGAAACGAGGGATTCGCAGATGGAGAGCAGAAACGTCTTAATTGCTGGATAGATAAACTTCCGATGCAGCTGCATAAACAAATGAATTCCGTTTCATGACCGGCACTCCGTGCGTAAGGAAACGCAGTGTGCACATTGATCATTTCGGTGCGTTTCCTTGGTAATTGGCCGTTTTTTTTTTGAGGCACACGGATAGGCTGAGCTCAGCTGACTTAATAATCAGCTCTTACAACATGGGAGAGTGTTCACAGCAAGACAGAGGATCTTAAGAGGCTCGCGGAGCCGCGCTCAACACAATCATTTCTGCCTTCTTCTGCGGAGCCGTACGGCTTGTTCAGATCACATTTGACAGAAAAATAATAAGCTCATCGTACCTGCCCATCAGTTTTGCTGTGTTTATTTCGATAAGAAACATACCAAATGAATATCGCTCATTAATAAGATAATTACATGTCACGGAAATGACAGTTCATAAAAGAATATTCATAGAGGTCACTATCCTGCTATTTCAATTATGAATAATCAATATTGTACATGGCAAACAATTGTAGAAATAAATGTGTTAAAAATATACTTGGCAATGTATACATAAGTACACATACAGTTGAAGTCGGAAGTTTACATACACTTAGGTTGAAGTCATTAAAACTCATTTTTAACCACTCCACAGATTTCATGTTAGCAAACTATAGTGTTGGCAAGTCAGTTAGGACATCTACTTTGTGCATTACACAAGTAATTTTTCTAACAATTATTTACAGACAGATTATTTCATTTTTAATTAATTCTATCACAATTCCAGTGGGTCAGAAGATTACATACACTAAGTTGACTGTGCCTTTAATTTGTTAATAGTTGGTCACATATCCTTTGCATGCCATGATTTCCTGATGTTTGTGACCCAACAACATCAAAAGACTCTTGATATCTTATTTTCTGGTACTCTTACAAGCGATACTATAACGTCTCTGCATTTGAATGGATCTCTATGGGAATTGGGGGGTGGGACTAGATTTTGCTGTAAATTACACTGGAACAGTATGGAAATACATGGTTGGCTAAATGGCTCTAAGTCATCAAGGGTCTGACGTAACAAACAAGCCTTAAATCATCACTCTGCTGCCAGAAATACAGTAGATATGAATGGTTATCTTGAAGGGTTTCTTCTCCTGACTAATTTTTCCATAGAGTTCAATAGGAAAATTTGTCAGGAGAAACAACCCTTAAAGTGATCTATCCATATCTACTGCATATCTGGCAGCAGAGTGATGGTTTCAGGCTTGTTTGATACCTCAGACCCTTGATGACTTCCAGCCATTTTACCAATCATGTATTCCATACTGTTCCAGCATAATTTACAGCTAAATCTAGTCCCACACCCCAATTCCCATAGATCCATTCAAATGCAGAGACATTATAGTATCGCTTGTAAGAGTACCAGAAAATAAGATATCAAGAGTATTTTGGGTCACAGACATCAGGAAGTCATGGCATGCAAAGGATATGCAACCAAATATTAAAAATTTAAAGGCACAGTCAACTTAAAAAGTGAAATAATCTGTCTGTAAACAATTGTTGGAAAAATTACTTGTGTCATGCAGAAAGTAGATGTCCTAACTGACTTGCCAACACTAAAGTTTGCTAACATGAAATCTGTGGAGTGGTTAAAAATTAGTTTTAATGTTTTCAACACCTAAGTGTATGTAAACTTCTGACTTCAACTGTAACTAGGGGGAATTCACACAAATGTATAAACACATGCAGGAATAACTCATGACCTTCTCACCGCTAGGTAAGAAATCGTACACAATCCATGCTGTGAACCAAATATTGAGCAAATTATCCGCTTCAGGCATCCGATTCAGGATGATTGCAACCAAAGCAATAAAAAAAATTAATTAAAAAAAAAACCTTCCCATGCCTAAAAAGCAACAGTAATATAACTACCAACACCAATTTCTTTTGTTTGTTTATTTTCTTTAAAACCACAATATCAACAGTGACACCCAGTGTAAAAAAAACAAACACCCAGTGTATAGCAAGCAGGACAAACAGGCCATGACATATCTCCCTGTGCTGAGGCCGTCCTCTCTGACCGGTGAGAGTTAAGCATCAGCATGCAGAGCAATGTGCTTGGCCAGTCCATAACTACATTAGACTCCCAGAGTGATCCCTTATTGAGTTAGGCAGTGAATGTCGTTCATCATTAGCATGGTATTACGAATGATAGGTTCTATCCTTAAGCATCCCTCTCATGCAGCTGAATAAAGGGAATAAGGAATGGGAAGCAGATGAAGGCATTTCACAACGCAAATCGCATTTCCCTATAGGAAAACCGAACGCAGGAAAACAAAATTTCCCACAGAGTCACCGACCTTTGCAGAGATTTCAGAATAAGGATAAGATCTTAGCTCTATCCTCATTTTTACCAACATTCCTATGCACTGTATCGCAGCAGGGCAACTGGCTCAGTCACTTATAACTGCCACATCTGTCTGAGACAGTTGTGTTTCTATCGTCCTGGGGCCACATGTATAAACAATGCTGAGCAGAAAAATGCCCTCAGAAAGCCACGTAAGCAAGTTTCCACGCAGAAATTCAGATGTATAATATAACACGCGTTGTGAGAACCTGCGTACCTCTGCACCCATACGTACGCAATGTTTGGAGTCCGTGTGATATAGCGACACCGTGACCAAAGGGAGAGGTAGAAAATGCAACTTTTTTTTTTTGCACACGTAAGCACACACACATGCGTACTCACAAACACACACACACACACACACTCACAAACACACACACGCCCATGTGCACACACACAAGCACGCAAACGCATGCACACACACACATATACACGCACACTCTTCCACACACACGCAACACGCACACACACACACAAAGTTTTATACAGCTGGATCACTGTGCCTATTTCAATGCACTTGCTCATGAGCACGACCGCCATGTCCGCCTACACAGCTCAAAGAGAACGAGCTCTAAAAGGCAAACGTGATATGACCTGATAGCACAGTTCTACAGCGCTGTGGTTTCCCAAGATGAGAAAGCACATGTGTCTCATCCTCCCCCCAGGGACCCCCCCCACCCAGGCTCAAAGGCATCCAGGGGACCCCCATCATAAGTTAAAAAGGGTTATCTTTTTTTTAAAAAGGTTTTTAGTTTGAAGCATTTTTACAAATCTATATATAGTCATTCCATATTAAGTGGGTCTACAGGATGTCAATGTTGATACTATACAGTAAGCCTATAGGAGTATCAGTTTTGGTACTATACAGTAAGCCTATAGGAGAGTCTCAGTGTTGGTATTATACAGTAAGCCTATAGGAGTCTCAGTGTTGGTACTATACAGTAAGCATATAGGAGTCTCAGTGTTGGTACTGTACAGTAAGCCTATAGGAGTATCAGTGTTGGTACTATACAGTAAGGCCATAGGAGTCTCAGAGTTGGTACTATACAGTAAGGCTATAGGAGTCTCAGTGTCTGTACTATACAGTAAGCCTATAGCAGTATCAGTGTTGGCACTATACAGTAAGCCTATAGTAGTATCAGTGTTGGTATGACACAGTAAGCATATAGGAGTCTCAGTGTAGGTACTATACAGTAAGCATATAGGAGTCTCAGTGTCGGTACTATACAGTAAGCCTATAGGAGTATCAGTGTTGGTACAACACAGTAAGCATATGGGAGTCTGTGTTGGTACTATACAGTAAGCCTATAGGAGTATCAGTGTTGGTACTATACAGTAAGGCTATAGGAGTCTCAGGGCCCTATCTTACACCCGGCGCAAAGCGGCGCTAACCCAAACGCAAGTGTCTTTGCTATCTTACACCCGGCGCTAGGTTCATTATAACACCTAATGCTTACGTCCTTTAACTAGCATGTATTCTTGCGCCCATTACAAGTGAACTGGGCGTGTTGGTCTTAAGATGAGGAGTGGCCAGGATTCTTTTTGGCGTATTGCTATCTTGAGCCAGCAGAAAGCGCTTGCGCTAGAACCACCACAAACCTGGTCTAAAGTCATGTCGCAGTTGTTTACATGTTATTTTTAACGGCACATATAAGTGCGTCTACATAGGCGTGTGCACAACGTGTCTGTTACACACAGGGGTGCGCACAAGCATGACTAAAATATCTAGATCACAATGTGAAATACTATTATTGTGTAGGCTATATCAAAAATGCATAATAATAAAAGGTTCCATAGGTCCACATACCTTTCCCTCGGCGAAGGGAAACGATGCCACATTACATTGCTCTCAGCCCACTCCATCAACATCCAGGCGATGTGCGATGGTACGGGACAATGGCTATCCATTAAAAAGGAGCTGATAACACCTATATCAAGCCTAATGCGCGAATTGTCATTTACACCTAATGCGTGAATTGTCATTCAATGGAAAACTCGCGCACTGCAATAGACGGACTTTTGAGTTCTGAAAATACGCTTCCAGATGTCATTACAATACAGCTCTGTTTATCTAGGAATACAGCCTGTAAGTAAATAGAATGGTTTGTGACTGAAAAAAGTTCAAAACCTTGTCCAGTGAATATTGTTTTTATTGTTTTTCAAATAGCCTAGGCTACAGCGGATTCGCTGTGCATACATAAGGTTTTTTCGATAGCCTATGGTTAAAAAACGGAGGTAAATGTCATCATGTTAACTGAATTGTAACCTTAGCTATTCTTCGTCCTTCATATTTTTTTAATTTCAGTGACAGGGGGCCCTATCTTACACCCGGCGCAAAGCGGCGCTAACGCAAACGCAAGTGTCTTTGCTATCTTACACCCGGCGCTAGGTCCATAATAACGCCTAACGCTTACGCCGTCAAACTAGCATTGCGCCATTAACTAGTATTGCGCCATCATTAGTGAACTGGGCGTGTTGGTCTTAAGATGAGGAGTGGCCAGGATTATTTTTGGCGTATTCCTATCTTGAGCCAGCAGAAAGCGCTTGCGCTAGAACCACCACAAACCTGGTCTAAAGTCATGTCGCAGTTGTTTACATGCTATTTTAACGGCGCATATAAGTGCATCTACATAGGCGTGTGCACAACGCGCATACCCTCCTGTCTGTTACACACAGGGGCGTGCACAGGCATAACTAAAATATCTAGATCACAATGTGAAATATTATTATTGTGTAGGCTATATCAAAAATGCATAATAATAAAAGGTTCCATAGGTCCAAATACCTTTCCCTCAGCGAAGGGAAACAATGCCACATTACATTGCTCTCAGCCCACTCCATCAACATCCAGGCGATGTGCGATGGTACGGGACAATGGCTATCCATTAAAATGGAGCTGATAACACCTATAGCTATCAAGCCTAATGCGCGAATTGTCTTTGCACCTAATGCGTGAATTGTCATGCAATGGAAAACTCGCGCACGGCAATAGACGGACATTTAAGTTCTGAAAATGTGCTTCAGATGTCATTACAATACAGGTCTGTTTATCTATGAATACAGCCTGTAAGTAAATAGAATGGTTTGTGACTGAAAAAAGTTCAAAACCTTGTCCAGTGAATATTGCATTTATTGTTTTTCAAATAGCCTAGGCTACAGCGAATTCGCTGTGCATAAGGTTTTTTTCGATAGCCTATGGTTAAAAAACGGAGATGTCACCATGTTAACTAAATTGTAACCTTAGCTATTCTTCGTCCTTCATATATTTTTAAATTACAGTGACCAGGTTTCCATACTCTCACCGTTTAAAACCCAGCTGATTTCACCCGTTATTCCTTAACTGAACAAAACGATTTTAAAGAGAACTAAGCGTCTAATTAGAAACTAAAACAAATTTGCAGCACGTTACACAATTAATTCACAATTAATTTTAATGCCATTCTCTGCACGTGAGCTGCATGTTCTCTGTTTCCCCTGCTGTAAGTCGCACGTTTAACGGTCTTCCTGGGAAAGTGGATTGTTTTAAAGGATTACGCTACGAGTAAAACAGGTTGGTCACATTTCCATAAACAGGACATTATTAAACAAGGGGAAATATGCGTGAACTTATGGGTTGCGAACCTGACAGCTTTATTGTATGGCTATTTAGTGTCATCATTAAGGCAAAATAACGGTATGTATGTTATTAATCAATATTAGCCTACTATGCAGGTAGCCTAATGAACTTTGGATGAAGCTTGAACTTCGAGAACTCCATGAGAACAGCCTCTTGGAATTGATGTTTGACACTTTCATTGCATAATCAAACGAAATTCGCTGAACAAGCAGGCTAATTTGGCGTTTTCTAAGGTGAGACTGAAGCCATTGATAGCTTATTCTCAGCTGTTGCAGGTCCTTTTAACGAAATTTAACCGCACATATTTTGTAAAATAACAGCCCTGTCTGGAATTACCGGGAACTCATAGGCTAATGGTTAGTCCGAATAATATTGATCATACTCCATTTAGCCTATTCCTTGATCACACTAAACACGCACGAGCATGTCTGTTTCGCCATCATAAGCAATCCCCCAAGGTGGAAAAGCAGGCTTTTAAAGGCAATGGGATATGACATTTTGATTGGTTTATTGAATGTCACGCCCAAGACACACCTATAATTAATGAAGCGACTAGGTTCAGCCCAGTTGCGCCATGCGCCGTGCTTAGTGCCAAAAAAAACACGCCGTTAAAATAGCAAAAGTGGACTTTGACACGCCCTAAATGGATTTAGCGCCATGCGCTTAGACTAAGCGCCAAGATCGCCAAGATAGGGCCCAGGGTTTCCATGCCCTCAGCTTATTAAAACCCAGCTGATTTCACCTGTTATTCCATAACTAAACAAAATATTTTAAAGAGAACTAAGCGGCTAATTAGAAACTAAATTTGCAGCACGTTACAAAAATAATTTACAATTAATTTTAATGTCATTATCTGCATGTGCGCCTTACAGTAGCAGGTCTGTTTCCTCTGCTGTAAATCACACTTTTCACGGTCTTCCTGGGAAAGTGGATCGTTTTAAAGCATTACGCTACCAGTAAAATAGGTTGGTCGCATTTCCATAAGCAGGACATTATAAAATAAGGGAAAATATGCTGAACCTATGGGTTGCCAACCTGACAGATTTATTATATTTAGTATCATCATTAAGGCAAAATAACGTTATTTATGTTATTAATCAAAATTAGAATGCAGGTAGCCTAATGAACTTCGGATGAAGCTTGAACATGAGTTCATTGCATAAACAAACGAAATTTGTTAAACAAGCAGGCTAATTTGGCGTTTTCTAAGGTGAGACGGAAGCAATTGGTCGCTTATTCTCAGCTGTTGCAGGTGCTTTTAACGAAATTTAACCGCATATATTTTGTAAACAGCACTGTCAGGAATTACAGGGAACTCATAATGGTTAGCGCGAATAATATTAATCATAGGCTACTATTGATCCATATAGCCTATTCTTTGATCGCACTAAACACGCAAACATGTCTGTTTCGCCATCATAAGCAATCCGCCAAGGTGGAAAAGCAGGCTTTTAAAGGGAATGGGATATAACATTTTGATTGGTTTATTGCATGTCTCGCCCAAGACACACCTATAATTAATGAAGAGACTAGGTTCAGCCCAGTTGCACCTTGCGCTGTGCTTAGCGCCCAAAAAACACGCCGTTAAAATAGCAAAAGTGGACTTGGACACGCCCTAAATGGACTTAGCGCCATGTGCTTAGACCAAGCGCCAAGATCGCCAAGATAGGACCCTCAGTGTTGGTTCTATACAGTAAGCCTAAAGGAGTCTCAGTGTTGGTACTATACAGTAAGCCTATAGGAGTATCAGTGTTGGTACCATACAGTAAGCCTAAAGGAGTCTCAGTGTTGGTACTATACAGTAAGCCTATAGGAGTATCAGTGTTGGTACCATACAGTAAGCCTATAGGAGTCTCAGTGTTGGTACTATACAGTAAGCCTAAAGGACTCTCAGTGTTGGTACTATACAGTAAGCCTATAGGAGTCTCAGTGTTGGTACTATACAGTAAGCCTATAGGAGTTTCAGTGTTGGTACTATACAGTAAGCCTATAGGAGTATCAGTGGGTACGTTTACATGCACACTAATACTCCGATCTGAACCCGGTTATGGCAATACTCTGGTTACTGAAATGGTCATGTAAACACCTTTATCCGATAATGTAAGGTCATAATCCATGTTTTCGAAACCCGATTAACACCCCTGGTTTTTTGAACAAACTTTCGATTTTTTGGGGCATGTAAACACCTTTCTCCGGTTTCTTTCGGCTTTTCAAAATTACGCATGTCAGGCAGAAGAGGCGGTGTAACGTCAAAATTATTCCACCCGTCAACATTTGCTATGCCTGGGGTTCCTTCAGCATCTCACTTCCAGAATTGTATTACTAAATTAGCATTTCACCGGTGAAAATATATTGTTCAGTGTTACGTGCTTGTGTTTGTACTAACTAGTTTGTGGCTAGCACATTAAATAACTGAGATTTTCGGGAAATTCGCCAGATTTAGAGATCGGTAAAGCTAGCTAGTACAATCATATAAATCATCCACTACTAGCAATTAGCTATAAATAAGTAGTTATAATAATTACTAGCTAGCTATAATAATAATAATAGCCGACTAACGCAAATTTTTGACAGGCGGATCATTTTTGTCCTTACAATGGGAAGTAGTTAGTAGCTACGTTTTCCACAGAGCTGATTATGGAGAGAATCATGTAAACGCGGCTTTTGGAGTAATCACATTTCTTATGTCCATGTGAACGCAATAAGTTAAATACTGGTGTAAGCTGATTGTTTCCAGTAATCGGATATTGCTGTGCATGTAAACGGTAAGCCTATAGGAGTCTCAGTGTTGGTACTATACAGTAAGCCTATAGGAGTCTCAGTGTTGGTACTACACAGTAAGCCTATAGGAGTATCAGTGTTGGTACTATACAGTAAGCCTATAGAAGTATCAGTGTTGGTACTATTCAGTAAGCCTATAGGAGTCTCAGTGTCTGTACTATACAGTAAGCCTATAGGAGTCTCAGTGTCTTACTATACAGTAAGCCTATCGGAGTCTCAGTGTTGGTACTGTACAGTAAGCCTATAGGAGTCTCAGTGTCTGTACTATACAGTAAGCCTATAGGAGTCTCAGTGTCTTACTATACAGTAAGCCTATCGGAGTCTCAGTGTTGGTACTATACAGTAAGGCTATAGGAGTATCAGTGTTGGAACTATATAGAAAGCCTATTGGAGTCTCAGTGTTGGTACTATACAGTAAGGCTATAGGAGTATCAGTGTTGGAACTATATAGAAAGCCTATTGGAGTCTCAGTGTTGGTACTATACAGTAAGCCTATAGGAGTACCAGTGTTGGAACTATATAGAAAGCCTATTGGAGTCTCAGTGTTGGTACTATACAGTAAGGCTATAGGAGTATCAGTGTTGGAACTATATAGAAAGCCTATAGGAGTTGGTAGTGTATGGCAAAGGGAGGTTTCTGAGAGAATAACCCAGGCCAGCAGGGAATGAGGCCAGTAAGCCTGTTAGTGAAGCCTTTTTTCCCCAAAGCCACTCGTGTGAATCCCTTTCCATTATAGGACTGAAAGGGGAAGATTAACGTTGTGTTAGTGTGGGGGGGAAGCCTTTCCTTTCTTACTGAAATAAAAGAGGAGACGTTCTGCAGTGGGTGAGAGAGAAAGAGGGAGGGGGAGAGAGGTGGAGAGAGAAAGAGAATGAGACAGAGAGAGAGGGAGGGGGAGAGAGGTGGAGAGAGAGAGAGGGGGGGCAGGGATAGAAATTGAGAGAAACAGACAGAGAGAAAGAGAAGAAAAAGAGGGAAATGAAAGAGGCGATGGAGAGAGACAGAAACTGAGGGTGATGAAGACGAAGATGAAGAGCAGAAGACCGAAGAGAGCCAGAGGAGCAGCGAGCAAGATTCTTCCCAAAAGGATTCAGTTTCATCACGACCCCTACATGGCATGAATTATGCTGTTCAGATTTGTTTATACGCATTGACTATAACACAACTTGTCCTGCTCATGACGTTGATGCTGACAGATATATTTTTTGGGTGGGGGGGGTCGTCCTGACATGAGGACAATGTGATCCCCTGCTACCACAGCTCTCAGTAAACAAGCAGAACCTGATGCTTCAGGACAACGGAACCAGGGAATCACGCAAACCAGGTGTGACACTTGACCACTCGACAGGCAGTAGCTCTGGCTTGTGCATTAATCTGCACCAGCCTAACACAGAACTGCTGTGACTGCACACACCTGTACCCTCACACACACACACATGCACGCACGCACACGCACACACACACATGCACGCACGCACGCACACGCACACACACACACACAACCTCACACACAGACAAATACACACCGAATTGTGTAGGGATCCAGAAAGTGTAAAAAGGACTCCACAAGAATTCTGCCCAGGCTATGTCATGTGGCTCTTACTGCCCGTGCAGTGAAAAAAAGACCCCAGATAATCTCACAAAATGGAAGCTTACGCTAAATTAAAACCACAACGTCGCATGCCCTGACCCCCCACATCACGTGAGCGTTATGCGAGTCGGGACACTGCGCTTTCCTGCAAAAACACTGCTCTTATCCTGTCGCTGCAGCTTGATTAAAAATCTGTGGGAAATCTGTGGACCTCTTCATGCTCGTTTGCGTTAAAGGAAATTAAACAGTCTGAGCCCAGGATGTGCTGACTGAACACAAATAACTCTTTGTGAAAAGCAGCAGTGGTTTCATGGGGATATACTGTGCTGTGCTAAACTATTGCACGCCTCCCTCACTACAAGCAGCTACAGTGCCGCACCAGTGGGACCCTCTTCTGAACAATTTTGACTTGTATTTTGATGGCTTCCAATGTATCGGCCCCACGAAAACATTTTTAATAACAAAAGCTTCCCCCGCAGGACACTGTAATACAGTATGTCTAAGCCAGGTGGTGAACACAGCTGAAAGGTGGTTTTAAACCATCTTCATCCTTGCAGCTCTCTCGCCATTGCATTGTGGGCAAAAAGGAAGCATTTAAGCTGCAAATTTCAGTCCATAAAAGAAGTGCCACCACAACATTTATGTATATATACACAAGGCCACCCCTAACCTTTTGGTGCCAAATACTATGTGGAGGGGTGGTGGTGGTGGTGATGGGGGGGGGGGGGGGGGGGGTTTAACTGCAATTCTCTCTTGGGCCCCATCCAGTGACAGGCCCCCTGAAAGCTTTTCCAAGCTCCCCCATATGCGCGGGCCTGCATATATATATATATATATATATATATATATATCACATACATACAGTGGCCTCTATAATATTTTGGACAGACATATTTTTTAGATTTGGCTCTGTACACCACAATTTTAGATAAAAAAAATTATTAAAAATATTAATTGGCATTGCATTTTATTTCTGCTTTGCACACACACAAACACACATACACGATTTATTGATTTATTCAACTATTGATAACAATAAACTCAGTGTTGTTTAAACCCCTTCCCATGAAATATTTCCATTAAAATACATCAATATAGATGTCTGTAGATTCATGTTTATTATTTTATTTTACTTTGTTTTTTGTGAACAAACTTTGTGAACAAAATTGTCCCGATGCCATATTGAATTCACAACCCTGTACAATAAAGCTGAACATGAGAACATTCATGTTCTCTCTGCAGTGGCTTAAAATTGAACAGTTTGCTTTACTCCTGGTTCTGCACACACCACATACATGTATATGTGCGAAGCTGATAGAATCTTTAATTAAAAAAGAGCACACGTCTTAGTATTCTCGGCATCTTTTTCATTTGAATTTAGAAGAGAGGCCAAAGTCTCTTTTCCCTGAACACAAGTCTGAGGAAATGTATACGAGAGGAACCCAACATCCCATGTGAGCGCTGCACTGAATTGGAAGTATGGGGACATTAATAGGTTGAAAAATTCATATAAATCAGGAGAGGTTTGTTTTTGAGAACTCTTTATGATATGCACTGTGGCAGTCATTAAATCCCTGAAGGATGCATTTCTTCTTCAGGAGGACAGCAGAAATGTCTGCATACAGTGGGGGTTTCTCCCCCAGTTCTAAAGGCAGTGGTCTATTCATCTTATTCCCTCAAGAAACATTTTGAGATACTGACCAGAGCTGAGCTGTGTGGGTGATGGTTTACAGGCTTTACTGCCTACATAATTTAAAAATATATATATTTTTATGCATTTGATTATATATATACATTTTTTTTTTTCCCTCTGAGAGAAAAGAGCCCCTCCCTGCAGGTAGGGTACATGGCATCTCTTACCTCATCAATGAGACGCCTACTCGGATCATCCTGAACCAGTACGACCTCAGCAGAGCGCCGGCTTGGTGCCACCAGCCGACCCACCCAGATGGCTCTTTGACATTCATATGTGGAATCAGCTGTGGCCCTGTACTAATCTGCATAATTCATGTCACATTATACGCTGTATTAACGCCGGATGTTTAGAATTCAAGGTAATGCATAAGTCAACAGGAAAGGAAAAGTTTCTTTTGAAGGTGCGGCTCATCTCTCTCAGTTCCCCTTTCAAGGGTACAGACAGTTTGTGGTTTGGTTTTTCTTTTTGTTTTTTTTTAATGCAAGTATATTCATTATGAGTTGTGTGTCCCAAGGCAGACTCGGGTCATAATGTGCAACTTGATCATCACTTCTGATGCGGTGGTGTTTTCCTGCCCTCCCAGGAGAGAGTTCTTTATAGCAAACACTCCTGTGGCAAATGCAAGTGACTGACATTACTGACAAATGTTATTTAGAGAAAAGTAGTGAGAAATCAGTCAAGTGCTTTCATACCAAATGCACCCTCTAGACACACACACACACACACACACACACGCACTCACTCTTCCCTTCATACACACAAACACACCATTCAGTTACCCATCCCCCACTCCTGCGCAGCAACCCACCCACACACTCCCCTAGATGCAAGCACACGCACACTTCAATCACCCCAACAACACAGAAGCATGCATACACACGTGCATGCATGCGCACACACACACAAATACCTCTAATGTGGAATGATTATTTAATAATTTAGAGATTAAACTGACACGGCATTTGACTGTTCTAGAAGTAATGCCAACAAAAATAAGTACCAAATATGACCAGCCCATCTGTCAAAATAATAATAGGCGATAAAAGTTATGTTGATTTGTATAGTTGTACACTATCAATTAAGGTTGAATTATCCATTTTGTTTGTCTCCATCTAAATTATCGGCCCTGATAAATCAACTGAGGCCTGTAAATATGCGGAAACATTGATTTTAAGAAAAGATTCACATTCAACAGCCAAAAAGCTCAGTTTGTCCTGGAGGGCCACGGTGCAGCAGATTTTACTCTTTTTAAATAATAAGATATCTAAATAATTCAGGGAGTGGTCAAATTGGTTCGGTTACAGCGGTAATTATTTTAATGAAGTGCTTCTGTGGTACGGAGAGAGAGAGCCTTAATGGCCCTGGCACAGGTGGTACCCTGTTAGAGCAGTTGCATTCTCAGTGCATGTATATAATTATCCAGCAAGCGTTTTAAATCTGGAATTATACAGAAGTCTTCTGTGAGTCACAGGGGGCTTTATCAGCACAGCTTCTTCCATAAAAGCCATTGTTCTCAAAAAGGGGAGCCACAGTATCCATTTACATGAAGAGAAAACAGGGAGAAAGATTTGTACTTTGCGTTAATTTTATTTTAGATGTAATGAGTTCCTTTCAACCACAGAGCTGGGCTTTTTCAAGCACTGTGACACAGGGAAATAAAGAGAATGCGGAGCATCCTAGAATACCCCAGAGCTTCAGCTCCCTCACGACTGCAAGCTTTAATAAGACAGACATTTACCTTTTAAGTTTGTTAGAGCTCAGATGAGAAAAGAATGGGTGCCGAGGGGTTTAGAGGAAATGTGTGTGTGCCCGTGTGTATGCATATACAAAAGAGTGTGTGTACACGTGGTACACAAGTGTGTGTGCGCACACGAGTGTGAGTGTGTGTATGTGTGTACACGAGCTACACAAGTGTGTGTGTGCGCGCACGAGTGTGAGTGTGTGTGTGTACACAGCTATGTAGTGTTGCAGGTTAACTACAAGTTCAGTGTCCAGTCCAACCAGTGTCCACTTCCCTCCTTTTCCCGTTTTGTAATCTTCCATTTACTGACGTCTTTTAGCGATGAGTGAGAAACACAGCGCGTCTGCATTAAACTGCAGTCATCAGGGACCACTATGGAAAGAGTCACAGTCTTGACATTTTAAAATCTTTCATCGTTTTCGTTTGTACTGGTGTTTCTTTAATACTTAATGTTAAATGCGTCTTTAATATCCAAGACAGGTTCACAAATTCGGTCCTGCAGCCCCCAGGGTTTGGGCTCCATTCCAACCAAAATTGCATTGCTGAAATTGAAAGCTGTTGATTGTTCTTAAGCATTTAATGTTAAAGGATGTTTTACTCTCTTAAGGGTACATTATGTAAAGAAAAAGAAAAAAAATCACATTTATACAGCACATTTTACAAAATTTGCACAATACACTTTGCTGTACAAAAATAACAGAATAACAGAATCATTGTTACCTTCATAATTTAGAACGAACGGTTACAACAGTAACCATGTTCTATGAGTTCCGGATGACAATTGGAGTCGTCAATATGGATGGACCTTCTGGGGCCAGATGCATCGAGACTTTTATACCACAATTTGTCATGACCTCCGCGTAGTGACGTAATTCCTCCCATAAAGGGGGGAGCGTCACTGCGGAAATCCTCAGAACACTTTTCTGACCCTTAAAAGGTCCCGAGTGACCATGATCCGAATGGTCATCCGGAAGTCATAGAACATGGTTACCATCATAGCCGTTCATTCTATTTAATTCCTCTGACCATTAGGGTTGTCAATATGGATGACTAATACCCATAATGTCATCCTTACGTGGATGCCAAGGCTGCCGATAAGATGGTTGCACCGACTGTTGAGCCTGGCGCCACATTGACGTGATAAAACCTCACGAATGTGCAGGGGAACGCCCACGTCGCCGCCTCACAAATTTCTTTAAGAGGTATGCCTTCCAGGGCTGTTCATGAGGTAGCCATACTTCTTGTGGATCTGCCCTGGATATCAATAGGCGAGGGCTTAGCGCTAGCCCCATAGGCCGTAGCTATTGCCTTCACTACCCATTGGGAGAGGCTCTGAGCCGAGAGCGCTGTCCCTTTAGTCTTGCTGTAGCAAACAAAGAGTTGCCATGTACGTCTGATGGAAGCGGTAGCTTCGACGTAGTATCACAGCGCATGTACTGGACATATCAGGTGCGCATCCCGCAGGTCGCCTTGCCTGGCGAAGTGCAGGGGGTGAAGTGCAGCGAGCTCAATTGGCTGGTTGATTTTGGGCAGAAAAGATGGATTAGGCCGCAGTGTTACTCCTCCGCAAGCCTCCACCTTAGACATTCTGCGCTGATGGAGAGAGCGCAGAGCTCACCAACGCATCTTGCTGATGCCATTGCCAGCAGAAATGCTGCCTTAAAAGAAAGCCACTGAAGGCCACTCTGGGAAGTGCCCATGTTAGCAGATGCTGGGTCACTTCTAACGATCAGCGGGACTTCAGACCACCTTGATGAGTTATGTGATACATTGCTGAAGTGTTGATATTGTCCGACTGTTGTATTCGGGACCATAACCCCTGAGTTTGGTGTCGTTACAACCACGTCGTCGTGAGGGTATAACCCCCATCCAGACCCCTTCCTGTAGGAGGCTCACTCGTCTCCATGGGCGGAGTAGCCTGCAAAATCGATCCGTTACCCTGATACGGATGTGACGGTCCCACCTGGGGTGCAGAGACTTGGCGTTCAACCAGCGTTGAAGTGGCCTGGCTGTCAGGAGTCCGAGAGGCACGACTGCTGAGGCGACCGAGATTAGGGGCATAAGCCTCGGAAAATCCCTCATTTCAAGGAACCGGTTCACTCGGAACTGAGACACCGCGTCGAACACAGTAGTTATGCGACGGGGCGTCCATGATGCCTTCATGCTTTTTGAATCGAGCAGCAGACCTAAGTATTCGATTGACTGTATCGGAATCAGCTGGCTCTTGCCATAATTGATGTTGATGCCCAACCTGGCAACATGCTCCAACATCTTGGCAGTGTGTAAGAGCGTCATACCGTACGATTTTGTGCATATCAACTAATCGTCTAGGTGTGGTATGATTCTCAGCCCCCTCAGCCTGAGCGGCGGTAGAACCTCATTCATGCAGCGAGTAAGGACACGTGGGGCTAGAGACAAACCGAACGGGAGGGCCTCGGAATGCAAGTCGTGGGAAACGATGATGCTCCACCCCGATAGGGATGTGGAAGTATACATCTTTTAAATCCACAGCCGTGAACCAATCTCCTGTTCATATGGTGTGCATAACGTCCAATGTCCAAAAAGCATCCGGAAAGTGTATAGTTTTAGACACATGTTTAGGTCTCTCAGATCCAGTACCATTCTCGTGTGAGAGCCTTCCAATTCACCAGCTGGTGTCGGCAGCCTGACCGCCAGATGGACCTACGGGGTTATGTCACAAGTCCGGTGCCAGTACACGGGCGGACGGACAACGAAAAACTCCCGCCATACGCGGGTTGTGCGTCCCCTCTGACCATTGATTGGGACCAGCGCACACCAAAATGTTGGGGTGGGGGGCATCTGCCGCTCCCTGTGTCTTAATGCCTCTACATACCATTTCAGTGCCTGTTTGGCTGCTTCAGTGAAAACCTGGCCAGGAACAACCAGCAGGTCCCTGATTGTTCTTTTTGTGGCGTCTGGGAGGGGCGACTGAGCCAACCACACTTGACGCCGAGTCACCATGAGAAGGGACATTACTCGGCCTAATTCACGGGTCCTAAACACATACGCTTGTAGCGACGCATCGCTCATTGAGGTGTCGACCTCTGCATCAAGCATCGTCTGCGCGAGCATTAGCCATGACAGTGAATGACTAATTTGCGCTGCTCTGGCAGCCGCTCTATAAGCCTTACGGAGTCGATTGTCCATTGCTCTGCATTGTGGCCTAGGGCAACGGGCGTCTGCCCGGACCGCCTCTTCTGGGAACACCACTAATGCCGCAATGGCAGGTTCCACAGAGGGCATTCGGTCCAGCCCATGGACCGCCGCGTCTGAAATGGATGCAAACATCCTCCTGGCCATCCGATACATACCAGGGCGTGGCCAGCCTTTATTTAGCTCCGCCAGAAAATCATTTTATGCTGGCATGGCAAATCATAGCCCCTAAGGGGCCAGTCGGTGAAACCTTAGAGGTCCCCGAAGTGCTAGCCTGAGGCATATCGCAACCCAAGCATGCCAAGGCCGCATGGAGAATGGTTTCTAGAGAGGTCGAGTAACCCACTGAACCGTTGGTGGAACCCAAGCCTCCTATCGATCCTCTGTCAGATTGGTCTGCTGTCTCGGACTGACTCCGACTCTGGATCCTCACCTGCAGAGGGCCCCCTGGGTACCCCATGCTGGGGAGCCATTTCCACCTTTTTGCAGTCTCCCAGCATTTCAGTCAGCTGTTGCGTGCAGCTGCGTAACTTCCGCAGACAGGTTGCCGCCCTTGCCAGCCTTGCCCTTTTCCCATGCAGGGGCCTCGGTGGCGGGAGTACCCTTACGTTTGGGCGCAACCTCTACTGCCACTGGCGTGCTGCCCGAGGGAGGCATGTGGGTCATGAACGCATTCAATCGGGTCTGCCCATTCTCCAGCGACATACCCATACAGCAGGGGCAGGGGTCTGAGAACGCTTCCTGCAGGTGCCCTAGGCCGAGGCACAGATAACATCAGGTGTGCCCATCGGCCATATCCATAGCTCCCCCACATTCAGTGCACAAGGCGCTCATGCCTTAGTGAAATAAAGAGTACTCACAGACGATAAAACGTGGCGGTGGTCCTTCATAGGGGAAGCCGAGGCAGATAACGTAGCGAATCATGCATATTTCTGCCTTATAAACCAATCGATGTAGCACCGTGCTAATCGATTGGGAAGCCTTACTGGTGTGCCGTCGCAGCCACTACAGACTTAGAATCAATCACCGGAGCCATAGCTCACGGATTGTATGGTAGCAGATCTCACTGGGGTACACCTTCTATGCCTAGGTTCGATCAATGAAATCACAGAAAGATACAAACCTGTATTTTACTACATACAAACCTGTTCACCACATGAGTTGTTTCGCTAGAGTGAATGCAGTAAATGCAGTAGCACCAAGTAGCACCGCCGCGGTATCCAAGAAACGATATCCGTGCAAGATAGCAATGCTATCTGCGGATGTCGCTCGTAAGTGCTTATCGCCGCCTTTGGAGGACAATAAGAATCATATTGCACGTAGCCCCGACCAAAGTCAAAAGACGCTGTGGGATTCACACAGGATACAAATAGTCTCATGTCTCAATATGCATTGGCGAGAAAAATGAAGAGATTTCCGCAGTGACGCTACCCCCTTTATGGGAGGAATTACGTCACTACACAGAGGTCATGTACCATGACAAATTCTGGTATAAATGTCTCGATGCATCTGGCACCAGAAGGTCCATCCATATTGACGACCCTAATGGTCGGAGGAACGAAATAGAACATCCTATAAGGGATATACACATGCCAAAATGATGTTGGCATAATGTACAATTCTAAAATAGGGGCTAAAAGGAGGAATCTGCAGAGGGAATAATGCCCCAAAACATCTGAATTGCAAATTTCTCAATTATTATTGATCCCTTTCTTAAAAAATCATAAAATATCTTTTCTAGAGAAGAGGTTTCTTTAGGAAGAAGCTAAAAAACAGTGTCTGGATTCATACAGATTGTCCCTTATGCTGCCCAAAATAGGCTGGCAAGATGACCAATTCCATGCAATAGGAAGAAAGGACCTAAAACAGACAGCGTTCGCCCTGAAACACCTACACTATTACACATGCACAAGAGCTCCCTATCGACAGGGGAGATATATAGGGAAACAGATTAATCACTCTTGAATTAACTAATTGCCTCTTGAATTGACTAACTCTTAACTGAAGGTCAATGAAGATCCTGTTATTTTCTTTCCCCATTCATGATATGCCCTCAGCAGTTCATTCATTCATCCGTTTCTCAGTTCATTCATTTATCTGTTTTTCCGTTTGTTCATTCATCTGTTTTTCAGTTCATTCATTCATTCATTAATCTGTTTCTCAGTTTGTTCATGCATTCATTCAGTTCTTCTCAAGTGCAAAGGAGCCAATGGGTCATGCAAGTTACAGACAAGGCAAATGTGTTAACCATTTATAAAAGGGTGCTAGAGGCAACCACCCTTACAACAATGGGACAGACATTGACGATTAAAATATCGGGAAATAAAAAACATTGAAGTATGATCTTGATAGTCACAGAAATTATTAATACGAATTGCTCATGTAACACAAAACTGTATTTGCCTTCTCTGGTATCGAGACCTGCTGAGGTTACGGTGAAGCCAAGTTACAGGTCTTTTAACAAATTTTACAAATGATAAAATAAATAGCACACGGCATGACTTTGAGAGTGATGAATGTGAAGCATTGTTCTTCAGAAGCACGTGGGACGTGGAACAGCGATCTCATGTCCCCAAAAGGATGGGTGGTGTTATGAGAACGGATCGGAACCACTCACAGACACCAAAAGTAATATGAATAAGCTTTATTCATAGTCAACATAAAAGGGTCAATGTCCAGCAAACAGAACAATACAGGTAAGGCAGGCTTGTGGTCAGTTCCAGGCAGGGGTCAATGTCCAGCGAACAGGGCGATGCAGGATGAACAAAAGCGAAGACCAGGAACAGGCAGGGGTCAGAACCGGGAAATCTGTCAGAGCAGGGGATCAGGAGGGCGAAGGGCAGGAGCAGGGCTAGGACGGGGAAGGGCAGGTGGGCAGGAGCAGGGCTGGACAGGAACAGGCAGGACAGGAGCAGGCTGGACAGGCAGGAGAACAGGAACTGGATGGGTACACAGGACTGGACACAGGAACGAGCAACAGGCAGGAATCAAAACGCTGGAAAGTAGTGAGACAAGCACGAATGCAGGGCACAAGACGACCTGGCACAGAGCACAGAAACAGAGGAGACTAAATACCAAACTAACGAAGAAACAACGAGAAATTAGGTGAGATTAAACAAATGAGAAAACTCAATTCAGGTGCAGGGAAGCGGAGACACAAAATGGAGGGAGAGAGGGAAAACACAGAATGGACTGCCAGATAGAAAATACAAATAAATGGAAAAACCAGAACAAGACTAGGATGTGGAGGCACGAGACATGACAGGGTGGAGGATCTGAATAAAATATCAAAGAAAAGTGTTGCTTTCCACCCGCTAACCAAGTCTGATTGTAGTTCATTTTAAACAGGGAAGATCTTGCCTTCAATTAAAGGCATAAGGTCCTTTGTTCTCGTGTAATAGAAAAACGATAGAAACAGAAACTGAAATTCAATTAGACTTCACAAAAATACAGAAGTTGTAAAACCCAAGGTCAATCGATGACGAAACATGTAATTATTACAATAAAAGGGAATTTAACCGTTTGACTGCTCGAGAATAGCAGAGCAATTAGCTCCTGTTCCCATGGTAGCTGAACGTCTTATTCTCTTAAATCAGAGGGAAGCCGGATGGCAGTAAAAATGGGTCAGAGGAAATATTAAACCATGAAGCAAGAACTGTTTAAGTGCAATAGGTCTATAAGAGAAAAAAATAAATTAAAAAAAAAGGTCAAGGTTTAAACCGAGGCATTCAAACGATCCTCAGATAGCATTTGTGTTTTTTTTTTTCTTCTCCATAAAGGCGTTTAACAAAGAAAGGTCTTCCCTCGTTCTCTAAACTATCCATTAGGTTACATCAGGCAAGTAAATTGACAAGCTAAAAGCAACTTCCTAGAACACAAAAGCTACCTGTAGGAGGTTATAATTACCCGTTAGTGGTTTTGCTCCATGAAGTCCCGCTGTGAATCTTATAAAAGCCAATCTGTTGTGGGAGGGTTAATTGAGCTTCGTCTTTTTGACGTGTGAGAAAGTTTAAATGGCAGTAAGGGAAAGGGGTTAAACAGGTCTTAATGGACTTAAATTCCATAATTGCTACATGTTCTACAATCTAGCTTCAGTTGTATGATATGCGTCTTCTTAAAAGACAAATGGCAATCGTTAAAATGAAATGCACCATATTGAATGGCAAATGCTTTAGACACCATTCCTTCATTGTGTGTGCATTCAGGAAGCGGAAAAGCATTTTCAACCCTCCAATACATTTCTTTTCTTTTTTTTTAACCTGTTTTTTTTTCTTACAATTTGAAGTGATCTATCAAATTTGTCAGCCTATCCCATTACCATATCATCCTCTAATTGGGAGGAGTGCAGACTAGCACCAGACCAGCCATGATTGTATCCGACAAGCAGGTTACCCTGACAAATCGCATGATCTCTAATGTGCTGTATGCAATAGGAGAATAGCAATGCCTGCAAAACTGCAATGGTTCTGTGGAATTGGTGAAAACCGCTTCTCTTGATTAAAGCCAAATGCAATCAAAGACGCCTAATACAACTGACAAAAAGACTGATGGCCTTCCTGTGTTCAGGGTTATGTAAAATAGACCTTGTTAGATTATCAAGCGTAGGCCTACAGTTTGCGTCTTACTGAATGCATGTTTCGCAACTCGTGTGCTTTGCAGAATTTTGCTTCATTTATCAGGGTAAAAATGACACGGCGGCATGGAGACCCGTCGCTGCAGCCACTAAACAAGGCGGTTATGAGCTGCCCTGGGAGCTGTTCCCACAATCATATCGATTTGATTTCAAGGCAAAGAAAGTGCCCGCATCCCAGTTCATACCACAGCCGCTAGCTTTCAATGGTCGGTTCAGACACTCATGGCCACAATATTGAAATTCCTTTCGCCTCATTCATTGTTCCTCAAGCGCCAAAATGAAGCACATTACACTCTTTTAGCAGATGCTCTTATGCAGAGCGATTTACAATGTGGGAGAAGCAGAAGTGCATTTATCTGATTACCATGGGCACTAGTGCCAGAGCCCGGCTCACCACAATTCTCAGACCAGCGAGTAAAAGATGGCACATTGCTAAAACAATAATGCAAAAATAAACTGGGCTCACCAACAACCAAAATGCAAACCACAGAGATTAAATACACAGAGATTACATCCACAACTATAGCCTAAAACAAAGGCATCTGAATTAGTACAAAAGATTTTGCGGGCGGGGATGGGAGGGAAGCCAAGATGAGTTAATTGTGGTGTGTCCTGACCACCGTGGTACTGGGGGAGGGTAGGTTAAATCGCCCTAAGGGGTGCGGAGTGGAGAGATCTGCCTGGGGTTCAGGGTATTTGAGGGGAAACTGTTCCTTTTGCCGCCCTGTCAGCTGCCACTAAGGGTTTACACCACTCATGAGCTGTAACAGGCAGTCAGTGAAGCGAAATGTGGAGCCGCGTGAATTTCAGCAGTTCAGGAGTGAGAGCACCGGGGCATGGACTAGTAGGCGGTGAGGAACCGGCTGATTCTCTGGAGATTTTATAGAAAGAATCTGCTGCTGCTACATGGAGAGAGAGTGAGAGCTGATTATGTTGGGTTACCACCACCCCAGCCCAGTCTTGCTTGCCTTGATGAAAAAAGCTGCGGTCATACTCGACAAAAGCTGTGGTCATACTCGACAAAAGCTGCGGTCATACTCGAAAAATGCGTGTCAACTGTGTGTTCAGTGTGTGATAAAATAACTCCACAGGAAACAGAAATGCATGATGTCACAGTTAATCACAGGCAGGAACTTTAATTAGACTGTCTTAACTGGCTTTCACAAGCATAATGAGAACTAAGAATTCGGATACAAATATAATAATTTTGAAGAATGTTTAACGCCCAGAGTTTACATTACAAAACAGAATAGTTTAAAGCAAGGTCCCAGAAAAAGATTTCATGACTTGACATGACTTTTTAGATTACCGGTACACTACAAGTGATCCATCATGGACATTCCATGAACATCAGTACTGACAGTAGTGTTCATGGACATCCGTACTGACAGTAGTGTTAATTAACATCAGTACTGTTCATGAATATCAGTACTGACAGTAGTGTAAATTAGCATCAGTACTGACAGTAGTGTTAATGAACATCAGTACTGACAGTAGTGTAAATTAGCATCAGTACTGACAGTAGTGTTAATTAACATCAGTACTGACAGTAGTGTTAATTAACATCAGTACTGACAGTGGTGTAAATTAACAGTAGTACTGACAGTAGTGTTAATTAGCATCAGTACTGACAGTAGTGTAAATTAGCATCAGTACTGACAGTAGTGTTAATTAACATCAGTACTGACAGTAGTGTAAATTAGCATTAGTACTGACAGTAGTGTAAATTAGCATCAGTACTGACAGTAGTGTAAATTAGCATTCTTTGTCATAAATGACCCCTCTCCCCCCACCTCCCCCACACCTTAACCCAATCAGGGCAGGGATCCCCTCCCTGTAAAGATATTTTATGGAGCCGCAGAAAGAGAAGTCAGTCAGTTTTGGAGTTTGTTTGGAGAAGAAGTTCATCCTTTTTGTTTTTGTGGTGGTAGTTCCTTTGGAGATTTGGAGATTTAATTGATGATTGTAATTTTGAATAATAATTATTAAATTAAATCACATAAAACTTATTTTGAATGTAGATTTACTAAATCCTCACTTACCCGACAACAGGAACTGAAAAACACCTGATGCCACAGCTAAAATGCAGGTTTAATCACTTGTTGTTTCAGCAGCTGCTGAAAAGCACCCCCCCCCCCCCCCCCCCGCCCCCCTCCCCATTGGCAGGTCTCGCTGCATGTTGCTGAAAGATGAGCATTGGCATTTTGCTTGATGCATCTTCGTAATCTCTGGCCAGAATTTGCCTCTTTTTGCATTGCTGTCATAATAAATGAAGGCAGACAGTAACTGCAGGAAGATCAGAGGAAATGGAGCTGCTGAACGGCAGGTTTTTATCCCACAGACACTGAGGTAAACCTCGCCTCCCCCTACCGCCTAACCCTAACCACACCCGTTTACCCCTATCCCCTAAACTCTTACCCCTATCCCCCATTCCTCAAACACCTTACCCCCCTGCCCACAAAACTACTACCCTGCAGAAATGTGCCACTTACTGGACCTTCATATGCTTCTATGTCAGTCCGAGTCCTTCCCTCAAGTTAATCCACACTACTCAAGCTGCCCTCCATTAAAACAAACAAATAAACCTGCAAAACAATGATATTTGGGGAAGCATTTTGTTTGGAGCAAAAAACATTCCCTTGGCAGTCATTTTAAAGGATACCAATGGACTGTGAGGCACATGTGCCAGGCGTGTAACACCAGTCTCTGCTTCGGCACCAAGAAGTTGAATTAATTCGGATCCACCCCTGTGGGCTTCATCTTTAAAGATGACATGAAGCATTCCCACTGTGAGGAGGACATGCACATGTAAATTTCCCCATGTACGCCACAGTTTTGCACCTGGCCCATAGTGGACGTCGGGGAGAGGAGCGTGTCCATACGGAGCGGAACAGATGCAGCACGGCTGACCTCTCCCCCCGCCCGCTTCCCCGCAGCACCATGACAACCACAGACGCAACCTTGAGATTCAGCAGCCCTGCCTGCCTTCACTCCCACACATGAAAGGTGTGCTGGAATGGCAGCGAAGAGGAAATAAACACAGGAGGGGAAAGATGGCGCGCGCGGACAGCACATTGGACCAAACGGGATCACATCCGGCCGCCGGCAAGTTAAGACAGAAGAGATTTTTTTTTTTCCCAGGCTCCCCTAACTGGAACAGGATTAGTGATTAAAGCAGGTCTTTCTCTGGGCTGCACCACAGGGAGTAGGTGGGGGGGGGGGGGGGGGGGGGGGGGGGGGGCAGGGGGGGGGGGGGCAGGGGGGTTGCAGTACTGAGGGGGCAGGCAAATCACGGACAAGACTGACATATGCACCGCAAACCAAAACAGACTGCTATCCCACAATGCACCGCGGGAACCTGCCATGGACCGACAATGGAAAGACAAAAGGTGTGAAGCCAAAGGAACACAAAACACACACACACGCACACACGCACACGCACACACGTACACGCACACGCGCACACGCACACGCGCACACGCACACGCACACACACACAGACACTGAGGGGAAACACCCACTGAGCAAGGAGGAGAGGCTCAGAAGGCTGATTATGCAAACATTACTTTTTAATTCAGAAACTTGTAGAGCTACAGTCGGGGCAGAACTAGACCACCTAATACCCTTTATTGATTCGATGGCTGCCTTCCCAGAATCTCAATCAAAGACCAGGCGAGCGCGGCACCAAGCAGATTATTTCATTACGAGTTTCATTCCCAAGTGCTATTCCATAACTGGCCACAAGGGGCTTCCCTATTCCCCGACCTCTCTCACATTTCGACCTGACAGACCTCCATCCAGTAAGGCTGCGCTGCAGCCAGCTCCTGAGCTCACAGCATGAGCGAGACACTGCTCGCACAATTAGAACCACACACACACACACACACCACAGCTCGGGTTCAAATCCTGGCTGTGCCCCTACAGGGCTGCATTCCAGAAGAGAATAGCATTTGACACTTTTATAGACTGTAACTGTAATGTTACATGCTGAAAGTTTAGGGTGCAGAACACTGTTACTCGAACCGCTAAGAGGGCGACTGTGTCCCAGCCGGTTCCTAAATCCATTACCTGCCGTTTCGAGGTACACCACTGCGGCCCTTGAACACCCGCCAATGGGGGAGCAAAGGACACCACCTCCTAATTTTCAGAGTAAATCCAAGCGGATTCATTTAAAGATGTGGGAATAAGTACACTTTCTGCTTTTTAAGATCTCACTGTACAAAATTGGGTCAACTAGGAAGATGTAAAATTATATCTTGTGGCTAGTATTTGTAATTCTCTGCAATGAAAACAAACATTTTTGAAACGTGTTTACTTATTCCAAACAAGGAGGGAACACTGCAGTCCGTAATATAATACAGAATAAATGACCCATTTCACCAGCTTGAAATGAACACATTTAGAATGTGACCAATCTGAATGTTTATTTACAATGAGCAGGTTGTGGTCACACTACATTTGGGGCATACTGAAAAATTCAACTAATACAGCTCAATATTGATGCATATCATATGAATATTGGTTAGCTGAACACAATATCTGAATATTAGTGTGCATATAAACAAGTGAAACTGTGTACAGCCATATTGTTTTATGGTCTGGAAAACAGCATATTAAAAATAGATTTAATGCTACAGCCTTAGGCTCCATTTTATTTTTATTTTTCATTTCTTTAGAATCAGTGTTGTCTGCAACTGCCTCTGTACCTCAGCATTTGTCAACAACTGCTCCATCAAACCAGTCAGGTCTTTCCAAGAACTACATCTTGAGGCTTGTCAATACTAATGCATGAAAGAAGCCCGCAAAAAAAAAAAGAAGCTCATAGTCTATTGGGAAATTATTTAATGAGATCTTATCCAGCTCTATTGAAAGGTTACAGAGCCGTCCAACAAACAGTCTGCTGGGCCAACCGCACTCCTCAAATGAAACGCTCTGTTAATAAAGTGAAGGTTATGCAGTTACACATTTTTATGGCATGGTGAGCCAAAACTAAGTGTATTTTTCCCAGTGCTGCACCATAAACAAGCTGTTTTTTTTTTTAGGATGTTCACAAAGAGCTGAAGACTTCATTTCATAGAACCACAGAGAAACCACTGATGTTGTCCTTATACACGCAAGTAGACATAAAAAAGTGCCATGCATCTATATTGGATTTAAAAAATAGCATGCAATAGAACAGTATGTATATGATGTATATAAAAACAAATGCATACATGCAAACACACTCTGCAGCAACCTTGGGATCACATGCTAGCTTAATTTGGGAGTTCCTAAACTGCACTAGCAAATGAATGTCACATATTCACGTTTAGGAGCCATGGTGTGGGACCACTGTGGGGGCTGCAGTACAGCAGTGCTGAGAGGCATATTTAAGCATAGCATTGGGTCCCAGGGCCTGCTCCAGCGGGACGTAGACCACCAGGTATGACGTCTCGCTGGGCCTCACCTTTCATCCACAGCTACGGATGGATGAGTGTGGGTGTGAATATACGTGCCAAAAAAATAACTTTTTTTAATCTGACGTTTCACCAGTGTTTTCGGGCTGAGTGCAAAACGTGAGCGGCATGGCAGTGTAGTGATTAGCACTGTCGCCTCGCAGGAAGGAGGTGCAGTCCGGGTCCCCTCTGTGCGGACTTGACATGTTCTCCCCGTGTTTGCGTGGGTTTCCTCCGGGTATCCCGGTTTCCTCGAAAATATGTATATACATAGGTATACTCCTGCCATTGCCCTTGACCAAGAAACTGGAGTTGGTCCCGGATACTGCTGGGATGGGTCAAATGGAGAAGACAAATTACCCCACGTGGTCAATAAAGTATAACTTAAAAGCCAAAGTGACCTAATCTATCAGTCAAAGAAGCCAAAACCTGACATATAGAAATATAAAATCAGTCCTGCAATAGTATGAATCCAGAAATACCCAATTAGAGCTCAAACTGGTAGCACTTTCTGAAAAAAAAAACAAAAGAGATAAGATGCCAAATATCTTCTTATACCAATTGCCAAGGAAACACAAATATGGCCATTTAAACTCAGGAATGAGTCCATCTTTCTATTACAACGGAAACGGCATTTTCATTAAGATAAGAAAACGCTAAGATGTCTGTTGGCCGCCCAATCCCACAAGCAAATGAAAAATTACCGGCAATTCAGCCAATCTGGCAGAAAGAGCCAAAGCCCCACTGCATTTTACCTTTAAACTGCGTATTTTGGTCATTAAAGTTTGCCTTAAAGGGCCAAACTTTTCCATTTTCCCGAGAAACCTCAGGAGCGAGTGCAGCAACTGACTGCCACTATTCATGTACAGTCATCTCTCACAGGTGGATCTCATTTCTGCAGCTGCTTGTTGTGCACCTGACTGTAATTAGCTGCATTGGGTATATAAGCAGGTGTGTGTGGACAGACCTGGGTAAAATGAGTACATGAACCACTTTTTGGACATTTATAAGATTCATATTTGTTGGGGGGGCAATACAATTTACATTTTAGTATTTAGCAGATGTGTTTATTCAGAGCGACTTGCACAGATTATATTTTTACATACAATGCACTTAAATAGCTGGATATTTACTGAGGCAATTCAGGTTTGGCATCTTGCTGAAGGACACAATGGTAGCACCCCAGCTGGGAATCAAATCATCATCATCATCATCACCATATTTTATTTTTTGCTGTACTTTACTATTTTTAACCCGTGCATTTTGCTCAGTGTTTTATCTTGGTGGGCTGAGCACTATCCTCTAACTTCAGCAAACGACTCACCAACATTTACGTTTATCGAGTCAATCTTATTAAATGCTGCCCAACATCAGTTCATAAGATGACATTGTTTAATTAAATGACCGGGATTGTCCCATCGCACGCAGCCTTTAGAAGCCGTTGGAAATTAAAATAACTCACACACACCGAAAAATGGAAAAAATGGAAGGAGGTAAGAAGAGAAAGGAGAGAATTATATTTAATCCAATATATTCAATATATTCACATACTGTAGATAAATATATATCTAATTCCTTAAACTTCTCAGTCACTGTGCAAGGATCTCCATGTAAATTAACTTAGGAGGCAGAGACATTAACACACTTAGCAACACAATGAGTGGTCTGGGTCACACATTGAGTTATGAAAGGTTCTAAGTGCATCATTACTTAAGAGGGTTTGGCAAAACAGGAGGAATGGTGATGATGCATGTTACAAGGGTTCTTATAATGATATTATAACTATAATGATTTTGGGAAATGAGGTGTGGGGTTGAAGGCAGAGAGCGCTGTTTCAGTAGATCTGCAAGATGGGGCAACAGCATAGCCTAAAATTGCCTTGGTTCCTCTATTTAAATATTTAAGTTTTTTTGTGTTTTAAGCCTTTTAAATTAGAGATGATTTAGGAGATTCTTCAAAGAACACAGTGCTGATGTAATCCTAACACTTTTCACTTATTTGGAATAAATAATCACATCAAGTGTTGCTTTTCCATTTCACAGATATTTCCATAAATCACTGTGATGGCCGCAATTATTACGTTATAATAAAATGTAAATTAGATGAAAATATTGCCTGAATAGGAAAGATGTCTGAGCTTTTAGTAAAAGCTGCACTACACTTTATCATTTAACTGCCATTTCCTTGAAAACATTACTGTTAATCTCAAGCTGTGGCAAAATAAATGAACGACAAATTCAACATTAGTGTTACAAAACCAAACCTCAAGTGCACTAGTATAGATCAGAGGTACTCAATCTTATCCAGTAAGGGCCAGTGTGGGTGCAGGCTTTTGTTCCAACCAAGCAGTTACACACCTGAGTCTACGAATCAAGGTCCTTAGCAAATACTCTAGTGGTTGATTAATAGACTCAGGTGTGTAACTGCTTGGAAGGAACAAAAGCCGACACCCACGCTGGCCCTTTCTGGATCGAGGACCCCGGGTTTAGATGAGGGCCCTAATTCTTGGATCTCAAACTCCAGTGCCTGAGGGCCACTGTTTTGCTGAGGGCCACAGTTCTGAGGCCTGCTTCTCAAAGTAGGCTTATAAAGTCAGCCCACAAACTTTGGGGTGTGTGTGTACATGAAGGTCAGGATTAGATAAGGATGGATCATCCCATTTCTCAAGGCAAACTCAGACTGTAGTCAGCTATTAACACAACTGAGCAGTTTAAATTTATCTAAGCCTGACTTTCCATAGAGATTGGAGATAGGATGGAGGCCTCTGTTATCCACTTCCCCTATAACATTGGACCAATCCAATTCCCATGACACACCTTTCAGAGATTTATTTAACGATTTGTTAATTAGGGCACAAATTGGTAGAATTAAACACAGAGGCAAACAAGGAACAGAGTGAAATTTTGAGAATAAGCTGAGTGGACAGTTTTTCTGTGACAAATGGGTGACCTACTGAAGCAGGCATTGGATGCTCTGAGACAGGAAAATGCAGAATTGAGCGGGAACTCTGTGTATTAGTGTGTACCCCAGTGCTGTTCCACAGACTGTGTGCTTTCATGTGTACCCCAGTGCTGTTCCACAGGCTGTGTGCTATAGTGTGTACCCCAGTGCGGTTCCACAGACTCTGTGCTATAGTGTGTACCCCACTGCTGTTCCACAGGCTCTGTGCTATAGTGTGTACCCCAGTGCTGTTCCACAGACTGTGTGCTTTCATGTGTACCCCAGTGCTGTTCCACAGACTGTGTGCTTTCATGTGTACCCCAGTGCGGTTCCACAGACTCTGTGCTATAGTGTGTACCCCACTGCTGTTCCACAGGCTCTGTGCTATAGTGTGTATCCCAGTGCTGTTCCACAGACTTTATGCTATAGTGTGTACCCCACTGCTGTTCCACAGACTTTGTGTTATAGTGTGTACCCCAGTGCCGTTCCACAGACTCTGTGCTATAGTGTGTACCCCAGTGCTGTTCCACAGGCTGTGTGTTATAATGTGTACCCCAGTGCGGTTCTACAGGCTCTGTGCTATGGTGTGTACCCCACTGCTGTTCCACAGACTCTGTACTATAGTGTGTACCCCAGTGCTGTTCCACAGGCTGTGTGTTATGTGTACCCCAGTGCTGTTCTACAGGCTCTGTGCTATGGTGTGTACCCCAGTGCTGTTCCACAGACTCTGTGCTATAGTGTGTACCCCAGTGCTGTTCCACAGGCTGTGTGTTATGTGTACCCCAGTGCTGTTCTACAGGCTCTGTGCTATGGTGTGTACCCCAGTGCTGTTCCACAGACTCTGTGCTATAGTGTGTACCCCAGTGCTGTTCCACAGGCTGTGTGTTATAATGTGTACCCCAGTGCGGTTCTACAGGCTCTGTGCTATGGTGTGTACCCCAGTGCCGTTCCACAGACTCTGTGCTATAGTGTGTACCCCACTGCTGTTCCACAGACTTTGTGTTATAGTGTGTACCCCAGTGCCGTTCCACAGACTCTGTGCTATAGTGTGTACCCCAGTGCTGTTCCACAGGCTGTGTGTTATAATGTGTACCCCAGTGCGGTTCTACAGGCTCTGTGCTATGGTTTGTACCCCACTGCTGTTCCACAGACTCTGTACTATAGTGTGTACCCCAGTGCTGTTCCACAGGCTGTGTGTTATAATGTGTACCCCAGTGCTGTTCTACAGGCTCTATGCTATGGTGTGTACCCCAGTGCTGTTCCACAGGCTGTGTGTTATAATGTGTACCCCAGTGCTGTTCTACAGGCTCTGTGCTATGGTGTGTATCCCAGTGCTGTTCCACACACTCTGTGCTATAGTGTGTACCCCAGTGCTGTTCCACAGGCTGTCTGTTATAATGTGTACCCCAGTGCTGTTCTACAGGCTCTGTGGTATGGTGTGTACCCCAGTGCTGTTCCACAGACTCTGTGCTATAGTGTGTACCCCAGTGCTGTTCCACAGGCTGTATGCTATAGTGTGTACCCCAGTGCTGTTCCACAGACTCTGTGCTATAGTGTGTACCCCAGTGCTGTTCCACAAGCTCTGTGCTATAGTGTGTACCCCAGTGCTGTTCCACAGACTCTGTGCTATAGTGTGTACCCCACTGCTGTTCCACAGACTCTGTGCTATAGTGTGTACCCCAGTGCTGTTCCACAGACTCTGTGCTATAGTGTGTACCCCAGTGCTGTTCCACAAGCTCTGTGCTATAGTGTGTACCCCAGTGCGGTTCCACAGACTCTGTACTATAATGTGTACCCCACTGCTGTTCCACAGACTCTGTGCTATAGTGTGTACCCCAGTGCTGTTCCACAGACTCTGTGCTATAGTGTGTACCCCAGTGCGGTTCCACAGACTCTGTGCTATAGTGTGTACCCCAGTGCTGTTCCACAGACTCTGTGCTATAGTGTGTACCCCAGTGCTGTTCCACAGACTGTGTGCTTTCATGTGTACCCCAGTGCTGTTCCACAGACTGTGTGCTTTCATGTGTACCCCAGTGCGGTTCCACAGACTCTGTGCTATAGTGTGTACCCCACTGCTGTTCCACAGGCTCTGTGCTATAGTGTGTATCCCAGTGCTGTTCCACAGACTTTGTGCTATAGTGTGTACCCCACTGCTGTTCCACAGACTTTGTGTTATAGTGTGTACCCCAGTGCCGTTCCACAGACTCTGTGCTATAGTGTGTACCCCAGTGCTGTTCCACAGGCTGTGTGTTATAATGTGTACCCCAGTGCGGTTCTACAGGCTCTGTGCTATGGTGTGTACCCCACTGCTGTTCCACAGACTCTGTACTATAGTGTGTACCCCAGTGCTGTTCCACAGGCTGTGTGTTATGTGTACCCCAGTGCTGTTCTACAGGCTCTGTGCTATGGTGTGTACCCCAGTGCTGTTCCACAGACTCTGTGCTATAGTGTGTACCCCAGTGCTGTTCCACAGGCTGTGTGTTATGTGTACCCCAGTGCTGTTCTACAGGCTCTGTGCTATGGTGTGTACCCCAGTGCTGTTCCACAGACTCTGTGCTATAGTGTGTACCCCAGTGCTGTTCCACAGGCTGTGTGTTATAATGTGTACCCCAGTGCGGTTCTACAGGCTCTGTGCTATGGTGTGTACCCCAGTGCCGTTCCACAGACTCTGTGCTATAGTGTGTACCCCACTGCTGTTCCACAGACTTTGTGTTATAGTGTGTACCCCAGTGCCGTTCCACAGACTCTGTGCTATAGTGTGTACCCCAGTGCTGTTCCACAGGCTGTGTGTTATAATGTGTACCCCAGTGCGGTTCTACAGGCTCTGTGCTATGGTGTGTACCCCACTGCTGTTCCACAGACTCTGTACTATAGTGTGTACCCCAGTGCTGTTCCACAGGCTGTGTGTTATAATGTGTACCCCAGTGCTGTTCTACAGGCTCTGTGCTATGGTGTGTACCCCAGTGCTGTTCCACAGGCTGTGTGTTATAATGTGTACCCCAGTGCTGTTCTACAGGCTCTGTGCTATGGTGTGTATCCCAGTGCTGTTCCACAGACTCTGTGCTATAGTGTGTACCCCAGTGCTGTTCCACAGGCTGTCTGTTATAATGTGTAGCCCAGTGCTGTTCTACAGGCTCTGTGGTATGGTGTGTACCCCAGTGCTGTTCCACAGACTCTGTGCTATAGTGTGTACCCCAGTGCTGTTCCACAGGCTGTATGCTATAGTGTGTACCCCAGTGCTGTTCCACAGACTCTGTGCTATAGTGTGTACCCCAGTGCTGTTCCACAAGCTCTGTGCTATAGTGTGTACCCCAGTGCTGTTCCACAGACTCTGTGCTATAGTGTGTACCCCACTGCTGTTCCACAGACTCTGTGCTATAGTGTGTACCCCAGTGCTGTTCCACAGACTCTGTGCTATAGTGTGTACCCCAGTGCTGTTCCACAAGCTCTGTGCTATAGTGTGTACCCCAGTGCGGTTCCACAGACTCTGTACTATAATGTGTACCCCACTGCTGTTCCACAGACTCTGTGCTATAGTGTGTACCCCAGTGCTGTTCCACAGACTCTGTGCTATAGTGTGTACCCCAGTGCTGTTCCACAAGCTCTGTGCTATAGTGTGTACCCCAGTGCGGTTCCACAAGCTCTGTGCTATAGTGTGTACCCCAGTGCGGTTCCACAGACTCTGTGCTATAGTGTGTACCCCAGTGCTGTTCCACAGACTCTGTGCTATAGTGTGTACCCCACTGCTGTTCCACAGACTCTGTGCTATAGTGTGTACCCCAGTGCTGTTCCACAGGCTCTGTGCTATAGTGTGTACCCCAGTTTTGTTCCACAGACTCTGTACTATAATGTGTACCCCAGGGCTGTTCTACAGTCTCTGTGCTATAGTGTGTACCCCAGGGCTGTTCTACAGTCTCTGTGCTATAGTGTGCACCCCAGTTCTGTTCCACAGACTCTGTGCTGTAGTGTGTACCCCAGTGCTGTTCCACAGACTCTGTACTATAATGTGTACCCCAGGGCTGTTCTACAGTCTCTGTGCTATAGTGTGTACCCCAGGGCTGTTCTACAGTCTCTGTGCTATAGTGTGCACCCCAGTTCTGTTCCACAGACTCTGTGCTGTAGTGTGTACCCCAGTGCTGTTCCACAGGTTGTGTGCTATAGTGTGTACGCCAGTGCTGTTCCACAAGCTCTGCACAATAGCGTGCACCCCAGCACTGAGAGGTTTGGGTGGTACAAATTAAACAATAAAAACTGGCTATTAAAGTAGTTTAAAAATTGATACATTTATTTCTTTTCATAAAAAAGAAAAATAATATGATAACAGCCTGCCACCTTTACGGAAGAGACAATATACTTCAACAGCTGGGGAGAATACAAGAATGACAATAAAAATGTACGTTTGTGGTATTGATATGGATATTCACTCTGAGAAATGGGCTTTTAGAATAATTTTAATATTTCAAAATGTAAAAAAAAAAATCCTTTTCAGTTGCACATTGGTGCTGAAGGGAAGTTATGAGAATATGTTTATAATAATGCAATAATCAGCAGCTGGCCTTGGCAGCTTGTTGGAGAAAAATCACAGAGCAGTTAAGCAAGTGAAAGGATGACCGTGAGAATTATCTGCGCTACTGAGGATATAGTTAATTAAATCTATTTTATTTGGGCCTTGCAAGCTTCAAATGCATTTTAGTAATTCAACTTTCTTTCAGAGTTTTAGTTGGTAAACTTTTTTATGCCTGAAGCTCTTTCATTAAATGATACTGCAGTGTGTGGTCGGTGTGTCAAAATGGAAAAGAAATGAATAGATACTGTAGTTCTCGCACGTTAAATGAAGCTCAGCAATATCTTGAATTTACTGCAAAAACATCTCTCAAACAATTCCTGGTACCTACATTCAGGTACCCGGCAACATAATTTTCGTTTATGAATTTTAGCAATACATAAATCTAAATAATATGAAAAAGAAAAAGAGTATTCTTCTGCAATCATTCAGAAAATGTGTTATGATTAGGGCCACCAGTTTGTTTCCCCTTGTTTTCTTGCATGGCACTTCAGTCCTCCGGCAGCTAGAGGTGGCCATAGCCTCTTTGTCAAGCCACTTCTCAAACAATTACCCCATTCGCACCACCTCAATCATCTAAGTTGATAAAGCAATTGCAACTAATTAAGCACAGATGATGATTGATTGCAATGTTTACAGGCGACACTCACACATTGAATTCAGTTCGATTACTTAATACTGCTGACATGCTGCAGTATTTTTAAATGTTGTAGAAAGGCATGTTTTTGTTAGAAACAGTGGAATATGCCCACATTCAAAATGAGAGCCGTTATATAACATTCAACTTGCATAAAAAAAATTTAAAAAAAATAAAAAAATGTATTGTTTGTAATAGGAAAATAGTTTGCAGCTGAGGTGTCATTAAAACAAAATTGAATAAAATAAAAGCAGTGAATGTCATTTACAAATTTCAAAGGAAAATGTATTTTATCATGGCCAGGTGTTTAACAGTCTCTTCTGTGATTTCTATTAGTTTTTAAATGTTGGTCTGTTGTTACCTTCTTTGCATAATTTATTGTTAAATTGCAAGTTGTGCAAAACAAATTCAATCCATCGGTATTTGGTGTACCAGGCAGATACTGCTTGACTCATTTGCTCAAAGACATGCTTTTTGTAGCATTTAAACTGCCATCCATGTTCACTTTCCCTTCTCTGACTCTCCCCATCTCCGATCAACGAATTGTTTTTAGAAACGTCACAATTAAAGGGGCAGCTCACCCAAAAAGTAAATTCAGCTCAGTTTCTAATTACCCAGAGTGTTGTCTATCCATCCAGATAGTTTCGCTGAGATTTCATGAGTTTAAGATATCCACGTTGCTCTCCCTGATACAACGGGACCAATGTCCGTGGTGCTCAAAGTGCCAAAAAGTTGCATTAAGAAAACTCACCAGCATCATCTCTTTTCCAATACACAGTTACTCACAAATATCCATAGACCTTGCTATGCACGTTTTTTTTTTTGTTTTGTTTTTTCTAAAATTACTTTCTACCAAAGTCCGCTAACTGTGTTATCCGCACAAAGTCTCAACCAAAGAACGCCAGTACTCTGGGTTGATCAATACAATGTGAACACTGCATACAAGTTTAAATCCCTGCAGGTCAAATGGTGGAGACAAACTGCTGGCCCTATTATGAGTGGCTTAGAGTGCAGCCCATGCTATTAAATGTTTAGAGACTGAATGCAAAGCAAGGCTTATTCTAGCAGGTCATCCATTATTTGTAGAAAACTACATGAGTTTGTACACTTCAACACTTCTAGTCTAGACTGAGTTCCCAGCTCGCACATCATGGTTCCCAATGCTCTCTCGGGCAAATACAAATAAAACCCAGTTACAAATGAGATACACATGGAATGTCAATATACGTCTAGTCAATTCAGTGCTTGTTCAAACTTGAATGAACATATACTGTATATACAGTGACCATTCAGATTAAGTTTAATCATAAATACAGTGGGTTTTGCTGAATGCTTCTACCCTGTATCACACTTTTATATCTTACTGAAACATTGTGTTGTTCAGACAAGCCTTTTTATTTGGGTATTCGTGCAAAGAATATGCCTTTATCCCAGTGTGCATACAGGTACAGGTACAGGTATATATCCCAGTGTGCATACAGGTACAGGTACAGGTATATATGAGTATGAAACTCAAAGTGCCAGGGTTACATCAAATCCATCCTTTCCCACATATACGTGTGTGGAAAGGCAGGCAGTCTCCCACTACAGAGGCTGTTAACAGTATCAAAACGTTTTATGGGTGCAGGGATTAACACATCTTTGTCCGTATATTTTTGTGTTAGTCATTGTAAAATCACAATGGGAAGCATTGAAAACCTAATCATCTCCATGGTGTCTCCATTCCATCTCCATGCTATATCCATGCCGTTTCCATGGTGTCTCCATGCCATCTCCATGCTGTATCCATGCCGTTTCCATGGTGTCTCCATGCCATCTCCATGCTGTATCCATGCCGTTTCCATGGTGTCTCCATGCCATCTCCATGCTGTATCCATGCCGTTTCCATGGTGTCTCCATGCCATCTCCTCATGTCAGGTTTTCAGTTTTTTAATTTGAATAATTTTGCCATCATCAACTAGCTGTAGCAAAACAGCTGGTGTATTCAGGGCTGTTCAGGTAGCTTTTGGGAACTTTGCAGTAAAACTAGAAGGAAAGGCTCCCAGGCCTGCCTTGGGGGCATGCAGTGGCCCCCGATAGGGCATGGCCTGCTGTCTATTTCAGAATCTTTCATCATTGTGTGGTGAGAGAGAGTAGAAATAAAGATGGCTTTGATATTCACTTCAAAAGGTAACTTCATGCTTCAAACAGTTTCACCCCTGTCTTGTGCCGCAGTTGAACAACCTTCTTTTGACAGGGCAATGTGGGGGGGCTGGGGGTGGGGTTGTATTTTATTTTTTCTCTGGAGATTACATGAACTTCCTTGTCCCTGGTGACATGTTCCCACCTGGAGTGTCGCTGGGGTAGAGGCCCTTTTTCACAGTGTCCTCTTAAAAAGAGCCCAGCACGTCCTCTTTGCTCTTTGTGAGAGAGCACTGAGTTTGAAGGGGGAGTCAAATGAAGGTGAGAACAAAGGTGGGTGGGAAACAGGGGTGGGGGCGGAGCAGGTCGGGGGGGGGGGGGGGGGGGTGGGGGGGCTGGTGGAACAAGAAAGGAGGCGCGTGAGAGGCAGGGTTAAAATGGAAGAGAAAAAAGTGTCAAGGACTGCAAACAATAACTGCACGACCCCATGAGCTTCAACCTGCAGCAAGGCCCCCCTCTATCTGAATGTGTTAGGGCCCCATCAGCTTCAGCCTGTAGAGGGCCCCCTCTATCTGAATGTGTTAGGGCCCCATCAGCTTCAGCCTGTAGAGGGCCCCCTCTATCTGCATGTGTTAGGTTCCCATCAGCTTCAGCTCTAAGCAAGGCCTCCTCTGTCTGCATGTTAGGTTCCCATCAGTTTCAGCCATTACATTACATTATAGGCATTTAGCAGACGCTCTTATCCAGAGCGACTTACACAACTTCTTATTACATTTATCCATTTATACAGCTGGATATATACTGAAGCAATTCAGGTTAAGTACCTTGCTCAAGGGTACAACGGCAGTGTCCTACCTGGGAATCGAACCTGAAACCTTTCGGTTACAAGTCCAATTCCTTAACCATTATACTACACGTGCCGCAAGCAATGCCTTAACCATTATACTACACGTGCCCTAAGCAATGCCTCCTCCATCTGCATGTGTTAGGTTCCCATCAGCTTCAGCCCTAAGCAATGCCTCCTCTATCTGCATGTGTTAGGTTCCCATCAGCTTCAGCTCTAAGCAAGGCCTCCTCTATCTGCATGTGTTAGGGTCCCATCAGCTTCAGCTCTAAGCAAGGCCTCCTCTATCTGCATGTGTTAGGGTCCCATCAGCTTCAGCTCTAAGCAAGGCCTCCTCTGTCTGCATGTGTTAGGTTCCCATCAGCTTCAGCCCTAAGCAATGCCTCCTCTATCTGCATGTGTTAGGGTCCCATCAGCTTCAGCTCTAAGCAAGGCCTCCTCTATCTGCATGTGTTAGGGTCCCATCAGCTTCAGCTCTAGGCAAGGCCTCCTCTGTCTGCATGTTAGGTTCCCATCAGCTTCAGCCCTAAGCAATGCCTCCTCTATCTGCATGTGTTAGGTTCCCATCAGCTTCAGCTCTAAGCAAGGCCTCCTCTATCTGCATGTGTTAGGTTCCCATCAGTTTCAGCCCTAAGCAAGGCCTCTATCTGCATGTGTTAGGTTCCCATCAGCTTCAGCTCTAAGCAAGGCTTCCTCTGTCTGCATGTGTTAGGGCCCCATAAGCTTCAGCCTGCAGCAAGGCCTCCTCTATCTGCATGTGTTAGGTCCCCATCAGCTTCAGCCCTAAGCAAGGCCTGCTCTCTCAGTATGTTAGGTCCCCATCAGCTTCAGCCTGCAGCAAAACCTGCTCTATCTGCATGTGTTAGGGCCCCATCAGCTTCAGCCTGCAGCAAAACCTATTCTCTCAGTATGTTAGGTCCACAGCTTCAGTCCGACAGGACAGTTGGCTTTAGGCTAGAGGGAGTAGATTTGGGAGGAGAGGATGAGTGCAGTGAGCTGCAAGGCGCTCTGAGCAGAACGGGGAGCTTTCCGCAGTCAGCTGGAACAAGCTTCTCTCGCCGCTTTAAACCTGAAAGAGATACAGCACACAATCCTGCAAGAAAATTCCTGTGTGCTCGGCTTAGGCTGAAATATAACCATTATATTTCACTGTTTGACCGAAATGAAATGAAATAGGAGAAAGGGAGGAGAGGAGGAGAGGAGGAGAGGAGGAGGGAGGAGGGACAGAGTGGAGCACAGAGTGCTCTCCGAACATGTTTTTGTGGAATGCTTGTGCTCGGACACGATCGAGCGTGTGCGCCCCTTGGAAATTCAGTGTCATAAACATGACTCATAATGCAGATGCTTATGAGCTTTTCCACTAATGATATCGTAACAAAAAATGAAAAATAAGAAAGTGTGGGGTGTCTGCACATGGACAAAAATGTGCGAGTGAGGTCCGTGAAGTGAAGTTGGCGGGTTTGGCAATGCTGTCTGATTCTCTTTACTTCTATTTCTATATATAAACAAATACACAGCTGGTTAAGTGTACCCTAAGGCCTGGGGCCTGCTGGAGTCAGGCAGGAGATTTGGATGTTCAGGGGGAATTAATAACACAGTGAGCACACTAGTCTATCAGTGTCTGCAGCCCACATACAGTGCTAGCTGCCAAGAAACTTCTGCTGCTTTTTTATTTATTGTCATAGCAACCACTTGGCCTTAAAATTGATACATGCCACGGGTAGATGGGCGGGCTTTTCGGGATAATTTGTAGTACAACTGAAATGCTGTCATTAGCAGCTAAAAAAGAACTGTGAACCCCTTGTTTTAGGAGATTAATGAAAAGACTGCATTGTCATTATAGATATGACAATATCATTACAATACATTGTCATTATAGATATGACAATATCATTATAATACACTGAACAACTGCTATGATACACAGGAGAAACCACAGTGACAATAAAAAAGAAATCACCAGAGGCACAGACTGAAACACACACACACTGAACAATATCTATATCAGTGTGACTGGATTTAGAATGTGAGCATAACATACTGTGTGTTGTCACTTCTGTCCATCATAGCTCCTTACAACAAACATAAAGTCTGTCCATTTCAAGACAACCAGCTATGCAAGATAAAAACAAGATCAGAAAATAGCTCTGGGTTCATTATTTGATTAAATCGCTATGATTAGCTTCATTAAATTATCGAAACCTTTCAAATGGCAACCTTTAAAGTCAGGCATGTTGAGATGCAGATTGAAAGAGTTACTCACTGGATAATCTAAATGTTTTCCCCCAGGGGGAAATGTACAGTTAATAAATGAAACACTCCTGTGTGTGCCTTTGTGAGCACTGCCATTGTCTTTGCTAATCTTACTGACAAACTGGATGACTTAGAGATATTTTAAACCACAATTTTTAATCACCAAATATTTTCAAGATGAACATTTAATGCTTTGAAGTCTGTTTCTCCCAGAGTCACAGTAGTTTGCTGACTATCACAGAAAGAGCAGATATCTATCACCGGAAGCACTGAATATGAATGTTTTGTCCCAGACGTTAGCAATAAAAAAACATATTGCTTGGGCAAAGACGGCAGAGATGCACACAATGAGAATTACAGTGATGTCAATCTGGGGAAAAGCCTGAGGTCATATTGCAGCTTATTTCACTAACTCAGAGAAGCATAATGAGGAACCGTCTGATTGCAACAGAAATAGATGCATAATGTATCCACAATTTTTTTAATGTGAGAAATCTAAATAATTTTTATTTATAAGGCTGTTTACTGGCCGTGCCACCGTCCGTAATTGACAGACATGCTGCTTCTTTGGAGGCTTAACTGCCGTCATTAGTTAAATTAATTAAGCGTAAAAATAGGTGTTGATGGGAAGTCCTCCCTGATGACTCTGGGAACTCTGGCACAGTCGCTCCGAGATGCCAGATTGATGCGAGATGCCCACTTTAGTTTCCCGATAAAACTGAACTGTTCCTGCTTTGAAAGGTTCTTTTATCTGAGATATTTTATTGTGAACATTCCTTTTTTTTAATTTTTTTTTTTTTATCATGCGATTTTTCACCTGGTAGAGATTTGAATGCAGCCTGTGGTCCTGTTTGCAAAAGATTTACCTTTTCAAAACTGATCAGGACTGAAGCTGTACAGCATCAGGCATTCTATATCAGGCAACCAATATTCCAGAATTTTATAAATACAGAAAAAAGAATTGCGTTTCCGTTGAAGGTCTGCTATTGAAGTTTAACCGTGAAAGTGCGGATTTGTTGCTGGGTGGGGCTGCAGGTACTGCATTTAGCACCAACTGTTCTCTGTTGTCAAGGAGATTTGTGTCCTTCGGTTTCTCAGAGTTCCACCTGGCTCCTTCCACTCTCTCCTGCCTCAACCAATTCTAATAAATGTTACATTATTATTATTATTATTAGTCATTTGTTTACTGTGCATGGAATTATGCATACCTTTAATGTTGTATCTTTAATTTTGTTCAGGTGGTTCTCTTAAACCCACCAGAGACCGATAGATTTTAATCTCATTAGAGATTTAAATATGAGTTATGAAAATTGTATTTTTGGACACTGCTGGAATGTACAGTAAGTCAAAATAGTAAAAGTATTCTAAATTAAAGCAACTGGAAATATTCTCACACAATGGTTCCTCCTGCTGGAAATATTCTCACACAAAGGTTCCTCCTGCTGGAAATGCAGGTAGCAGTGTCCTAATTATGATCGTTATTTGAAAGAAACAATTAGCTGTTTAATGAACATCATGGTATTAATGAACAGAATGAATACGTTGTTATTAATGAAAGATTAATAGACTGCCCCAGGTTATTTACTTTAAAACATTTACTCCCTCTATACAAAAAAATGCTACTACATTTATTCTGACCAATTACCTATAGGTATCACTGTGGCAAGAATTCAGGATGATGTGTATTCATGTGATTTGGAAAGTGATTTTAATGTTACAAGTCACTTTTCCTTATCACCAATCATCATGTACTGTATATACATATACAATCACTCATTATTGGCTTTACGTTTTACTTACCGGTCAGTTTTTATGCATTGCTTGTTTAGGCATACAGCACAGACTTATTTAAAATTCAATTACCTGTAACCTTTCCAGGTAACACTTTACAATAAGGGTACACTAATTAACATGGATTTATATAGTAGTCAATTAGTCTGTTTCTTAAGGTTTATGAATGTTAATTAAGACCAACATATACATGGTAAATAAAGATTATTGTAACAAGTCATACGCCCAAAAAAAAGTCCAGCTTCAGCAATTTGAAACAAAACAGTTGCCATATTGCTTTCATGCTATAGGTTGTGTAGATCTGGCCAGAAGTGGAATCATGGTGTTTTTCGAGGGAGCCGGGGGTCAGAATTACACAAAATCATTCACATCCATCATGATAAACTATTTTGTTATGACTCTTTTGTAGAGGGAAACTGAAATATTAAAATATTCACCCTTTATAAACATTAGCCTAACAAAGACATTGCCATTTAATCAAATGGCTTAAACGGGGATGGGGACTTCATTATACAGTTTGTATTTAAAATGATCTATAATCTTTATAAACCATTTATTAATGTATTTGTTGATCTTTGTTAACATTCATAAAACACATTAACTGTTAATGTTTACTAGCCTACTCTTTTAATGGTAATTATTGTGCCCGTATTGTAAAAATGTCCAATATTTTGTTGTGCGTAATCAATAATTGGAAGTGCGTAACCTGTATTTTTAAGTGTTTGAGGGTAAATGCATCTACTTTGACAAATGTTAAGTGTACAAATACAACCACTGCCAACCCCCATCCACTCTGCAGTATGTCTTCATAACACATTGTAGAATAAATGTCACGTAAATAGGATGGTTCAGTGTGTTCCCACGTGTCCTGATACGAGGACATTTGATGTAGCCTACATACAGAGACAGAAATACTTGCTGAAAGCTAATTAGCGCTTACACAAACAGTCTCGCGTTGCTGCCCACGGTTATCCACTGTCACCACATGTCTCCAAAGTGTTTCTCCTTTGCGCAAGGTCTTTCATCAACACCACTCAACAGTCTTTTTCCCCCTTTCATAGGAAGTGTCATTGTGGCATGATACGTCGGTGCGCATTTACCGATTTAGAAGAGGCCGCTCTGGTCGAAAATGGATAAACAATCGCAAAAGAATGGCTCTGCGGCGTTGGTTTCGCAGCTGCGAAGTGCAGGCCGTGCTTCCTGTTCATAGTGGAACATTTAATCAAAGCGTCGGGTAGCGGACTGAGAGAATACGACGGACCCCAAGGGGAACTGGCCGAGAGGAGAGCCAGGGGTGCGTCCCAATAGCCGAAAAATGCACCCTCCCTTCCCCCACTACCACCTCACGGCTGCGTCCCAATATTCTTCACTCCCCACCTCCTTTCCTCCACTCCCCCACTACAACTCCTCTCCAACCCGGAAATATGCAAAACTGCTTAAATATGCTAAACGAAGTAGAGAAGGTGGTAGTGGAGGAAGGAAGGGTGCATTTTTCGACTATTGGGACGCACCCCTCAACTCCGTGCCCCAGAAACTGATCTTTGTGTTTTAATCTAATGTCGCTGATTACATCTTAATTGCGTATTAATGGTTACATATTAATTAATATCTCGACGCAAACCGCGATGTCAGGTAGCCTACATTGTATACTGTACATGCAAATACTCGAAACGTTCAGACAGTTTTGCATACTTCCGGGTACGAGAGGAGTGGTAGTGGGGGAGTGGAGAAAGGGAGGTGGGGAGTGAAGAATATTGGTAAGCACCCCTCGTGATCACTCGTCTGGTTAAGGTGCAGTATTCTGAACCAATCAGAATTTTGAATTATATTATAACATTTAAAAGAACAGGACCATACACACGTAATAAGCAGTTGTTTAGGCTATTTGAAGAAAGACTATTCTGAGGTAGTCTACTCGTTTTAAGAAGTTCTTAAGTTTTTTAAATGACTTATTAATATCGCGGCATGATATAGGGGAAACATGGTAGCCTACGCGTTTCAGTTTAGCAGCTATAGGTTCTATCATCATGTAAGGGACATTGACAGAACAAATTAATTAAAAATGCATTCATTCATTCATTCATTCATTCATCAACACAAGCAACATCTGGCCGCGCTGTAATTATGACAAATAACCTAAGACAAGCAATTGGACAACTGCAGTTTTTCTTTCTGCCTGATTTTAACCTTCATTATCAAGGATACTAACGTATAGGCTAGCCTATAAAGTAGCCTAATTACCGAAATAGCTATTCCACCATATCCAGCTTAATCATTAGCTAATCGTTTTAATGTGAAGCTTAAGCGACACATTAATTCAATTGTGTTATTCATTCCATTTATATTAAACTGAAAACATGGATTGGCGACGATTTTTTAATAATGCAACGATTATAAATAAATAAATGATGCAATCATAACATGTCAAAATGTTGTTTCATTTCAATTTACAATATTTTGAATCTCAATGGCATAGTATAGGACATGTTCTCGTAACTGTCTGCCATAAGCGCACCTTACAATAGCACAGACTCCGGCTTCTCTTTCCTAACACTGTCCATTACGGTATACGAATTTCAAGAAGCACATTGTGGGTGGATTCCAATCGTTTATTTTATCTGTCCTCTTTTCCTCGGTCCTCGTCTGAACCGGAAATCGATCGAGGTTCGCAATCTTTAAGGACATTCCAAACCGCTAAATGCTCCGCGGAGGAGCGAGGAGTGAGGAATGAGAAGGCTCCCGGAGGGTGCTTCAGTAAGGAAACACTAAAAAAAATGCCTTTGCGGAAGCCTTTTCTCGGAACATTACATTACATTACATTTATTTAGCAGACGCTTTTATCCAAAGCGACGTACAGTAAGTGCGTGCGGAACGTGTGACGTGGATAAATTATCCAACACTCTTCACATCTGCCATGTCGCAGGCACACCCCTCCAACAATGCAATTTTACCGTTCTTTTACATTTATTATAAAGCGCTAATCCATGACACTCATTCTTTATAACTAACATGAAAAAATAAGATAAAAAGCATTATAGTTAAGCACATTAGCATAATATGACGCTAATACTTGATTGAGCAAGGACGTTCCCTTTGCCTAATACATGTTGCCTCGTTTCCTCCATCCTCGTATCTGATCCTTGCATCCGTTCCTCGCGTCCTCTGTTGGGTGGAGCTAAGGAGCAAGGAAAGGACGCGAGGGTGCAAGGAGTGAAAATAAGCGATTGGAATGAACCCTATGTCATTATCCAACTCAGACACGCGCACTTTCCAACTACAGCACGAAAATGTGACATAGGCCAAAATTAATAAGACAAAAAATATATAGGCTATATATATCTTTGTCCGTGTGATAAGAACAAACAAAAAAATACTTCGGAAAAATGATAAGTGAAGAGAAGAAATATAATGCACAGAGTTAACATCATTATATTAGAGGAAATATTTTTTATTAGCTGTCAAAAATGAATGGAGCCCAATGGGAAAACTGGCTTTTTGAGCGCAAATCAAGATATCAGCAGAGGGCGACATTATATCCGATGCTGAGGTTAAGAGCCGAAAGTCGGCTCCTTGATGTCCTGCTGAGAACGTCCCCCGGGGACCCTGGGATATGTAGTATTTCAACCGGGCACTCGCTGGCGCAGAGCTCCGCACATCACTGCTGTAATTCGATGGCGATTCACGCGATCATTTGCGCCGGGATAACCGCGTGCGTTTGCATATTAACTGTACTCTCGCCGTACTGAAACCACAGGGTGCCTAATGCACTGCCTCTGACAAGCAAACGGAAATACGCTAAGAAAACCAGCACGCAGCGGCCCAGTTTAACAAAACTGTGACGCTGTTTAGTTCGTCCTAAATTAAATTTTTGTTCCTTCCCAATTTATACTTAGAAATACTGAATTTTAGTCTCAAGCTGTGCCAGCTGAATTGTGATGTACCGTATGTACACTTTTCATATTAAACAGGAATACCTCCCAACAACATGATCAGGAGTAGCAGGGTCTAAGTGCTCTCTTATAGAACAGGAGATTACACTCTGGTCTGTAGTAAAAAAAATACCACTTTTTCATATTGGGTCTGGTTTTCCCTGTACTAATTGTAAAGCACATCCCTGAAATGTGGACAGATCTCAAATCACTTTCAACCTGGTCAGAGTCGTAGTACAGCAAGGTTATGAGCCTGACAAGCAAAGCTACTAAAAACCAATCACTGAAATTCCAACAAAATGAAACTGCACTGCAGCAGGATAGAGGTCTTTACAGGTTCCTTTAAAAAAATGTGCATTTACAGACCCATCTCTCTTTGTTTAGCACAAAATCACAGAGAAAGTTACTTTCCACGGGCAGTATTTTTTTCAGGTGACACATCGATCATTCCTCAATCATTGAGCATTAATTATCTAACCATGAGCGTTTGATTACCAAACAACATTCCACGACAAGATGAAGCAATCACACTTCCAACAATGTCACCTTGTTTGAGGCATGAATGCAAAATGGCTGCTCTGCACTGGGGGTGGGGAGGGAGATGTGTATTCTCCCACCAGACAGAAGAATGGAAGAGTATCGATTGGTTGAGGCAGGTACGACAGCTCCAGGCTAGCCACTCAGCCGCTTCCCACCCAGCTTGGCCGATGTTATCTGAGAGACTTCATGCATTTTAAGTGGCCCTTGGAGTACTTACGGAAATCTGGAATGCCACAGCTCCAGTGGGGAAGGACACAAGGTGGGATTGGTGACATAGGAACTGACTGGGTGGGAAAAGCACATGACTAAACAGAATAGACTAAGAATGATTGGCTTTCCAGGTGAGCGTTTTGAATGTGTGTGGATAACAAGATGAGTGAAAAAACGAAATGGATCTGTGATTGAACCGAGTGAGTACAGTTGGATGGATTTAAGAGTAAACTGTGCTGTGATTGGTCTGAGTGAGTAGAGATGTATGTATGTAAGAGTTAACTGAGCTGTGATTGGCGATTGGTTTGAGTGAGTAGAGATGGATGTATGTAAGAGTATACTGAGATGTGATTGGTCTGAGTGAGTAGAGATGTATCTATGTAAGAGTAAACGGAGCTGTGATTGGTCTGAGTGAGTAGAGATGGGTGGAAGTAAATCTACATCAACCATTTACTGTTCTGCATTTTACCCTGAAAACATATGATACGTATTATATATGAATGTAATAATAATGATAATAATAATAATAATCGTAGCTGGTTGTGCTATGGTAGTAAGGGGAGGGGGGGGGGGGTTGTGTGAAATCAACTCCAAAATGTCTCCCAAATATTTTCTATCTGCAGACCAAAAATTAACACATAGCTAAATTTCTGATTAGTCAGGTTGGCCTTGTAGGCAAGCTACTACAATACTTTACATTGGTGCACACATCACCTGTCCAAGTGTGATCATGTGGTTTTATACAGCATCTGTACTCACTTACAGATCCCACCATCCCCGGGGGAGGTGGGGGGGGGGGGTTTAAATCCAATTTACTCTGGACACCTGAGAGCAGTCTACCCACTGTCATATAGGACACAAGAAACGATGGAGAATGATGGGGAGGATCAGACAGGCGTTTTGTGGAGATTACGGCTGAACAGAGAGAAGCGCCTGCAGGCCATGGTGCAGCGGAGGCTGAGGAGAGATAATCATGAAGAACATTCAGCTGACCTGCGGGCCAGGAACTGTGCTTCCGAATGGAACGTCATGTCCAGAGTCTTTCAGTTAAACGCCGGTGACAGAGCGGAGTTAAATACTGAAGACAGCAGAGTTACATGAAGACAGAGCAGTTAGATGTTGAAGACAGAACAGAGTTACACACTGAAGACAGAGCAGAGTTACATTTTGAAGACAGAACAGAGTTACATACTGAGGAGAGCAGAGTTAAATACTGAAGACAGCAGAGTTACATGCTGAAGACAGAGCAGAGTTAGATGTTGAAGACAGAACAAAGTTACACACTGGAGACAGAGCAGAGTTACATGTTGAAGACAGAACAGTTACATACTGAAGACAGCAGAGTTACATGTTGAAGACAGAACAGAGTTACATACTGAAGAGAGCAGAGTTACATGCTGAAGACAGAGCAGAGTTAGATATTGAAGACAGAACAGAGTTACACAATGGAGATAAAGCAGAGTTACATGCTGAAGACAGAGCAGAGTTAAATACTGAAGACAGAGCAGAGTTACACGCTGGAGACAGAGCAGAGTTACATGCTGAATACAGTGCAGAGTTACATGTTAAAGACAGAGCAGAGTTACATGTTGAACACAGAGCAGAGTTACATGTTGAAGACAGAAGAGCATTACATACTGGAGACAGAGTGGAGTTACATGTTGAAGACAGAACAGAGTTACACACTGGAGACAGAGCAGAGTTACATGTTGAAGACAGAACAGAGTTACATACTGGAGACAGAGCAGAGTTACATGTTGAAGACAGAACAGAGTTACATACTGGAGACAGAGCAGAGTTACATGCTGAAGACAGAGCAGAGTTACATGCTGAAGACAGAACAGAGTTAAATACTGAAGACAGAGCAGAGTTACATGCTGAAGACAGAGCAGAGTTAAATACCGAAGACAGAGCAGAGTCACATGCTGAATACAGTGCAGAGTTACATGCTAAAGACAGAGCAGAGTTACATGTTGAAGACAGAACAGCATTAAATACTGGAGATAGAGTGGAGTTAAATACTGAAGACAGAGCAGAGTTCCATGTTGAAGACAGAACAGCATTAAATACTGGAGACGGAGTGGAGTTAAATACTGAAGACAGAGCAGAGTTAAATGCTGAAGACAGAGCAGAGTTAAATGCTGGAGACAGAGCAGAGTTACATGCTGAATACAGTGCAGAGTTACATGTTAAAGACACAGCAGAGTTACATGTTGAAGACAGAAGAGCATTACATACTGGAGACAGAGTGGAGTTACATGTTGAAGACAGAACAGAGTTACACACTGGAGACAGAGCAGAGTTACATGTTGAAGACAGAACAGAGTTACATACTGGAGACAGAGCAGAGTTACATGTTGAAGACAGAACAGAGTTACATACTGGAGACAGAGCAGAGTTACATGCTGAAGACAGAGCAGAGTTACATGTTGAAGACAGAACAGAGTTACATACTGGAGACAGAGCAGAGTTACATGCTGAAGACAGAGCAGAGTTACATGCTGAAGACAGAACAGAGTTAAATACTGAAGACAGAGCAGAGCTACATGCTGAAGACAGAGCAGAGTTAAATACCGAAGACAGAGCAGAGTCACATGCTGAATACAGTGCAGAGTTACATGCTAAAGACAGAGCAGAGTTACATGTTGAAGACATAACAGCATTAAATACTGGAGACAGAGTGGAGTTAAATACTGAAGACAGAGCAGAGTTAAATGCTGAAGACAGAGCAGAGTTAAATGCTGAAGACACAGCAGAGTTAAATGCTGAAGACAGAGCAGAGTTACATGTTGAAGACAGAACAGAGTTCCATGTTGAAGACAGAACAGCATTAAATACTGGAGACAGAGTGGAGTTACATGTTGAAGACAGAACAGAGATACATACTGGAGACAGAGCAGAGTTACATGTTGAAGACAGAGCAGAGTTCCATGTTGAAGACAGAGCAGACTTACATGCTGAAGACAGAGCAGAGTTACATGCTGAAGACAGAGCAGAGTTAAATACCGAAGACAGAGCAGAGTCACATGCTGAATACAGAACAAAGTTACATACTGAGGAGAGCAGAGTTAAATACTGAAGACAGCAGAGTTACATGCTGAAGACAGAGCAGAGTTAGATGTTGAAGACAGAGCAGAGTTACATACTGAAGACAGAACAGTTACATACTGAAGACAGCAGAGTTACATGTTGAAGACAGAACAGAGTTACATACTGAAGACAGAACAGAGTTAAATACTGAAGACAGAGCAGAGTTACATGCTGAAGACAGAGCAGAGTTAAATACCGAAGACAGAGCAGAGTCACATGCTGAATACAGTGCAGAGTTACATGCTAAAGACAGAGCAGAGTTACATGTTGAAGACAGAACAGCATTAAATACTGGAGATAGAGTGGAGTTAAATACTGAAGACAGAGCAGAGTTCCATGTTGAAGACAGAACAGCATTAAATACTGGAGACAGAGTGTAGTTAAATACTGAAGACAGAGCAGAGTTAAATGCTGAAGACAGAGCAGAGTTAAATGCTGAAGACAGAGCAGAGTTAAATGCTGAAGACAGAGCAGAGTTCCATGTTGAAGACAGAACAGCATTAAATACTGGAGACAGAGTGGAGTTACATGTTGAAGACAGAACAGAGTTACACACTGGAGACAGAGCAGAGTGACATGTTGAAGACAGAACAGAGTTACATGTTGAAGACAGAACAGAGTTACATACTGGAGACAGAGCAGAGTTACATGTTGAAGACAGAGCAGAGTTCCTTGTTGAAGACAGAGCAGACTTACATGCTGAAGACAGAGCAGAGTTACATGCTGAAGACAGAGCAGAGTTAAATACCGAAGACAGAGCAGAGTCACATGCTGAATACAGTGCAGAGTTACATGCTAAAGACAGAGCAGAGTTCCATGTTGAAGACAGAACAGCATTCAATACTGGAGACAGAGTGGAGTTAAATACTGAAGACAGAGCAGAGTTAAATGCTGAAGACAGAGCAGAGTTACATGCTGAAGACAGAGCAGAGTTACACACTGGAGACAGAGCAGAGTTACATGTTGAATACAGAACAGCATTAAATACTGGAGACAGAGTGGAGTTAAATACTGAAGACAGAAAAGAGTTACATGTTGAAGACAGAGCAGCGTTACATGCTGAAGACAGAGCTGAGTTACATACTGAAGACAGAAAAGAGTTACATACTGAAGACAGAGCAGAGTTACATGCTGAAGACAGAGTGGAGTTAAATACTGAAGACAGAGCAGAGGTACATGCTGAAGACAGAGCGGAGTTACATGCTGAAGACAGAGCAGATGTACATGCTGAAGACAGAGCGGAGATAAATACTGAAGACAGAGCAGAGGTACATACTAAAGACAGAGTGGAGTTACATGCTGAAGACAGAGCAGAGGTACATGCTGAAGACAGAGCGAAGATAAATACTGAAGACAGAGCAGAGGTACATGCTGAAGACAGAGCGGAGATAAATACTGAAGACAGAGCAGAATTACATGCTGAAGACAGAGCAGAGTTAAATACTGAAGACAGAGCAGAGGTACATGCTGAAGACAGAGCGGAGATAAATACTGAAGACAGAGCAGAGGTACATACTAAAGACAGAGCAGAGGTACATGCTGAAGACAGAGCGGAGATAAATACTGAAGACAGAGCAGAGGTACATGCTGAAGACAGAGCGGAGATAAATACTGAAGACAGAGCAGAGTTAAATACTGAAGACAGAGCAGAGGTACATGCTGAAGACAGAGCAGAGGTACATGCTGAAGACAGAGCGGAGATAAATACTGAAGACAGAGCAGAGTTAAATACTGAAGACAGAGCAGAGGTACATACTGAAGACAGAGCAGAGGTACATGCTGAAGACAGAGCGGAGATAAATACTGAAGACAGAGCAGAGTTAAATACTGAAGACAGAGCAGAGGTACATGCTGAAGACAGAGCGGAGATAAATACTGAAGACAGAGCAGAGGTACATGCTGAAGACAGAGCGGAGATAAATACTGAAGACAGAGCACAGGTACATACTAAAGACAGAGCGGAGATAAATACTGAAGACAGAGCAGAATTACATGCTGAAGACAGAGCAGAGTTAAATACTGAAGACAGAGCAGAGTTCCATGTTGAAGACAGAACAGCATTAAATACTGGAGACAGAGTGTAGTTAAATACTGAAGACAGAGCAGAGTTAAATGCTGAAGACAGAGCAGAGTTCAATGCTGAAGACAGAGCAGAGTTAAATGCTGAAGACAGAGCAGAGTTACATGTTGAAGACAGAACAGAGTTCCATGTTGAAGACAGAACAGCATTAAATACTGGAGACAGAGTGGAGTTACATGTTGAAGACAGAACAGAGTTACACACTGGAGACAGAGCAGAGTTACATGTTGAAGACAGAACAGAGTTACATACTGGAGACAGAGCAGAGTTACATGTTGAAGACAGAGCAGAGTTCCTTGTTGAAGACAGAGCAGACTTACATGCTGAAGACAGAGCAGAGTTACATGCTGAAGACAGAGCAGAGTTAAATACCGAAGACAGAGCAGAGTCACATGCGGAATACAGTGCAGAGTTACATGCTAAAGACAGAGCAGAGTTCCATGTTGAAGACAGAACAGCATTAAATACTGGAGACAGAGTGGAGTTAAATACTGAAGACAGAGCAGAGTTAAATGCTGAAGACAGAGCAGAGTTACATGCTGAAGACAGAGCAGAGTTACACACTGGAGACAGAGCAGAGTTACATGTTGAATACAGAACAGCATTAAATACTGGAGACAGAGTGGAGTTAAATACTGAAGACAGAAAAGAGTTTCATGTTGAAGACAGAGCAGCGTTACATGCTGAAGACAGAGCTGAGTTACATACTGAAGACAGAAAAGAGTTACATACTGAAGACAGAGCAGAGTTACATGCTGAAGACAGAGTGGAGTTAAATACTGAAGACAGAGCAGAGGTACATGCTGAAGACAGAGCAGAGTTACATGCTGAAGACAGAGCAGATGTACATGCTGAAGACAGAGCGGAGATAAATACTGAAGACAGAGCAGAGGTACATACTAAAGACAGAGTGGAGTTACATGCTGAAGACAGAGCAGAGGTACATGCTGAAGACAGAGCGGAGATAAATACTGAAGACAGAGCAGAGGTACATGCTGAAGACAGAGCGGAGATAAATACTGAAGACAGAGCAGAATTACATGCTGAAGACAGAGCAGAGTTAAATACTGAAGACAGAGCAGAGGTACATGCTGAAGACAGAGCGGAGATAAATACTGAAGACAGAGCAGAGGTACATACTAAAGACAGAGCAGAGGTACATGCTGAAGACAGAGCGGAGATAAATACTGAAGACAGAGCAGAGGTACATGCTGAAGACAGAGCGGAGATAAATACTGAAGACAGAGCAGAGTTAAATACTGAAGACAGAGCAGAGGTACATGCTGAAGACAGAGTGGAGATAAATACTGAAGACAGAGCAGAGTTAAATACTGAAGACAGAGCAGAGGTACATGCTGAAGACAGAGCGGAGATAAATACTGAAGACAGAGCAGAGTTAAATACTGAAGACAGAGCAGAGGTACATACTGAAGACAGAGCAGAGGTACATGCTGAAGACAGAGCGGAGATAAATACTGAAGACAGAGCAGAGTTAAATACTGAAGACAGAGCAGAGGTACATGCTGAAGACAGAGCGGAGATAAATACTGAAGACAGAGCAGAGGTACATGCTGAAGACAGAGCGGAGATAAATACTGAAGACAGAGCAGAGGTACATACTAAAGACAGAGCGGAGATAAATACTGAAGACAGAGCAGAATTACATGCTGAAGACAGAGCAGAGTTAAATACTGAAGACAGAGCAGAGGTACATGCTGAAGACAGAGCAGAGATAAATACTGAAGACAGAGCAGAGGTACATACTAAAGACAGAGCGGAGTTACATGCTGAAGACAGAGTGGATTGATCTGCTTTAACTGTGATTACTAAGAGCAGGTTTGTTAGCACTGGAAAAACCAATAGCTGATATTTCAACAGTGCTTGACTAAAGGCAATATAAACACTTTCCCTCCAGGCTATGCTGGAGTGAAAGCTCTATCTGTGGTCCTTTAGCATGTAATAATACAGACACCAATAACCAACATACGAGAAATGTTTCTCGTTCTGGTTTCTTTTCCACGGTTGTCTGGGAAATAACCTTGACCACTTAATAGCCTGTATTTTGCCACAAAATTGTACTGGCCAAACACACGGGGGAACATAAACATCATGGAAAGACGATCAGACCTTATGTGAACCTATAAGACTCTCAGGGAAAGGGTGGCATTCTCAGCACAGTATTATTTTTGTACATTCCTGAACAGTCTTTACCTTCTAGTGCTATAATTGTAAGTTATCTTCATATATAATAGGAAAATAACACATTTATGCATTAGTTAATTTTATTCCTACAGAATATATTTATTTGTTCAGTGGCTACCAAGCAAATCAAGTCACGGAACAGCAACATAATTGACTCAGAATCCAAAGAAATGAATCCAAATTCACACTATTCACCAGCTGGTCCATGAGACAATCTGCAGGTATTTTCCTCCCTTAGAGATCTTAACCCCTGTGTGCAGAGGCTTCATTTAAATTTTATCTGTTGAAAGCTTTATAGCTCCAGATATCAATGTAACACTAACATCAATAATGGCTTAAATTAAAGAAGACCCTGGTGCCATTTATTATCATGCCTTAAATTAAATTATTTTCCTAACTCAGGTGTAAATTATGAGCAGTGAATGCACAACCCCTGGTGAAAAACAAAGTTCCACCACTCTAGTTTACAGTGAACACCTGAGAGTCAAATATGTGAATGGTTAAACTTTACATTTTCTGGTTTGCATGTGTACAAAATATGAGAGTGATATGTATTACTGCTCAAGTCCTATGAGGCAATGTGAAACGGTGTACCTTGGTGTCCAAAAATCTACCAAAAATGGATAATTGTGCATCACGGTAATTCAGGAGATAATCAAAATGTTTCAACAGATAAACTCTTTTGACTCATTCAAAATATACTTGCATCTATGTCATTAGATAATTTCCAACTTTTGCAAATGATTAGGGGAATGGTGATAGATGTCCAAAAACATACCCAAACCTTTCCAAACCCATGAGAACCCATGGAAACATGTGCAAAGTATCCAAGTTATCCAAAGCTATCCACGCTATCCAAACATGAACACAGCTTTAATGTCCATTTGAAGCACATTATTATGTCATATGAGGAGGCAGTTAATGAGGGGACTGACTCTTAGATATCAATTTCTTTGTCTCAGTTTAGTTTCCAGTGCCAAAAATGTCAAACACAGCCCATTCTCGTCATAAAAGGTCATTTATTACCAACCAATCAGACTAACAATGTAAGAGGACATGCAAACAATTTACAGCGTCATATCAATTACTACAACTATTACTATTACAACTACAATAATTATCTCTTATATAAACATATGCCAGCCAATGGATTACTGTACGGGACAATTAGCTGCCGTGTCATTCATTTATGTCCCTATATTAGCTATGTTGTTTCACCCAAAGTAATGAATGGCTATAGGCCACACATGAAAGCTTCTACTAAAGTGTAGTGTAAATTCCCAGTAAAGTGACAGAGTAGCCGCAATAGATTGACAGCTCACCACCATTGTCATTACTTATGGTATACAAATCCAAGTCGCCTCAGGCAGGGACTTCTTCTTCTTCCACAGACTCCCCATAATTTATCATTGAGCCTTATGCAGGCTTAGCTTATAGCCAATACCTAATATGTTGCTAGCTAACTAGATATAAACTAAATTAAACCAGAATAAGAGAGACTATAGGTCACTTAATTCTGAATTCAGCGCCACTAATGTAAAACTCATCATAAACAATAATAACACAACATAGCTAGCCTTTCTGTGGCTAGCTAGCTATACTATTATAGCTAGCTAGCCACAGAATACGGCTACAGCATCGAGCAGTTTCAAGCACTGAAAATCTTTTTGTCACTTCGCCATTGTACAAACAAAACGATTTCTCTCCAGAGTTCACTAGCGATGCGTATGCGCTCTCATGCGCAAAACCATGGAGACACACACGCTTAACGGCGCTTGTTGTTTTGAAAAACGCTCGTGACACGCACAGCTCTGACAATGGCTCCCAACTGTATAATGACTAATGATTGTACCTCTTTAGAAAGCTTAGAATGCGTTCATTTTTTGCATATTAAGGCTGTCAATTAATTAGAATTAGTTCCAAGACATTACTACTCCAAATTTGAATTGCGTAATCTTCTGTAGACAAATTTTTGCAATTTCACCCATGTTGAAACTTACACTATACACCGTATATAGGCAGAAAAGGCAGAAAAGGCAGAAAATAACTACATAATCTTAGAAAGGATGTATCTGACTTTAATCATGCAGGTAAGGTTATGACTTTATCCCATACCTTATGAGAGCTTTTCATAGCATAAGGAAATTATGTGATGATGACAGAAATTAACTCTAATAAGTCAGCTGGCAAAATAACAGTTTAATTTAACCATATCCAGGACCTTATGTGTTTTTTATTGTTGCTGTGATTGCTTTGGTGGTTAAAGAAGAACTGTAACCAACTCCTAAACACATTTAAATGTCCAGTATCATCAACCCGATTCGCTCTCATGTAGATCACCCTGCTCAACCCTCATCAGTCCGGCTTCAGAACCGGGCATTCCACTGAAACTGCGCTCCTGGCTGTGACCGAGGCACTCGCCACTGCCAGAGCCTCCTCCCTCTCCTCTGTCCTGATTCTCCTTGACCTGTCTGAAGTGTTCGACATGGTCAACCACAAACTCCTGATCTCCACACTGGCTGAGATGGGCATCTCTGGAACTGCCCTCTCTTGGTTTACATCCTATCTCAGATAGATCCTACCAAGTCTCCTGGAAGGGCTCTGTCTGCACCTCATAGACTTTTTACAGGGATCTGTACTGGGTCCTCTGCTGTTCTCCATTTACACTAAGTCTCTTGGTTTGGTCATTAATTCACATGGCTTCTCTTACCATAGTTATGCTGATGACACTCAACTCTTCCTCTCTTTCACTCCCTCTACCCCACAGGTAAAGGTGAGGATATCTACTTGCCTGGCTGACATCTCTGTTTGGATGTCTAGCCATCACCTGAAGCTCAACCTTGACAAGACTGAGCTGCTCTTCATGCCATACAAGACCTCCCTGCTCCTAGACCTGTCCATCACCGGTGACCGCCTCCCGCTCTGCAAGGAACCTGGGGGTGGTCCTGGACGACCAGCTGGACTTCAAAGAACACATCAGGGCAACGGCACGGTCCTGCAGGTTCCTCCTGTACAACATCAGGAGGATTCAGCCATACCTGACCACCTACTCCACCCAGCTTCTTGTCCAGACCATGGTCACTTCACGTCTGGACTACTGCAACTCCCTTCTCGCAAGCCTACCAGCCTGCACCATTCTGCCCCTACAACTGGTCCAGAACGTGGCTGCTCGGCTTGTGTTCAACCTGTGTTCATGTTCATTACTAGGGATAGCTCCTACGCTGTGAGAAAGTTGCGCTTTGTCGGATCTTCTTTGTAGTCGCGTCAATGACCTTCAGTATGCACTTATTGTACGTCGCTTTGGATAAAAGCGTCTACCAAATAATTGTAATGTAATGTAATCACACTGTCGAGTGGTCGATATACCTTTATGAAATATGGAAGAACGGTGGCACCTAGAACTTCATATTTTGCCCGATAATAGCCCAACCCACGCTGATGAAGACGATATGCAGTTTTCCATGGTACCTCACTTTCTGACATGGCACAGTACGATGTTTGTGATGTAGACCCCAGGGTCTACGCCAATAGGGTCACTGCACAAAGGGGTAAAAGGCCCACTCAGTAATTCTGATTGCAAATCAACGAAAATTACGTGGATAGCAACTAAGTACCTCGGTGGATCATGTTTTTTTTTGTTTTTTTTTACTGTAACCAGTCACAATACAATACAATATAACCATTTCTAAGGCATGTTTTATTTGGCAAAATGTTAGTTAACTATTTTTTTATTATTATTTTATCTGATGAGTGAGCACCAAGTAAAAACGATGAGTGAGTGATAAGCTTGATTCCATAGGAATGAGCTGCGCAAGGACTACGATCAGATATTAAAAACAAAGAAGAATGAAATACGGAAGACACAAGATGAACAAGGAAGTATAGTGTCAGTCCGACACTTATTTTAAATACTTATTTTCCTTTTGAAGTGCTTTTCATGAGGATATTTATCGTTATTTTTACAAGGATAATAATTATATAAACATCGAACAAAAAGTTCGGAAATTTGTGTTTGGTAGATTATTTCTCTGTTGTAACAATGCTTCTTGGCAATAAATTTTATACCGTTGGAAAGCCTGTTTATTTCCCTTTTAAATGGTGCCCCATTAGTAAGGAACATGCATTTGTGGGATGAGCAGCACAGCTGAGTATGTGGGTTGCGCTCATGAAAAATTTGCCAAATCTTCTCTGCCAATGCCAAACAGCTTATTCTGCTGTTGCTATTGACTCTTGTTTTGAGCTTCCGGTACCCCCAGGTGCTGACAATCAGGTGCCTGATTGGCACCTGATTGGCAGCACCTGTGAGCATGGGCCCTGCTACAGTGGTCAATTGGTGTCTGCTCCAAGAATCGGCATGCCATGTCTGATCTTGATAAGGCCCGTGCGATAGGGCAACTTCAAGCTGGTGTTCCACAAAAGCAAGTTGCGGCATCATTTGGAGTGAGCCCTAGTACCATCTCCAAACTGAAGGCCAAGTTCCATGAAACGGGGGATGTCAGAGACAGACCGCGAAGTGGGCGTCCCAAGAAGACGACACCCCAAGAAGACCGGTTCCTCACCCTTTCAGCACTTAGGAACCGTAGGCTGTCTTCTACAGATTTTCAGTCAAGGTTTGCAGGACGATATGGCACACGGCATTCGGCCCAGACAATCTGGAACGCATGCAGCCACACAGCCAATCTCCGGGCTCATAGGGCTGCCAGGAGGCCTGCCATGACTGCCCTTCACCGTCAGGCCCGTTTGCGCTGGTGTCGGCAACACCTGCACTGGAACCTGAACATGTGGAGGAACGTTATGTTCAGCGATGAGTCCAGATTCTGTCTACGGAAGTTGGATCGTAGGGTCAAAGTGGGGAGAAGACGGGGAGAACGCTATGCTGATTGCGCAAATTTTACATGAGTGCAACCCACATACTCAGCTGTGCTGCTCATCCCACAAATGCATGTTCCTTACAAATGGGGCACCATTTAAAAAGGAAATAAACAGGCTTTCCAACAGTATAAAATTTATTGCCAAGAAGCATTGTTACAACAGAGAAATAATCTACCAACCACAAATTTCCAAACTTTTTGTTCGATGTTTACTATAGTACAATATCTTCGTCTTTGTGATCATTAGCAGTTAAGCGATTAGCATTTTTTTTGCAACCGAAATTATTGAGTGGGCCTATAAGTCTCCAGCAACAACTACAATAACCATTGGATTCAATCAAAAAAATATCACAAAGCTTGCCAAACTGTTCCCTTTTCTTACTTATTTTCTTTTATTAATTAACTTCCATGCAAAATAACTAAACCATGTGAAGAAGCGTTGAGTGAGAAAGGGTATTCACTTATGAAGATGCATTTGCAGTGGCTGCATTGGCGGGAGAATGTCAGATGTGAGCATGGGCGGGAAGCCGCAGACACGCTGTCTGGTGGCGATAAGAAAAAGGCAGTCAGCGCTCCCCGGCGCGCGGTAAATTTACAGTGCTGCCGCACACCGGAATCTTCCTTCTGTTCTGCATGTTTATTTCCTGCCTGGCAGTCATTTCTAAGTCTGAGTGACTGCCCTGCCAGGATAAAACAAACACAAAAAATACTGGTGTTTGTGCCGTTTTGGCACAACAATATAAATACCAGGGCTTAAGCAAAGAGATGATAATGGCGGAAACATTTCTCTTGTGAAACGGACACTGTATTAAAAGCATATGACAATGCTGTCAGGGACCATTTCTGATGTGAAACAAAGAAAGAAACATATTAATTCAAGAGCATCAATGTTGTCCTTGTTTCGTCCCTTTGACGTAGGGGATGTCTTTGAAGGGCTGTCTTTCAGAACTGTTCAGCTGTGGCATCCGAGCCCTTCTCAAACATTTTCAAAATGTCACCGCTGAAGAACAACCAAACTTAAAAAGACTATTAATGAGTGAATGAATATGTTTCATATGCTTGAATGGCATTTTGCCCAATTAATTAGCTCGTTATTGTGTTGTTTGCGGTAATTAGCTTTTGACTGTTCCCTGGTGTGCACTGATACCTCTTTTCTCTGATGGGAATGGTAGTTAATTAAAAAAACAGCTTGTTTATGAAACGTGGTTATAGAACGGACAACTGGATGTTTAATCACGGCACAAGTTGGAAGGACCGTTTTCGACTCCGCTCACCTCACCCTTAATTTATCGTTTGTATTTGGTGACACAGATATCAAAAGCACTTGAGAATCCAACTGTTCTTGATGAGGTAACTCATGGCTGGCATTCTCCCTCTCTCTCTTTCTCTCTCTCTCTCGCTCTCTCTCTCGCACTATTTAGAGAAGCAGGTAAGATCTGGAAGGCTCAAGGGACTTTGTAGTGTCATTTTAAAACCTGACGTTCCACAGGAAAAAAAATGTCCCGTAACAACTCTATTCCAAATCTTTACTTTGATAATTTGGCATGGTTTATTGATAACATCTTTCTATCTTATGCTAAAATACGTAATATACCCTCAGTGGAGGTCTGACTTGATGATTATGCGAACCTGTGTTGGATTTTTTTGTGCAGCTAAAAATACCTCAGCCCTCCCCCCTCAACGGCTAGCATTTATGCACTTCTCTATTATTCATTATTTATTAATCCTGTGCAGAGAAAAAAAATATATGTGGACTGTATGAAAGTGACAAATGAATACCCTTTGTCCTTAAAATATCTCACCACAATGCACTTTGTTTATCAGTGAAATGAAATAATTGTATATGAAGTATTGTATATGATTGCCATTGTTGCACAGAATATAGATTTTCAGTCAATAAAATGGATAAAAATAGCAAAGATGCATTTTGCCCTTGTTCATTGCTGTCAATGAGCATTAAGTCAAAGAATGAGTTAGAGTGAGGTGAGGACATTTTAACCAAGAATGGGTAAGTTTCAGTAATTGTAAAATCTCCATAGAAATTGACATAATTTAAAATTCATGAATTGAATTTAAATTAATTTCCAGAACTGACCGAAACTAAATGGGATTGACCCAAAACTTGAGAGATACCCAAGGACAGGGACGGGTGCACACTACAAACACAGGCCAGCAGCTGACCGTTAATCTCTCGATTGCTCATAATTAATACATGCACATGTCAGTCAACTCAGTACCACGGACATGGCCCACAGACACACTAACCACAGACACTCTAACAACGGACACACAAACCACAGACACTCTAACCACAGACAGTCTAACCACAGGCACACTAACCACAGACACACTAACCACAGGCAGTCTAACCACAGTCACTCTAACCACAGACATAATAACAACAGACACAACCATAGACAGTCTAACCACAGTCACTCTAACCACAGACACACTAACCACAGGCAGTCTAACCACAGTTACTCTAACCACAGACACACTAACCACAGGCAGTCTAACCACAGTTACTCTAACCACAGACACAATAACAACAGGCAGTCTAACCACAGACACACTAACCACAGGCAAAATAACCACAAACACACTAACCACAGACAGTCTAACCACAGACACACTAACCACAGACAGTCTAACCACAGTCACTCTAACCACAGACACAATAACAACAGACACAAACATAGACAGTCTAACCACAGTCACTCTAACCACAGACACACTAACCACATACAGACTAACCACAGACACACTAACCACAGACAGTCTAACCACAGACACACTAACCACATACAGTCTAACCACAGTCACTCTAACCACAGACACAATAACAACAGACACAACCATAGACAGTCTAACCACAGTCACTCTAACCACAGGCAGTCTAACCACGGTTACTCTAACCACAGGCAGTCTAACCTCTAACCACAGTTACTCTAACCACAGACACAATAACAACAGGCAGTCTAACCACAGTCACTCTAACCACAGACACACTAACCACAGGCAGTCTAACCACAGTCACTCTAACCACAGACACACTAACCACAGGCAGTTTAACCACAGTCACTCTAACCACAGACATAATAACAACAGACACAACCATAGACAGTCTAACCACAGTCACTCTAACCACAGACACACTAACCACAGGCAGTCTAACCACAGTTACTCTAACCACAGACACAATAACAACAGGCAGTCTAACCACAGTCACTCTAACCACAGACACAATAACAACAGACACAACCATAGACAGTCTAACCATAGACAGTCTAACCACAGTCACTCTAACCACAGGCAGTCTAACCACAGTTACTCTAACCACAGACACACTAACCACAGACACTCTATCCACAGACAGACTAACCACAGACAAAATAACCACAGACACACTAACAACAGACAGTCTAACAACAGACAGTCTAACCACAGTCACTCTAACCACAGACACAATAACAACAGACACAACCATAGACAGTTTAACCACAGTCACTCTAACCAGACACACTAACCACAGGCAGTCTAACCACAGTTACTCTAACCACAGACACACTAACCACAGACACTCTAACCACAGACAGTTGTGAATGTGATTCTCTTCCTTCACAGAAAACAGATTTTGTCAACTGAATTTGGGAAAAGTGTGTTATTGAAAGATAAGAAAAACATGCAGCACATATTTTTTTCCATCAAAGACCCATTAACCTAGTGGTGGTCATGGACAGGTCAGTCTTCCATAGAAACCTTGTTGTTGATGATTCTTTTTAAAAAGGAGTCTCATTCTCAGTCTCAGTATGAAAGAGCAAAAGTTGCTATTGAATATGAAAGCAGGCCTGAAGGACATGTTTCACAAAAACCTTTTTAAGAGACGTAAAAAAAAATGTAAATACTGTGAACTACAGTAATAAAGACTCTGAGTATAATCAAGTGTGTAGCATGTATCAGGCCTGCATATGATTTTATATGATTTTTAGGAAGGTCACATGGTTTTAAAAATGGGAAGAAGCCATAATCCTGCACAGCTGCATTGTTCACACACACAGACACACACACACACCCTCTTAATTATTGATTAGAGCTAGAGTCAGGGTCCGCTGCATCTGTGACTGCTGGCAGGAGAGAAGCAAGTGGTTTGGGACCACCTCAGTTCCAGTGATACGAGTAAAAATATTAAATATAAAAGCCACCCATTCATCGGACTACGCGCGCAACCTATCCTGGGGCGAGGTCTAACCCCCCCCGCAGGTTTATCAACATAAAAAATTGAGTCACCACAGAATTTATTATAGAACAGAAGCATCTCAAGTAGAGAAAAGATGATGCGTAAATGTGGGCGGGTTCCACAGTCGGCAAGAGCCCTCCTCTTCAATTATTTACAGCCTTTGATCAAATGTTAATGATAAGTGTAAATATGAGGAAGGTGGATGCCAATGACACTGAACAACAGAGCACTATTGCATGTTTCAATCCTTTTAGTTTTCTTTCTCAGATTTCAACGGATGCTTATGATATATACGTATAAAATAATTCAAGCAGAACAAAATCAAGGCTGTTTGATTTCAGTTCAGCAGGATTGGTTGGGATTGTTGAATTGGAATGGAGAATCGCCGTGATATAAAACAATAAGTCCCGGCTTTCTGTCCTTCGGTGCAGCATGTGCCTTATTTATGAGCAGGGAGTTGCATCTGAGGGCCATCTTTGGGTGGGGTGGGGGGGGGTCCGGGGGGGGTCCGGGGGGGGTTGTTGTAATTAAATAATACATGGATTCACAGCTCCTTAACCCAGTTAGTCAGTGGGAGAAACAAAGGCAGATACAGCACCTCATTAGGGTGGAATCCATAACAGCCTGCTTTCACTGGGGAGTTAATGGCCTCCATAGCCCCCAGACTATTTGAATGTGGATCCTGTGGGGTGGGAGGTGGGGAGGAAGAGGAAAATCTGTCTTCATCAAAACTAAAACTAAAAGAAAATGATGTTGAGCAGATTTGAATATATCTTATAAACCTGGGACACAATCAAATACATTTTTATCAATTTAATAGATTACACATTTGATCCATCTCATAGATTACTCAGAATAATTTACTGTGGACATAATACATTTTTTCAGCTGATGCAAGGTTTCAAGTCCTGAATTACTGTGCATACACAGACACCTCCAACCTTACTGACACCCTTGATAAAGATTAGAAAAACAAAGGCTGTATAAAATAAACACAGGTAATGCAGTATATTTTATGCTCAAAAACTGCTTTTTATTTTATGCTCAAGAACTATAGTCTTTTATTCGAATAGATTTGCTCTGGGGGTTTTTTTCCAAACACACAATAGATTTTAACTCCCAGAAAAATGTGTAACAATTTTTTTTCAAGTTTTTTGAGAAATCCTTGGGGGGGGGGGGTATATAGCAAGGATTTACATAATTAGCGGCGTCACCATGAGAATCAAATACTTTCACGCAAACTACATTTGTTTTACTGGAGCTGGAGTGATGATCAGACATCCAATGTGGGAGCGGCTTAGGCAGCTGATTTACCCTCTCGCTAGAGGCCACAATCAGAGGCTACAAGTAAATCCTGATTATTACTGCAAAGGTGATTAATTTCAGGCATGCTGAAATGTGACGGCCCTGGATTATATCCACGACGTCCTCAAGCAGGGGAGGCTGTCCCCTTTGCAACAGAACGAGACCAGCTGCGGAACCTGCAGTCTTCCTGCGCAGCAGCAGCCGCCGCCGCAACAGCACGGCTCGGCCGCTAGATGAGACGCAGAGCGCTAAAAAAGCCGTAAATGTCAGCAGCCTCAGCTGTGCTATCCCAAACTGACACTGCGGGGATTGGAGGGCTCTTGATTTTCTAGCACTTTCTTGTAGCACTAGTGTCTCGATGTTGATTTTGTAGTTTATCATATCTTGCAATTGGGCCTCTAGAGACTTAGTTATAGCTAATGGACTTAGCCTTAAGACTTAGCCATAGCTTACTGTGTGAACTAGACTTGATGTTCATGGCTGTGGATAGCTGCTAGTTTATGATAGAACTGTACTTTATCTGACCTGTTTGTATTTGTTCCAATGATGTTCATTATGCACTTATAGCACGTCGCTTTGGATAAAAGTGTCTGCTAAATTAATATAATGTAATGTAATGAGAGACAGATATGATCTGGCAATTCCTCAAATAATTCAAATAGGAGATATAGGGAGATAAATATATTGGTTCCAAAAACACTAGAAAGAAAAGATAGCTTGATGAAAAATATGTAAAGAAAGGTGATCATTATTTTTTCAGTTTTAAGCTGTACAGTACTTGTAATCAATACTAAAAGTGGTTACAGAGTGTTTAAAACAGGGAGCAGACACATACACGGACGGACAGTCCTCTGGATTGTCCACAGACTTTTGCTTTGACAGTAGAGTAGTGTCCCAACCCCCCTTTGTAGACTACAAATTGTTTTTCCCATCATTTTTGCACGCAAATTGCAAACAACGATGGCGTCCTTCATGGAAGAAGATTACGGTATGCAGAAGGTATGCTTGTAGGTGAAACAACAGGTCAGTTTGGACAGAAAAAAACTACTGCTGCATGGACTGCCTAGGAGAATGTCCACTCAGGGTCCATTTTGGGTCTGCTATGATGTCCTTTAGGTCCTTACGTATAATTATTTTAGTAACTATCAATAGAGGCCCACCACATAGAACCAGCACTCTAGTTACCAATGGTTACAGGGACACACTGCCATGTTGGAGTCCATGTTCTTATGGGAATTGGGGGGTGGGACTAGATTTAGCTGTAAATTACACTGGAACAGTATGGAACACATGGTTGGCTAAATGGCTCTAAGGGCCGGATTCAGAGATGGCCAACTTAAGTCATGCATGTGACCAAAATGACCATTTGTGACCAAATATTAAAAATTATCTTAATTTAGATTACTTTATTCTACATTATGTTAAACTGTCCAATATTTTTGATGCCTGAAAATGGGGAGGACTATGTACAAAAAGTTCTATAAGCCTCATTGTCATTGTATCCTTTCAAACTCAAAGTGCTACAGTACAGAACCAAAATAACAAAAAATGTGTCACTACAGTGAGCACTCAATGGTGCTCACTGTATATAACGTTACGTTAAACGTTTATATATATGTATGGTCAAAAATATCAGCAGACACATGTTTGCTCCAAGGTAGCCTAATTAAGTCATGTTTCATTAACAAAAGTTGTGATAGGCATACTTAACTTTACATGAGTTAGTTAGTTAACTAATTATTACTTAGTAACGTTAGTTGTTAAGATCAAACGTTAGCTACGTTAGCTAGCCTACTATAAACCGAGATGTAATGTTAACGTACACTATAAGCAGGTACGGCTCTAAACTATCGTGCAGGAAGTGCAGCTTCTCTCTCTTCCTCTGAGATCGCTAACACTTCCCTTTAATGTTGTTGGCGATAACTTGCATGTCGTGTATGTAGCCCTCCACGGCATATTGCAGACCTTGCTGTCTGCATCTAGCAGAGATTTTCCCTACCCCATTTTAACTGGTCAAGAATAGCAGCCGGAACGGTCATGGCTAACGTTAGCTAGCTAATTTTATAGCCAAATAATATAAATAAATTAATAAACAAATAAATAAATGAACTAACGTTAATCAACCTAACCTACCTATACAATATAGCTACTATAGTAACAGCTACGGCTACTACAGCAAGTTCTCCCAGTGACTGTCAGTGAAGCCTACAGTGAAGTATTTCCATTAAACTTGATGTTTTATCAGTTGGTTTAGGAAATAGAAACTACTGGAGTATCAGATGTTTAATAGTGTTATGAACGTTTGGGCTTGCTCTCACTCGAGCCGGTGAAGATGCAGTAAGGAAGGACACTTTTCAGAGCCAGATGCTTGTTACACTACAAGGTTGTCTCTATGTAGTTCTCATGTGATGATCAAAGAAAGCACCCAGGGTGGCATAACCGAGGGTCTCCTGATTAATCTTGGCCATTTTGTTTTTTTGTTGATCAATAGGTATAAAACCTAGAGGAGTTTGAGTTTCAGCTTAGATTGAATGTTCCTTTCCATAGGGAACCATTCAAAATGTAAAGCTTGTCTGAGTATACAACAGTAACTAAGGGGGGCGGGGCTTAGCAAAGAGTCAATTGGCCTTAACTCTCTCATAGGTCATCAGTATAATCACTACAGTTGAATTAAATGATGAAGAAAGGGAGGAAGGGAGGGAGAAAGGGTGTGGCTTCAGAGCGGCTCACACCTTGTTAGGCAAATGAGGGCCTGCTCGGGGGCGCCTGGAGGCAGTGTCACAGCCTGCTGAGGCATCATGGGATACCGCCGTCGCGGGTTCTAACGGGTTAAGAGCTCCTCTGACTGTTTTGTGTCCAATGTCCTCCCTGAGCCTCATTTTCGCAGCTCAAATACAATATTGTATTGAGCTTAATAAAGGAGCTCCAGCTAATAAACACTTGTGCTGTATGGTTGTGTCAGATAGGAAGGTTATCTCTCTCTCTCTCTCTCTCTGGCACCATTTATGCAGCTGTATCAGGCCCTGGGCTGCTCTTGTCCTCGCTCACCCTGAAATGGCGGAATAGATCAGTTATTCACAATGAGCCATTCTTCTCACATAATCAAACTGTCCTCGGAAAGAGAAGCTCTCTCTGTCTGTCCAGTGGGGGAAGCAGAATATGGCGATGCATTAAAAAAATTAGGGAAACTCAGAGTGACTGCAGAAACTGTTACTCTGTGAGACGGGACATGAAAGGGGAGCACAGGCAAGCGAGTTGTGTTGGATTTTTATTTTTTTTTGTTTTGCAAAGAAAGAGAGGAAGATGAAACTGGGTCAGGGGATGAGAGAGCCAGACTCTGGCGTCTGTGCGGCACACGCAAATTCCCAAACATGTTAAACGCGCTCACGTTAACATATAGACTAGCACGGGGGCTCAAGATGGCACGGTTTTGGAAATGGGATTATCTCCCATCATGATATAGTCTGCTAAAAAGGACTCCCCTCCGTGATGAATCACAGGCAGATCTGGTCCCTCATGACTGCATGTGACAGAAGGCTCTAAAATATTGAACACCAATCCTGCACAACACAAGCACAGAACATCATTATGAATTAATCGGCAGGGGTCTGGTTCAAAGCACAAGCTAATAAAAGTGCCCTAGTGTGCCAAGATGTGCCTGGTTCAAAGGACACGCTACTAAAAGTGCGCTAGTGTGCCGAGATGCGTCTGGTTCAAAGCACACGCTAATAAAAGTGCGCTAATGTGCAGCGATTCCTCTGGTTCAAAGCACACGCTAATAAAAGTGCGCTAGTGTGCCGAGATGCGTCTGGTTCAAAGCACACGCTAAGAAAAGTGCACTAGTGTGGCGAGATGCCTCTGGTTCAAAGCACACTCTAATAAAAGTGTGTTATTGTGCCGAGATGCCTCTGGTTCAAAGCACACTCTAATAAAAGTGTGTTATTGTGCCGAGATGCCTCTGGTTCAAAGCACACGCTAATAAAAGTGTGCTAGTGTGCCGACATGTGTCTGGTTCAAAGCATACGCTAATAAAGGTGCACTAGTGTGCCAAGATGCATCTGGTTCAAAGCGCACGCTTAAAAAAGTGCCCTAGTATGCAGAGATGCCTCTGGTTCAATGCACATGCTAATAAAAGTGTTCTAGCATGGCGAGATGCCTCTGGTTCAAAGCACACGCTAATAAAAGTGTGCTAGCATGGCGAGATGCCTCTGGTTCAAAGCACACGCTAATAAAAGTGCACTAGTGTGCCACTACAGTTGCCAGTTCTGTTAGAAATACATTGCATTCTGGGTAAAGACAAGTGAACAGGAAGCGCAGTGTGCTACAGAAGCAAGTGGAAGCCAGGGAAAATGTCTGGACCAGCTGATAAACTTCCTACAGGCTACATTTACAACTTTAGGCATTTAGAAGACAACCTTATCCAGAGTTCCTGGGCCGAAGGATGATATTACACTGCCACCCTATTTAGTTTGTTTCAAGGCAACTAAAAACATCTAAAAATAGTCTTTTTTCTTTAAACAGCAAAACATGTAAATCTTTAAACGTGGAGTTACTTACGTAGCACAAATTTAAAAAAATTCATCCCTTAAAATGTTTCTTCAGGCTATGAACTTATTTCATGTTAATCTTTTATGAAATATATATTTAATTAATGTTGTGCTCCTGTTTAATATATTTTACATGTTAAATGATAAATTAAAAAGTTATATTGCAGTTATTTTTCAGAAAACAGCCTCAGGTGGCCTTTAAAGGACTGCGACCATTACATACATTAACTGTCCTTGGATCCCGTGGATCCAGGCATGCGGTGATCAGGTAGACTGGAATACCACAGGTGGTCAGGTTTGGTTCTGGTGTTGGGTCAGTTTGTGCTGGGTCGGGTTCTGGTGCTGGGTCGGGTTCTAGTGCTGGAGGGTACCATAGTGTTACTCCCACCTACTTCTGTATGGTTTATTTTATTTTAGATTCTGACAGTAATGCAGTAGTTCATTTAAATTCTTGTGGATATGCTGTTAATTGCCTAAATTATTTTTATAAAGTCACTTATTTCTAAAATTTAGGCTAGGGGCACGTTCTCACTAATGATCCTAACAGGATGTCTGTTAGAGAGCGCTACATCCATGACACGAAAGAAAGATTCGATGTCGCAAATTAAAATGATCTATTGTCATGGTTATTTGCAGCCTTTGCTGGGCTACGTTTTGGCGTCGTCAGAACGCTCTATCGGATTTTTCCGCCTCCGTTCCGGTGTTTGTAGCTTACCCGACAATTATTTCCTACACCTGTTTTGCGTTTCCTGCCTATATATAGCCCAGGACTTCCACATTTCCGACACTTCGATATTGTCTTTTCTATGTTGAAGAAACCAACGAAGTCGGTAAAGGTATAGAAATTTCGGTTGCTGCATTTCTGGTTTGTACAAATAGGAAACACAGCAAGGCCGGTTAGAAGATTTAGGATTAGATTGGTTTTCTCTTTCCTTTCCAATCTTTCTTTATCCTTTTTTCTTTTCACCTGTTGCCAGTTGTGTTCAGCTCTTTTGCCACAAGAGCTCTGGCTAACAGGTTTTTTCTATTCTTTTCCCTCACTCGTTTTATCGAGTTTTGTTTTGTTTCACCACCTCCTGTTACACCTAATATTTTAGTGTGTGAGGTTCTTTTGTTAGTTATTCTCACTGTTTATCGAGATCGCCTCAGTTTTTGGAGGTTGCTTTGTTTTGCCTTGTGCTAGGGAAGTTTTGCTCCCGATCCTGTGTTTCTCGGTCCTGGTGCGGCTACCGCGTTTTGTGGCGTATCTCTCTAGATACGCTTTTAGAAATCCTTACCGGTCGCGTTTGGTTCTCTGAACCTTACACTCTCCCCCTCACATCTATGATATAAAATGGGTGCAGGTAGTCAATTTTACAGCAAGTCAATTTAAGTGAATACCACAAATCGGGTCACTGAGGAGCTGTTTTGGTTGTGAATTAACCTGTTTGGAGAATCTAAATGACTGGAGGGACATGAACTGTGTGTAGCCGATAGTTCAGCGGGCGCATTTCACTGCTCTCCGCAGCATCTGGGGCGTAGAGATTAAAGCAAAGCTGGGTTTACGGGGAATCTGACAGGACGGGGTTAGACCCTTTCCATCAGGAGCAGAGCTGGGAGACTCAGCAGGATACTGAGGTGTACAGTAATACTGTACTTCACTTTACAGGAACAAAAATGCAATCTGACTACAGTCAGGAGACAGTCACAATTTGTCTCTTCTCAATGAGCTGTTACTGGAGCTTAGGTTAAACAGGAAGCTTCCAACAACCATGGTTAAAGCCACTTATCTGATTCAACCAGTACATAGCCTGGACACAAACAGTGCATAACGTGTACACAACCTGTACACAACCAGTGCATAACCTGTACACAACCAGTACATAACCTGTACACAACCAGTACACAACCTGCACAACCTATACACAACCTGTGCACAACCAGTGCGTAACCTGTACACAACCTGTACATAACCTACACCAGATGATTAATCACAATCCAATTCTATCAATGGAATATACAGTACACTATTTAAATTGAAAGCCCTAGCATGAGAAAAGATAAACTTTAGTGTCAAAGGAAAATTTGTATCAGAAAATGGCTGTGTTGAAACAAATAATGTAAGAGATATAAATTAGTGAATGAGTGAATTAGTGAGGGAATCATTTCATGAATGTATAGAGGGATACATGATTGCAGCGCAAAAGATAGTGTCTCCATTTTAGTGAATTAGCTCTACATCACTGCCCCTCCCAATGGGAATGATTGGTGGGCCAGAGTACTTAGAGTATTTATCATGGTTACAATTTACAGTAGCTGTGTGCCCCGTCCCCTTTTGGAATTAGTGCATTTCCATGGTGACGTCAACCTCTCGATATGGGGTGGCAGTGTAGTTTGTAGTTTGTGTAGTAATTTTCAGGTTCAAATCACAGATGGGGCATTGCTGTTGTACCCTGTGTAAGTTGCTGTGACTGCATAAATTGCTCTGGATAAGAAAAGTTTGAAATGTAAATATGGTGTGGCATAGCATAGAGAGACTGGCAATCTGTGAGTGTGATTTGGATGGTGTGAATGGATTGTGTTACGTGGCAACAGTATGCAATGTGTCAGATTAGCAGTGTAATTTATGGTCCATCATAGTCCTGCTGTTGGCACCTTTGACCATTGAGGAAAAATTATTACTTTGACGAATCGAGAAAAGCCCAGGTCTGCCATGATACATGTCAGCATTCCCCTTACACACAGAAGTAGCAATAGCTATGCTATGCAGGCATCCACTTTTTTACACACATGCACTCAACATTCAACATCTTATTCATCCATTGTTTTATAAATAGTAAATTAACACTGTTTGGTGGTTTTGCATAATAAAAATAAATAAAATAAATTGAAAAACGCTGTTGAAAAAAGGTAATCTGGAGGATATTCTGGTTTAGTTTATATCCTGATCTATCGGTTTCTTTCTGCCCTGCATTTCAAAAATCTGAGTCACTGTTCTGCAGCCTGGTTGTATGAATTCTGGGCTCACGTTCAAAATGCATCTCTACAGTAGGAGCGCAGATATAGGATCGATACGCCTTCAATCAATATCGCTCATAATGAATAAAATTAGGATATAGACAAGGGATACCTGATCCCACAACAGCAGCACTCCTACGCCAAGAGGCATTGTGAATACAGGCCCTGATCTAGGATCAGATTAGACTTTTACCTCATAAATAATGAATAAAGCTAGGATAAGGACGGGAGAAGCCTGCTTTATTTTCCTCCATCCAGGCTCTCTCTCTCCCTCTCTGAATGGTGTGCACACAGTGTTGGTGGAAGCTTTCTTTGTCCCCCTTTCCAAATTCGTTGACAGCTGCTGTCCTGTTACCCTTAATAAGCCCCCCCCCCCCCCGCCGTCGGGGTACCCAGAGGCCTTGGCTGGGACCCCACAGCCGAGCAGTGTGTGTGTGAGTGGGGGGGTGGGGGTTGATAGAGGGTGAGAGTGGGGGTAGCAGCACAGGGCCGATGGGCAGTGCCCATGAGCAGATTCATCTTGTGCCATCTGCAGATCCCCCAGATCCCCTATACCCCCCCCCCCCCCCCCCCCCCCCCCCAGGTCAGTCCAACAGTGCCAGGCTGCACAAGGTGCCATAACCCCCCCCCTCCGGATATGTTATATGGGTGTATGAGTAACGTTACCTCGATCCGGATCAACGATCCGATCCACTTGATACAACATGAAAAAATCAATCCGTATTGTGAGGAATCATAGCAAAATATTAATTTATAATGTTTTCGTCTCCGTGTAAGACGTGTTAGATGTGATGTTAATAAGTTTTTGCACTCTCAACATCATTTTGGTTGTACGTGTATGTTGTAACAGGACTGTGTTAGCTGGATCACGCATATTGATCGTTTCTTACTACAGCGTATCGTAGCAGAATTTGTGATATTGCCAAATATCGAACCGTTGCCTCAACAATGTAAATTGTATGGGTTTGTACCCCTAGGGGAGAGTGTTTCTAGGATTGTTGTGATTCACACAAGGACAGTAGGAGTGCTTATCTCAACCCTCACCCCTAAACCCTCTCCCACAGACCTCCCTCTCCTGCAGCTCTATCTCTTGCACTCCCTCTGTCTTGCTCTCTCCCTCCCTCCGTCCCTCCCTCTCTCACTCTCTCTAGAATCAGAAACAGTAGCAGTAGTATCAGAAATAGTAATAGTAGTAGTAGTAGCAGTACCAGTAGTGTTAGTAATAGCAGCCTCGTTAGTAGTTGTAGTAGCAGTATCAGAAGTAGTAGTCGTTGTAGTAGTAACAGTAGTATTAGCAGGAGTTTTAGTAGTAGCACTATCAGTAGTAAGAGTAGTAGTACTACTAGGACTGCTAGTCGCAGCAGTATTAGTAGGTGTGTTAGTATAGTAGCACTATCAGAAGTAGGAGTAGTAGCAGTAATACTAGTAATAGCAGTAGCAGACAGTAGTAGTCGGAGTGCTAGTAGAAGCACTGTAGTGGCAGTATCCACCAGGGTGATGTGCAGCAGCCATTTTGCGGCAGAACGCTGATGATACGTCCTCTGCATTGAGGATTCATTCGTCAGGGAGACGGGTCCAGATTGAGAGCCACATTAGGAGCTTTGCCAGGGCACAGGGGACACCTCCTTGGCTATTTTGCGAAGAGCGCCGTGGGATGTTGAATGGCTTCAGTGAGTCGGGCCCTGTTGTGGGAGGACTGATGATATGGCTCGAGGTGACAGGCGGCATTAATGCGCCGTAACATGCCGCAGCTCTGATGGAGACGGCGCTGGTTCATTTGCGAAAGGCGATTCCGGGCCAGCATATCGGGGGAAGGCACATACGCGTCCATTTCATTCCTCCGTACAGACCAAAGCCAACACAGTCATTCCCTTCTGCTCTTCAGAAGCATTAAGTTACGTAAAACTGTTTCTTCGTGTGCCAATAAATCAACTGCACCATCCCGGTATTGAAGTTCAATTAAAGAATGTGCCACATTAATTTGATATTTTCTACACTAAATTGATTTATCTCTAAGTACGTTTCAAACCCAAAACGCCAAGTCTTAGAAATAAAAGCACATTGGGGCAAAAAATCATTTAATTTTCACATCAAAGGATAGAACCATGGTTTTAAAGTCAGCAAAAAGCTCATGTATAGCAGGAGAGGGGAAGAGGGGAAGAGGGGCAAGGACGGTTCACAGGCTAGAGAGCCAAGGAGGAAAAGACATTGAAACCATGTTACGGAGACATTTCTGCAGTGTTGTATCGTGACAGCAGAACACAGAATGCTCTTTGCTGTGATTGTAAATGAGCAATATCTTCTGTGGCACTCATCACAAGCTGGATAAGAGCAGGGTGAAACATATGTCCATTAATGCCAGGGATAAAATTCACGTTGGCAATGAGAAGGGCATCAGTGGCATTGCACATGGCTGTTGTTCACATCACTGTGGAACCATTCCCAGAATTCAGTTTCCTATACAACATTTGTTTGGGTTGCTTTTTTTTGTTGGCTTCCTCTGGCAACCTAGGCAACCAGCAACATGGTAACCTTTGTCCATTCCTTTTACTTAACAGATCCAATTTGGCTTTTATCCTGAAAATTCCAACCATTCTTCACAAAATGACGGCCTCTATGGTTGAGTTTAATAGCACAGATTACGTACAATGTCATTCCTGCCATTAAAAACGCGTTCACTAGGTTAAAACCAAAAGTGAAAAGCTATAACAGTAGCTAGAGTAACAAGTAGCATCAGTCACACTTGACTGAAGTAACAGTAATGGTCACAACCAAATCTATAACAGCCACACTTACAAACCCCAATTGCAAAAAAGTTGGGACAGTATGTAAAATGGACATAAAAGCAGAAAGCAGTGATTTGTAAATTCTCTTTTAGATATATTTAATTGAAAACAGTACAAAGAACAAATATTTTATGTTTTACCTTATCAACTTTATTGATTTTTGTAAATATACGCTAATACCGAATTTGATGCCTGCAACACATTCCAAAAAAGTTGGGACAGAGGCACACAAATAAAGACTGAGAAGTTCAAAAAACACCTCTTTGGAACCTTCCACAGATAAACAGGTGATGCTATCATGACTGGGTATAAAAGGATATCAAAAGACTTGATATCTTATTTTCAGGTACTCTTACAAGCCATACTATAACCACTCTGCATTTGAATGGATCTCTATGGGAATTAGGGGGGTGGGGCTAGATTAAGCTGTAAATTACATGGGAATAGTATGAAGCTCATGGTTGGCTAAATGGCTGTACGTCAGGGCCTGAGGTATCAAACGAGCCTCAAACCATCACTCAGCTGCCAAATATGGAGTAGATATGGATGGATCACTTTAAGGGTTGTTTCTCCTGATTTATTTTTCCATAGAGTTCAATAGGAAAATTATTTTGTTATTTTGACGTATACTTATACGAAATTTGTAACTTTAGCTGTCAATATTTCGGTTCACAGATTGTTTTGGCCAGCGACAAAGAGAGACTTAATCAGTTACGCCTCGATCTGTTAAATAAGCTTAATGTTGTTTTTCGGTGGAATTCCCCTTTAAGGACAATGACCCTACAGTAATATAACCAAGAACAATGACCCACAGTAGCCAAAATATAAGCTGTGACATCATCTTTAGCAGGCATTTCAGTCGGAGTTTGGGTTGCCAACGCCCACCAGACAAGTTCCGGGAGATTTATTTTTTCCCCACAAACAAGTGCAATTGTCAATTACATCCAATCTGATGTCCCATCCGATTTAATGACCATGTCTAGCCCTGCTCATCGATGGCTTATCACTAGCTCTGATCACGCATGATAGCGATCGTGAAAGAGCGGCATACCAGTGCGCTCTCAAAATAATGGACCGACGTAATACCTGCTTTCTTGTGAGGCGGGGAGCAAAAAAAAAACAGGAGTCTCATCATTAGTAATCGTGTTTTGTTTTCTCAATTTGTTTGTTACAAGGACAAAAATAAATAAAAAAATCTCCAGCAATGACATTTTTGCAATTCCCGGAGACGAAGATAAATTCCGGAAGACTTCCGGGAGGGTTTGCAGTCTTAGCCAGTGCATTAGCCAGGGTCTCACAGTCAGGGTGATATCTACCACAGCAGGACCACTGCAGTCCTCTCATGAAATTACTTGTTTATTTTCTTTGATCTATTTCTAAGTCCTCCCCACCACCAGGTGGCCTAATGTATTTCCCATCAACCTTCAAATATTCCACCCTACTGCTTTCATTATTACATTTACTGCCTTTCACTTCACATCTATGATTAAGCCTTGTACAATTCAAAGGCTATTACTGAAACAACAGAAGGATAAAGAATGCAAATAAAAATAGGACAAACTCACAGAGCTCACGGAGAACAAATTCAGGGAAAAGTCTTTTCAGGTTACCAAGCAACACAAAGTACTGCAAGTCAAATGGGGCCATGAATACTCTATGGTATCGAAAGACATTTATTAAAAACCCAAACGGTGTCACAGAGGAGTTATGTCATCTTGCTTCTACAGTCTCTGTTGAGGTGTTGTTCTGGAATCCATAAGATCACTTGGGAGTATAATAATTCATCTCATTACTGTGTGGCATCAACAATAAATAAAGAGAATGTTAAAAATGAGAATAAATAATGTAAAAATGTGAACAAATCTGAAGTCCTAGAAATCAGAACACCGGCCCAGCAACGATCTTACACAGCAAATGTTTCTATCACGCAGTACTTTACTCAATAAGTGTGCATCAATAATTCTGGCATCTTATTTCAACAAGAACACCAAACATACGTTTAAGAAACCAAGAAATTTGGTCAGAGAAAATATGAAAAATTATATGAGTGTGTGTGTGTCTGTGTGCGCATCTGTGTATCCGTTCGCGCGCGTGTGTGTGTGTGTGTGTGTACGTGCATTTGTGTGGGCACATGCGTGCGTGCGTGTGTACGTCTGTGCATGTGTGTGTGTGTGTGTGTGTGTGTGTGTGTGTGTGTGTGTGTGCATGTGTGTGCGTGCGTGCGTGCGTGCGTGCGTGCGTGCGTGCGTGTGTGCGCGCGTGTGTGCATGTGGAGCTGGATATTTCAGCTGGCACAGGTGGGCACCATGTGCCCTGGGCAAACACCTCCTTGGGGAGGTGACCACAGAGCACGAACAGCGTATGGCACCACAGAAACTGTCACCACAACAGGGGCGGAGGTGTCAGTTTTGGGGACGTGCAAGGGGGCACGGGGGACCAGGCAGGTGATGCTGAGGGCGGTTAGTGCCAGGACGAAATGTCTGACCTATACGAGCACCTGGACTCGAGCAATATCACCAACTTTCCTGGCATTTCAAAAACACTTTAACTAAAGACAATGGTGATTCGACTTGAATAGCAATGAGACACTATGGTTAAATCTTAATAAATTTATTGTTTGTGAAGTATCAGTCGCTCAGGTCAGTTTGCAAAGTTTCAAACAAAAGTTACTTTTAAACCAACATTTTATGTAAATACTTTAGATGTTTATTTGTCTAAAAAAAAATAATCTATGGAGTGCTGGAACTGGTTCAAGGATCTGATATAAAATTTAAAAAAAAACTTTTTAAAAAAACTATAAAAGTTTCTGAAAGTTACAATACGTCGTTTTTTATGCATGAGATTTGCATGAATAAAATTACGATATTTCTGTTGAATAAGCATCAACATAAACAGCATAAACATCCTGGTGATTAGCATGCATAATATCGCCAGCTGCAAACATGCACCTGGAGCGAAAGGGAGACTCAAACACACAAATTATTTTAACTGTTTGATGGCGACGCGTTCAGAGCCCTGCATACTGGCGACGCGTTCAGAGCCCTGCATACTGACGACGCGTTCAGAGCCCTACATACTGGCGACGCGTTCAGAGCCCTGCATACTGGCGACGCGTTCAGAGCCCTGCATACTGGCGACGCGTTCAGAGCCCTGCATACTGGCGATGCTTTCAGAGCCCTGCATACTGACGACGCTTTCAGAGCCCTGCATACTGACGACGCGTTCAGAGCCCTGCATACTGGCGACGCGTTCAGAGCCCTGCATACTGGCGACGCGTTCAGAGCCCTGCATACTGACGACGCGTTCAGAGCCCTGCATACTGGCGACGTGTTCAGAGCCCTGCATACTGACGACGCGTTCAGAGCCCTGCATACTGACGACGCGTTCAGAGCCCTGCATACTTGCGATGCTTTCAGAGCCCTGCATACTGACGACGCGTTCAGAGCCCTGCATACTGACGACGCGTTCAGAGCCCTGCATACTGACGACGCGTTCAGAGCCCTGCATACTGGCGACACGTTCAGAGCCCTGCATACTGGCGACGTGTTCAGAGCCCTGCATACTCGCGACGCGTTCAGAGCCCTGTATACTGGTGACGCGTTCAGAGCCCTGCATACTGATGACGCGTTCAGAGCCCTGCATACTGACGACGCGTTCAGAGCACTGCATACTGGCGACGCTTTCAGAGCACTGCATACTGGCGACGCGTTCAGAGCCCTGCATACTGGCGACACGTTCAGAGCCCTGCATACTGACGACGCGTTCAGAGCCCTGCATACTGGCGACGCGTTCAGAGCACTGCATACTGGCGACGCTTTCAGAGCCCTGCATACTGACGACGCGCTCAGAGCCCTGCATACTGACGACGCGTTCAGAGCCCTGCATACTGACGACGCGTTCAGAGCCCTGCATACTGACGACGCGTTCAGAGCCCTGCATACTGGCGACGCGTTCAGAGCACTGCATACTGGTGACACGTTCAGAGCCCTGCATACTGACGACGCGTTCAGAGCCCTGCATACTGACGACGCGTTCAGAGCCCTGCATACTGACGACGCGTTCAGAGCCCTGCATACTGACGACGCGTTCAGAGCCCTGCATACTGGCGACGCGTTCAGAGCACTGCATACTGGCGACGCTTTCAGAACACTGCATACTGGTGACGCGTTCAGAGCCCTGCATACTGGCGACGCGTTCAGAGCCCTGCATACTGACGACGCGTTCAGAGCCCTGCATACTGACGACGCGCTCAGAGCCCTGCATACTGGCGGCTTGGCGGGCGTGCAGAACTCTGTGGGACACCGACTGCAGGATACTGGACAAGCCTCTCACTACAGCGGCGATTGCCTGTCTAAATTCAGTTGGCAGTAGAATTAACCTGGTACACGTTATAATTGATGTTAATTGGTAATATGGTGTATAACTGGTCTAACGTGGTTGCTCATGAGATGATTTAATGTGTACAAGTATTATGAGTAAATACTCTGAGGACAGCAGTAGTCGAAACATGTCCACATAGGCTATTAAGATCAATAAACGACCTTGTAAATAAAATAAAACAAAAGGGCAAAAGTGTTGTACATATTTGGCAGGTACTGGCTTTTTCTTTATTCAATTCTTAGTCTTAGCAGCCGAAGAACAGTTTGACCGTATTTGACTTTAGTGGGTAGAGCACACCAAATGCCGTCTTTAACACCGCTGGGAGTACAAACAGTCTCCAAACAGGGGGGTATACTAAGAAGCAGGATTACTGAGTTAGCAAGATAACTGCACCGAGTTAAACACAGAACCCTTGCATATCTGAAACTTAGACTGATGTAAAAAGAGTTGTTCTGGGTTTTACTTAGTGTAGTTATCCAGCTAATATTCCTGCTTCGTAGTATAGCCCCCGGGACAAAGATTAAAGGGGAACGATGATCCACAGGTGAGGGCCTGATAACAGACCAGACAAGCACCTGTGGGCTATGCTGACCAGCAGCACACAATTTATAACTTGGGACCCCACGCACAGGGTCCCACACACTGGGGTTTCACACACAGGGGCCCCATGCACAGGGGACCCACACACAGGGGCCCCACGCACAGGGGACCCACACACAGGGTCCCACACACAGTGTCCCACACACTGGGGTTTCACACACAGGGGACCCACGCACAGGGGACCCACACACAGGGGCCCCACGCACAGTGACCCACACACTGGGGCCCCACACACAGGAGTACCACACACATGGTCCCACACACTGGGGTTTCACACACAGTGACCCACACACTGGGGCCCCACACACAGGAGTACCACACACAGGGTCCCACACACTGGGGTCCCACACACAGGGGCCCCACACACAGTGTCCCACACACAGGGGCCCCACACACTGGGGTCCCACACACAGGGGCCCCATGCACAGGGGCCCCACGCACAGGGTCCCACACACAGGGGCCCCACACACAGTGTCCCACACACAGGGGCCCCACGCACAGGGGTCCCACACACAGTGTCCCACACACTGGGGTTTCACACACAGTGTCCCACACACTGGGGTCCCACACACAGGGTCCCACACACTGGGGTCCCACACACAGTGTCCCACACACAGGGACCCCACACACAGGGTCCCACACACAGTGTCCCACACACAGGGGCCCCACGCACAGGGTCCCACGCACAGGGGTCCCACACACAGTGTCCCACACACTGGGGTCCCACACACAGTGTCCCACACACAGGGACCCCACACACAGGGTCCCACACACAGTGTCCCACACACTGGGGTCCCACACACAGGGGCCCCACACAGGGAAGCAGGGGTTCAGACGGCAGGGTTCTCATGCAACAGTGACTCATCAGATTGATCTGTCCATAGTTTAAGTGCTGAATTCCTTCCATGTGATTATTGCACAGCTCAGCCAGTGGACTGCAGAGCCAAAAGAATCAGTATGGTTAACCTTGGTGTGTGTGTGTGTGTGTGTGTGTGTGTGTGTGTGTGTGTGTGTGTGTGTGTGTGTGTGTGTGTGTGTGTGTGTGTGTGTGTGTGTGTGTGTGTGTGTGTGTGTGTGTGTGTGTGTGTGTGTGTGTGTGTGTGTGTGTGTGTGTGTGTTGTGTGTGTGTGTGTGTGTGTGTGTGTGTGTGTGTGTGTGTGTGTGTGTGTGTGTGTGTGTGTGTGTGTGTGTTTCCCGGACACAGTATGAAACCAGAATACACAATTGTGCCAGATCAATATCAAGCTCTTTCCGATGAAAAAAAGTGAGCAGTAAACCAAAACAAGTCACTCACTCCATCAATAAAATAACTTGAAATATTATCAATAACTTAGACAAAAGGGAATGTTTTAGCACTTGTAAAAGAACACAATGTGGGGAAAAACAAATGCTTGATGTAATGAAGAGGTGGAAGAAAAGGAAACAATTTGCAGGAGTAACTGAAGTTAATATGAGGTCCCAATTACTGTTGGTTTGGTAATCGGTCATTTAAAAATGTTTTAATTTTAAAAAATAAGGCAACCGTATGTAAGCAATTTAAATCAATAAAGACACAATCTTGAGACAGGTGTATTTTGGACTGTTAAAGTTCATTGTTAAAGTTCAGAACATATCAGAGTTCCAAATGATTTCCATTCTCAAAGTAACGGTGTCTGAAGTCATTTTCTGATGGCTTGGTACTCACAGCAGAGAAAGGAGCCATTATGGAGGGGTAGACTGCGCTCCTTCAGATCGACAGACGTCAGTCAGGGAGAAGGGTGCTGAAGCTCCAACACCTGCTTCCTACAGCCCTAACAAGACCAGGAACACCCACAATCCACTGCTTCCGGCTTTATTCATCTGCAGGAGAGACAGGAGTAGCAAGGAGCTCAGAAAGCATTATTTTAGGAAACACATTCCAGGTCCACTCTATGGAATATGTTACAAATACTGTATATACATATCCCTACTCAGGGAATAGGGCTATGATGCACTACAAGGTATATACACACACAGGTAACTTTCAAAATAAGGGAGACACCAACCACCCTCTATAAAGTTCTCAACAGACTGTTCTTGATGAAGAATATTTTGTGTAAACATTGGGAAAAAAACATACAGAGGCACATTTTAAATGATTGGAGTCATTTATAAACAATGAGTGAATTTCATCATTTCTTTCATCATTTCTTAAATCATTTCATTACATTTGATTTACTCAAATAATTCTGCACCGTGTAATGTTGTTTGTCACACTAAATTGCTTCCGTTCTTAGTGTTTTTGTTTGTGTAGAATTGGTTGAAGAATAATGTTCTTTCTATGAAAAACAATGAGGGAGTTCTGCCAATACCTAAATAACAATGATTAAATCAAGCATGCGCAGGGTTTTTTCTCAGTTTGGTTTTTCAGTTCACCCACACACATCCAGCCTTGTCTCTTGAATGCGTTTATTTTAATTAAACTGTTCAGTACAGTCTTACATTTAGTGCAGTCCCTCCTTGAAGAAAATTCTGAAATCTTTTGATATTCATGGGCACAAATCAGTATTAAATTTCCATGACTGCATAAACCGGAGTACATCATCAATACACAGTTAAATATCTCTGCCGTGTAGCCTATGTCAGATTAAAATAATGCATTTGATAAATAGTGGAATACCGAAACACGGTATGGAAATACGGTATGGAAACAGTAAGAATGCACACGCTCAGTGCTGCCAATCAGCTTGACTAACTTTCCCGTGAGCGTGGACGGCATTCAAATACTGAACAGGGGGCAGCTCCCGTGCCCTTTGTTTGTTTTTGGGAGCCGCCACTGGCTTTCCCTCCCTCAGATGCTCATTAAACAAAAGCCATTAGAGTTATTCGGAAGAGGTCCCCGTAGTCCGGCCCTGTTAAGAGTTATTTTATAATGCGCGCTCTGAATTTACGACCCGGAGTTGACTTTTGGAATCCTGCCCAATGAGAGAGTAGAGCATGCCGGCATTCCGTGCCCAGCAATTAGCTTCAAGGTAATGAGCGCTGTCGAACCCGGGGCTGCCCACCTGCAGGTGCCCCCTGCATGGGGCCTGGCAGCGGGGGCATCGCCACATGTCCGCCTGGCGTCATGGCAACCCGCCGGTAATCTCGACCTGCGCCCAATTTGTCAAAGTGTAATTTCTGTCATCAAGGAAAGACTAATGGCCGCCCATGGGATAGGTCCAGAATCATGGCACTGTGCAGAGATTTTTTGGGAGATGACTTGATTGAAGGTAAAATTCTGCAGACCAGCTTGCTGATGTGTTGGGACCTGTGGTAAAGTCCTGCAACACCCCACCACCCCCCACGCCCTTTCAATGGCATCACAAAATGGTGGATGAGCTGGGGACATACCTTAACCCTAGCTCCTAACCCTAACCACTCCCCCCCTGTAAAAGTACTGCCATATTTTCTTTTTGAAAACGTTTTCATGACAGAGTAAAATATTTTTCTTCAAATGATAACCTGCATCAGTACGTGGAATAAGCATACCTGAATTTGTCTCTTTTATTTACTTACTTTAATGATTTGTGACTGCGCTCTTTGTTCTGGGATTTTTGTAAGATATGAGTTCTGCAGTTTTTTTATTGCAGTAGAGCAGCACACCATAATTGCTTATCCTCCCAAGCACAGTCTGTCCCACACACAGAACAGAACCTGCCACCTACCTCATAACCCATTTACTGCGGACCCCGCCCACATACTCGTACACCGAGCAGCTTAAAACTGAGGTAGAGTACGGTGCCTACACTTACAGTGAGCAGCTTAAATCTGAGGAAGAGTACGGTGCCTATAATTTGTGAGCAGCTTAAAACTGAGGAAGAGTATGGTACCTATACTTATACTGAGCAGCTTAAGTCTGAGGAAGACTATGGTGCCTGCACTTACAGTGAGCATCTAAAAACAGGAAGAGTATGATGCCTGTACTTAGTGGGCAGCTTAAAACTGAGGAAGAATATGGGGCCTGCACTTACAGTGAGCAGCCTAAAACTGAGGAAGACTATGGGGCCTGCACTTACAGTGAGCAGCCTAAAACGGAGGAAGATCATCATGTTGCACTCCTGTCCACATGCTGGTCATCTTCAGCCATTATTATAGCTAATACAATTTACAAATCCCCTTCTACCAAAAACAAGCCCTCTTCTTGTGGTTATTAACAAATCTTGAGCTTGTCTGAAAAGGTACGAATTGTAAAAAGTGTAAATGTGCAACGTGGTCTCATGCGGACTGGTCACATAGCGACGCTTCTGCCCAAGCGTCGCTATGTGACGCCAAAGGTAGCCTTTTGCGTCGTATATTGACGCAGCCTTTTGCGTCGTCTATTGACGGTTGTGGCCACATAATTTGTCTTTGGTTGTGGCACTTCAATATTATGCTTTTTTATGCTTTTTTTTTCTTCATCTGGTAGAGAGTTACGTGAACTCTTGTGGTCGGGCTCGCCCACTATCTTAACAGTTCGGGCATGAGCCCGAGTTACATGAACTCCTGTGAGGTTATGTTTAGGGGTTGGGGGTGGGGTACGGGAATCACAAACTCAGAAAAATCTACGCGCACACGGCGAAGACTGAGCGGGCATGTTCGCAATCGGTTATCATGAGCAAAGCCTTCGCCATAGTAGGATTCGTAAATTCGCGACGAGTGCGTCAAATAATAACGCAAAAGGCCTCCTTCTGCGTCTAAAGGATGACGCCGTAGGAGCTGCCCAAGCGTCGCTATGTGACGACTTGGGAGTGAGACCAGGCTGAAATGTGATGCTCACTGTGCTCACTGTGTGTGGAGGGTGCTGTGCTGTTGGATGAACCAGCCATGGTTTTTTCTTTGGTAAATCCCCATGGACCATCTCACTTGTGTGAGAATATCTGCATTCGCTATTAGCACACCTCAGTGCATTGGAGAACCGGTCAGGGTTCAATATGTACCCTGTGACTGGCACAGTTTTGTCACTAAAAGCCCAAAGCATACATTCCTTTTAATGTTATATCAAATGGGGGGGGGGGGGCGGTTATCTACTGTGAGAACCTGATGAGGTTGTTCTTTCTAGTCCTTTTTTAATGGTAATGCAGATATATTGATGAAAGAGGTGGTGGTGTTGACTGTGCTGTAGGAGGGGAGCTTTGAAACTAGGGACCAGCGGTCCATCTCTGGGAGCTCTTCCCAGACTCTCAAACTCTCCGGTGGTGCAAGTGCTGCTGTGTGTGTCTCTCTCTCCTTCCCTCTCTCCCTCTCTCTCTCAGTAAAGCAGCATTTATTTTTGCGTCTCAATTTCATGTGTTAATGTGAAGCAGGAGGTTAATTATAAATATCTTTGTGTGTTTAACATTGGTGCAGTGCACAGAAGTGACTAATTACAATCAATTACAGACACTGGAAGGGGAATACATCCGTGTAAATTGTATTAGTAAGAAAGTAAATTAAGAAATGTATTCCTGCAGAATACTGCGAGTGAGAGTATTAAAGATTTCACAGTATCTGCAGTCTACTCAGGCAGGTATACCTACCATGCAAGCCAAGTCAAGTCTTGCATAAGTAGAAACAGATTTAAAATTGAACTAGACAGGATTAAAATTAAACTAATTCTTGCCTCCAATTTTTATAGACAGACTGATTTATTAAATGTTAATAAACACCAACTGGTCAAATGCAATTTAAAATTTTATGTTTATTGCTTTACAACTTTTTGTCTGCTGTCATGAGTGATGTTTCTGTCCCCATCAATGCAGAATAAATTTCAGTTCATAAGACAAAACTTATATTTGTACTCAAGACATACAAGTGAAATATTGGTATTTTATTCTGACCACAATTCCACTTGGACCGCCAGTGAATGTATTTGCACATCAGCCAGAAATTAGCAATTTAGATCTGCCTGTTTGGCTGTAAATGCATCACTTAAACCTACAGAATGACACGACTATGAACACAGGTGAAGAAATCATGACCATGATGTCATCCATGTGTGTAGAGTATTTAAGTATTTTTTGAACCATATATGATGTGTTAGAAATACACAACTGACCATGGTAACATGCCTGGGTTTCACTTTTCAGACCAAACACATGGAGATTTATATTGTGTTTTTTTTCAATTGAGTAGAAGTGATTAATGCCTCAGATTTTGGCCTAAGTCAGGTTTGACTCCTCGATTTCATGGAGCTAAAAGTTCCTGCTCCCCTGAATGTGATGAAGCCTCAGTTTAAATTGCACTCAGCTGGATGGAACCTCTAACCAGGCAGCTGATTCGCTGGCAGCTCAACGATGTCTGTGAAGAGCCTTTTAATAAAAGAGTACTGACTGAGTAATGGTTATGTCTGTATATGCCAATGAAAAAAAAAAAAAAGGTTAAATTACATATTCTTATATTTATGATCAGGTTTGACTCCTCGATTTCATGGAGCTAAAAGTTCCTGCTCCCCTGAATGTGATGAAGCCTCAGTTTAAATTGCACTCAGCTGGATGGAACCTCTAACCAGGCAGCTGATTCGCTGGCAGCTCAACGATGTCTGTGAAGAGCCTTTTAATAAAAGAGTACTGACTGAGTAATGGTTATGTCTGTATATGCCAATGAAAAAAAAAAAAAAGGTTAAATTACATATTCTTATATTTATGATCTAATATAATCATGCTCAAATTGCATACATTTCTATCTTATTTTGCTCATCGTTCTCAAAAATAACCTGAGCTCAAACAAGATGGCAGACTCACGTCTCATTTTCCACCAGTCTTTTGCTTTCTCTCTCTCTCTCCCATTTATACTGATTAAAAAGTTATCAAATAGTCCTTTAAATAGTATTGAAAATGTATAATAGTATGAGGAAAATATATAGGCCCTTAAATATTGTAACGGCAAGGTTCTGGCGGGGCTCAAACACGGTTCTCCTGGGGGAGAGGCCATCGGGCGAACCACTGCGCTAAAGATGACTTCGCCATCGGCGGAGGAATTAAGCGGACGGCGTACTTCATCAGACACTTACACGTCTGCAGACATCGAATAGAACAGCAAGACGTACGACGTCTTCTGCGCAGGCCGCCGAGGGGCAGTTCGTTGTTCATTGACCCGCCCCTGTCTGCAATCGGTCTAAGTATCACAGTTCTAACAGGTTTGTCTTTTCAGGTAAGTCGTTTGAGGTGTTTGTGGCCGTCTTTCGTCTTTGTCTAAATGTCTTTTGTCTCCCGTGTCTGATGAAGTATGCCGTCTGCAGCCGTTAGGCAGCCTCAGGAGCGGATCGCTACACTACGTTCCAGTGCCTTAATTAGGGTTCCTTAAGCCCTCTCATGGCGCCCTAAAAGTGCCACTGGTGTAGAGTGCTGGGTGAGTGCAGCGGTGTAGCATAGTGGCTAGGGAACGGGGCTTTCAGCTCCAAGGCAGTAGCAGGCTTAATTCTTAGGTGGTGCGCTGCCGTTGTTCCCTTGAGGAAGGTGCTTAACATGAACTTCTTCAGTATATGTGCAGCTGTAGAAATGGCTTGCATGCAATAAATATGTAAACTGAGGAAGCCGCAATGGATAAGAGCATCTTCGAAATGGCAAATAGTTTATTATTATTATTATTACTATTATTATTATTACTACTACTACTACTACTGATTGATAATGGTGTGGGGCAGGAGTGACAGCACTGGTTTGTGTCCTTTTCTGTCCTTTCCCAGGCGTACTGTTAAAAAATATAACAATATAAAATCATAAAAAGCAAGCCACCCCTTGTGAATGCTGGTAAATATTTTAAACAAATGACCATGGTAATGACCATTCGGAGAGACTGTCTGCTTTTCTTCAGCTAAACCTCGACATAACCTGATGACCAAAAAGGAACGTCGTAAAGAGTATAAAAAACACATTCCCGGGTTCAGTGAGGGTCGGCTGCGTCAGGCGATGAGGTCTCCACGGAGACGCTCCCCCCCCCCCCCCGCCATTTTACGGCCCAATTTGCACGCGTCAGAGATCCGTGACCCCCCTAGTCACTCCTCACACGGGCTGCTTTTGACGGGAAAAAATAAATGTGAAGAAATGTAAAGCACCAGACACATTAGAGCCTCGCGCTCTCCCAATCAGATATGAAAGGCGTCCGCTTAACGGCCCTCCGGCTGCAGGCTAACTGCTATCAGCCATCTTCCTTCATTTCCTTAGTCCACCGTGACCCGAGCAGTCGTTTTTTTTGAAAGCACAATTACAGCCATTGCAATGGAGCCATAGAGCGTTAAGCACAGCTGAATAGGATCAAGGCCCTTTTGAGTGACATGCGATGTGAATGTGTCTGTTACTGTGGGAAGTTTTGAGTGCGTTTCAGCAGAAAGTCAAACTTTCTCTGTGAAATGGAGAATTATGCCATTCATTACCCACCACCCCCACAGCACCCCACATAAATTATTCATGAGTAAAGACAGTATTGGCTGTATTCTGTATTTTTATGCATGTTCTTTTAAAATTAATTAAACACCGACTAAAATGTATACCTTGCCATCCGTATCATAATCAGATTTAGAGGTTTTATATGCCATGTCCTATATTCCAAGTATAGTTTGAAATATACATTTGGAAATATCTAAAATGTTTTTTTTCTGTGAAAAATAAGTATCATTTTTATAGCTATAAAGCATACCTGCAGTATAAAGTACGCTGACATTAGCCCAGCTAAAAGTTGTGTTTATCACATTGTTTCAGCCCTTATTTTATGTACAAACAGTGGAAACATCGGTCACTTAATATGCAATATGGCCCGTTGGTACGCTGGCATAGAGTCTACCAGCGTCTCAAATTCTAACAGAGGAATAGAACACCATGCTTTCACAAGAGGGTGACTCGGCTAATCAGACATGATATTATCGCATGCCATAAATGATGGATTGGGTTCAGATCTGTTTACTAAAACGCAGTCACTTTTGGATAACATTAGTATCATGCCGACCAGAGGAGGATGGGTTTCCCCCTTGAGGCTGGTTCCTCCCAAGGTTTATTCCTATTTACCACCAGCGAGTTTTCTTTGCCATGGTTGCCTTTGGCTTGCGCTTGTGTGGGTTTGGGCCAGGGTTTCCTGTGAAGCTCATATTGTGATAATCGTTTGTGAAATGCGCTATATAAATAAATTTTTATTTGATGCTCCTCAGACCACTGGGTGACTACTCTGCGGATGGGTGTTTTTTTTTTTTCATCTTGAAAGGCACCGTATTATTTAGCATGGGGTGAAGATGTTAACTCAATACCATTAAGTTATGATTCACATCGACCTCGCCTCCTAAGGGTAATACTGCATCCAAAGCACAGAAGGGAAACGCACATCGTATCATTGCAAAGCCACCACAACTGAACAGTTCACTCTCAGAAATAAAGGTACAGTGGAAGTACATTTTTCAAAAAAAAGTTTACCCTTTCATGCATGAATTATTACAAAACAGAGAAATATTTTTTTCACATCAAACTCCGCATGTGTTTCACCCGCCTAGGTCACAGGAATGTGCCCCAAATTAAACAGACCACACATGCAGATTACAACTCTTAATGCATGATGTCCACTTCAGTGGACAGAAGGTTTTCATATACAATACAAGTAATTTTTTGTTACAAATATAATTCTGCTCCTTGCATCTTCCCTAATAAGAATATATATATTTTTAACATGCTCTGTTCTCTAGGAATAGAAGGTTTTCACAGCTACACCAGAGGGATGTTTCCACCTCCACCTGCCATTTTGACCTTCACTGTATCAAAACTAGGAAAGCCAATAAAATGTAATAAGATGGAGCATATAAAAATTTAGGCAAAGGTGCAAGGAATCTGCTCTGATATTTTTTTGGGGATCACAAATGTTAAAATAGACTTTGAAAAGCCTGTCCACTGTAGTGGACTCCATTCATGAGAGGGTTAAGGTACAAATTTCCCAAATGTAGGCTACCCTGAAAGTACAATAATATTCTAGTTGGATACTAATAAGTACCCTTTCAAGCAAAAAAGGTACAAATTATGCATTGCTGGCTATGGGTGCATTTTCATGTGCCTATAGGTTATCACCACAGTGACAAGCATTTGTACCTTTTTAGGCACTTTTCATACCTTTTTTCTGAGTGTGTGTATTCCTCATCAGAGACGTGAAGACTAGTCTTGCATTCCTACTATACCATCCACCTTTTCTGCTTCGTCTCAGTATATTAGAGTGTAAAGTTCACAGTGCCCTCTCCCTCACCTCATCTCACCTCTCTGCAAAAATACACAGCAAAAATGGGGGTGTACATTTAACGCCCTATGGTATTTATATGACTGTGGAGGGTTTTTAGGGTTTTAATCTATACCAAAAGTGTTAAATGCACACCGATATTTTTGCTGTGTAACACAGCAAACTACACATAACTACATAATAAAAACAACCTCTCAGTCCAGGGGGGTATTTCACATGGCAGGATTACTCAGTTAGCTGGATAACTGCACTGAGGAAATCCCGGAACCCTCCCAAATCTGGAACATGGACTGAAGTAAAAAGTGCTGTTTGGGATTTTACTCTGTGTAGTTATCCAGCTAACTAATCCTGCTTTGTGAAATACCAACAGGGCCCTGTTCCTCATTGCTGGCTGACTGGGTTAGCTGGCTAACTGTGCTGAGTAAAACCTGGGACAGTGTTTTGGCTAGTTCATATGTTCCATATTTGTGGGGTTTCCAGGGTTTACTCAGTACAGTTAGTGTTACGATCCTCAGACTGACTGGACCCAAAAGCAAGACCCGGAGGCAGACTCAATAGCAAACTCCGAACCGGAGCTAATAATTTATTATAAGCAAGCAAAACATTGAACAGAGGCGCTAGGTGAGGGTCAGGATGCAGGTTGGCAAGACTAAGGGCTGGGCAGTAACAGGGCAGGAACAAACAGGAACAGGGCAGCAGACAGATGGGCTAGGTGACGGGCTGGATGCAGGGCTGGCGAACACAGGAGTACAGGTACGGGGAAGCAGGCTGGACGGGCGAACTGGAAACAGACTGGCAAGTTAGCACAAACAAACAGAGGCCGAGTAACACATCAAACACTCAGAGACGGAACGAACTGGCACAGAACAAACGAAGAGAACGACATAAATAAGGGGAGAAACAGGTAAATGGGATATCAGTAATGAACCGGGCGTGAGGAATGTGAATGAGGTAATGAATGTGAGTGCGGAATGCGAGCAGGGAAGGCGAGTGATTGGCTGGGGGACAACTAGGGAGAGAATGAGGAAACGAGCGGGGAAACCATGCCCAGCCTGCACAACACAGAAGGACAGACAAGGTAAAAAGAAAAACATGACATGAAACAAGAGGAATGGGGAAAACAGGGAGAACGATAGGAAGATGGACTGGAGGGAAACGGCGGATGTAAAAGTTAGCCAGCTAACTGAGTTATCCACGTACGAGGAACAGGGCCCTGGTATTCCATCTAGGATTATCCTTTGTCACAGTCTAGAGAGCAACCAGCACTGTTCCAAATCTCAACTTCAACATACTGAGGAGCTCTCTTCCTCCAATACCGACCTGCAAACTGTCCCACACAATGACAGCTCCTATATGACTTCACACACTCCGTTAGACTGTGTAATATACACAGTTTCATGGCAGTTTACAGAATTGTTATTGATCTGCTGTTTATGGAGACTGCTGCGTTTATCTCCACATATGTCCCCACGGAAACGGCAGCACTGAGGATCTGACCCATAAACAGGAGAAAAACTCCTCAATCACCGAATCACCTACAAACAGGAGCGTGTCCTTAATCAGCCGCCCAATCCGCCGTGCTTCCGTGCGAAATAAAGCGCTGTAAATGCCATTGAGCTGGTAATGATGGGAACAATGTGCAGAATGTTTTCAGGGTGAGCTGTTTTGCACGGAGGCTTACTGCATTACTGCACGGTCTGCCTCTTCCCTTTCAGAGAAAAAAGCATCTGTCACCGAGACAGAGCGAGCCTCCCGCGGTAAATTAACTTTTTAAACAGGAATATTAAACGGGGGATTTTTCACAAAATGGGCGGTAATGACAAAGCGCCGCGGCGGATTCCCACCCCCCCCCTTTTCAATCTGAGTATAAATCACAGTATAGAACTGGGGGGGGGGTTCCCTCTGAGGAACCCATACAGGGCTCCACCCCAAAGAAAAAGGGGCTCACAATGCCAGGCCATCTCATTTGGGCCTTTTTTTTTTTTTTTTTACAATTCAGGCATTTATGAGACGATTTTAGCCAATGGGATTTACAATTTTCTAAATCGCTAATGCGGTAAATCAAGTGAGATTCCATCTCATCGCATCTTTCATCGCGGGAATTGCATTTCAGAAATACACAGGAATTAAAGAGTAATATATTTAACAAACAATATGCAAGGGGAGGTTGTAATCCCATTGCTGTGAGCTGGCGGCGGCGCCGTTATTGCTCCAAAGCGAATGGCGTGAGGCAAAGCTTGGCTCTCCTCTCGTGCACGTGTGCCGTGAGCGGCTTCGCTCCGTGACTGAGCGGGGCTCGTGCGCCTGTGCAGCCGCAGCCTCCTTATTCATTCATTTTCCCAGGGCTTAACAGGAGATGGAAATGCCGGGATTTCCTGGCTTTGTGTACAATTTCTCACATGAGAGCGAACGCTCTTTTTTCCCCCCCGTTTTTTAAAATTAATCTACGCGTTTTAAAATGTGCGGCCCATTACCTTGTCGCTTCAGGGGGAATCTTAGCGTGAAAAATCAATGCGCGGAGGAAACAAAGCGTTTGACTGCCATTTGGCAGACTTTAAAGCCTTGACTAATGTGGGCAAACTGCAGTTCTTTATTAAGCTCTATAAAAGGGCAGTTTGCTTCCCGTGGTTGGGGACCCTAAACGAAGCCCTGCTGATCAGCGGAGTGGAGGCCAGCTTTACGGCGTCTGTCGGAATATGCACGCGGAGAGAGGCGCAGTAAAACCAGCAGAGGGGCTCAGGGGCTTCCCACCTCAGCGGAAATTTTCGGTAGGAAATGTGCCACAAGGCTCGGGGAGAGACTGGTCCGAGCGATAAAAGGAAAGACAGCGCAGCATAGTCTGCATCCCGCTTAATGGCCCGTTTTGATTACAAATTATCTGTGCAGTGAATCCGGGGACAACACACACACTCATGCATACATACACACACACACACACACACACACACACACACACACTCACACACACTCATGCATACACACACACACACACACACACACACACACGTGTGTACACACACATACCTTTATTTTTCCCTCAAAATATCTTCAGTCCAGAGCTTAATTTATGGGGGAAAACAAGCCTTTGAGCATGAGTAGATTTTCAGTAAGTACATCTTGCACCACTTGACATCTTCAGAAAAAAATGTGTTATTTACACGGTTTAACTTAAGACTGAACCAATAACTCAATCATTATTTGTAGTGAAGCCTATGGAAATTAATACCAGGGAGCCCCTGCCCCACCTGCCTGGTGGTTTTTGGCATTTCCTTTCAATAAACTGCCATTTTGGAAACAATATATGTGTGACTCTTTAGCCAATCAATGATGTAAATTAAGCCTTAAAGTGCTGAAACGCAGAAAAAAAACACCCGGAGAACAAAAACACCTGGAGCCTCATGTATAATACTCTGAGAAAAAGAATGCGTAAAAAAATGCTCAGGTTTAAAGTCGGAAATCTGCTTACGCAGTTTTGCATTTTCGCCCTCTGTCTTTTGATCACGGTGTCACCATATCACACTGACATTGCGTACGCATGGTGTCCAGCATGTGCAGAGGTATGCAGATTTTCTTATTTTATACATCTGAATTTTTGCGTGGCAACTCGCTTACGCAGCTTTCTGAGGGCATTTTTCTGCTCAGCACTGTTTATACATTTGGCCCCTGGAGAACAGCAGCTGCTGTGGTCCTAAAGGCTGGAGTTTGGATTACCCGTCTTATGCTCCTCTCTCCTCCTGCTGCTATCTCCTCCTGCTGCTCCTCTCTCCTCCTGCTGCTTTCTCGTTCTGCTGCTCCTCTCCCCTCCTGTAGCTCCTCTCTTGTCATGCTGCTGCTCTCTCCTCCTGCTGCTCCTCTCACCTCTCACCTCCTCTCCTCCTGCTGCTCCTCTCACCTCCTGCTACTGCTTTCTCGTTCTGCTGCTCCTCTCCCCTCCTGTTGCTCCTCTCTCCTCATGCTGCTGCTCTCTCCTCATGCTGCTGCTCTCACCTCTCTCCTCCTGTTGCTGCTTTCTCCTCCTGCTACTCCTCTCTCCCCCTGCTGCTCCTCCTCCTCCTCTCACCTCCTTTCTCCTCCTGCCGCTCCTCTCTCCTCCTGCTGCTCCTCTATCCTCTCTCGTTCTGCTGCTCCTCTCCCCTCCTGTTGCTCCTCTCTCCTCATGCTGCTGCTCTCTTCCTGCTGCTCCTCTCACCTCCTCTCTCCTCCTGCTGCTGCTTTCTCCTGCTGCTCCTCTCTCCCCCTGCTGCTCCTCTCCCCTCCTGTTGCTCCTCTCTCATGCTGCTGCTCTCTTCCTGCTGCTCCTCTCACCTCCTCTCTCCTCCTGCTGCTCCTCTCTCCTCCTGCTGCTGCTCCTCTCTCCTATTGCTGCTTCTCTCTGCTCCTGCTGCTCCTCTCACCCCACTACTTTTTGCTCCTCACAAACAAGGCCTTGTCCTGGCTACCTCCTCACCATCTCGCTCACCACAGGAAGGCCCCGATTTGTCCCATTTGAGCGATCAGAGGGGAGGGAATGTGCCACACTTTGATCTGGGCTGTGATGCTGTGCCAGCACCATGTCGCCAGTAATCTATAATTTATCCTCAGGCCAACCTGTTTGGACACAACTGCAGCTTGAAGGGAAGAAATGTTTATTTAGAGCACTGTCTGCATATCTTCATCACCATCATTGTCACCATCATCATCAACAACAACTTCGTCATTATCATCACCATCTTCATGTTCGGCATCATCGTCACCATTATCTTCATCATCTTAATCATCATCGTCATCAGCAACACAAATACAGTGTGGCCTGTCATGCGATGGTGAACCACCAATCAGGGCACAGGAGAGGGCTCCTCAGGTCTAGAGCGAGGGAATAGGCGAGAAAACTTCAGTCTTCAGTCCGTTTCATTAAAAGTGCTAAACAGCCAAAAACATCTGTGTGACCCAGCTCTCCTCATTCTTCTGGTTAAACCCAGGTGGGGAATCTTTTGATCACACTTGAAACGAAGTCTCCATATAAAGGCTTTATATAGCATATATAAAGCCTTCATAAATGTGACAATGGCTTCATAAATCATACATAAGTAAATGTCATGCTTCATAAAAGGTGACATAACATCTTATGCAACATGTTATGCCAAATGTGACATAACCATCAATGTCACCTGGCTAATAGCCAAACATTATACAGGGACATAAAATGTGCTTATGTAGGATGCAAGGCTAAGTGTGACGCATTTGGCATAACATGTTGCATAAGGTGTTATGTCACTTTATGAAGCAGGACATTTGCTTATGTATGATTTATGAAGCCATTATATCATGTTTATGAAGGCTTTATATATGCTATATAAAGCCTTTATATGGCGACTTTGTTTAAAGCGTGACCAATCTTTTTATAGTGGCTACACTTTTGCAGTGGTTCCCTAAAGTATGTTTGAGCCCCCACTGTCTCCAACTGTCTTCACAGTTGTACTCCCAGAGTACCCCCAAACTCTGTCTCTGTCCTCATGGTACATGGTCACATTTGTGATACCCCCCCAGCTCCACCCCAAAGGATTTGAACTGTCCCCTGGGTATATTTTACCTCTGTATAATACCCACTGGCAAGTCAAAGAGCATCTTCTGCCCAAAGCTGTCTTTTAAAGGGTTTAATGCGCTGAGAGGAAGAGAGAGAACGGGAGAGGAGGAGGAAACACATCAGAGTCTTCAATATGGCCGAACACATGGCGTGACATCATGTGACCCTTCTCCTGCAAAACTCCTGAGGAGGAAGCAGCGGGGGGTATCCATATACCTCAGAAGTTTTAAAAATGCAGCTGAGCAATGTTGTTCATAGCGCATTAAATCATAATGAATAATGATATTATTTATAATGATATTAATGATTCATATTTTATGATATTTCAGAGAGACCTATACGCATGCACAGATATGCACATGTGAACGGACACATAAATCACTGTGCAACCACAATGCTTTTACAGTAACAGCTCAAACACATATTCCATTTGGAGTTTGCGGTCTTGGGCCTGAACTCAGATAAGAACTGCACTTTCATGAATTCTTCTAGATCTTCATCTTCATCTTTCTGCAGACACAGTATAGACACTGGAGTGTTCAAATCTTCATCTACATACAGACAGTATAGACACTGGAGTGTACAGATCTTAATCATAATGTAGACACAGTATAGACACTGGAGTGTACAGATCTTCATCTTTCTACAGACACAGTATAGACACTGGAGTGTAGAGATCTTCATCTTCATATAGACACTGGAGTGTAGATATCTTCATCTTCATATAGACACAGTATAGACACTGGAGTGTAGAGATCTTCATCTTCATCATTCTACAGACACAGTATAGCCACTGGATCTTAATCTTCATATAGACAGTGATACTGATGAGTTTAGACCTTGAAATCCCTCCCCAATACTTTACTGCACCCCAATATTTTACCGTACCACAATACACATTTTCAGTTTTAAGTAGAAGATCCTCAAGTTTCACTTGACTAGCTGTACCCTCACGTCTTGTCATTCTGAAAAATGTTAATTCATACAGTACAACTGGAGACCCACTGGGGAAAGAACTGCCCCAGGTAGGGCTGCTATTTTTTTACCTTGGTGGTTGAATGGAACTCTAGAATTCAGTGAGAGAAAACTCACACAATGCTCAGCTTTCCCTTAAAATACTGGACTCTAGAAATCTGACCATTCATAACATTTACTGAATATATTGAAACAAATGGGTTCATTTTAGAATGCTTAGTGTTAGGGTAGGTGGGAAACAGGACTAACTAGCAGGCGGGAAGTAAGAAAACCAAAGTTTAATATAGGGGCAAGGCAGCAATCCGTGGTACAAAACAGGCAGGGTCATAAACCGGGAAGAAAGGTCAACGGTACAAAAACAGAGTCCAAAGAGTAGTCACAGAACAGGCTGGGGTCGGAACCGGGAAGGCACAGCAGAAGTACAAAATCAGAGTCCAAAAACAGAGTCGCGAGAACACAGGCAGAAGTCCAAAACCAGGGAGGTGTAAAGGGAAACAAAAAGAAAACAAAACGAAGACAGAATACAAAAATAAGATAAAGACAGGAGAAGGACTCGGGATAACAAAAACTAAGAAACAGATACTCAGAAAACAAACAGACAACTCAGGAAGGTACTCATAAAAATAGAACGAACAATAAGCAAAAACCAACGGTGACGAACTCGCCATGAAAGACTGAAATCACAGGGTTATATACACTGAGGGAGACAGACAAAATGGGAATCAGGTGTGCAGAGGCGGGGAAGGGAAATTGCTCACAGGTGAACACAATGAAACGATAAGGGAAGCTGATAATACAATAACGAGGGAAGACGAAAGACACGGACTGGACTTAACTGTTAACATACAGAAAAGACATGACCTGGATTGAGAGAAACCCGTGCACACAATGAGACAGAGGAATGCGGAAATGAGGTACAGCTGTAGCGAGTAGAGAATCACAGAAAGATATTCAGAGATAGAACAGAAGAAATGAAAAACAGCTGCAGATGGAAACTAAGATTGCATTAGTAAATTAGTAGGTTAATAGAAACTCTAATTCCCTGACGTTAGTAAATTAGTTGATTAGTATTATTTACAAGTTAGTCGTTAGTATATTAGTAAGAAAACTAATTCTAAGCAGCTAGTAGTAATTAGTAGATTAGTAGTATTAACAAGGGTAATTAGTAAAGAAGGAAGTAAACGAGAGTGGAAATACAGCGAAACCCGAAATCACCAAAGGCTCCCAAATAGTGTAACGAAGACAGGGGAGTGATGGTAATACAAACACGGAACAGTGAAACCATAAATGAAAATAAATGCAAGATAAGAAATTATAAAGAACCTAATCAGAATAAACAAACAAGCTCACAATAAGAAACATAAATGTACAAACAGACAGAATGCAGAAACCTGACAGCTTAGAATTCTATGGTTTTTTAAAAATCACAAATAAGTTTTTAATTTAACTTAAATTTATTTAACAGTGGTATCATCATCACTGTTTCATGACATGCCATGACTGTTTCAGAAGCCACTTACAAATGGCCTATGATGAATTATTCACCTAGTTTAAGGTAGCTTATAGATTTTGTGAGCTTGGAAGTGTGTGCCAAGACCTACACTGAGTCAAGGGAATCTTTTATCAAATATAACTTATTGTCTGGCAAAAAGGATCTGGATTTATACAACACACAGTATCAACCACAGGATCAACAGGCAACAGGAGATTCCATTGTTACATCACAGCACAGAATGAGGAGGTTCCATTGTTACATCTCAGTACAGAATGCCCATTGCTACACTGTTGCACTTGCTCATGCCTGTTTATGAACATTCATTAGACGCATCAAAACAGAATGTTTCTGCCTCAACGAGAAAGAATTCACAAAGTTAAGAACATCTAGCTGGGTCTTATGTGAGTCTAAAGTGCTATTAAACATGGGTGATGACATGTAGTTATGAAGATGGATATCGGCATTCCTCCATGAGCAACATGTCCTTAACCATGGGAGGGCAAGGTCTGTGGTACGCATGTTCGCAATACGTTGTGTAAGATTCACAGTGTACCCAACACATCAGGAAGCATTTTGTAGGTGGTACCTAATTGACTGAATGTTCCTTTGATGTTATATGCATTTATATCTCAGGATGGATTTTAAGCCTGGTGAGAAACACACACTGCTGACACGAAAGACTGTGTCGTGGGTGATATGCACACCTCTCGTCTGTATGACGCCTGTGATTTCCTGCCTGTATGGAATAACCACATGAATATTATGTGTGGACAGATGCATACCTGGGGGTATATTCCAAGTCAATGATCTCATCTGCCTGGTTTTTTGTGACATTTTTATTTTCTCATTTAAAAAGGTACAGTTCACCCAATTCTCAAAATACCTCTGAACAGATTTCTTTCCTTAAAAGTTGCCTGGAGTCATAGAGAAACAGGGATGATTCATGTTCTCTTACCAGCAAAGAGCAACAGGGAACCATTAGCCTAGCATCAGAGAGAGAGAGATGCTCATGCATTATATCACACTGCTGCCAGATATGCAGTAGATATGGATGGATTACCTGAAGGGTTGTTTCTCATGACTTATTTTTCTATAGAGTTCAATATGAAAATGATCAGTGTCATGGTTATTGGCAGTCTCCATTGTTCTCTGCGGTTCTACTTTTTGGTTTCCTTTTTGGGGTCGTCGGGACGCTCTATCTGATTTTTTTCCACCTCCGTTCCGGTGTTTGTATCTTGCCCGGCAATTATTCCCTGCACCTGTTTTGCGTTTCCTGCCGGCTATAAATGGCTCAGGACTTCCGCATTTCCCCACTTCGATATTGTTTTTGTTATGTTGACAACAAAGTCAGTAAGGTATGGTAAATTCGGTCGCTGCATTTCTGGTTTGTATGAATAAGAAACGCAGCAAGTCCGGTTAGAGAATTAGTATTAGATTGGTTTTCTCTTATTTCCAATCTTTCTCTTTATCCTTTATTCTTGTAACCTGTTATCCTTTGTGTTCAGCTCTTTCGCCACAAGAGCTCTGGATAACAGGTTTTATTTTCTGTTCTTTTCCTTCACTCATTTTATCGAGTTTTGCTTTGTTTCACCACCTCTTGTTACGCCTAATTATTTAGTGTGTGAGGTTCTTTTGTTAGTTATTCTCGCTGTTTATCGAAATCGCCTCAGTTTTTGAGGTTGCTTTGTTTTGCCTTGTGCTAGGGAAGTTTTGCTCCCGATCCTGTGTTATCTCTGTCCTGGTGCAGCAACTTCCGCATTTGTGGCGTATCTTTCTAGATATGCTTTTAGAAATCCTTATCGGTCGCGTTTGGTTCTCCGAACCTTACACTCCCCCTTACAGTCAGGAGAAACAACCTTTAAAGTGATCCATCCATATCTACTGTATATCTGGCAGCAGAGTAATGGTTTGAGGCTTGTTTGATATCTCAGACCCTTGATGACGTACAGCCATTTAGCCAACCATGGGTTCCATACTATTCTCGTATAATTTACATCTTAATCTAATTCCTCCAATTCCCAGAGATCCATTCAAATACAGAGAGGTTATATTGTCGCTTGTTTACATGTGGAATGTTCCAAACAGGTGTTTTTTTTTAAACTCCCCAGTCTTTTTTTTGCCCCTGTCCCAACTTTTTTGGAACGTGTTGCAGGCATAAAATTCGGAATTAGCAAAAATTTTGTCATTATTTACAAAAATCAATAAAGTTCATAAGGTTGTCATGGTTTTTGGCAGCCTTCTTTTTATTTCTGCGGTCGTTCTTCCTCGGAGTGGCACAATGGCGCTATTGCTTCATTTTTCGGTCAACTGCCGAAAAAGCCGATATGGGTATAGGAGCCTAAAGGAGACCACTTTGCTTCATCGCCTTGCTTTGGAGTAACGCGGGACTTGCCTTTAGTGCATTAGAGTTCCTTTCAGGATTTTTTTTCTCTCTGTGCACTTTCTGTCCCTCGTTCTGGTTTCCTTTTACGTTCTCGCCGAGTCTAATCGCTCTTTACCGTTTCTTTTCTACCCCTCTTTTTCCCGCTCTCTTGTATTGGGAGGGAGAGGTTTTTTCTTTCCCTTTTCGTCTACACTCAAGCCTACGAGTCTATTTCGCCCAGTTACGGGTCGCTTTATTTTCATTTTGTTTACCTCTCTTTAGTGCTCTCTCTTATTGAGAGTGAGAGGAACTTCCTTCTCTCTTCTCTGCTCTGTTCCGAGCCTCCGCCCAATTTTGCTGGGTTGATTTTCACTAGCGCGACGCCAGGAGTTTTGTTCCCTATTCTTTATTTTTTCCTCTTTCGCGGAACCTTCCACTCTACTGTGTAGATAATTTTTAGATTCCTTCTCTGTCACGTCTTGTCCTCCAAACCCGACTCCCCCCTCACGAAGGTAAAACATTAAATATCTTTTCTTTGTACTGTTTTCAATTAAATATATGTAAAATAATTTTACAATTCACTGCTTTCTGCTTTAATGTGCATTTTACATACTGTCCCAACTTTTTTGGAATTGTGGTTTATAGATTGGGTTCCTCTTACCCTTTCTTCCGAGAGTGCATATAGCTTTTTTATGTGCATGGATAACAAAATTGTGAACAACAAAAACACATAATGGCTAGAAATGTGAGCACTAAATTGAATTATTTTGAATTTGGGTGAACATGGGCGATCTACCTTCTAAAAATGCCTGAAAATCCACTTTGTATACTTAACTGAGTGGAATGGGATTAATTTGGTTCAAATTCACTGTTGGAATCGTCAATACTGAAATAAAGGGCGTCCCTCTCGCTGGTGAAGTGAGAACACTGCCAGGACCTCCACCCACAGGCACACAAACCCACCAGACACGGACGGACCGAGGGTTCTGGGATACGGCATCCCAGCATGCAGCACTAATAGCTAATAGTGCGAGACTCTCCAGGCCATGAAAGGACAGCATTGGCAGAGGCGCGGTTCGTTTGTTTGGCTTTTGCAGGGGGGAGGTGGCTGCACATTCTTTCCAAAATGCGCAAACATGTTCCAGTCGGTGAACCTCACAGTGCTTGGGGGGGGGGGGGGGGGGGGGGGGGGGGTAGTTAGTGCTCAGGTCCCAACTGGCTCTCAGCTCTCACAGACTCAGTTATGCATACATAATCATGCCATTTATGTAACAAACTGGGTTACTGCTACATAAATAATTTGTGTATCATTTTGAGCATCGCCGCCCCAGTCATATGTTTTTCCCTTCCTTTCACCATTGTTTTTGTGGGGGAACAGTATTCGCTTTGACAGGCGCAAGAGGAACAAGGGCTCATGCATGGAAAGTAAAGACTTAAAAACAGTATTTTTATGTTTCTTTAAATTATTTCTTGATCTCATGTCATAGGAAAAGGAGCAATAGTTTCCAGCTGTTTGGAGAAAGCCTTGGTGTAATTTAATTTACACGAGGCCCTGACAGAATCTAACTGCAGAGTAGTTAGCAAATTTACATAATTATATGCACATATACATAAACTATTCATTTATATGTAGGCTACACATACATAATAATTTCACATTCTTTACATAATGCTATAAGACCCATTATATTTTAAGTTAACATAGTTTAAGTGTTTTTCTAAAGACTTTTTTTTACTCAAAGTTTTGGAAAAGGCAGATCTAACAGCAATGCACCTCACCCTCCACATTTAGTAACATTATTTCAATAAAAATAATTCAGATAAGAGTGAAAACTAAACATTCAAAGAGAAACATAAATCCCTGGCTTCAGAGATCAAAATAGATGTCAAATCACAGTTACTCATTAAATACAGTAGTTGTGTGAATGTTACTGGAACAACTGTGTCTGAAACATTTATAAAGCATTCATATTCATTATAAATCATTTATGAGTGCTTATTACACTGTACAGCAGGCATATTCCTGGAACAGGCGTTGTACGCTGTCTCAAAGAAACTGATGATCGAGGTCTACATTCCTGACCAAGGACCCAAAATTTCCATAAACATATTTTCTGAACAATTAGAGAATCAACTATATTGCCAGTCTACCAAGGCTCAATTATAACAACTTTGGAAATGTTCAAAAATATAACAACAACATGTCAAGCTACAATAAATGGACAAAACCTATAATGCAGATGAAGCACCTTTACACTACACCTGCTATAGCTGAGGTTTTGCCCTTTTTTCCAGTAATTATCAGTGGTTACAGAGTCAGCAAAAAATGATGCTGAAGAAATATACAGTACATTAAATGGGTATAAAGGCTGTGATTTTGCGGGACAGCACTTGGGGTAGGCCTGTCTATTTTGAAGTCGGCTGGTGATTTTTGAGTGAATTTGTAAAAGCAGTTTAATAAAGCTGAGCTAACGAATGGGACAGATACAGCATTGCCATGATTCATTTTTGCCCATTTGGGTTCGGTTCCCAGAGTTGTCTCCCTTGTTCTCTAAATGATGTTTTAATTTTATTTATTATTTTTATGACGGTGGTTTTGTACAATGTGTGTTATTCTTTATTCCCTCATGTTCAGACTTTTGGGTCACATTAATTAAAAAATACACAGGAGACAAATTAGTAGGATTTTCTCAGATTTGTCATTTGAAATTAAGGACAAAATAAGGTGCTAGATAAACAGAATATGGACCTTTGCCCTTCACCCTGGGTGGAAGAACGCCCCTAATCAACGCTTTTGGGATCTTTTTCCCTTGCCTCTGCATGGACCTGGTACGCTCCCCCAAACCTGCCCTCACGAGATCTCATGACTGCACCGCCATTAAACATGATAGAGAGTTAGCGGATTCGTTTCGAACTGACACGGGGGGGTTGGACCATCTCTAATGCTTCAGATGGGACTGTCTGGGAGTGACTTCAGGGAGAGGAATTCCCCAAAGTGGCTCAGGGTGATGCAGGGGACGAGCTCACTGTGTCCTGCTTTCTGGCACAGAGACATGATCTCTGAAAAAGTGGCAGCAGTGACTTGTGTTGAGAGCAGTGGTCTCCAACCCAGTTCCAGGACATCTACCGTCCTGTATAGGTTTTCATTTCAACCCTATATTGGCACACCGGATTCTACTAATTGGCAGATCTCTAGCTGTTTAATGAGGTGTGCTTTGTTCAGGTTGCAGTGAAAACCTACAGGACGGTAGATCTCCAGGAGCAGGGTTGGGGACCACTGGTTTATAGTGCTCATGTGTTAGTGGAGCTCAGCGGCAAAGCTGAACACACTGTAGCCTACAGTGCAAAGCACACAGAACTCTCATGGCTCTGACGCCACTCAAACAAACGTTGCCTCTGGATTATACACTCAGTGGCCCCTTTATTAGTTACACCTGCTCGTTAATGCAAATAGCCTGCTCCTCCAAACAGCAAATCACGTGGCTGCAAGTCAATATATAAAACATGCAAACATGGCAAAGGAGTTTTGTTGTTGTTCGACCAAACGTGATGCAAGTGTGGTATGATTGCTGGTGCTGGACGTGTTCATTTCAGCATCTCAGAAACAGCTGCGCTGCCGGGATTTTCACATAATACCATCGCTAGAGTTTATAGAGAACTGTGCGATAAACAAAAAACGTCCGGTGAGCGGCAGTACTGTGGGTAAAAACAGATCAATGTTAACGAGTGAGGTCAGAGGAGAATGGGCAGACTTGTTCAAGCTAATAAAAAAGGCTTCAAACGCTCAAATAGCAGCTTTACAACAGTAGTGTGCAGAAGGGCATCTCTGCACAACGTGTCGAACCTTGAAGCGGACAGGCTACAGCAGCAGAAGACCACACGGGGTTCCACTCCCGTCAGCCAAGAACATGAATATGAGGCTACAGTGGGCACAATTATCACCAAAACTGGATGATTGACGATTGGAAAAACGTTGCCTGGGCTGTCAAAATGTCAATTTCTCCTTCAACTTGCAGCTGTCCCGAGAAGCAGTTATCGCAGATTACATGCTTTCTACAGAGACTTATGGATGTATAATGTGAGTCCCTACTATGACCCTACTATGACCCTACTATCCCTACTACCAATGCTAATGAGCGAGATCCCCTGGCTGTTTTTACATGACATTATCAATTACCTTTATCTGATTGGCTACTCAACCCCTAACCTTCCGCACCCACTCTGACATTCCCCAGTTTGTCACTGTGAAAGAAAGCAGAGTTGCCCTACATAGTTAAACCAAGTTAAAATGGCTGAATCCCAAACCGAGCCCCTCATGGACTCGTGGACTGCGTACTTGCAGACTTTAACGGCGTATTTCCGAGGGCAGGCAAGTAGGCATTGATGCGGTCTTGCAAAAAGGGCGGGTGGAGGGCGCGAAAAGTCCGCCTAAGAGCCATAAGCACTCAACAGACTTAACGAGAATGCGCCTTTGAGGCCACAAGTCCGCGAGTCCAGATAGCGGGATTGAGCCGATAAAAACCACCGATAGTTACAGAGTGAGGAGCCCAGCGCCCTATGCAGCAAGCCTTCTGAGACGCAATGCAGTCTGGGACTGATTTAACGGTTCTACTCCACCACACTGGGCCCTATGTTCTACACATCAGTTAGGACCCTTAAATGCTGTTCCGATGGTTCATATTGTCCACCCCGCTGCGGTTCGACTGCAGTTTAACTGCAGCCGGAAGGCACTGCGTTGGCGGTGCGCGGCGGGCGTGTTGATCGTGTTTTAAGCAGTGATGGCAAGCTCAGGACCAGAGACAGGTAGCACTTAAGCTCATTAAAACTGTCAGGATTCATTCACAGGCAGTGAGGAGGGGTCGGGCTTTTAAACAAAATCTTTTTCTCTGAGCAATTGAGTTTGTATAAAAGCATACTTCTTCCATTTTTGAGCATAAGATAAGAAGCCCATTACTTGTTTATTTTATTCAGCTTTCTTTGTACATTTTTATCAAGGGTGAATAATTTCTGCAGTGCACTGTATACACACACACACAGACACATATAAACGTGTGCATACACACTCATAAACAGGTGGACTTGTGCATGCACACCCACAAACACACATGTAGTCAAAAAATGCAAAACACAGCACACACTATACACACACACCTAACTTTACTTTGAGCATTCATTAAGGTTATCCCACTGTAGTGCTGTTTTTGTTTAGTCTAGATGTGTTTCAGGGCTGATGACAGGGAGGAAACAAAATGGCATCTGTCTGTGTGAATAAACTGATACCTGCATGCATGCTTTACTGAAGCTTCGGTTTCTTCTGTCGAAGAATAAGGGTGAAATCTTTTTTCTGCAGAAAGACCGTCAGCATCATCATCTCTCTCCTTTCTCCCACCTCCTCCATTTCCCTCTTTCACATTCTTCTCTTCAATATTCTCTCTCTCTCCCCTCTTCCTACAAAGAAAGTTCCAGGGATTATCCGAGTTCTCACGGGAGCGTTAATGTTTTATTCTGCAGTAATGGGGTCAGTAATTAATTCAGTAATTAGCCACCCTATCACCTTGGACCCCTCCCCACCCCCCACTCCCCACCAGGCCCCAGGCACCAGAACACACACTCCTCTTCCTCTCAATTTAAAGAGTTCCAGAGGAGGCTCAACAACAGCTCCAGAAAGGCACAATGGCAGGCTTCCTCAGATTAAAGCCACTGTGGGAACCCCGGGAACAGGGGTCACAGGTCACAGCAGGCTAATCACAACAAAATGTACAGCTACACAGAATACAGCACACGTCTACTTCTAGTGTTGGAAATATCCCATTATTATTATTATTATTATAATTATATATCTTCTTAGCAGAATCTACTATGAGGAGATACATGTACACCTCTCAATTCTTAAATATACATTTCCCCTTTATACAGCTGGATAGTTACCAAAAGAGATTCAGCTGAAGTACAACAGCACTGCCGCGCTGGCAGGGGTGCCAACCAGTAGCCCAGCTCCTTAAACAGTGTTGAGCTCTAATGCCATTCCCATACTGTGGAGGAGCTGCTCCAGTTCTTAAACAAATTAAAATGCGGCGGGAAAGCGTTTGATTGGCCGATGTACCAGGCATTTACAGATCATGTATTTGGGGTGCTCTTCTGTCCCAGATATAAACCTCTTTCTCTGGGACTCACTTTCGAATACCTGCTCATTTATCTTCAAGAACTCCAAGTGAATTTTAAAGCTTCCATCACACAAGTTAACGAGTGATCGTTTGGTAGAAAGATAATGTCCGAGTGCTCTTTAACAAACACTTCAGAACTTTATAAGGTAGGCTACACTCCAGAGGTGCACTGTGTAGAGCACAGTCACACTTTGGGCTTACCAAGGGAGGCGACGTAGGGAGGTGACATAGAGAGGCGAGAGAGGGAGGCGAGGTCGTGGGGTAGAAGAGCTCAGAGTCGTGATCAGAGAGAGGATCAAATGAAAGCCGTGTTCTAACTCTTGTAGGGTTAACACAGACATTAAACAAATGACTCACCTTTTTTAGACTAATGGAGCTTTTAAAACATAAACCACACGCTGCTCTTTAAATCACAATGAGGCTCTGACAGTTTTGCGATGATGCCATAAAGACGAGTTCTCCACGAGGGAACGGAAACAAGCGCACATCCATTAAGCTGTTGAAAATTTTGGAGTAAACTTTCATTGTGTCACGCGGCTCAATAATTCAAGGTTCCCTTGAACAGCAGCCCCCTTTCTGGGAGTTTGATCAAAGTAGGTTGATTTTTTTAAAATGAAAACTATAACTATAATGACAACATACACATACAGTGTATATAGTGTTGCAGGGTTCAGTTAGCACTGCTAGAAGGACTTGTCCTCAATAGCAATGTAGGATATAGATTCCATCAATGCTGTGGTCTACAACAAGGGGGCTGATTGGTCCAGCCTGTCACATGACTATGCAGCCAGTGAGGAGTAAGTAACCATTTTCCTAGCTGTGGCATGTGTGCTTAACATTGAAATCAGGTCTGCTAATTACTACAGCTCATTAATTACTCAATAATTAATGTCACTTGAATCCCCAGACTTGTCTAATTAAAGTGGATTAATTAATAAATTAATAGATTTTTAAGTTAATTTAATTTCCTGTGAAACTGGTGGAATCTTTGGAGAATAATCGACTGCACTCTGCGGCCTATAAGTGTTGAAAGTGATGGAGCAAATCTGACAGGTTATCAGATTCTTCAGCAACTGTTCATTTGAGCTCTGCTGTGATTTAACTGTTCTCACTGAACTCAACTGTTCTCACTTAACTGCTCTCCATTCACCCATTTCCCATTACGTTACATTACAGTCTCTTATCCAGAGCGACAAACAAAATTTTGCTTTATTTAAAAAAAAAAAAATGTATTTGAATTTTTACATAGTATTCATTTATACAGCTGGACATGTACTGAAGCAATGTAGGTTAACCCTCTTTTCATATCAGAACTCACATGAGAATATTCACATTAGTAAACATTTGGACCCATTCATTGAGTTCACAAAAGTTAAACATTTTATAATCAATGAACCCTAGCTTATTAAGATTTACAGCTCAAACCAACCATTAGCATGTTCAGATTAAACGGTAATCACAAAACAGCAAAGAGCATAAAGCTTTTGCTCTCTTGTTTCCATGAAAAAAAACTATCCTAATATGCTTATTATCTTTTTAATTTAGGTGTTTTGGGATCACAGAGCCTGTTATTGACACACTGAGCAGTGGAGCTTGAAATAACCACATTAATCATGCACGTCACAGAAGGAGATTTCTACTTGGTATAACTCTCAAAATGGGTAATATCTTTATTAAGATATACAGAAAGCTGGCAGGTGGGTTATTTGATTCAAGTCTGACTGGGTTATTTGATTCAAGTCTGATTCAAATGAGACTTGGGTTCATTGTCTGTATCCAAATGAGTGAGTGGGCTAGGGTTAACCACCGTACCATATACAAATATCTGCAAGCCCCATTTAACTGTAAATTATATTCATAACATTCTATAGTCTCCATATGGAATTGGATACTTGCCAAGTAAAAGTACCACACATTGACTGAAGAGTTTTTATCTTCCCGCACTTATCAAGGTCTGATACACTGAAACCTTTGCACTTATCTTGTCAGAAAGTGAGCTTAAATAAGAACAGTTTTTAAACTAATGAATAACTAGCTCACAGTTGTGCATCTGCCTGCTTCCTGGAGGTTGGACTGTGGCATTTATTTCTGCCTCTCTCCTCATGAAAATTAATCCGTCTTTTGGTCTATATCGTGCAGCGCCTGAAATGTTGTGACATATGACTTGTGACACACCACCTTGTGTTAACATTAATATTTGGTTCTAATTAAAATATGCATCAAAATGCATTTCATTTCAGTTTCCCTTCATTAAGCTTGCATTTCTGACAGTGAAACCTGGCATTAATTACATCTGGGTTTCACCTTTCAGGTTTGAGTCTCTTCCACTGTGTTCACTAAGTTTCTTTAAAATAATTACTGCCTGTTCTTCAGCTAGGATGCCAAGGGCTCCCCAGCAAGGCAGAGCTCTCTGTCACCGTGACAACTGCAGAAGTAAAGGGCATCAGAGCTCAGGACATAGTACTAATGTAATGAGACACTGATCGAGGATCATGGGAACTTGTTGCCAGATTTACTCTGAAAAATACTCCCCCTGGGGGTGATTATTATTAATATTGACATGACTATGACTGTTCTTTTTGTTGTTAATAATGTTATTGTTGGTGACATTAATAATATCGCTGTAATTAAATCAGGGAGTGGATCACCTTGTCCAGTCACCCTGGTTCTCTTACAATTGGTAAAACATGAATTACAACAATACAATGTACCCAAGATTATTTTTAATTAAATTTGTTTTACACATAATTGAGGGATTTTAGTCTGGCTAAAATCAAATGGAATGGGGCCTCTTCTCTTTGTCAGATTTGGAGTAAAGAGACAAAGATTACAAGAGGAAATCCAGAATAGGGCTAATACTAAACACCAGGGACTGTATAGTAAACACTAAACACCAGGGACTGTATAGTAAACACTAAACACCAGGGACTGTATGGTAAACACTAAACACCAGAGACTGTATAGTAAACACTAAACACCAGGGACTGTATGGTAAACACTAAACACCAGAGACTGTATAGTAAACACTAAACACCAGGAACTCTATAGTAAACACTAAACACCAGAGACTGTATAGTAAACACTAAACACCAGGAACTGTATAGTAAATACTAAACACCAGGGACTGTATAGTAAATACTAAACACCAGGGACTGTATAGTAAACACTGAACACCAGGAACTGTATAGTAAATACTAAACACCAGGGACTGTATAGTAAACACTAAACACCAGGAACTGTATAGTAAATACTAAACACCAGGGACTGTATAGTAAATGCTAAACACCAGGGACTGTATAGTAAACACTGAACACCAGGAACTGTATAGTAAATACTAAACACCAGAGACTGTATAGTAAATACTAAACACCAGAGACTGTATAGTAAACACTAAACACCAGGAACTGTATAGTAAATACTAAACACCAGGGACTGTATAGTAAACACTAAACACCAGAGACTGTATAGTAAACACTAAACACCAGGGACTGTATAGTAAATACTAAACACCAGGGACTGTATAGTAAATACTAAACACCAGGGACTGTATAGTAAACACTAAACACCAGGAACTGTATAGTAAATACTAAATACCAGGGACTGTATGGTAAATAAACACCAGGGACTGTATAGTAAACACTAAACACCAGGGACTGTATAGTAAACACTAAACACCAGGGACTGTACAGTAAACACTAAACACCAGGGACTGTATGGTAAATACTAAACACCAGGGACTGTATGGTAAATACTAAACACCAGGGATTGTATAGTAAATACTAAACACCAGGGATTGTATAGTAAATACTAAACACCGGGGTCTGCATTGTGGTAAACTGTTCATGTGCAAAAATACATAGATAAATATTCTGCAGACAAAAACTCACTGTACTGAACAAGGAAAAGGAATATGAAAAGGCGTCATTTTGAGATGTAGGTCAGCTTCTAAAATGAATCCTGAGAGAAGCCTGTTTTAGGCCGAGGAAAGTGTCAGAAACGATGTGGGTGAGCTGAGAACTAAAGGAGTCGCTAATGTTGCACATATTCCTCATTCACTTTGCTCTTCTGTTTTTGTGAGAGGTATTGAAAATTTTAGATTTTAGTGTGTCTTACCATGTGTCTAAGCAAACCTTCCACAAGATGTTAGTGAGTGTGTGAAATGAAAGTGTAAGTGTCTAAATTAGCAGCAGGGCTGGACCCAAAATCAAAAAAAAAAAATCGCACTGAACAGAACCACTGAGCCTGTGGGAGAAGTCTAAAAATCAGCATTTATCCTAAAATAAAAATGTATTCAGGTACATTGTAGACACTTGAATGCTTGAATGCACACAGGCACACACAAAAAAAAAAAATCTTATAAAGAGTACAAGGATAAGCCCTCAGAGCGAGCAAACACACACGCACACACACACACACACACGCACACATATTCATATATGCGTGCGCACACACACACACACACACACACACACACACACACACACACACACACACACACACACACACACACACACACACACACACACACACACACACACACACACACACACACACACACACACACACACACACACACACACACACACACACACACACACACACACACACACACTAACCTATTTATGACAGTCTGGTACATGTAGCATATGTGGGTTCTGCAAGATTAATTTTGTGTATCAGCTGAGCTTTTTCTTCAGCTGGCTCTGTGTCAGCATAAAACAACAGTATTACATTATTCCCTGTAAGGAAGAGCCAGCTCCACTAAAAACACAATACCCTGCAATTATTTGCACATAATGCATCCATATAAGCTTTATACATACATATTGCCTATTTTTTGTGTGTGCACGCACACATGTTTGTGTATATATACATACATATATTTATTCACACACGCGCACACACACCTCTAAGCCATCCTTTCATGAGCAGGTACAGTCAGTTACCCAGGAAAACTCAATTGTGCATTGATTGTGGAGCTGGTGTGATGTAGCAGTTTCATGGTAATTCTCTCACTATAGACTTCATTGTATTGAATTATTGAAGGGGAAACCATATCAAATATTATTTTTTTCAGTAAGTCAGACATCTTGAGCCATTTTATAAGTGTTGTCTGTTGGTATGAATAAAAGAGTGAAGAAAAATGACTCCAGTAATGATCAAAAATCAAACACCACATATTTGTACACAGTATAAAAAAATTAAAAGAATTCACAATCCCCAAACCCAGTCTAACTGGGTCAGTTAAACTGTGTTTTTCACTTTCATTTATAATGAGGAATTTAACAAATGTATATTAATAATGAATAAATCAGGAGTTGAGTCAGGTGAGAATAACCAACAAGAACTCGAGAACTTTAGATGCGATTTTTAACAAAATCCTTTTGGGGTGGTTTTTTTGTTATGTTTTCTACAAAAATAAAATTACAAAATAATACTGGACCCAAATCTTTAAGCTTGATATCTCAAATGCATACTACTTACAGCCAGAGGCCTATGAATTTAAGCTATAGAAGGTTTGCCCTGTGTGTATCAAGACCTCATTGATTTTCTGAAGAGAAATATGCCAGTGACACACATAGTACTTTAGAGACATTTTACTTTTGCCCCATTTTACATCTCCCTCTCTCTCATAAAAGGGTGTACCATAAACCTATCGTAACGAGACGTTAAATCAATACAACAGCGATGACATTCAATTAAGGAGAGGAATACTTTTTTTCCATCACCTGGATTACTCATTTGGTTACCCATCACTGGCGGTCCTTAAATTGTTTAAAAGGGTTTATAATGGCAGGCCGCCCTAATTTTTGGGGGTGCCCTGCAGGAGAGACGGGGCGCCGCATGAGAGAGGGGGCCCTGAAGAAGGCGGGGCTAAGCAGCTGACCGCAGAGACGTATGGAGCAAGCTGCCAATCGTGGAATGGAGGCTCCCCATCGCGGACAAGAGGCTGCCCAATCACAGGCGGGAAGTTGCCCATCGCGGAAGGGAGGCTGCCCAATCACAGGCAGGGATGCTACCCAATCATGGGCGGGGGTCTCTACCATCACTCTTTGATTAGCAGAATTACGGCAGAGCTCTTTGAAGATGGAGGTACCCATAGGGAAGCCTCTGCTGGCCCCCACAGGCTACAACTGCAAGGGGGCAGAGTGAGGGATACTCATGCCCAAAAAACAGACTTTGAACACAACTCTCCTGGATGTCTATAAATTGTGTGATGTATAACTTAAAAAAGAGGATAATTAAACCTGATGGGACATGCAGCTGAGGTTCTTAAACACACACACACACACACACACACACACACACACACACACACACACACACACACACACACACACACACACACACACACACACACACACACACACACACACACACACACACACACACACACACACACACACACACACACACACACACACACACACACACACACACACACACATTTTAATGGTAAATAACAAGATCATTAACACAAGTAACATACACAGAATCAAATGCATCGCTTTTTACCGATTCATTGCACACGTGTTCTTCACTTAATTCCAGTGTAAATTCAAGGTGTATGATGCAATTAAAGTATTATGCAAAGATGTGAGTACGTACATCCCATCTAAACAACAGTTACTGCAAATGTTCATCTGCCTGCCATTCTTTGTTTTTTTAATTCTGTCACCAGGGCAACGACAAAGCTCTGGCCCTTGAAAAACACTGCAGCCAAAATGCTTCCTTCTTTAAAATAAAAACAAAGCACAGAATGAGACATTTTTGTAATGTATTTTTTTTTTTTTACTTTTCGAAGTGTTTCTCCTCCAGTTCTCCATTTGTTATTTTGCAGTTTAAAAAAATTAGGAGGACAAAATCTCTGAAAAGGTTGCAGCAAACAATGTATTCCTGATCAAAAAGCCATTTAAAAACTGTTATGTGGTCTTTAGTACAGCAGACAATTGTAGTTGTCAGCAGTGCATATTGTAACCTTGTCTGAGGTGTCTCAATTTGGCCACCTGGCTGCCTTCTTAACACATTTATTAATGTCAACTAACCATCAACAATGTCTTTTTTAAAAAGGAAGCATAATGCCATGAATAATGTATTGAGCATTTATAAATGCTGAGATGTGACTGCCTGGAGTCTAATGTATCCAGGTGTCAGGAAGAATCACCCAAAAGTGACTCACACAACAGCCCCATCGAATGAATGCCCAGTATTGACTGTCACCTAATTTCCATAGGAACGCAAAGGCCCGATTATTGAATAAGACCCGTCAAAGAAGAGCGCACACATTCAGGAGGCTGGTTCGCACGCCACACAAATACAAACTGAAAATTGTCATCGCAGCGCTGAACGTCAGTAAGGACCATCTATATAACATACTATGTAACACATTATAACATAATATGGGAAATAACATACAGCTACTGGCGAACTAATTTGTTTGCTGTTCCATTCCAAACTGTTACACTACTAGAGGTAGTGTGTGTACTTGTTCCCAAACATTCACAGTAGGCCTGTTGAGCTGTTAGGCCCTGGTTGGACTTTGGACACGGTTATTCATTCTTATGAAAGTTTCTCATAGAGTACTGTATTTTTAAGGAGGATGGTTTTAAACATGGTTTGGATCGAATACCTTACCATATGTCGTACCTAAGAGGGCCGAGACCTTGGCAAGCAACACAGCAGATACTATTTTAAAGTAGTGGTGAATTTACCCTTAAGAAAGGAAGAGGCCTAGATACGATGCCCCTGAGTGTATAGCATGTAAGCACTGACCTTTGGACTTCATTAAACTTTATATTCTACACTGATGAAACTTAAAATGTTCTCCAACAATAATATCCTATAGACGACATGTGGGTCGGGACCTGCAGCATAAAGGAGAGGAAGGATATCTCATTAAGCGAAAGCCTCAGGGATATCAAAGCAATCTGGTTTGCCCTCTGTTCCCGAGAAGCAATTAAAATATTAGCTCAAGATGTAATGGCATTCACAAATATTGATATTTGTGGGAAAACTCTTACGCAAGAAACACTGAAAAAGTTCAAGGCAAACTTTGAGAACACCCAAAGCTACAATACCAATTTACAAAGCGCAATTACCGGCCAAAAAAATAATACATTTGCATCTAACTCCCATGGCTCTTCAAAATATACATCAGCAGCCACAGGAGGTGTGCAGTGGATTAGATGATACAAGCACAGAGATAAAAGTAGTCGAGCTGCTTGCGAGTAGCATAGCGTAGCATAGCATGTGCACTGTGGGCCTGACTACTAAGACCTTTAGCGTGTGCAAAACCTTTTCGCGCACACAAAACTAATAATACAACCAATGATTGGTGCAAAACAAATACCATGGCCAATCATTGGTCATGTTATTGGTTTTGCGTGTGATAAAAGGTTTTGCACATGCTAAAGGTCTTTGTAAATCAGGCCCTGTAAGTTTACACTGAGCAAGCTGCCTGGATGTTGCTTGATGCCCCAGATAAGAAGCTGGATGTGTGATCAAAGGGGACAGGAAGCTACCACGACTGATGAAAACCTTGCACAGAAAGCACAGGCTGGAATCAGGGTCTCACCAGCCTGGGATATGGACAGCGGGAGACAGTGATACTGAGGCTGCATTAGTGCCAATCTGTTAGCATCACTATGTTAGCACCACTGAGTTAGCATCACTATGCTGGCACCACTCCGTTAGCACCACTGGGTTAGCACTGCTTCGCACCACTGGGTTAAACATGGGCCTGAAGCCTCTCGTTCACCCAGTTCTCCTGTTCAACACTACAGTGCTGTTTACCAACACAGTGTGACACTGGCATTGTGATTAATATTATTACTCAATCATAATAATATTCTTAATCAAAATTATTCATATTAAGGCAGGCACTTAACTGGAGTAACTTGCTATTAAGTCATTAAAGGCAGATGCTGTTATCTCGAGTAACTCGCTATTAAATCATTCAATTAATTAGATGCACTAGAGAAACAATAACACCAGTGTCATCTAAAGAAAATAGCAGTAATTAATGTGAAGGAGAAAAAAGCAGAGGAACAAAGTTGAATCAAAACGCAGGAGTACAGCGCAGTGCCCCAATGATTATCCTTAAAAGCAACATACCTTCTTCAGAGTGATGTGACCTCGGAGGCTAACAATGAGGCAGTGCAGCAAGGTGAGAGGATCTGAGTGGAGTTATACCTGAAAACCACATCTTTAACGCAAGGCTGAGTTACAGCGTCGGTCCTAGACTGCTGCTTCGCTCTGCCACACCCCTTCCACACACCTAATTCTAATCTGTGACTGGTGAAATTGCAATCAGCTGTGGGCTTGGCTACACCAATGAGATCTGCCAATTACAAATTTTTGTTGCGTTCGGAATGGCTCCTTATATGCTTTAAAGTGCACTATTTAGGGGATTGGCCATTTTGATGGTTTCCGGATTCTCAATTGAGAAAACTGAGGCTGTGTCCGAATCAGCACCCTTCCATACGATTGAGCAGGTTTGTTGAGTAGACAGGATGAGAAAGTTGTTAAGAAGGCAAAATTCTCTGTAAATGTAGTATACTTAAAACCCCAATATGATATACTTGCATCTGGGATTTCGCTGAGTATATTCAGGAGCACACTTTTCAAGAAGTACGCGAACATTTTGGTCAACTATATATGACACGCAGCCTCGTTTTAAAAAATGAGGCGCAGCTTTGCCAATGTTTGACTTCAATAACAGTAAAAATGTTTGTTGTCAATAACAACAAAAACAACACGTGACATGCCCGCACAAGGGTGGGATGTCTTACGACACTTCCACAGTACGGTTGCGTACTAAACAGTAGACATTAAACAGCACACATCTGCCAGTACACAGTACACAGGCGACAGGACGCAGTAGATAGGGCTCTGATTCGGACGCAGCCCGAGAATTCTGACACCCTACAAAATGGCTGATTCCCTACATAGTGCTATATAAAGTGGATAGGGAGCCATTCCGAACATATCCCTAGTAATGGTAGGGGAAGTACTCCCATTTTAAAGTTTGGTTGTGGAGAATATCGCTCTTGATTGATGCTTAATAATGTGATCTCGTCTTCCTCAAGCGGGCGGGTAGTAATTGTGTGAAAGCCCAAGGCGTGGCAGTTGTTCAGAGGCACAAGTTCCCTCTGCTTGTACATCTCGGCAGCATTTGTGTTAAAACGTGTATTTGTTTCACATTGTGCGCGCATTGTTGTTTATACAGGTTCTAGGAAATCTCAAACTCAACAGATTTGCGGGGGTGCCGCCTTGGGGGCGTAACCAGTAAGAGCACCGTCCACATTGCTCATTGCGAGCCGCGACGTCGGTGGAATCCAGCCGCGCAAACCTTGTCGCATGTCTCTCCCTCTCTTTCTCGCTCCCCATTCTTCCTGTCTCTCTACACTGTGCTGTCCAATCAAGCTGAAAAGCCATAAATATATAACGTCATAAAAAAATAAACTCAACAGATTTCCTTTACATTTTTTTAAATGTATTTTCATGTGTCATTTCAGTGTGACTTCACTGTGGCAGATGTGAGAATAGCCATGGCGAGCCAAGAGATGGTAATGCAAATAAGTCCAGCAACAAACTGCTTAAGAAAAAAAGAGATGCTCGCACTATATTAGGCTTTGTCAGGAATTACTCAGGAAGAGTAATACCTGAGGAAGAAATATCCAGGTAGAAACATTTTTGCACCATTGAACATACATTGCACCACAGCTTAAGAACGTAACATAGGGTGTGTGGATCCCTTTTCTTCTATCCGTCTGACCATAGGGACATTTGCCAGGCTGCAAGCAGGCATTCTGAGAACATGCAGTGAGATTATTTATTTATTTCCTTAAACAAACAGTCCACTGCGTCAAAATCAACCTGCTGTAGCTCCAGGTGAGAGTAGATTATGGCCATTTCCTCTCCAACATGCCCATAACTATCTGGGAATAAACACACACAAAAGTAGTCTTATCATTAATCAATTTACGCATTTATTTGAAAATTATTCATAAGCTCCAAGTGGGTGGAGTTTTCTGTCAGTCACTTGTTTTAACCAAGCATAAAACATATGCAATTCAGCTTCATAAAGTGTATGGATGAGCATGTGCAATCCTGAGTCCCCTTTAAGTGAAGCGAGGGGATACAGCCAATCAGAGAAGGGCTTTTTCATGGTATCACCACCCATTTTCAGTGAGCACAAGTACACGTTATTCCTCCGTGAATTGCAACCCTGCTGTGACATAATTTATGAAGCTATTCATGAAACACATTAGGGTAATCACTCACGTTACCAGTATGTGTTTTATGCAAAATCTAGCTATTACTCAAGAATGTAGCATTTAAAACTACAAAATAAATGTTAGTGATTACGCAGGTCGTTTCATTTCTGTAAGAATAAATGTTGCAAAGTTTACAAATAATTGTCTTCTGGATAGTATGTTTGTTGTTTTTTTATATTCAGCAATTTTTTTTATACTGTCAGTTTTATTTGGTTTTATTCAGGTCTACTTGCTTTCATCTACATGCGTGTGAAATAAATGCATATACATTTTTAATAACTCACAGTCATAAGTGAAAATGAAAACAGTTCCTCCTTTTACATAAATTGATGTAATTATAAAATATGGATCCAGTAGTCTGTGTTTGTGCTCAACTGTGTGCTTATTTTTTGGATCTAACCCCCCCCCACACAGATCTGCCCCCCACACACAGATCTAACCCCCCCCCCCACACGGATCTGCCCCCCCCCCCCACACGGATCTGACCCCCACACACAGATCTGACCCCCCCACACGGATCTGCCCCCCACACACAGATCTAACCCCCCCACACGGATCTGCCCCCCACACACAGATCTAACCCCCCCACACAGATCTGCCCCCCACACACAGATCTAACCCCCCCACACTGATCTGCCCCCCACTCACAGATCTAACCCCCCCACACGGATCTGCCCCCCACACACAGATCTAACCCCCCCACACGGATCTGCCCCTCCCCCCCCCCCCCCCCCCCACACACAGAACTAACCCCCCACACGGATCTGCCCCCCACACGGATCTGCCCCCCACAACCAGATCTAACCCCCCCACACGGATCTAACCCCCCACACACAGATCTAACCCCCCCACACACAGATCTAACCCCCCACACGGGCCCCCCACACGGATCTGACCCCCACAAACAGAACTAACCCCTCACACGGATCTGACCCCCACAAACAGAACTAACCCCCTCACACGGATCTGACCCCCACACACAGAACTAACCCCTCACACGGATCTGACCCCCACACACAGATCTAACCCCTCACACGGATCTGACACCCCCACAAACAGAACTAACCCCTCACACGGATCTGACCCCCATACACAGAACTAACCCCCTCACACGGATCTGACCCTCACACACAGAACTAACCCCTCACACAGATCTGCCCCCCCCCCCCACACAGAACTAACCCCTCACACGGATCTGACCCCCACACACAGAACTAACCCCTCACACGGATCTGACCCCCACACGGATCTGCCCCCCACAACCAGAACTAACCCCCCACTCGGATCTGACCCCCCCCCCCCCACACACAGAGTTGATAATTTGGTCTCCCGGGAAGCTTTGCTGCTGCTTGGTGTCACCTCTACATGCCTCTGTTGTGATAAGCCTTAGCGTGTCACCTGTACATGCCTCCATTTGTGATAAGCCTTAGCGTGTCACCTGTACATGCCTCTGTATGTGATAAGCCTTAGCGTGTCACCTGTACATGCCTCCATTTGTGATAAGCCTTAGCATGTCACCGCTACACGCCTCTGTTTGTGATAAGCCGTAATGTGTCACCTGTACATGCCTCCATTTGTGTAATAAGCCTTAGCGTGTCACCTGTACATGCCTCTGTATGTGATAAGCCTTAGCGTGTCACCTGTACATGCCTCCATTTGTGATAAGCCTTAGCGTGTCACCTCTACATGCCTCCATTTGTGATAAGCCTTAGCGTGTCACCTCTACATGCCTCCATTTGTGATAAGCCTTAGCGTGTTCCCTCTCCACGTCTGTTTGTGATAAGCCTTAGCGTGTCATGTGTATGTGTCTCCGTTTGTCTAAGCCCTAGTGTGTCACATCTACACGCCTCCGTTAGTGATAAGCCCCCCTGTGTGACCTGTGCAGGTGTCCAGGTGAATGAGACAGGCCCTGAGCCACCCTGCTGTAGAAGCAGCAGTGAGGGACTCTGACCTGGAGTTAAAGAGGCCGGTGTCCCACAGGGAGGATGCAGGTGTCTGCTGAATCCCCCGGACCAGATGGGGTCAGGTGCTTTATTTAAAATGCTTTGTCCCTTCCTCAGGCACAGGAGACAAGGAGCTGTAGCAGAATGTGAGAGGGGGAGGGGGGGGTTTATTAATTTAAAGAATTTTATTCTTGATTCCCTCAGATCGGAATCAAAGTGCCCCGCTTCAACTTTTCAGCTAGCGGGTAATTCTCTCTGCCCTGTGGCTGTTTCACTCATCTACCCCCCCATCCCCCCCCCGTCACAGCACAGCTGGGAGGGTCAGCAGTGACAAACCAGACTCCGCAGGGTGGAAACCCATTAAAGCCCCACCCGTCTGGCGGCTGCGGAGCTGTATGGGTCCAAGCTGAGATCTACGGCGACACAGCGGCTCCGCTGTTTATTTCGCTAATCTACAGGAACCCCATGGGCTGCTCTGTGCTCTCAGTACTGACTCTTCTGTCCTCCGCTAAGGCATTTCACAAGTGTTCCGATTGGACAGATCAGTATGAATATCCATGAAGGGGTGTGGCTGAAGCCCGTCTGTCGGGTGCTGAGCTCTGCGATTGGTGCGTTCAGGCAGGCACGCGGTGAGCGGCAGTAATTCACGCTAGTCTCTAGTTTTAGGTGCTAATCTCTGTGCCTTATTGATAAAGGAGGAAAGCTCTGTTGTGTGGAAATCTGTTAAGCTGTGGATTGGTAAAAACATCAATACAGGGAATAGCTTTTTGGCAGGCTGATGACTAACTGATGCTGAACTCAGTCTCCTGCTCTTGATGTGTTAATGTGAGCTCATTACTGAATGCGGGGGGCAGAGAAGAGCCCTGCCCACCGCAAACCCCCCCCCAAAAAAAAAAAATCCTATACTTTCCTGCAACCACATGGTTTTCTACCAAAGACAGGAATATGCTGTGTGACTGATTAATGCTTTATGGATCATATACCTCCACAGTACACAGTACACTTTGTGCCATGAAATTCCAGTGTAAAAAAATAAATAAAAATAAAATAAGGACTTTACTTGTGCACCAAATATCCCGATTTTGCTCAAGAACAGATCCTTCGGTTGCATTTCTCTTCATGATTGATAATGTTAGTCTGTTTGGACCGGAAAAATCTGGCTAGATTATAAAAATAATTTGCCCAGTCCTCAGAGTTTTGTCTGACAATAATTGTTCCTTACCCTTCTTTTAAAAAAAAAACAAATCTTTGAATGATTATTATAATTGTCTAACATTATAAGTTGAGCACGACCATTGCTGTAATTGTGGAAATGCTGTAATATAAGAAATTTAAAATATCAGACTGGCTTCAGCCCAACCCCTGAAGGATGGTGACCCTTGTGGTCACGTTAACTTGGGGGCTTGGGGGGAATTGTAGAAGATTGCTACAAATTACAGTGAGTGCTTTTGAAAGAGGCACCTGTGCAATTTGTTGAGCTAGAGGGGTATTTACTACAAGTAATTATGCAAATGAACCGGTCGCAAAATACATGTTTAAACATTGTTGCTGCTATTGAAACCACAGCTTTCGGGTGTCCTTTTCAGTACTTACCAACATGGCGCTGAAAGAATCCAACCCTGAAATGCAGTGATCTACAGAGGAACGCAGGATCAGAAACAGCATTCCACCTCCAGGGACAGACGAAGGAAACTTTAACATTAGTGTGTAAATCTCCCCTGACACGGTACTCCATGCACAAGATTAGTATTATTTATATGAATACAGGAGAAGATAGGCGTGTTTATTCTGGCCGGGGTGTGGACCCTACACAAGTTTAATTCCTTTAGTTTAGGGCATCTCCACAGCCACAGCAGAGGGAGTAGGGGGAGGGGTCACGCTTGCGTATTCTGCCGAAGAGCACTTTAAAGCAGAATCCAAAAATAAATGAAAAAAGACAAAGAGAAAGAAAAAGAGATGACATCTATTCTTGTGGGCTAATAGCTGGCTGTGAGGCCAGCGCTCCTGCCTCCAGCTGGGAACTCATCCTCAGATGCTGTTCCAGGCGGAGGGGACCGCTTAATTACGAGAAAGTTGCCCAAACTCTTACCGCCGCATCCCCAACCGTGGGCGTGAAATAATGGCCACCTCTCCCACAGGGCTCGGCAGAGCTGCAATCAAAGGCATGCAGAGAGTGAGGCGGTGCGTGGCGTAAGCGCGCCTCTCCCCCGCCGCCCGATTGGCTCTCCCCAGGCTGCCGGGGTTCGGAGGGCAGAGTGCCAATCTTGGCCGTCGGAGACGCTTCCCAGAAATCTCTGCCCTTGGGGCCCAGCGGCGACCTCAGTAGCAGGGCGCTCTCACGGTATCGAGCGCGTTTCATTGGAGCACAATATTAATTTTAGGATTTCTTGGAGGAGGAGTGTGTGTTGTGTGAAAAAAAAAACCCGGAAAATGCAAATCATCTCCGACTCTCAACATCACATTAATTATAATGGATTTAAATTTAGAATAAGAAAGAAGAGGCTCTTTAGTGTACGACAGGAGGTGAGAATTGCATTTAAAGGTAGTTTTCCCTCTAATTTCTCTTGTTCCTGTTGTGTCATTTAACAGAATAGCCACCGTGTGCAGCTGGTTTCCTTCTTATTTTGCGGATGTAATGTGCTTAGTCCTTACCTTTGTGCATTTCTCTCTGAATAGTTTGAATTTCATAAAGAGAAAGTAAAAAGGAGCCAATGTGAAACCACACAGTACTACAGGAGAGCTGTACTCATTATCACACACACACACGCTCACCGCAAACACACACACACACACACACAAACAGAGACACACACTCCTCCCCCTTGGGACATGAGCTACAAATGGTCCAAGTGTAGGGTTTGTGCAGGAGCAGCATGCAGAGATAATAACCATAAATGCCCTCTCTCCAAAAAGAGCATTCAATTAGCTCTCAAGTTCAGCTGTGGATGCCCTAAAGACGAAGTATTCGCTGTCCATGGTCCTGCAGGCTTGCCTCCATTTCAGAAATAGCCAGAAGCTCAGACTCTGGCCAAAGAGCTCTGTATTTATTATGTATGGCCAGTATTAATTATGCAAGTTAGCTTTGAGAGAAAGAACAGCACAGTGACAATTTTATAGTTTTATTTGTTTGCTTACTTAGTAAACTTTATTTTATCATCAGGAAGATAATAGGTCACAATTTGCATTACATGCAGGCATTTAGGAGAAGCCGCATAGGTTACTAAGTGACTTTCACGGCTGATATTTACATACAATCCATTTACACAGCAGGAAATTTATTGAAACAATTTAGGTTAAGTACCTTGCTCAAGAGCCTGAAGTTAATTTTAGATGTGTGTGATGTGATGTAAGGCAGAGCCCTGACTGCACCCCATCAGAACCATGCACCCCACCCTCCCTCCAATTCCTTGGGCACAGGGGTGCTACAACACCATGGACAGCATCCATTTCCACTGAGCTTTGATATTTGACAGCTCTTCTTGCACAGCTGACATTTCCTGGTTTGTGAATTGATGGCCATCGGCACTGCTTAATCTGTGCATCCATAGACTGGAATAAAACCTACACTGTGGGTTACCCCCTCAGCAGACAGCAAGAGGCCCAGAGAGCTGTCTGTCCCTGAGAATTATAGAACTATGTGGTATTTTATTCTGAATGGGAAGTCAGATTATTTTCAACCTTGTCACAAGTGAGCTACTCACTGTCTAAACAAGTATTTTTTTTATTTATTTGAAACTCATTTATTAATTAAACCCTCATCCCATCACCCCCCACCACCACCACACACACACACACACACACACACACACACACACACACACATACACACCCACACACACACACGCACACACACACACCACACGCACATCCCTCTCTTTCTCTCCATCTACACTCTTCTCCTCGATAATCTCCAGTGAGGATGTCCAGAGTACAGGAATGTTATTCTTTGTGTAACACAAGTTTAAAAGCTCTCTCAGAATCTAGCCAATCCAGGCCCGGGGGCACCAAATCAATGTCACTCTGGGGTCATGGAGCCGGTGGCTGGTGTTCGGTGCTCAGCCCGTGAAATACTGTGCTTTTAATTACACTTTCCAATCTGACACAAGCAGAGAGAGGGAATGAGACACAGAGAGAGAGAAAGAGAGAGAGAGAGAGAGAGAGGGAGAGAGGAGGAGGGAGAGAAAGAGAGAGAGGGGAAGGGAGAGCCAGAGAAAGAGAGAGGGGAAGGGAGAGAGAGAGAGAGAGAGAGAGAAAGAGAGAGGGGAGATGCCGTTTTTATGGTCGTCGGTCTGCCTGCACTGGAAGGTTGTTATTTTTATATCAAAGCAGCGCTGTTATTGATAGCTCAGCCACAGTGAAATGGATGTTAGTGCGCATTATCTTTCATTACTACATTGCACAGAGGATTGAGATTATTATGATGTATGTACCCTCCCTGGACATGTTTGACTGATTGTCTGTCTGGGTGTCTGCAAGAGAGGGGGGGGGGGGGGTTGAAGCGATTGCTTATCTCTGTCTCGGTCTGTCAGCGCACCGCAGTTTGTTTGTGCGCGAGTGGTTTTCGGACGGACAAAACACAACAAAAGATGACAAAGAGGCACAGGTGTTCATGGCGAAGAACAGATCAGTAACGCCGGCTTGGCAGATGCTCCGTGTGCTTGTTCTAATTAATGGAGCCTTAGAAAGGTCTACAGAAGGCTACATTGCCTTATCGTACACTGTCATTTATCTGAGCTCCAATGCTAAGATTGAGTAGCATTCCCCTTCATTGCTCTAAGGAACCTATTCAGCCCTTCTCTCCTGCCTTTCTCTCAGAGCTACAAGCTACTACAATCCTGCTCTTAAAAGCCCCTGGTTTGTACTGAAGATTAGCCCCGCCCCCCAAGATCTCACAATGCGCTGCTTTGTTTTGGGCTTTCAATCCATTATTAACAGATCTCATGTAAACAGAAAGACGTCCACGGTTGTTATACCTTTGAGCTCAGTTAGTAACCTCTGTTGAGAAGAGAAATGAATAAACCTGCAAAACATTACAAACGTACAGATCCATATGGCAAATTATGCCACATAAGGGCACTTGTTAGGCAAATGAATTACGTCCTGTAGTGCATTTCTGGGGAAACTGGAAAAATGTGTACAGATGTTATAGTCCCTCTCGATTCACACAGACTCATTCAGTGCAGCAAACAGAAGGCACGGCTGAATAGTACATCACTGCCATCTAAACGTAGGATGAAAAACACTTTTCTTTCTTTTCAATAAATCTAGCACCCAAGGTCTATGTGACCAAAACGGTGCACTTATTAAATTACTTTTTGCAAGTATCTCACAGTGTGCAGGAGTGCCTTTAGTACTTTTTTATAAATATGAATTTGGCATCCAACGCGGGCTGCGCGTGTCCAATTGCCACCCCACTTTGGAATGGCCAATCGTCTGCAACCGCAGCCGTGTACATTGCGCGAACCCCGCTGAGTGTAGACAATGCACACGGAACCTCTCCCATTCCCATTCCCCATTGCAATTTGCGCATCGCCCTACTGGCAATGGCACGGTCCGGATTTGATCCGAGGCCGTGAGGCACATCCAGGCACCACACTGTGGTGCCTTCGCCGAATGAGCCACCCAGCAACTCCAGGATAAAAAGCACCTTCTGGGTGTTATGTACACTTCCTGTGTTGTGGAGCTTTTTCTTGCTCTAGAGCGATCTAGCGTGAGCCAAACACACGCGCATGAGCTGAAAGCATTTGCATGTGCATGATCTGAACATGTGTGCATGAGCTGGACACGCGTACATGTGTGTAAAGCAGACTTCACTGGCTTCTCTTTTCCATTCCTTTTGGGGGTGGGGGGTGGTTGGCCTGGTTGAAAGTGCCAGTTGCCTCAAACTGAGAGGGGGGGGGGGCCCTCTTCCTCAATATTTTTCTGTTTTGCTTTTTGTAGCAGCCAGTTTCTGGTCATTTAATTCTATTGTGATGTCACAAAAGTACAGGAAAAACATGCCTTGTGAGAGCACAGCGCCTCAATCAGGAAATTGAGTCACATGGGCGAGTCTAAGTGGCAAATATTCATTGTGTAGGAATTAATCACCTTGTCAAGGGATGCTTTATTAGGATTGAACAAAAAAATAGATAACAGCATGTGCTACGTTTCTGACAAAACATATTGCAATTTACCGGGATCTAGGTCTTGTAGTTAACTCCATAGCAAAAAAGGTCTCTAGTCCAGTGAGCACATATTTTAACATATGCCATTTTCCACCACAAAGAAATCAGATTATATATATTTGTCTCCATGTAATTGTTCAAAAAATAAACTGCCTTTTAAAAACCAATAATAGGCACCTTTTAGTTTTAACCAGCAGGTCATCTTTCAGGAAATTTTGAGATGCCATTTTCTATCCAGGGAAACTGATGTAGGTGTGATAACTGCACTTAGATGAGTATGCGACCAATGTGAATGCTCAAAGGAACTGAAATAAATCACATGGTACAGTCCTTTTCCACATGGTACAATCCTTTTCCGCATGGTACAGTCCTTTTCTGCATGGTACAGTCCTTTTTCATATGGTACAGTCCTTTTCCACATGGTACAGTCCTTTTCCGCATGGTACAGTCCTTTTTCACATGGTACAGTCCTTTTTCACATGGTACAGTCCTTTTCCGCATGGTACAGTCCTATTCCACATGGTACAGTCCTTTTCCGCATGGTACAGTCCTTTTGCACATGGTACAGTCCTTTTTCATATGGCACAGTCATTTTTCACATGGCTAAGTCCTTTTCCGCATGGTACAGTCCTTTTTCACATGGTACAGTCCTTTTCCACATGGTACAGTCCTTTTCCGCATAGTACAGTCCTTTTTCACATGGTACAGTCATTTTCCGCATGGTACAGTCCTTTTCCACATGTTACAGTTCTTTTCCCATGGTACAGTCCTTTTTCACATGGCACAGTAATTTTTGCTCATGGTACAGTCCTTTTTTCACATGGCTAAGTCCTTTTTCAGGTGCAGTGGTTAGCACTGTCGCCTCACAGCAAGAAGGCACCGAGTTCGAATCCCGGCTGAGGGCCTTTCTGTGTGGAGTTTGCATGTTCTCCCCGTGTCCATGTGGGTTTCCTCCGGGTACTCTGGTTTCCTCCCACAGTCCAAAGACATGCAGGTTAGGCTAATTGGAGACTCTAAATTGACCATAGGTATGAGTGTGTGAGTGAATGGTGTGTGTGCCCTGTGATGGATTGGCAGCCTGTCCAGGGTGTATTCCTGCCTCTCGCCCAATGCATGCTGGGATAGGCTCCAGCACCCGCCGCGACCCTGACCAGGAATAAGCTGGTTAGATAATGGATGGAATTCCCTTTTTCACACGGCACAGTCCTTTTTCACATGGCACAGTCATTTTTCACATGGCTAAGACCTTTTCCGCATGGTACAGTCCTTTTTCGCACGGTACAGTCCTCTTTCACATGGTACAGTCCTTTTTCACATGGTACAGTCCTTTTTCACATGAAGGACTTAAACCTCCTGGCAGCCCAGATGTGGGTGTAACTGTTAATTACTGCAACCGGATAGCGGATTTGAGAGGAATACGGAAGCAATTACGATAATTCATGGGGAGAAATTACCTCTTCATCACTATGGAACTCGTTTTCCAGCGCCATGCCAGAGATCAGAAAATGTCATTTTTTGAGTGTGTGTAGAATGGCTTTGGAGCACATCTCTGTGCAAGAGCTATGCTGGGCCCATGGGCGTGGTCACCCAAGACTTCCACAGTCCCCTAAAGTCCCTTTAAGTCCCTGCATTGGGAATACTCAACAGCGCTGCACTTTGGCTGGAGCTGCCAACTTGGCGCAAATGGATCTTTTCCCACGAGACAATGATCCCAGGCGCACCTCAGTTTTGATGTTTACAGAATATAATTATACATAACTGCAGTATCAATAGAGTTTCATTAGACTTATAAGGATTCAGAAGAGATATAATAATGAATAATCCCCAAGTCAGAAACCAACAGGCAATAGATGCATATCTAACACTCTATATAAATGTAAATTAGACATCTATAATGCTACAGATCTATCACTGGGGGTCTCCCAACACATATTATATAATTGGTTTCTATTGTAATTCTTTTCCGGGGTATTAGCACACTCTTGTTGCTCAGGAGTCAACACTCAGAGGGAGAAGAATTGAAACGTTGGCCTGAATCGTGCTGGATCGTATCGGCATGTTGTTTAAAGAGTGTTCTCCTCCACTGTGGCACGGCACCTGCGGATGACGCTTGGAAACGTGTGCGTCTCCACATATAGCACGTGCCCGCCCCCACAAACGGCGCCGCTCACGGACAGTCATACGAAGAGCCAATGGCAGCATAAGGATGCTCGGAGTGGCACAATGAGCAGATGGTAGCAGCGTAGAGCTCTCCTGCTCTCTAACTCTAAGTATGAGTCAGGCTTGCCCTCCCGTTTCAGGATATAAACTCAACTCTATTTCACAGAAATTTTAAAAAGCTTTTCATGCTTATAAAATCTGCGTGTGTGCGTGCGCGTGTGTGTGTGTGTGTGTGTGGTGCTTGCATGTGTGTGTGTCTGTGTGAGTGTGCTCAGTGCATTTGCCAGTATGCATTTGAGCAAGTGTGCTTAAGCAAGTGTCTTACACATAAAAGAGGGGAAACAATGAATAAAACTGAATAAAATGCATCTTAATTTCATGGGCAGAGTAATTTCACTTCTGCTGAATTGGACACTTTTGCTTTGCCGTACAAGGGCAGTGGAGGCTCAGGGACTGTGGTTTAGGATGTATCCCGTGTAGCTTTTCCTCATAAAAGGCCAATTCCCGTCATTTCTTCTCATTTATTTATGAGGGAGGTAAAGCGCTTCGTAGCGGCGTTCTCCCTGAACTGTCACTCTCTCTTTATTAGCAACGCCATAAACAATCAGCAAATGTAGGTCACCCCGCTTTAATAATCTCACACCGGCCGCCATGATTTATTAATAACTTCCAGGCTGTTCTAAATGCCTTATTGCTATGACTCCTCGCCCTGACGCCTCAGTTTTTTTAACTGACAAGTAATATTACTGGAGGAAGGATGTCAAATTCACATTGATTGTGCGTGCGTGTGTGTGTGTGTGTGTGTGTGTGTGGGTGTGTGTGTTTGTATAAGCTTTCAAAATCCAGAATTCAAAGAAAGCTGTCCACAGAATAAATTTTTCACTTCTGTATTTGTTAAAAGGAAGGCAATGGCCTTGGTTAATTCTGTACTAGCAGTTCTAGTACTTTTTGTCCACTCACCTGTGGATTCAAATTAGTACTTATCCTCACCTGCGCATAGTGAAGAAAACACATGGGAACAAACATACTTTTTGGTTATCACTGAACATTATGTTCTTTGTAAGAAAGAAAATGCCATTCATTAATTTAATTGTGAGCCAAGTGATGAATTCTGATTTAAATTAATGTTTCAGTGAAGCCAGACTGAATAAAACTCAAATTAACTCTCATCAGAGGATGAAAGGTCATTGCACATGGCCATTTATTTTCTACCGACTAGAAACAAAAAAAAATCCACTGAAGATATTTTACCGTTTTAGCACTGAGTTGTACACATCATTACTGGCTTTTGGCTTGGCACTGAGCTGTACACATCATCACTGGCCTTTGGTATAGCACTGAGTTGTACACATCATCACTGGCTTTTAGCTCAGCACCGAGTTGTACACATCATCACTGGCTTTTAGCTTAGCACCAAGTTGTACACATCATCACTGGCTTTTAGCTTAGCACCAAGTTGTACACATCATCACTGGCTTTTAGCTCAGCAACGAGTTGTACACATCATCACTGGCTTTTAGCTCAGCACCGAGTTGTACACATCATCACTGGCTTTTAGCTTAGCACCAAGTTGTACACATCATCACTGGCTTTTAGCTTAGCACCGAGTTGTACACATCATCACTGGCTTTTAGCTTAGCACCAAGTTGTAGACATCATCACTGGCTTTTAGCTTAGCACCGGGTTGTACACATCATCACTGGCTTTTAGCTTAGCACCGGGTTGTACACATCATCACTGGCTTTTAGCTTAGCACCGAGTTGTACACATCATCACTGGCTTTTAGCTTAGCACCGGGTTGTACACATCATCACTGGCTTTTAGCTTAGCACTGAGTTGTACACATCATCACTCGCTTTTAGCTTAGCACCGAGTTGTACACATCATCACTGGCTTTTAGCTTAGCACTGAGTTGTACACACCATCACTGGCCTTTGGGTTAGCACTGAGTTGTACACATCATCACTCGCTTTTAGCTTAGCACCGAGTTGTACACATCATCACTGGCTTTTAGATTAGCACTGAGTTATACACACCATCACTGGCCTTTGGGTTAGCACCGAGTTGTAGACATCATCACTGGCTTTTAGCTCAGCACCGAGTTGTACACATCATCACTGGCTTTTAGCTTAGCACCAAGTTGTACACATCATCACTGGCTTTTAGCTTAGCACCAAGTTGTACACATCATCACTGGCTTTTAGCTCAGCACCGAGTTGTACACATCATCACTGGCTTTTAGCTCAGCACCGAGTTGTACACATTATCACTGGCTTTTAGCTTAGCACCAAGTTGTACACATCATCACTGGCTTTTAGCTTAGCACCGAGTTGTACACATCATCACTGGCTTTTAGCTTAGCACCAAGTTGTAGACATCATCACTGGCTTTTAGCTTAGCACCGGGTTGTACACATCATCACTGGCTTTTAGCTTAGCACCGAGTTGTACACATCATCACTGGCTTTTAGCTTAGCACCGGGTTGTACACATCATCACTGGCTTTTAGCTTAGCACTGAGTTGTACACATCATCACTCGCTTTTAGCTTAGCACCGAGTTGTACACATCATCACTGGCTTTTAGCTTAGCACTGAGTTATACACACCATCACTGGCCTTTGGGTTAGCACTGAGTTGTACACATCATCACTCGCTTTTAGCTTAGCACCGAGTTGTACACATCATCACTGGCTTTTAGATTAGCACTGAGTTATACACACCATCACTGGCCTTTGGGTTAGCACCGAGTTGTACACATCATCACTCGCTTTTAGCTTAGCACCGAGTTGTACACATCATCACTGGCTTTTAGCTTAGCACTGAGTTGTACACATCATCACTCGCTTTTAGCTTAGCACGGAGTTGTACACATCATCACTGGCTTTTAGCTTAGCACTGTGTTATACACACCATCACTGGCCTTTGGGTTAGCACCGAGTTGTACACATCGTCACTGGCCTTTGGGAATAGCACTGAGTTGTACACATCATCACTGGCCTTTGGGTTAGCACTGAGTTGTACACATCGTCACTGGCCTTTGGGTATAGCACTGAGTTGTACACATCATCACTGGCCTTTGGGTATAGCACTGAGTTGTACACATCATCACTGGCCTTTGGGTTAGCGCCGAGTTGTACACATCCTCACTGGTTTTTGGTATAGCACCGAGTTGTACACATCACACGCCATCACTGGTTTTTGGTATAGCACCGAATTGTACACATCATCACTGGCCTTTGGGTATAGCACTGAGTTGTACACATCATCACTGGCCTTTGGGTATAGCACTGAGTTGTACACATCATCACTGGCCTTTGGGTATAGCACTGAGTTGTACACATCGTCACTGGCCTTTGGGTTAGCACCGAGTTGTATACATCATCACTGGTTTTTGGTATAGCACCGAGTTGTACACATCATCACTGGCCTTTGGGTATAGCACCGAGTTGTACACATCATCACTGGCTTTTGAGCGCATGCATGGTGTGAATGTGTTTCTTCAGCAGCACTTCCTGTATTGGTAGCATAGCTGTTTCTACAGAACCGCCGAGGATACTCAGCTCTGCATTTCTAACATTAATGTGCCTCCAGTTGAAGCGTAAATACTTCAATTTGTCCAGTTTAATCATCTGAAGATCAGAACTGCATCCACGGACGTTCTGCACCGCAATAGAGCCCTGGAGCCTCCTGTAGTTACGAAGCACAGGCCAGTAGGAACACGGGAGCTGAGTATCTTGTTGCTGTATACAATCTGTGGTGTAACCAGAGATTATAAACTGGAGAAGAAAAAAGGCTGATTTTCCTGAAAGTTCATGTAAAATATGAAACTTCTCAGTGAAGTAGGTCAGCAGCCATGAGGACTCACGCTGTGTGGGTGAATATTTTTCTCCCCCAGAACAGCCTCAACAATCCACTTTCTAGCGCTGCCCTCCTCCGCTTGTCCGTAGACCAATCAGATGATGAGAAGGCTGGAGGTGTCTTTCAGGTGGGTAAAATGATGACTGGAGATACCACACAGTCAGACGGTGAGCCGCTGTAGTCCTTTCGCACACAGTTTCTGAAAGGCAAAACGCACATTTATACATTTGAAATGGTTTGTGCATGCTCAGGCTGAAGTTGACTTGGGCCAAGGCCCATGGCACTTATTCATTCCACCTTTGCAAAATATCTGTGAGACTACATTTAAGTCAAGAGCAGTTAACCCTTAAGAGATTAGTTAGAATCCCTGTGTAGAGAACTAGGGAGGAGAAGGGGAGGAGTCAGTGTGTGGAATTCTCTCTTAATATCCTAAGCAGTCAGTCCGTCCAACGCCTTTGGTTTTATTTTAGCGGCTGACCTTCCTTAACGCCGCACAGCAGCGCTCTTAAGCTGCGCAGCACACTCAGGATGTGTGGGAGGCTTCACAATGAGAACTTATAAATCTCCACTTTGTCAAAATGGGTACATGTAACCTTTGCATTTGACTTTTCATGTAACCTGCCTTGGGCAAGCGTGATCGACCGGCGTTCTGGAGGAGAATGTGCGTGTGTAGGCTGGATTCACCGCTGAAAAGAAAGTTATCATAGCGAAAAAAGAAGAAAAAAAAGTCTATTCTCATGTCCAACACACAAAGGTTTGCGCAGAGGAGAAGCGCCTTAAATCTGCAGGAGACACGGAGTAACAGCCTCCAGCAATTCCATAGCAACGGAGAAGGAACACAGCAAACGCAGCCTACATTGTTACTGCCCTTACAAGGGACTCGCACACACACCTGGTATGCGGCTTCACCACACACACAGTTACGTGTGTGTGTGTGTGTGTGTGTGTGTGTGCTGGAAAATACTATGTGCCAAAAAGGCTATTAAAAATATCTTTGTCATTTATCAGCGTGACCTTACACTCAAAATATGAGAAATATCTAGGCTTTAATTTAGGTAAAATTATTCAAAGGAAATAAATTCTTCATGAAAAAAAAACATGTGTCTCGATTAAAAGTTACAAACAAAACCTAATTATATATAAAGTATATTCCCATTCATATTTTACTTTTTTTAAGCACACCTGAATCTGAAATTTCTCCAAGGATCACAGTTTGAGAATTGTAGAACTTGGTTGCATCCTGGGGTCATCAAGTCTTTAAAGGTACAGACACCACCACAATGACAACAAGGGCTATTTAGAAGTTTTGCTAGAAGAAAGCCTCTGGTGTCATCATATCACAAACATAAGCGCCTGGATTTTGTTAAATGTTATCAGAATTTAGATTGGAATCGAGTGCCATGGTCAGACAAGACGAAAATGACCTTTTTGATAATAAATCCCAAAGGTGGGTTTGGCATAATAAAAAAGACCCTTGACCCCATTGTGAAGTATGGTGGTGGATCTGTGATGTTGTGGGGCTATTTTTCCTCCAAAGGCCCTGGGCACCTTTTAGGACACATGGCATCATGGACGTAATCAAATACCAGGAGGTTTTAGACCAAAATCTGGCTGCCTCTGCCAGGATAAAAGTGGGTCATGGTTGGATCTTCAGGCAGAACAGTGATCCAAAGCATATCTCAAAATCTACACAAAAATGGTTCATTGACCACAGAATCAAGGTTTTGCAATGGCTATCCCAGTCTCCTGACCTGAGCCACATTGAAAACCTGCAGGGGTGAGCTGAAGAGGAGAGTACACAAGTGAGAACCAAGGATTCTGAAGGATCTGGAGAGATTATGTATGGAAGAATGGGGTGTGTCCCAATACTCTAAAAATGCACCCTCCTTTCCTCTACTACCACCTCCTCTACTCCATTCCCTGGAAACGGATTCTTTGTGTTTTAATCTAATGTTGCTGATTACATTAATTACATATTAATGGTTACATATTAATTAATTAACATTGTATACTGTACAGGCAAATACTTGTACTTGAAACATACAGGCTATTTTGCATACTCCCTTGTAGGAGATGAGTGGAGGAGAGGAGTGGAGGAAAGGAGGTGAAGAGTGAAGAATATTGGGATGCACCCATGGTCTCAAATCCCTTGCTGTGTTCACCAACCTTACCAAACATTACAGGAGAGGTGTTGTTATCTTGGTAAAACGAGGGCATACAAAGTATTAAATACAAGCATACCAATTGTTGTGATACACATTACATTACATTCATTTAGCAGACGCTTTTATCCAAAGCGACGTACAATTAATGCATACAGAGACATCATCAAGATCACTACAGAACAGACAAGACAAAGCACATCCCTCCCATAATACACATCAATTGGTATGCTTGTGATACACACGATTTTTTTTCTTCAAAAATCAATTGTATCACAAATTAAACTGTATAATTTTCTCATTTTTCGGAGCATAGAAGACATTTGATAAACAAACTGAATTTATTCCTGCACTTTTTTGCTCATAATAATTGAGGTGGGAACTGTATACAAACACACGGATGCACACACACAACCACACACACACACACATGGATGTGCACGCACAACCACACACACACAAACACACACACGTGACCGTGCGCAAGGAAAATGACCCATAATCACAGAGCCCGAGGCTTGGTGGACCCATCAGAAACTTCCACCACAAACCTGCAATCATCACGACCATCAACTACATCTCAGCACATAAAGGGAGTAAACGGCCATCACTCTCTGCCCACGCACTGAGCTTTACTTTACCATGAACGGCTGGAAAAACCTGATGAGAGCGACGTGGAGATCATGTGTGAGAACAAAGCCCTTTGAATGATACAAACCAAACGGACCAAGAAAGCAGACACATAAGTCAATCAATGACTCTAAAAAAAAAAAAGTGAGCTCAACAAGGCGTTTGTCCTCCAAAATGAGCCTGTGTTATTCTCCAAGGTTAGTAATTTCCTGTTATTCTCGGCACATCCTCCACGTGGTGGGGGAGGAGGGGGTGGGAGGAGAGGGGGGGGGGGGGGGGTGGGGGGGACAAAAACACAAAGACAAAAGAATAATGTTTCACTTCATTTGCCAGCCTTGTTAGTGGAAAGATCTTGAGATTTGACGACCTGTGTAAAAATGCATTTAAGCCACCGCGAGGTTGCCAAGTGCTATATCTTATGGAAGCATTCGGATGAATTTCTCAATAACTATTGCATGTATCTGACATTATTATTCACAGCTTAACATCATTTTAATTATTGTACCCGACTTTATGGTTGTTCTCTTGCTTTAACGATCCTGTTCCTATGGCGCTCTCTCTCTCCGCCAATCAGTTTTCCCACAATGCACTGAGAAAATGAAATCCCTCGCTTCCCCACGCGCACCTTCAGTGCAGATCTCAGTGTTTTTTTTTAGGAGAAAATCACAAGGTACTCATGATTTATGGCCATTAGTGTCTCTCATCTGTCACCAGGTGTACTTGTGAGGACATGACAAACGGCAAATGTCCCTTAAAATGAAGCAGAGAGCTGAACACGGAGATAATGTGGAGACAGTTCTCTTCTGGGTGAAAGTAAATGATCTGTGATCAAGCCGGCTGTCAGCCGAATAACAAAATACATCAAATCTCCTCATTGATAACAAGGTATCGACCCGCTCAATCTCTGTGTGCAAACAATACTGATGGGAGCAGCATTATGTGGCCCAAGCACCGGGGGCAAACACGCTCGCCTCAATCGATTTTCCGTCAGTTGCATATTTCTACCCCCCTAAAAAAAAAAAGAAAAAGATATCATTTGTTACACGCGCGAGGGAAACCCGCGCGACACCGAAATACAGGATGATGGGATTTGGCGGGATTTGGGGGAATGACGGTATTTGTAAGAGGTGAGTCGCTCCTTACAGGGGTTTGGGACGCGCTCAACCAGAGAGCCAGAGATTGGGAAAGCGGAGTTAATGGAAAAACTGCCGTTAAACGGGCCTCTAGAGAGAGCCGCCATCCTCGGGTGCTTTCCCATGGCACCTTGCAGCAAATGACTCTTGACCCTTGCAGAACACATCAGGCCTTATTATGGCTCTTAAAGCTTGTGGTATACAGTGCGTTATTATGAGCGTCAAGCTGTCCTTGTGAAATCCTAAACCAGAGGCGCCAACATGAGTGCATTTTGATTACTCATACAATTTATTCTATTCTATTTTAATGGTTCCATACCGTTTACATGGCCCAGATGGAGAGCATACAGACAGAATGCAGTCCTGGAGGGTATTTCACAAAGCAGGATTAGCGAGTTAGCTGGACAACTGCACTGAGTAAAACTTGGAACAGCTCTTTTTACTTCAGTCCATGTTCAAGATTTGGGAGTATTCCGGGTTTTACTCAGTGCAGTTATCAAGCTAATTCGGTAATCCTGCTTAGTGATATCCTCCTCCTCCTCCAGTCCCCCCCGGAGGGCCGCAGTGTCTGCTGGTTTTCAGCACCAGCGATTCATTTGTTGTTGTCGATTGGCTAAAGAGTCCACACACCTTGTTCTCAAGGTCTTAATTGGCTGCTGATTGAAAGGAAACCACAAATACCTGCTGGTACTGTGGCCCTCCAGGACGTGAGTTAAACAGTTTTAATTGATCTACTTAACAGTGGCTGCTTGATTGATTGCAGCTCTGGGGGCCACAGGGGTGTGCCTAAAGCCTCATATTCCAGGTATTGCACAGAGAAGCAGAATTTCTGCATAATTTAATGAGTTAGACGTTTATATACAGTACAGCCACAACAGCGATGTGCAGCAGGAGCTATTTCACAGGGGAATGGGCGGAGCCATCATTCAAGGCCCTTGTCATTCAAAAAGTGGGGTTGAGCAGTTGCATTTCATTCATTCAAAAGGTGATGCATTAAACCACAACAAACTAGGAAAGTGTTTTGAAAGCTCTGACTGAAATCTTCTTTTTTCAATGCAGACATATTCATTTTGCTGATTGATGAACTTGCCAAGTCATGTGATGAAAATATAAAAGCGACTAATTGTGAGTCAACGTTGAGGGAAAGAGCTGATCGGACCCAGGACATATTAACTTTTCACAAGCCTCTTACTCAAAGGCTGAATTGTGTTTTTTATTGCACTTCATGTGTTGTTGAGCTGAAAAAGATCACTGTCCTATTTGATTTAAAAATGATTGTGCTAAACCAGGGTGGCACCTGCTGTACTGCCAGCAGACCCAATTTAAATTGTTTTTGGGACGGAAGGAAATTGATGGTGAATTCAGGAACTCTATTAGTGACCCTCAGCTTGGAGAATCACATATCTCTTTGTTTTATAAATGTCTTGAACTAAATTTCAATTTATTTGTTTGCCACACCACTGAACTGCCTGCAGTCCCCTGAACACAGGATTTATGAATACTGACCTGGTGCAGCTGAGATTGCTGCAGTCCACCTGAACACAGGATTTATGAATACTGACCTGGTGCAGCTGAGATTGCTGTAGTCCCTGAACACAAGATTTACCAATACTGACCTGGTACAGCTGATTTCTGCAGTCCTTTGAACACAGGATTTATGAATACTCACCTGGTGCAGCTGAGATTGCTGCAGTCCCCCTGAACACAGGATTTATGAATACTGACCTGATTCTGCAGTCCATTGAACACAGAATTTATGAATACTTACCTGATCCTGCAGTCTCCTGAACACAGTATTTATGAATACTCACTTGATCCTGCAGTCCACAGAACACGGGATTTATGAATATTGACCTGATCCTGCAGTCTCCTGAACACAGGATTTATGAATACTGACCTGATCCTGCAGTCTCCTGAACACAGGATTTATGAATACTGACCTGATCCTGCAGTCTCCTGAACACAGGATTTATGAATACTGACCTGATGGAGCTCGGGCTCCATTAGGGGGCGTAGTGGCAGAAATTAAACTTTTTCTGGAGGTGGATTGTAGGGGTTCATCATTATCATCATCATCATCATCAACACCTTTATTTATACATGAAAGGTCGACAGAGCAATTCCCTCTTTTCCAGCGAGCCACTGATTACATATATACACAGCAAACCTAGCAAAAGTAGCGAACAAATACAGTGACATTAGGGATTAAATAATATAATCTTTATTTTTTAATAAAGATTAAAAAATAAATAAATAGATAAAACATAATTACAGTATAATCGTATAATACAGTATAATTATATATACAGTATAATAAAAAAAATCACATGATATTGCCGGTGGATTGTAGGGGTCTTTCCAGGTGAAGTACTAGAGGTAAAGAGAGGGGATATCTGAGCTGAGGGAGGGGTGGTATTTTGCAGATGGGGGGGGGTGGTGGTTATATTCATCTTCTCCTGGACTAAATCATTGCTCCCCTCCTCAGCAGCTCGCCATGGTGATTCTCCGCGGTGGGGGGGGTGACCTATTTTCCAGGGGCTCCCTGAGTAACGGGGTTTTCAGGAAGCAGGCAGCGGGAAAACTGCGCTCATTACATAACGTTATTATACACTGGAGCGCCAGCGCTCCGCGTCGCTAACGGCCCGGCGGCGTGTTACACAACGCTCTTTGCCTCGGATGTCGCGGCGAAAGTGCTCCCTACCCGACCGCGTGGAGGCGAACGCCGTCGAAAACCGTCAGCCGACGCGATGCTAACGCTACGAGCGGCTGATGAACGCGCCGCCTCTCTAGCCTTGGCTCTGCACCCAGAGCGGTGGGATCACAGACATTACGCATTCTCATCAACTTTCACAGCTGTCAAATTAGCATTAAATAAACATGCCACAGATCAGGCAAATTGCTGAGCCGAATATGCAGTATGAAACCGTTTTTCTCTGTGTGCGTGTGCGTGTGTGTGTGTGTGTGTGTGTGTGTGTGTGTGTGTGTGTTTGAGTGCATGTCTGTGTATGTGTGTGTGTGTGTGTGTGTGTGTACCGATGTCATGAGATTTACTGGTTAAATAATATAAAATGAAGCCCACACTAACACCGTTAGGGTTCCCAGCTGAATACTTTATTTGCATATAAATGAAAAAGAAGCGTGTTTGAATCCAGGCAGATCTGTGTTGGTGTGACACCTGCCACCTGCCAAACCGGACGCGTGCATGTCTGCGACTACTTGAGACACAAAGGTTCACGGGCTGCTCAAACAGGCCTTTTCTGCACATTAGTAATGCATTAGTTGTATTGTAGTTGAACTGAAGACCATTTTGTTGTTTGAGAGATGATGGCATAAAAGATTTTGATGGCTGTTTTTTGATCTCAGTCCCTCAATGTGGGCAAAGACACCCCCTCCCACACACACTTGACTCCACCCAACTGCACCCTACTCCACCCCACCACCCGCTGAGTTCATTCTCCACTATGAGGACCATCTCACAGCCAGATCTCTGGGTAATTGAGTAAATAAAACTTGGAATGAGAGACGACGAGCCAGTGATCCACCTGCCCCCCCCCTTCATTGCGGCTCAGAGACCGTAAAGGTGCCACCTCCATGCCAGACACTAGCTGCTCAACAAGGGGACGGGTCACAGGGTGATGTCTAAGTACAACCTCAGACACGTCCACCCAGATGGTCAGCGAAACCTGCCAGTTGGGTCCGCAGCGCCTTGGACCAGAGTGAGGGACATCAACTGTCATTTCCTCCAGGCAGGAAAAAAAACGGACCCAGAAATAATTCTGCTTAAGACTCTTTTGAAGCCGTTCCCAAAAGTTAGTTTATGTCTCGATCCCTGTTTGGCGGGAACTCCATGCAGACAAACACTGACATCCTGGCCCGTCGCACCTCACTGAACCTTGTTGACCTGGCTCTAGATGCTCCGTTTTTGGATAAATAACCCCAATATAAAATTAGAATTCCGTCATAGCAACAAGATAAACCCAAAAAATAGCCTGATCTTATGCCAAAAACGCTGTGAAAAGCCCTGCTCACTCAAATGCTAAATATACATGTGAAATTATTGTCTCATTGTACCACGTATTCTACAATGAATATCTACTACTAAATATGAAATAAATATACAATCTTATCATTGGATAGAGATGTTCCTTTCAAAATTCAGTGGTCATTTATTGTCTGGTACAATCCGTTTGAGAAATATACAACACTTTATACTGCTATTACACTATCTGAAACGTCGACTCGTAATACCCCCCATGCCCTGCAAGCCCATCTCATTCATTACAGTTAACTCAGTTAAAACAGGTTTAATTTCCAGCTTTTTTATCCAATAGAGTACATTATAACCTTAGCAGCAGTACCGTATATGCAACGTCTTATTTGGTGCTTTGAAAAATTAATTTCAGGCCAGCGTAACGGCAGTTTTCGTTTTAACGGTCTGGTATTAAGCAAGCTCTATAGAAAACGCATTAGGGGAGTATTCCCTTTCCCGATATGTAAGTATTTTAGCATTTAAAATGCTGTTGGTCTCGCTGCCTACATATGTACGTTCATTTTTCCATTCAAGCTATGTCTTTCCAATATGTTATTGTTATTTTCGCATTTTGAGTGCATTTCACATACTGTAGTGCAATTGTTAAATTTATTTTTGATGTAGGCTACCGATGTTCATTGAAGATAGAACATTTGGCCGCATTTTGCAGATGGTGGAACAATATTTTATTTTCATGTTATAGTACATAATATAGGCTATGGCGTATATACGTACTTGTCACTTAGCGCATGGCAAATGCTCATTCCAATTTTATGTGCTAGATTAATGTAAAAAATGTTCTTGCAGTCATTATGAATAGAAACATTAAAAAATGTTTAAAAAAACTACAGAAAAATGCAATCCCGAGGCAAAAGTATACATATTGTAGAGTACAGGGAAACATGATGTTTTATTGAGGTACAAGAGTGAATGATTAGGCAACATATTTAGGTGTATGTAACACTGTGATATCAATGTTTTTATCTGAAACCATCAGAAGGAGCAAATGTATATGCTTTATAATGGACAAAACCAATTTTATTCATTTTATGACATGTTTTGCATAGGGGTTTTGGACCCATAGATATCTACCCCCCTATACTGATGAAAATATAGTCATTCCCACTTGAAAATGATGCAAAAGTTAGTTTTATGAGACAAAACTGTTGATTTGTAGGTAAATATATCATATATTTCTTTATTTAGAGCAGTGCACAATTTAGCCATTTGGATAGATTTGGAGACACTAATGGACAACAAGGTACACTGCCTATATTTTGCATCATAGACCTTTAGTAGTTCTGCATATCATCCTCAGATTTTGCACACTTGTGGACATGGAGTTTATTATCCAGGAAATGTATATATATTACCAGTTTCACTCTCAGTGTTTTGTTGCAAACTAAAGAAAACTATATATTTTTGCATTTATCCAAGGTTTCTTTGCATTTGTGGCACTTTATTTTGACTTAAAGGGATAGTTCAGAATTTTGGACATAATGTCTCAATTACGACTTACCCATGACGTAGTTGATTGATGGAAACCATTTTCAGATAATTCCATGCTGCCCCTTCTTTTGGACATACACACGTTGCTAATGCTAGCGCAAATCTATGGTAACAGGTAGCATCCACTACCAAATGCACTTAAACACTCCACAGTGCACCCAAAGCAAATAAAATACGACGACAGTCTATCGGGGTTATTTTGAGTGTTTATACCATCATTTTTGAAGTCAAACTATCGTTGAATCCTTTACTTTGTGCTGACCTATATTCTCTGTGGAAGTACGGTGGCGGAGCGATACTTACCTATGAATGTAGTGCCGGCACTGGTCGACTACAACAACAAAGAAGAGCAACAAGTTGCAATGGCCACGTTCGCTCAACTACATCATGGGTAAGTCGTAATTGAGACATTATGTCCAAAATTCCAAACTATCCCTTTAAATTATGAAAATAAACAAATCTAAGTTTGTATTGTAAATGGTACACCTGTCTTGTTTCATTTAAGCCATTTACCAAGTTTATGTGATGCTCACACTTGGAGTTATAAAGCCTTAAACAGAGCACCCCCTAAATAGGTGAGAATTCACCAAATTTGCCATCTGTGCCAAGGGGTTAAAAGAGGCGGAGCAATGAGGAAGAGGCGCCGGCTCTGATTGGTTCTCACTCTGAGGCCTTCAAATGGCATCTTCTGTGTTTTTGTGCAACAGGCTGGCCAGTTTATAATGACCAGGCAAACTTTCCTCCTTCCAGAGTCACTGTGATGGGGGGGACTGGGCTGGCCCTGCATCTGGATAAACATTTTGCCATTTTAATATATCAGTATTTTACAACAGTTGTCCAGGGCGATTAGTGCTACTGACATTTTAAATATTACCCATCGTACAGATCCCAGATTTTCTATCACTGCACAATGCCCAGAACACAACAGACGGGGCCCATATTCATAAAGTGTCTCTGAACAGCAGCTCTGCTCTATTATCAGATTGTCCATATTTCTAACCTTATGCATTACGAGCTAAAAGGCAAAAGTGATCCTGGATCAGTACTCCTATAATTACAGGTCCTGCTGAATTGCCTCACTGAAGAGAAGCCAAGATTTGAACGCCCAACCTGTGTGGTCAGTCAGGAGCATTCTTGTTTCGCAACAGTGCGTACATACTGCCCCTCTGACTGTAGAATTGCTCCTCTAACCTTGAATTGCCCCTCCGATTGTAGAACTGCCACGCTCTGACTATACTAACTGCCCCTGTGAAGGGCAGTCTTCCAGAGAGACCCAGTCACACTCATTATCTCTCTCAGAAAGTTGAAAGTGCGGCTGCTGTCCATGTAGCACAGGAAGCAGCGTGCCAAGTTAGCTTGCCATTAAAAGCTAATTCACAGCGCCGTTGCTCGCTCCGTTCCCGAGCTTTGGAGGACAGTTGAATGTAATTACAGAACTGCCCCATTGACTCGGATCTCTTTGCACCGTATTTTTCACATTGTGTGACGATACAAAGGAATGCGAACACAAATGATCGTCGTGTGATAATCGGGGAGATAATTATCGGTTTCATGCGGAAATATTTCAGAGCGGCAGGAACTATGCACTGAGACAATGCAATGTTTTTTTTTCCCAGCCATTTACAATTTCATGGTTTCAAAATGTGCATTCATTTTTTTTTTTTTAATTGGAAGTAAAGGTTGCCAGTGTGGAGAGGTGGGGATTTAAGCAGATGCTGTGATTCCAGAATCTAATACTTTGGTTGAGTTCTTTTCAAGCTCTGCTGAGTTTTTGTGAATGTTAATCTGGACAAGGTCATTGATCATATAATAAAGTATAATATAATAAATTTGATATATCATATAATAAAATATTGATATATGTATAATTGTAATACATATACAAAATATGTAAAGTTTAAAAATAAAAGATCAAGATAGAGATTTAGAGCCTGATTTATGAAGACCTTAAGCGTATGCAAAACCTTTTAGTACACGTGAGAAATAATAACACAACCAATGATTGGTGCAAAACTAATAGCCACCATGACCAATCATGAGTCATGTTATTGGTTCTGCGTGTGCTAAAATGTTTTGCACACACTAAAGGTCTTAGTAAATCAAGCCCTTAGAGCATTAACAAAGAAAAATTAATTCAATATTAACTTCAGGCACTCACAGTAAAACTATTTCCTTGACATTTCTCTGTAAATGACAGCATTTAAAGTGTTGCAAGTGGTTTTTCACGCACATCAAGCTCTCTTCTCCATTAAATCAGAGACCGGACCTTGTAGCTCTCAATATCATAATAACTGGCAATTACCATTCGATAAGTGACCCTCTGTCAGGCTTTTTAAACTGAGAATCAATGCGTAGTGAACCAATTCAGGTTGCTAAATCAAGTGAAGTTGGCGTTCCCCATCTCCAATGCGTTAACACCGGTAGGCCAGTCACCCCCAAGGCTATGAGTGACATTTAGCGATTCAGAACAGCATTAAACTGCGAGAGAACGTCGTGAGCGGGGGAGCCAGCGTTCGATCCATATCTCACGCTCTCCTTGTTGTCGATTGAAGCCCACTCACGCGTCTCCATGGTCGAGGGTGAAGAAGAGGCTGTCCAATCTGACGAGACAGCAGGAGATCAATGTGAAAAGGACGGCCCCCCTTCCTCCCAACACTTTTGGTACATTCCAGCTTGACGGAACATAACTGCCAGCCCTACTGGTTTGTTTGCATTGCTGTGATCCTTTGGGATCCTTAAATCCAAACCTCCCGGCACCTTCACTCTGACCCAGTTCTCTGGTCATTCTCCCACAGTTATTTAATACCAGTAACAGACATACCCAAATAAAGCCATGATTTCAAAACGAAAATGTGAACAGCCTTTATGACAGTAAAATCTAAAAGCCCTTTTGATACACCATCTCTGATACTGTGCGGTTATGAGACCCAGAGAAACAGGTGCAATTTTAATGTACCATTTAAAGTTTAATGAATGATGTCCATACTGCAGTAATTAAATAAACGACATGCTTTTCCCCTCTACCCAAAACAGAAATGTAACTAACTTTTCTCTAACTAATGTAATACAAATATTTCCCAGCTCCAAATTCAGCTATATTTCTCCCGAGGGTTTAACATGCCGAGAGTGTACAATTTTTACCATTAGCAAAACACTACACAGACGGAAGCACGGTTCACTCAACAATGCTCTTTTTCCTATTTTCCGCAGAAGCCTCCTTCCCGAACCTCCCCTGAGCTGGAGCACTTTCAGGCAGCCGTGGGAATTTCACCCAACTCCAAAGAGAGGATCACACAATAACAGCACCACCAAGCTGGAGACTGCCCCTTCAGGCAAGCATGGGAATTACACCCAACTCCAAAGAGAGGATCACACAATAACAGCACCACCAAGCTGGAGACTGCCCCTTCAGGCAACCGTGGGAATTTCACCCAACTCCAAAGAGAGGATCACACAATAACAGCACCACCAACTCGAGACTGCCCCTTCAGGCAACCGTGGGAATTTCACCCAACTCCAAAGAGAGGATCACACAATAACAGCACCACCAAGCTGGAGACTGCCCCTTCAGGCAAGCATGGGAATTACAACCAACTCCAAAGAGAGGATCACACAATAACAGCACCACCAAGCTGGAGACTGCCCCTACAGGCAAGCATGGGCATTACACCCAACTCCAAAGAGAGGATCACACAATAACAGCACCACCAACTCGAGACTGCCCCTTCAGGCAACCGTGGGAATTTCACCCAACTCCAAAGAGGAGGATCACACAATAACAGCACCACCAACTCGAGACTGCCCCTTCAGGCAACCGTGGGAATTTCACCCAACTCCAAAGAGAGGATCACACAATAACAGCACCATCATGCTGGCTTGACTCCAACTTTAAGGGAAGGTCACAGGAATATTACTCACTGCTCAGGGTGCTATTGGACCTGGAGATGATGACAGGCTGGTAAAGCCTGCTCCCACTCTCAGAGCGACCCCTATCTGTCCATGTTCATCTCTGCCACATTTGCAGTTGTGATTTTGGCCACGTTGTCAGTTGGAGGTCAGCCCAGCTAACTCAGACTTAGTGTTCATCATCTACCCAGCTTGAGTGAGTGTGTGTGTGCATGTACATATATGTGTGTGTGTGTGTGTGTGTGTGTGTGCATGCAAGCATATGCAGGTGTGTGTGCATGCGTGCATGTCTGTGTACGTGCATGTAAATGTGTGTGCGTGTTTGCGTGCTGCATGTGTGTGTGTATGTACGTATGCTGGCATGTCTATATAATTTATTTACCTAAAATTTGTGTAATCTTGTCCAGTGAAAAGTTCAGATGGACATGAGGGCTAGATTGTTATCTTGGGAGATTGTATTTTTTCTCTCTGTTGATCGGTGTTGAAGCTCTATAGCATCTGCCAGCTAAATACCTGAATCAGCGCATGCAGCGAGGGTCCGCGACTCTTATTAACAAGGACGTATTTGTGCCATGCCAAGCTGTTTCTCTGAGTAGCTGCCAGCCTTCCAACCTAAAAACTAAAATGCTTTCAGAATTACTGAATGGATGGGGGGGGGGGAGGCCACAACTGTTCATTAACGTGGGGCCACAAACTTTTGGATTTTGAATTGTCCTCGGTTTCCCAGAGGTCAGTTTGCTTAGAGCTGGAACACATCAGTAAAAACTGAGGCGTAGTTACGGAGTGACCCAAACCGCAGCTCAATAACCGCTTCTCTGATATTCTCTATTTATGTATATTCTCTATTTATGTCTATTTATGTCTCATTGTTGTTTTTATATTGTTTAGTATTATGTTACATTTGGCACCTAGGGTTCTGTATTTCAATTTCGTTGTACCTGTACAATGACAATAAAGATCATTCATTCAGTGTTTATTTGTAAAACAAAAATGAAAAAATTCAGAGCAACGACCTGTATAACTACAGGAATATCCATCTATCCATCCATTATCTAACCCACTTATTCCTGGTCAGGGTCATGGGCGGGGGCAGGGGCAGGGGCATTGGGCAAGAGGCCATGCATTGGGAAAGAGGCAGGAATACCCCCTGGACAGTTTGCCAGTCCATCGCAGGGCACACACACCATTCACTCACACACTCATACCTATGGGCAATTTAGGATCTCCAACTAGCCTAACCTGCATGTCTTTGGACTGTGGGATGAAACCGGAGTACCCGGAGGAAACCCACGCGGACACGGGGGAGAACATGCAAACTCTGCTAACCACTGCACCTGAAAAAGGACTTAGCCATGTGAAAAAGGACTGCACCATGAGCAAAAATTACTGTGCCATGTGAAAAAGGGACTGTACCATGGAAAAGGACTGTACCGTGTGAAAAATGACTGTACCATGCGTAAAAGGACTGTACCATGCGGAAAAGGACTGTACCATGTGAAAAAGGACTGTACCATGTAAAAAAGGACTGTACCATGCGGAAAAGGACTGTACCATGTGGGAAAGGACTGTACCACGTGAAAAAGGACTGTGCCATGCGGAAAAGGACTGTACCATGTGGAAAAGAGTCTTAAATTAACCTAACATGCATGTCTTTGGACTGTGGGAGGAAACTGGAGTACCCAGAGGAAACCCACGTGGACACGGGGAGAACATGCAAACTCCACACAGAAAGGCCCTCAGCCGGGATTCGAACTCGGCACCTTCTTCAGTGCTACCCACTGCACCACCATGCCACCACAACAGGAAAATGTCTGGCAATAACAGAGTTGGCTATGTTGGAAGGTTTAAAAGATATCACATTATGCATGTGCACACTCTACACTCAGTTTATTCTTGAAATGGAGAATGCAACCCTCATGTCATTATAATATACAGTATATTCTAGAATTTTTTAGTATCTCACAGAAATAGCTCATCTTTGCTTTCATCTTTTTCCTCCTTTGAGTTTTCACAAATATTTCTGGTGTTTGTGCTGGGAACGCTCTGCCCCATTTCCCAGGCAAGGGCTAAAAATGCTCTCAGTGTGTGATTTAGTAAGCACCTAATTACGGGCTGAATTTATTCAGAGAATTTTCACGATCTCCGAGTGGTTATCAGGCTCACCTGACCCACCTCAGCCTCCGTGAGGACATGGAAACGCGGGCCGTGCAATCATAAACACTGCATCTCCTCCCAGTCTTTCACACAACATTTCCTCTTCTCTGTTTAGCATCAGTGAAATTACATGCGCACCTGTTCACAGCCACTGCAAAAACTCTGCACCAGTAAAACTCCTGGGTTCACTCAGAATTCTACACATGCAGGAATGTGAGGTTTAAATAAAACACTGTGGGATATACTGTAATTACTTGCTTGCGATGTATTAAGCTAAATGTACATTAATAGGGATGTACTATTAATGCCTGCAGGTTTTAGCATCAGCAACTTTTGATGAAATGGACAGAATTAGCATCTCCTGCCAACATGGGCACTTTCAGTGCTGATTATCTGGAACATCTCAAAATAAGCGTAAAAGCGCCTTGTGTATAAATCAATATAGAAGTAATATTCCTTCCCATTAGCTGGTGATAAGCATTTGCATTAAGTAGATTACAAGTTCTTACTAATAGATTTTTTTTTGGACACTCAGTATATCCGTTACATGTACAGGCCCTTAGCTGGGGTTCTGTCTCCTGTTATCCACCTGTATTATTATATTATATTATTATATTACCTGTATTGTGGACGTCACGTGGCGCTGTAATGGCGACATGTAGTCCAGCTGTCTCTCGTGTTCGTGTTTGTTAATTATAATGTATTTTGTTGTGTCTGGCTTTTGTCTTTTGTTTTTTTCATGCGCTGTGTGTCTGTTGTGGGACGGGCAAGCGGGCTGGAGATTGTTCAGGGCACTCATGCTGCTCATTTTGATAATATTGACGAATTATATATTCAGGGTAATTTTATTTGTGGTCGACACCATGTTTTTGCTTGTGTTGTCTTTTTGCCATTATTGTCATTGCTGCTGTGGCTTTTGCCTTACTGTTTGTGTTGGTGTTGTTATTGTGTGATTGCCGTTTCTTCAGCAACCTGCGCTGTAGTTTCTGCTGCTGTAGTAGTGTTGTAGCTGCTGCTGTTGTTGTAGTAGTAGTGTTGTAGCTGCTGCCGTAATAGTGTTGTAGCTGCTGCTGTTGTAGTAGTAGTGTTGTAGCTGCTGCTATTGTTGTAGTAGTGTTGTAGCTGCTGCTGTTGTAGTTGTGTTGTAATTGCTGTTGTTGTTGTTGTATTTGTCGTTGTTGCTGTTGTATTGTTATTGAAATAGTTGGTGTTGTGAGCTGTTGTCTGTATCCAGGTAAAGAAACAATACAGGAGGTAATTACTGAAATATACAATATTAAATAATTATCTAGATGAATAAAATACAATTATGATTCTGTATTAATTTACAAGGTTGCAAAAGAGGCAGAAAAATATAATTGGTTGCACGTTGAAATAAACTTGGATGACCCAAGACACCAGGATGAACAAAGAGCACTTAAAACTCGACACGCCATCGTAGGTTAATAAGAAAACGACTACATACTAAATTAACTTGCTACAGTGTGATTAAAAATAATTTTTGTAAAACTAATTTGCACTTACTGTAGCATAAAATTAAGGTTGCTTTGGAACAGTTGGTTTAATTTTCAGGAGACCATCAGGACTTTTTAAATTTTAATGAAGATCAAATTTGCCTTTATATTTCAGTCTGTCCTCAATGTTTCTAATGACCAATTCAGCCTCTCTTTTCTACAATACAAACACACAAGCAACAAATGAAATTATCTATAGTTCAGTGTCTGCACATGTAAGCTGGGTAATGCAGTGTTCGAATGAGCTCAAGTGACTCGTTTAAATTTAATATAAACTGTGATATTGATAACTGACTGGATTCTGGCAGTTTCCTGATGGCATAATTTGTCAATCTCCTGACAAATCTAAGAATCAGCCACTCCCAGTGGAAATACATTTGTCCCACTTTAAGATGACAGTTAAGAGTTGGAGGACTTCATTTGGAGAGAGATGTTTTCAGCTAAGTCTCAGATTTTGTTGGTAGAGTATAAGCAGACATGGTTATTTTTCAGTTTAGAATCTTCTGTGGTAATGAAATGTGACTTCCCGCTCAATCCCTGCAATGCCACGGAAACGCAACTGTTCCTTCTTTCTTTTTTTTAATAAAGCACTTAAAATGATACCAAAGTTTTCAGACAAAAAAATTATGACTGGAAAATGGATGCTGTCGTGTGGGGGGGGTTTTAAATCAAACCCTAATGCTTCTGGCAAACAGCGCGTGGCAAACATGGTGACATCCTGCCGGGCCCATGACACCACTCATGTGCTTTTGGAGAAAAGTGAGAGGCTTAATTCTGCTGATAGGATACGGGAGCGGAGCAGTGAACCTGGCTGGGCGGGGGTGATGGCCTTATTCTTGCCTTTGTCATTAAGGGGGGAGGGGAACGCGACGGAGGGCGGAGGAGGACAGCCAAAAGCGCTCCTCTTACTAGGTTCACTGTGGCGGCGGTTAGCCACCTGACCGGGGAGTGACAGGCAGGAAGCCTGATCTGCGTCTGATATCGCCACTCTAAAGCAGGGTGCCATCTAGTGGCAGCTCACGGAACTGCATGTTTCTGCCAGGTGTCCTTCCTGTCCAGGTTGAGCTTGTCACACAGGACAGGCCCACAGTTTCCAAAGAAAATAGGTACATTTCACAGTGGGACACCGCACAGGTTTAGGTCATTAGCTGCAAGGGCCATGTCACTCATAGATCCCCAGCTTGTGATTGGCAGACGGGTCAGCCAGCACCTGGAGCTCTGCCCCTTGAAGACGAAGGGCTGTTTTGCACATGGAGGTCGAGCTGTAGAGACTATGGCACCCTGCCCTCCCCTCCCACAGGGGGCGAACTCTCTTCCAGCCAAAGTAAATTTTTAATGGCACGCTTTGTTATCTGAGTCTCAGAGGGCTCTTGCGACTGAGTTCCATTAAGGCTCCCAGCCGTCTCCCAGAAGAGACACGTCTCATTAAAAAGCCTTTGAAGCCCTGATTCTAGTCATTAAACCCCAGTTTCTTTGTTAGTCTGCCTCTCTGTGTACCTGTAGTCTTAGTTACAGGACATAACAGTATATATCTATTCATCCAATGAAGCAGAATGATAGAACGCACTCTGGGAAATCGCAATGTTTGCAAAGAATATTTTAGTTCAGTTTATTTTCATGCATCGTCAGGATGAAGACATGCCACACAGTCTGCCATTGAGTGTTCCAGTGCTGGTGGTGAGCAGTGCGGACCAAGCCCCTTAGCAGTGCGTTAAGCCACTGAGCAGTGCGTTAAGCCCTTTAGCAGTGCGTTAAGCACATGAGCAGTTCATTAAGCCCCATGAGCAGTGCGTTAAGCCCCATGAGCAGTGCGTTAAGCTCCATGAGCAGTGTGTTAAGCTCAGGAGCAGTGTGTTAAGCCCATGAGCAGTGCGTTAAGCACATGAGCAGTGTGTTAAGCCCTTTAGCAGTGCGTTAAGCACATGAGCAGTGCGTTCAGCCCATGGGCAGTGTGTTAAGCCCTTTAGCAGTGCGTTAAGCACATGAGCAGTGCGTTCAGCCCGTGGGCAGTGTGTTAAGCCCCATGAGCAGTGCGTTAAGACCTTTAGCAGTGTGTTAAGCCCCATGAGCAGTGCGTTAAGCCCCATGAGCAGTGTGTTAAGCCCTTTAGCAGTGCGTTCAGCCCATGAGCAGTGCGTTAAGACCTTTAGCAGTGCGTTAAGACCTTTAGCAGTGCGTTAAGCACATGAGCAGTGCGTTAAGCCCCATGAGCAGTGTGTTAAGCCCTTTAGCAGTGTGTTCAGCACATGAGCAGTGCGTTAAGCCCATGGGCATTGTGTTAAGGCCCCTTAGCAGTGCATTAAGCCCTTTAGCAGTGCGTTAGCACATGAGCAGTGTGTTAAACCCTTTAGCAGTGTTGAATGTTCACTTCTGATGCTCTACTAATTTACAAGTCGCTCTGGACAGGAGCATCTGCTAAAAAACTAAATTGTGACAAACTGTAATTGTTAGATCTCTGGAAATGAAACCCTAGATTTGACCGCCATTTTTCCTCATCTGCGACACAGTATTAGTTTGTAAATTGTTTTCACAAATGCGAGCTGTTTGTTTTCTGCAGTCCCAAGAAGGAACACAAAGTTAAGGATGAATGTTGATTTAATTCAGGTCACAGTTTGCAACCAGTGGAGTTTTTTTGGAGTGGGTGCAGCTCTAGTAGGCAGTCTGATGCGGGGGCGGGATTTAGGAGGAGCACCAGAGGTCATTTATCCCACCCACACAGGTTGCTCTGCTGCAGTCCAGAGAGAATCTATTACAATGACAGGCCTTCGGGGTGGTGCTTCCACTGTGAGTCCCGGTGAGCCATTTCATCTGTTAATGACTCTGTGTGAAAAATACCTCTCTGTGTTTTTCATGCCACACACACCTGGAGAGGTCACAGTAACACCTGTGGGCCAAATCCCTCCCTCCTGCCCCGCCATCTCCTGATCTGGAATCTGCTGCTGGTTATAATTACATCTCTCACCATGAGGACAAGTGCTAAAGCCGCAGGCGTCTGGGAAATAAGATTTCAAAGTTACAGCTTCTTACTTTCTATATACTGTGTGTGTGTGTGTGTGTGTGTGTGTGTGTGTGTGTGTGTGTGTGTGTGTGTGTGTGTGTGTGTGTGTGTGTGTGTGTGTGTGTGTGTGTGTGTGTGTGTGTGTGTGTGTGTGTGTGTGTGTGTGTTTCGGTTTATGAATCAAGTGATCGAAATTAAAGTATTGAGAACGAAGCGGAGGTAGAAATACTGAAGTATTACTCAGTGGAGAAGTATTCCAATCCCAAACTAAATATAACCATGCAAAGCATTACAGGACATTACGATAATTACACTGCAAAATATTAAGAGCAAAATCCATTCTGATGGAGTACTCTTAACTCTCATAGAATATAGTTATAATAATATATAATATAATAATAGAATATAGTCACGGGACTCATATAACTGTTACAGCTGATTTAACGCTGAGGAGTTTGTGTAACTGAAATGGATTTGAGTGAATGCCATCTGGCAAAAATGTCAGTCACATTATCTATGCATGATTTTCCTTATTTTACATTTCGATTTAAGTGTTTCATATGATTTTTATATTGTTCGAAATTCAGCTTAATTTCCTGCATTTCTTTTTATATAGTAAAATCAGTGATTAGGAACGTGCCAATGTAAAAAAAATAAAAATAAATAAAAAAGTAATCAGCTTAACAATAACAGACGGTTTGATATTCCTTGTTTAGCAGGATGGAAAACTCTAGAGAAAACTCTACAATCTACTACAATCAGATAATATTGCTTATTTTAATATTTCTTATCTCTAATATAATATACCATGCATACGGAAAAGCATGTAATTATATTTAGAGCAGAGAAACATGTATGCACATTTGGATAGCTTGTTAGCTATGAAAAAAAAAATCATCTGAAACCAGGAAATGGTTCATGAAATATCTACTGCAGCGAGATAATTTTTTTCCATTATGTAAGAATCCCAATAAGGTCTGAAAGCTTCTGAGAGCGCCACTAATTTATGCCGCATGCTTTCATTCTTAAACAACCTCGCACAACCTTTCACAATTACATTTTAAAATGAAAAACGATGCTGTTTTTTTGTGTCCCGGGCCGCATTGCAGTCACGGGAGCACCGGGCGCGGCCCGTGGGCCACGGGTTCGAATCTCAGGTGCAGCTGTGCGCGTGAGCAAGGCCATTTCTCCTGACTTACTGAAGCAGCATTTCAGTAAAAATGTTGTAAATTGGGAGCCCTGCCGACTGCCCTGGATGCGTCCATCAGAAATATCGGCTGAAAAAATATGTGATGTGATGTTGCGGATTGAGGATTGGCTGGACTGCAGAGCCCTGACTGCCTGGGCTGGGCTGGGGCTGGGCTGCGCTTTGGTGGATGTGATTTTAGGGAAGGGAGATTTAATTATTGCTGCTGTCACTCTTGTCTCCAACTCAGTGTTTCTGCATCCGATGGAGCGGACAATCAGCCCGTTTCCGTCCGTCCGTCCGTCTTGCTGCCAACGCTGAGGCCGAAGCACCTTCCCACAATGCAATGGCTTCAAGAGGTCACGCTCATTAGGGTGTGAAGTTCAGGATCTGCCCAGGATCGCAGCATTTTGGATTTCTCCTCTGGCCATTGGCCAATCAGAACGTCTCCAGTGCCCTGCATGACACATTCAGACAACGACCATATTGAATCTGTCTCTTAAAAGGTACATTATGCAGAATTTTAACCTTGAAAATATAATAAAATAACAATGCTCAGTCATATCTATGATGCACTGGCAATCTCGGGCACATTTTCCGAATCCGCGCTCCTCTGCCCGTATTTATTGTTCTAAGATGTGTTCGGCGTGACGCTCTTTTGTGAGTGGGGAGGGATGGGTGTGGCTACAGAGCCTGTGGGGTGGGATCAGGTTTTAGCAGAGCATTAGCTAGCCACTGCAATGGCGGAGGTGAATGAGCGCAAGTCCAGCGACAACAAACAACAAGCCGACAGGGAAGCAGAGTCAACGTAGGATTCGCTTTTCCTCAATGGCGACAGTTGAAGTTTAGCAAGGCGATGAAAAGGCAGGGTTGGCGTGTTTTCTGTTGGACATGTAAGTAACGTTACCTCTAGCTATCCAGCTAGCTACGTTAGGTAGCAAGACGACCATAATCGTGTACCGTGAGTGTGCGGGCTTGATGACGAAGGAGGAGGGAGACCTCTTTGATTTTAAACACAGGACCACTGCAAGACCTTGCAACAGACCTTGAAGTATCGCAAACAAAAAAAACCTCCGCCATAGCACCATTCCAAAGCGTCTGTTACTCGGAATGCTGCCAGTGCCCTTTGACTCACGAAGCGGCTTATTCTCCCGCAGCTTCGAAACAAAGATCACTCCACAGATTCAGCTCTCTGTTCTTTTGACTGACATAATTGCGCGGTAGCTTCCGGAAGGAAAAGCGGAGGAGAATGCCTTGTGCCCATTGGTGCAACATCCTCATGTCTGTCTCCGGTGGATTGTAAAAAACATCAAAGCATAAAATGAGTTTAGCTTGGCCGACATCCAGGCGGCGTTCAACAGGCCCTTTGTCCTTGAGTGCTGTCCTCATACAGGACTCGTGCTTTAAGCAATATTTCCTACATAATACTGTTATGCATTTTTAATACTGCAATATTTATACTCCCTCCTTTAGCAGTGCCATACAGAAAGGCCCTTGCCATGGAGCTGAATACGTTTAAAAATATATATTTTATCTATTCACAACCAATTCAATGTCGGCTATACAGTCAGTAAACCTGTGACATTATCATGCCAAACAGGCAAATTGCATACTAGTTCCAGTAGGACTGAAAATTACCCTTAAGGGCCAGTTTCTGTTCAATTTCTGCCAAAATCTCCCGACTTCATTTGCAGTTTGTTTACTATTCCAGTGATACTAACCCACTCAATTAAGACACTACTCCAGTGATACTAACCAACTCCACTAACACACTATTCTAGTAATACAAACCCACTCTACCAACACACTACTCCAGTAATACTAACCCACTCAATTAAGACACTACTCCAGTGATGCTAACCCACTCAATTAAGACACTAATCCAGTGATACTAACCCACTCATCAGTTAATTCATGTTGTTTATTTCTCAGTCACAGACTTGCTGAATACATCAGTATATCATCCTTTGCCAGTTCATACAGCACAAAAACTGCTTCTAACTGCTGTTCATCAGGTTTTTAGTTGCTCTTAAAAATGTGGCCTAATTTGCAATCCTGTTGTAATTGTATGAATGGCTGTGTGTTATGTTGATCTAAATCACTGATTAATTTCAACATCACCATAACAGCATAAAAGAGCTGCTTGTCTACAGAGAGGAGTCACAGCACTGTCAGTAGCAGTAACGCGTTCTCGCCAGCGAGCGTACGTACAGACCGTAGCTGCAGGAGGAAGTCACAACACATCACTTCCTGTCCCGATCCCTCTTACCATCGCTGCCTTTAGCTCACCACTGCTCTTTATTATTCATAACATCCTGAAGAGACAGAAACCGCTGACAGAATCATTCCTAAATAAGGACAGACTAGCGTAATGAGTGCCTCGTCCCTCTTGCCAAAAATGCCGCATTAGAGCTTGTTACGGCCTCTCTGGTCTGCGACAGCCCCTCGGATGGTCCAATCCGGGTGCAGATTGAACATCAGCCCCTCAGCTGATCCAATCAGGGTACAGATTGAACTCAGCTGATCCAATCAGGGTGCAGATTGAACATCAGCCCCTCAGCTGATCCAATCAGGGTGCAGATTGAATGAAACCCCTGAGCTGATCCAATCAGGGTACAGATTGAACTCAGTTGACCCAATCAGAGTGCAGATTGAACTCAGTTGATCCAATCCGGGTGCAGATTGAACTCAATTGATCCAATCTGAGTGCAGATTGAACATCAGCCCCTCAACTGATCCAATCAGGGTGTAGATTGAACATCAGCCCCTCAGCTGATCCAAGCAGGGTGTAGATTGAACTCATCTGACCCAATCAGGGTGCAGATTGAATTAAACCCCTCAGATGATCCAATCGGGGTGCAGATTGAATTGAAATGATCCAATCAGGGTGCAGATTGAACATCAGCCCCTCAGCTGATCCAATCCGGGTACAGATAGAATTAAAGCTGGCAGAGGAAGCAGAGATTCATTAATTTGACCTCACCAAAATGTGATTGCATGAAAAAAAAACACTTGTTGATGGTCCTTCGGGGGGAAATGGTCATTGTCCACAGTCTGTGATTGTATGATAAGGGAGCGACAACTTATTTGGATTTGAAAGGGAACTGTAAATTTAAATAAGCATACATGAAAATATGAAAACTGGAAAATGTAGAATTTTGTATAACTGACTCACTTGAGTGTGTGAACCCACACACACACACACACACACACACACACACACACACACACACACACACACACACACACACACACACACACACACACACACACACACACACACACACACACACACACACACACACACACACACACACACACACACATAAACCAAACAGAAGTGATAAGTAACCAACTAGGTTAACATCTCCCCAAGGGATGCTTCAGTATGGGAACACACATCAGTCATTTTCGTTTCCTTCTTCATGAGGCATGTTCTGTACACTGCACAGGATCCTGCAGTGAGTTTTGACCTTTAATCAAAGAGGCCAGAGGGTGTTTAAAATCAACCCCAGGGAAGGCAGTCAGATGGATGCACTGAGAGCCCATACAAAGCCCACACACCTGAGTACACACACAAACACACACACCTGAGCACAAACACACACACACCTAAGCATTGAGCACACACAAACACACGCACACACCAGAGCACGCACACACACACACACACACACACACACACACACACACACACACACACACACACACACACACACACACACACACACACACACACACACACACACACACACACACACACACACACACACACACACACACACACACACACACACCTGTAAACATCTCAGACATCCAACCAAACTGAGCTCTGGCTGCCCTGTGGCACACTGACCTACAACACGGCCTGATCCGCAGGGGGCCTCTCTAAAATTAGAAATCAGGTTGATACGATGGAAACAGAGGAAATGAAAGATTGTTAATTCATGTTCCTGATGAATTAGTGATTAACTGAAGCTGAGAGGCCTGCAGCATGTGGAAAATATGAGGAGAGAGAGAGAGAGAGAGAGAGAGAGAGAGAGAGAGAGAGAGAGAGAGAGAGAGAGAGAGAGAGACACAGAGGGAGAGATAACTAAGAGATAACCTAACTTGGAGAGACGCGAAGATACAGTATGTCCAACTATCTTGAGCATACCATAAGTGTAGTGTTACTGGAAGTTTCTGGAATCAAGTCAGATCTGATAGCAAATATCATGAATGGCTTCAATGGAAGAACCAAAAACCCCCTGCTCAAATGCAACGGGCCCTGCAAGTCACCTTAACACTCCAACTCCTCATCTCGATACTCAACCCCCGTCTACTGATACTCAACCCCTCCCACAGGATGACAGATGGGCCAGATTAAAGTGGTGTTTATCACCATCTAGTGGTGGGATTAAAACCCACCACAACCACCACCACAATAGTCCACAACACCACAAAAGGACACAGTTACAAACGAAAGATGTTCCTAACTGAAGCTAGTTTCTAAAAGCATATTTACAGACATAAATTACTGAAGCTGGTTTCTAAAAGCACATTTGCAGACATACTGTACGTGACTGAAGCTGGTTTCTAAAAGCACATTTACAGACATACATTACTGAAGCTGGTTTCTAAAAGCACATTTACAGACATACATTACTGAAGCTCGTTGCTAAAAGCACATCTGCAGATGTACGTGACTGAAACTGGTTTCTAAAAGCACATTTACAGACATGCATTACTGAAGCTGGTTCCTAAAAGTACATCTGCAGATGTACGTGACTGAAGCTTGTTTCTAAAAGCACATTTACAGACATACATCACTGAAGCTGGTTCCTAAAAGCACATCTGCAGACGCACGTGACTGAAGCTGGTTTCTAAAAGCACATTTACAGACATACATTACTGAAGCTGGTTCCTAAAAGCACATCTGCAGACGCACGTGACTGAAGCTGGTTTCTAAAAGCACATTTGCAGACATACATTACTGAAGCTGGTTCCTAAAAGCACATCTGCAGACGCACGTGACTGAAGCTGGTTTCTAAAAGCACATTTGCAGACATACATTACTGAAGCTGGTTCCTAAAAGCACATCTGCAGACGCACGTGACTGAAGCTGGTTTCTAAAAGCACATTTGCTGATGTATTTTTCGACCTGACCATCCATTATCCTCTTTTGGGCTCCATGTTCCTGCTGGAGTTTTAGATAAAGGATATGGGAGTCCTTCTCCCACACAGTATAGCACAGATTAAAAGATAAATCTGCCATACACAGAGGTTTTTTCCCCCATTTTGAGGCTAACATTTATTTTCTCTTTGAGTGAGCCGAGGGTTTCTTTTTTTTCTCCCCTCTCCTTTAACCAGAAGGATTATCTGGAGGGGGCACAAAGAGAGAACGCTGGATTAATTTCCAGGAGACAGAATATTGGCTGCACTATCTTCTGACAGACAATAACACCAAAGGCAGGGGGACCAGTGTCCAGAAAGTGGCAAAAAGTGGTTTCCTTCTCCTCTCTTGCTATCAACATGTACAGCTGTTGAGAAAATGAAACCACATATCCTTATAAATAACAATAACAGAGCTGAAAAAGCAAGCACGTCCCAGGAAATGCAAAGGAAGCTGTTCATTGCAATAATTTAGCTTCAAAACAATGCGATTCACAGCCGAGGGAGAGCAAGCTGTGGATAGACTCTGATTTCTTATACACTGCAAACCAAAGGCTTACAAAAGCAATGGCATCTAATTTCCTTTGACAGATAACTCAGTGGCTGGAATGCCACTTTTTTAAATACAGTAGAAGGAAATAGGCTGCAGATACACTCTATATGCACATCCTGTGAATTAAGACTTATTTTTCTTTCTTTTTCTTTTTAAGTTTTTTATACAAGTTGTTCTATGAGATATAAAACAAGGTGATAGTGTTTGGTTGGATAGGAACTGGCAAGTAGTTTCACCAGTCAAACTCAACAGGACACATATTAAAAAAAGAAATTTAGTCACTTTCTAAAACCCCATCTGGATGCAGTTGTTACATGGGAACTAACTTGATCATATATCTCTTCTTCTGCTTGTGCGGTATGCATTGCCAGAGCACAGTTATACACATTTATGATCAGTTCACTCCGCAGCCCTGCTTGTGCGCTATGCATTGCCAGAGCGCAGTTCTACACATTTATGATCAGTTCCATGTTTCTTTCAACTCAGCGCAGTTTGTGACTGTTGCATTGCTATGAAACCCGCTGACGTCATAGGGCTAGCTACAGTAAAGAATTTGTGGAAATAGTCTTGCAACACATTGGCCAAGGGCCACGGTCAGAGCCACAAAATAAATAAATTCCTTCATTCCAACATACACAGTTCCTGGGTGGGAGGAGACTCTGGCAAGAGCGACAAGCAGAACATGCCCAGGAAAAATTCAGATTGAAACAGAGCACCAAACAAGCACCGATGGTTCTGATTGGTCACTCTGCTGTTCCGAGCTTTTAGGTTCTAATGCCTTATGAAGATTAAATACATAACCATAATAAATACATAACTCATGCCCAGCCAAGTTATAACTGCCATCACAATTATTATTATTATAATTATTATAATTATTATTATTATTATTATTATTATTATTATTATTATTATTAATAATAATAATAATAATAAAAAATATAGCTGCAAGCAGCGATTTCCGGGGACCGAGCGGCATTAGCGGCATTTGTCAAACGCAGAAACTGCAAAATGGTAGACAACTCTAGACAGGGTTGACCCAAAATACAAATATTTGTTTCTAATCAGGGCTTTTGCCATTGCTGATGGTATCTTAACCAATCCAATAAGGGCTTAAGTCTTTTAAGTACAAGTGAAACAGTGAACAGTTATTACTGTTAAATTTCTTAACTTTTGCAATAAAAAGGTGTTTCTTAATGTGAAAACAACATTAAAAGAAGCATAGCATTTGCACAATAGTGCTCAGATATGACTGGCTATGCATGTATGGCAATATGCATGGTTATTTTATAATATTTTAAAGTAAAACATCCTGCATGGGGTGGGAGAAAAATTAGATTCATGTAATAATCGCGATTATAGATTTTGTGATTCTACATCGATGCCCAAATTTCAAACATCGATCTCTATATTTCTGGGCTCCATTCAGTTTTTTATGCCGACATACGTATGATGTGGTTTAAACCCAACAATAGATAGCGCATTGACAAAAAAACAGAGTTTGTTTCAGAAATAAAGTTTGAGATGCAGATAGTTCCTTGTCAGCCTGAACTGTGTTTTTAACATGATAGCATGGCAGATTGACGCCAGCAATCAACGCACTCTAGATCAAGTTCTTGGAAAATTTCCACCCAACTGTGAGCGAGAAATGAACACAACTAAATCTATAGCATACTTAATCTCAAAAGTTGAAATATTTGCACCTATACAACGTGGTAGAAAACCAAGGCTTTTGTGATATGCTCAACGCAGTAGAGCCTAGATATGTCAGTGTTTTTTTTCCCCCCCGAAAAGATGATACCCAAGCTTTACAACAATATGGTTGGGCTGGAATAAATCAATCAACATGACGGACAGGGTTGAAAAAAGTCAGACGCCATCGCCTATTTTTACCAGTCATTTAGTTTGTTTTAATGTTTACCCATTGTATATCGTATGTAGGCTATGTCGGTATTATAGCATTTTAATTCTAACTAATATAAATAGATTCATAATAAAAATTATTAGGTTGACGTATGACATGAGCCTACTGTTTTCTTGCACTGTCCTTGCTCAGCTAGTGTTGCAAATAAAATTGGGGCCAATCAATTGGCTTTAAAATAAAGTGCAGAACGTGTTTATTTTAAAGAACCATTTCAATTCTAGTTTGCTCTAACGATAGCTGAACAAAAAGCTAAATTTGTGACACGGCAGAGTGATGCAACTCCGATAACTAGAAGAATCTAAGCTAGAATTAATTGGAAGATCTTTGTCAAGGCATCCATCTAACCATTAGTGTATCAATCCAAATTGGCTTCAATACTGAAAATTTAATGTAACAGAAAATAGTATTTTGTGAAGAAATTTTCCTTACCAGTAATTGAATAAAAGGCTGCTTTCCATATTAAGTTATGCAGAGGTTTACAATGGACTGATTTTTTCAATTTCATGTTGGATACATTTGTTTTGATTTATGTCTACACAATACAAAATAATGTAGCCTATTGTAGGTTAATTCAGTTGTAGTATTTTTATTTTAATAATTAAGTATAACTGTTTAATGTTTTGGAGGTATTATGCAGTCAAGTTGCAGAAAAAAAATAGTGATCCATCAAATTAATTAGAAGATCTTGATGCATCAAGAATTGTTTGTTAATCAAATCACAGCCCCAATAATCAAAATCGAATTGAATTGTGATTCCCACCCCTACTGCATAGTGCACCTTTAAAGTTACAAAACAGCTTCTATGTTTCAAGTACAAGTATACACAAACACATGACAGAATAATAAATGTCGATAATGAATTATTACCTTCTTAAGGGCTGTGGAGATGTATGACATAAATAACACTCCAGACACTATGTGATTCAAAACTTGAATTTTTTTTTTTATTATTATTATATTTTTTTTTTTTACTTCCCTCTTTCACATAGGAGTGCACTCAAATGCATAAACACAATGGGTAATGGCAATTCACACATCTCAAATGTCCTTTTGTTTAAACACATAAATTTAAAATAATAAAAAACAATAATAAGTAATAAAAGTTCTAGCTAGGTTGCAGCATGTTATTCAGTCTAGTTGTGTACAACTATCCGTCAAAGTTCTGAGCTAAATATTAAAGCAGTGGATTTTGGTGACTTCTAAAGAAAGATTATTCTAAAAATGATCGTTCATTAGTTGTAAACTAATCGCGATTAGCATTTAGCTATCTAATGTGGTAAAACATACTAAACAATGTATGATTAGCTAGGTTGACAAACATTCTTGAAATGAGCAAAAAACAAGTTAATTTCGGAGACATTAGTCTCTGCTCTATGCACTTGCTAGCAGGGTAGCATATAGGCGTAGCTCATTTTTCCTATTCCCTTCTTGCAGCAATAAAAAACAATTCCCACATTAGACTAATGTTAATTAATTATACACTTCATTTTTTTAAGCAAGATTTTAAGGACTCACCTGTAAAGTTTTGCTGTCTGCTAGCTAGCTAGCTGCTGGTCAACTAACAGTTCGCTAGCGTTAGCAGTTAACGTGCTGGCGAAAGTGATTTGCAGGAACCAAACGCCAATTCTGAGCGATTGAGCGAAATATTTCAACAGTAGTAGCATAATGGGTAAGCCTTAAACTTTGTGATAATGGGTAAACCTTAAGATTATTGCGAGTGTTTTGCCTGACTTAAACTGGGACGTGGGATTGGGAAGGTGCGATCTCCCTCACCAGGCAGAGTAGCAGGACAGCAGAGAAGCGGCGCCCGAATCGCCTTTGAAACCGGAGGCTAGGGCATGGCAAGAGCCATACTCTGCCGTACACAAATGACGCCACTGCTGTATTTATTATTAGATATTATTCTGTTTCCATTTAAATACTGAGTTGGGTAACGTTACTAACGCTAGCTGAGTTAGTGAACACATGATAACCAAACATTAACGTTACGCATTATCGCGTTAGCCATCATACACGTAGCTAACACTTTTAGTTGGAACACAAGCGAACAGTGACCCTGGGAACTAAATAAAGTTAATGTGCATAAAAATGCACTTGCTTCTGGGTGGTTGATCTTGTTTGAGTAGGTTATGGTGCCTAGGCAAGATAAGCTAACTCGACAGCTAGCAACGAACAAATGGCTCGACTGGCCACAGCAGGACATTTCATCAGTACAAAGTTATAAAACGGATATCGTAGCTAATAATAACTATTTTGTAATACGCGATGTCTTTGCTGTCTAACTATGTTATATCTTGTAATGTTAAGGTTACCGTTTCCATTTTTCTATCGTCTCATCCCGAATCAACTAAGTTAATCCATCCCGCCAGCAGGCTAGCTACTTTGCGTGTGGAAGAGAGAGAGAGGGCGGGGTGGAGTAGTTACGTTTTACACAAGACATGGCAACTCGCCTTCTTCAGACCTGGGGCTATACTATAGCCCAATAGCCAGGGTCTAGGCACGCCGATGCAATTAATAAAACATTTATAAAAACATGTTCCTCATAAACTGTTGCATGAAATAACAGTGAGGCATTGATAGTAATTCAACAGAAACTATGAACGGACGGACATTGTTTTTTACCGAACTAGTAGTAAACTGCGTCATACAATTAGCAAGCACACTTTTAGCATGCTAGCAAGCGTCGCTTTCATCAGTGCAGTTTTTTTTTAAATCGTCATTTACATGAACCAAAACATAAATGAGCTTACCTATTTCATGAATTGTGATTTCAGACACGATGTAGTTGGCAATTACACACAGCAATAGCCTACTGATAATCATACATATAAAATGTTCTGAAATGCCGCAACATCGCTCTTCCTGCTTGTGGAAACTAGTAGGCAGGCTACATTGATTAGCCTACAGCCCGCGCGAGGTGCTGGCGTAAAACAGGAGGACTGCCGTAGAGCACTGATCAACTACTGAACAAATGACTTGTGTGACTTAATTTAAGTAGAAATAAGTGCATAAAGGTGGCCTACTACGAAATGCATCGCCATTCTGTGGATAGGTTGCATTCACACTGAAAAACAATTATTTTCCCACATAACATTACTTAAACAATGATAGCTGCCAAGACACAGCATACAACATTTGAAGTACTTTGGTCATTTAGTTATAGAGTTATGGGCAATTTCACATTTTCGCCTGCAATAGTGCCACCTATTGACGAAGCAAAAATATTTTTACAGCCAGCTTTGGATTGACATGCCAAACATAAATACAAGATGGCGCCGACCCATGTAGTACATAACTATGTTCCAAATCAGGGTTTTTGTCAGTGTAGCAAGTTTGAAATCTCTGCAAAGGAACAGTGATTTTTAGTGAATTTTAAAATATATTTTTATATTTGGATCTCTATAGCACCACCACGTGGCTCGATCGGGTTAAAATTTCATGGCCGAACTCTTGATGTTACTCTTAATAGACCTACCAAGTTTCATAACCTTCTGTTAAACGGTTTTGTAATTATTTGCATTTTTGTGATAAGCCACGCCCACTGAAAATTAATTGGCTTGTCATTCGGCCATATTTTAACATATCATAATTCTGTATATAACTTTTATGGAGTATGGTCTATAGAGGGTATACCAAGTTTCGTGCAGATCGGTCAAAGTTTGTAGCAGTTTTAGCATTTTAAGTGTTTTACAAAAAATGCTAATTAGCGGAAAATCCAATATGGCGGACTTTATGGGTCCTTGAGGCAAATTTGCTCCTCATGAGCAGAGGGACCTGTACACCAAATTTTGTGCCTCTAGGTCAAACGGGGCGTCGGCAGTGGGCGTGTCATTGTCAAAATTTGGTCACGTGCACTACAGCGCCACCAGGTGTTAAATCTATGTCACAATTTAAAGCATCCAAGAGTTCAGCAATCCCAACAAGCCTACCAAGTTTGGTGACTCTACGCCAAACCAGCTCACGGGAATTTTAGGTGAAAGGGGAGAAAAATAATAATAATAATTTTTTTTTAAAGAATCCTAGCAATTATAATAGGGTACCTGCAGCTACGCTGCACGGTCCCCTAATAATAATAATACAGTAATAATAATAATAATAATAATACAAAACCTCCAATCCACAATGTTACATTCAGTACTTCATAATGAATGATGTAATAAATCTATGAAAGGAGAATATCACTCATTTTCTAAATCCAGCCTTGGTAGGGGGTAGGGGACCTGGGTGATGTACAGCTTGTCACTGAAATCTGCACGGGCACATGGGATTTAGGGGGAGCACTACTGGAAAGAGGGTTTTCATAAGGATGCAGGTGTGCTTGGGTTTGCCACACACAAACACACACACACACACACACACACACACAGACACTTATACGGCCACTGCTCACAGCTAGCACAGCATTTTATTTTTAAAAAGTTTAAGACGGTTTGTTGCGTCCCAAAAGTCACAGCAAACCACATAACGCACCACGGCAAAGGAAAATCCCGTACGCACTAATTCAGTCACTTCAGAACTTAACAGTGCGTCCCATCCATGGTTACAGGCGCCTGAGTTTGGCTGCAGCTCGTCACCACAGCGCTCCTGCGCTGGTCTCTAATGTGTGCGCTGCCAGGGTCTAAGACACATAAACCTGTCTGCTGACTTATTATTTCAATATACAGCATCCCCAGACAGCTGGAATCTGCACACAGCAGCAGCCTGTTTCGTTTCTCCTCGTCTGCTGTTGTTCTACTTTTATAATCAGATACCGCGTGGCCTGGCAGTAAATCTCGGTCGTTTATCGCTGCGGAAGGCCGAACTGCACCCGTGACCGTCTGAAACAACACACGTGACGATCCCGTGTCGCCAAGGTTCCAAGCTGAATTGTGTTCATTACCCCTCAGCCCATCCCACAAATTTTTATTTCCATACTTGAAATGTGTTCAGCGTGTATGTAAATATGATTATTAAGTGTGATAGTGTATTGTAATAATCTGCCCAATCGATAAATTAATTGATAAATGGAACAGCAATAGTGTCAGTCTCAGTTTTTTAGTAATTGAGCAATTGTCACTCTCGTTCTTGATGTTACAACTAAATATTTCCTAGAACTGCTTTCCATCATTTTAGAAAGCATCAGCTGATCCATTTACAAACACAAACCTACAGATTTGTAAAATGCCAAGTAAGTAAAATAAACAAGATGGAAGATTTGACAGAAAAATTGAGAAATGTCAGATTTCCTTTCTCTGAAAAAAAAAACAGGAAGGTATATTGATTTGGACTCATTTATCACAGAAACTCATCCATAATAAATTTTGGAGAATGTCATGGAGCCACGAAGATCCACACTGAGAGGAAGATGTTTACTGCGAGCAATACATTCGCGTAAACTCACTTATTTCTGCCTGCCACATTTGCCATTTTCAACACGTCACTTTTAAATCCCATCGTTCTGGCACTGAAGTGCTGCGAAGCACCATTTAAAATGTGCATTTGATTTAGCCTGCGAGCGTTTGAATAGCATGGCAGAAAGTTGATGGATGCACGGCCATTTTGAGGAATATGTTTCTGTAAGGCTGATGGGGGACCACAGGGAGAGATACTGTCTGCGACTCCGTACCTGTGGGGAGAGGATCCCTCCCCCCTTCCCTGCATCAGCTGAAGCTAAACCCCAGGTTTTATTTCCACTTTATTTCAGATTTATTTATTTAGCTGTGATATACCATCCACATTCTGCTCGTTTCATGGCCTCTGGGGTACCACAATGTCTACATGTTGTGTGTGTGTGTGTGTCTGTGTGTGTGTGGCTTACTCCTGAGGCTTACGGCACTAACACCTGCTAACACAAATCAGCCTTAGGACAGCACCATCAAAACACAGGAAATTAGAGTAAACGAAATTATATCACAACATAAAGAAAATGATATCAACTATAACTACACTCAAAACCCAAACACAAAGTAAACTTAATTGCTATCTGGCCCTAAAAAGACAATACATTTTGGCAGATTTACCTAACCATGGCAACCAATACAGATACAGAGCTGAGAAAAATACTGACAGTGTACAGGCTGAGTGAGCACAGTTTGGCCACAGAGACTGGCCGGCACAGGCAGACTTGGCTTCCCGAAATCGAAGGCTGTACTCACAGTGCCAACATAGATAGAATGAAGAAACACTTTTCTTTTAAACTGCACAAAATATGACAAACGACGAGATAAGGTTCCTCCGTAAAATTACACAGGTTTGCCCAAATTTCCTAAACCTTCCTGACAAAGAAAAACTTCCCATTCACCTAGGGGGGGGGGGGGGGGGGGAGCTGTATGACCCTGGCAGCGTAATATATTTCTGCCTGCCACAGCCTGAGACACAGTGAGTGACACCAAAGATGGCGACAAAAAATAAATTATTAATTATTTAATAGTTGACGCAATCAAAATGCTATTAAGGGAGAGATGAGTGTGCATTTGTTAATGTTTGTAATGGGAGCATCAAACCTTGGCCCAGATTCAAGCTTTTCCCTTAATTTGAAGTCATGAATTTAAGCAAGTGTACATCTCCCTCACCTCAGCTTCATGAAGTTCAGCAGAGTCGCTGCATAATATTAATAATTCAAATGTCATTATTAATAGTAACACAGCCACGGCAACGCTCCCCTTCAATTATTATTTCACCTTAATCACAAAGCACACTGCAGTTAGATTGAATCTGGCCCTTTTAGGCAGGTATTTTTACTCTTCAGCCCTGAGTAAGAGAGAAAGGCCTCGTGAGGGGCAGGTTGCGCACACCACGAGCCCGCGGAGCGATCATTTGGCTGCAGGCTTTCTTCTCTCTGAAAACACGAAGACGACGACATTCACTTTAATTAATTGCCGGCTCGGGCACCGAAGGTATTACAAGTTTATGCTTTGTACACAGAGGTGTGCGTACATTATTTACACAGCTGTAGCTCATCAGTATTTATTCATTTGTTTGTTTACCTGGTAGACACTACCATCCAGAGATCCCTATGCTTCAAGTACACGCTAATAAGGCATGATACTGACATGCATGCAGGTTCAGAAGAGGAGAATAGCTCTTGTATGGAGTTGCAGCACACGCAGTCCCGTAGGTACATGGACCAGACAATCTTTCTGAGAGGCCCAGCAAAATGCTCAGTGTTGAATAAACTCACATATTTTATTCTGTAAGAGCGCATTTTATCCATTTTCAACTCACAACGTATGAGAGTGGCATCAATATTGACTGAAGGCTGTAATATTGTCACTGATTGCACGGGGCTTTTCATGAATCCTGAATATGTTTGGCTAAATCCCATTCTCTGGACTTGCAGACTCGTGGACTCAAAGGCGCGTTCTCCTTAACTCCATGAGTGACCCATTCTAAAAACTGCATTTTTGCCAAGTGCCAATGCAGACTTACCTGCCCCCGGAAATACGCAATTGAGTCGAGATAGCTCAGTTTGGGATTAAGCCGTTCTTTACTTGTTGCATGTAAACAAATACTTTTCCTGAGTTTCACTGTAAAAGGTTTATGCAGAAAGTTTAAGCCTTCAGTAAGATGGTTGTTTGTTCATATACGTTTTGTAAAATGCTGTTTAGGTTACTTTCATGTCACTAAAATATCAGTCACCAAAGTTTATTGCTGCTACAGTTGATAAATCCCCAGACAAGCCAGATGAAGTTCCTGTTAGTTTTATTTTGTTTATTTTTATTATTTCTTGCTTATAACGATCAAATACATTAATTTTTGTGCAGATTAAAACTGTTGGTCATTAAAAATAATTGTATGCCTTATTTTTTGCAGAAATAAAGTCTGCAAAATGATAAGATTTTCTTCTGCTGAAAATAGTATTTAAGCCCTGCATCAACACGCAGGAAACTAATTCTGAAATTAACGTCTTCGTGAGTAAAATGTATTAACCTAAATCTACAAAAGTCGAAATGGCTGGAGATTAATATTGCTGCTTGATCAAGAGCGATTCTGCTGTTTTGCACAGAACTCTTGATTAATAATCACGATAGACTACTTATTTCCTTTTCTGGCCTTGTAGGCAGGCTGCGTTGCCATGGAGATAGAGCCCTCATTTGCATATGTCAGTCACAATTTTATTGCTCCTAGTTTTACTCTAGGATTCTAAAATGTCAATATGGGCTTCGCTTCTGATGAGAAATCGGCTGTCAGGATTTATGTAAATATTCCGGGAGCTCCAAGAGCCTAGATCGCCTCCATGAAATGGAAGCTTTAGTTCATTTAAAAGGAATGCAAGAACGATTTGTTTCATCAGAACCAAGATTGCGAAAAGAGCAGTTTGTTAGCGCCCGTCGGGACACTGGTGGTCACACACATTTCTATTAGCCACTCTGGAGGCTTCAGGTTCATCTCACAGGGCTTTATGAACCGAGCTCTAATGAAATATGCCACTGCTGGCTTGTACACAGGTGTCACCCTAACACACCTGTACCTCACACAGTCTCAGGTGTGTGGGTCGTCTCAGTGGCTGTCTAGCCAGTCTTTCAATCACACGCATACACAAATAATAATAAATTCACAAGAAACTCATAATTTTGAATAACAAACATCCTGACGAGACAAGATTTCTCCTCTCTCGAATTGCATAGTTGATCTCCTGTAAGGAATATTGATCATATGCTGTATTTTGCTGGTCACCTCATAACAATATTTGAAGCCGCCCAGTCTTTGCAAGCAATGGAGGCGGACGACTCTGGCTTGGTGACCTCTGATGGAGGTCAGTGCGTAAACATGGCCCTATTGGCTGTGAGGGCGACGGGAGGCTCAGTGCGTAAACATGGCCCTATTGGCTGTGAGGGCGACGGGAGGCTCCGTGCGTAAACATGGCCCTATTGGCTGTGAGAGCGACGGGAGGCTCCGTGCGTAAACATGGCCCTATTGGCTGTGAGGGCAACGGGAGGCTCAGTGCGTAAACATGGCCCTATTGGCTGTGAGGGCGACGGGAGGCTCCGTGCGTAAACATGGCCCTATTGGCTGTGAGAGCGACGGGAGGCTCCGTGGGTAAACATGGCCCTATTGGCTGTGAGGGCGACGGGAGGCTCCGTGCGTAAACATGGCCCTATTGGCTGTGAGGGCGACGGGAGGCTCCGTGCGTAAACATGGCCCTATTGGCTGTGAGGGCGATGGGAGGCTCCGTGCGTAAACATGGCCCTATTGGCTGTGAGAGCGACGGGAGGCTCCGTGCGTAAACATGGCCCTATTGGCTGTGAGGGCGACGGGAGGCTCCGTGCGTAAACATGGCCCTATTGGCTGTGAGGGCGACGGGAGGTCCGTGCGTAAACATGGCCCTATTGGCTGTGAGAGCGACGGGAGGCTCCGGGCGTAAACATGGCCCTATTGGCTGTGAGGGCGACGGGAGGCTCCGTGCGTAAACATGGCCCTATTGGCTGTGAGGGTGACGGGAGGCTCCGTGCGTAAACATGGCCCTATTGGCTGTGAGGGTGACGGGAGGCTCCGTGCGTAAACATGGCCCTATTGGCTGTGAGAGCGACGGGAGGCTCCGTGCGTAAACATGGCCCTATTGGCTGTGAGGGCGACGGGAGGCTCCGTGCGTAAACATGGCCCTATTGGCTGTGAGGGCGACGGGAGCTCCGTGCGTAAACATGGCCCTATTGGCTGTGAGAGCGACGGGAGGCTCCGTGCGTAAACATGGCCCTATTGGCTGTGAGGGCGACGGGAGGCTCAGTGCGTAAACATGGCCCTATTGGCTGTGAGGGCGACGGGAGGCTCCGTACGTAAACATGGCCCTATTGGCTGTGAGGGCGACGGGAGGCTCAGTGCGTAAACATGGCCCTATTGGCTGTGAGAGCGACGGGAGGCTCAGTGCGTAAACATGGCCCTATTGGCTGTGAGGGCGGCGGGAGGCTCCGTGCGTAAACATGGCCCTATTGGCTGTGAGGGCCACGGGAGGCTCCGTGCGTAAACATGGCCCTATTGGCTGTGAGGGCGACGGGAGGCTCCGTGCGTAAACATGGCCCTATTGGCTGTGAGGGCGACGGGAGGCTCCGTGCGTAAACATGGCCCTATTGGCTGTGAGGGCCACGGGAGGCTCCGTGCGTAAACATGGCCCTATTGGCTGTGAGGGCGGCGGGAGGCTCTGTGCGTAAACATGGCCCTATTGGCTGTGAGGGCGACGGGAGGCTCCGTGCGTAAACATGGCCCTATTGGCTGTGAGGGCGACGGGAGGCTCCGTGCGTAAACATGGCCCTATTGGCTGTGAGGGCCACGGGAGGCTCCGTGCTTAAACATGGCCCTATTGGCTGTGAGGGCGACGGGAGGCTCCGTGCGTAAACATGGCCCTATTGGCTGTGAGGGCCACGGGAGGCTCCGTGCGTAAACATGGCCCTATTGGCTGTGAGGGCGACGGGAGGCTCCGTGCGTAAACATGGCCCTATTGGCTGTGAGGGCGACGGGAGGCTCCGTGCGTAAACATGGCCCTATTGGCTGTGAGGGCGACGGGAGGCTCCGTGCGTAAACATGGCCCTATTGGCTGTGAGGGCGACGGGAGGCTCCGTGCGTAAACATGGCCCTATTGGCTGTGAGGGCGACGGGAGGCTCCGTGCGTAAACATGGCCCTATTGGCTGTGAGGGCGACGGGAGGCTCCGTGCGTAAACATGGCCCTATTGGCTGTGAGGGCGACGGGAGGCTCCGTGCGTAAACATGGCCCTATTGGCTGTGAGGGCGACGGGAGGCTCCGTGCGTAAACATGGCCCTATTGGCTGTGAGGGCGACGGGAGGCTCCGTGCGTAAACATGGCCCTATTGGCTGTGAGGGCCACGGGAGGCTCCGTGCGTAAACATGGCCCTATTGGCTGTGAGGGCGGCGGGAGGCTCTGTGCGTAAACATGGCCCTATTGGCTGTGAGGGCGACGGGAGGCTCCGTGCGTAAACATGGCCCTATTGGCTGTGAGGGCGACGGGAGGCTCCGTGCGTAAACATGGCCCTATTGGCTGTGAGGGCCACGGGAGGCTCCGTGCTTAAACATGGCCCTATTGGCTGTGAGGGCGACGGGAGGCTCCGTGCGTAAACATGGCCCTATTGGCTGTGAGGGCCACGGGAGGCTCCGTGCGTAAACATGGCCCTATTGGCTGTGAGGGCGACGGGAGGCTCCGTGCGTAAACATGGCCCTATTGGCTGTGAGGGCGACGGGAGGCTCCGTGCGTAAACATGGCCCTATTGGCTGTGAGGGCGACGGGAGGCTCCGTGCGTAAACATGGCCCTATTGGCTGTGAGGGCGACGGGAGGCTCCGTGCGTAAACATGGCCCTATTGGCTGTGAGAGCGACGGGAGGTCCGTGCGTAAACATGGCCCTATTGGCTGTGAGGGCGACGGGAGGCTCCGTGCGTAAACATGGCCCTATTGGCTGTGAGGGCGACGGGAGGCTCCGTGCGTAAACATGGCCCTATTGGCTGTGAGAGCGACGGGAGCTCCGTGGGCTAGGGGCCGCCCTTGTAAAAAGTAAAGTCATCTCCCGCCATCTGCTCAGCCCGTCATTATCTTCCCCATTTAGAAACTTTTCGAACGCGGCTTTCCAATTCCGCGAAGACTGCGTCCTGCAGAGCCCCTTTCTGGGATTATTCTGCTGCGCAATTTGTCGGCTGCATGATCCGCCTCTTTCAGGCGGTGCTGAATTCCAATTCCTGGTTTAACTTTCACTGCAGTTTCCCAGAAAGCTCCGTAGTCACATTCAGAGCACATGGAGGAGCATTCAAATTATAAAATGTCCGTAAAAATAATCACTCCTTAATTAATCATAGTTATAGCGGTATGATTTGACGACACACCAAGAGGAAATAGTATGGTTAGACTTAGCAAGCGTTTAGAAACTCGCCATGAGGCAACTGCTAAAGTCAGCTGCTGTTATTTTTTTTAGCATGTTAGAAGTGGATTTACATTTAGGCATTTATGAGACGCTCCACTCCAAAGTAATTTACGCAGCAGAGTATAGTACAGTTACACAGCAGAGTATAGTACAGTTACGCAGCAGAGTATAGTACATTTACACAGCATACCTTTTTTTTTTTTTTTCGCAAAAGTATAGTACAGTTACACATACATACTGAAGCAATTCTGATTAAGCATTCGTTCAATGATATAATGGCCGCGCCTCATTGAGAAACTAACTCTGGACCCTGGAGTCCCAAGCCAAGTTCCCTAACCAGCGCGCTAGGCCGCCACCCAGAGCAGCGCATCGGACGGCTCCTCTTCGCGGGAGGATGGACGGGCGCTTGGTCGCGCGGTTAGCTGACGGATCGGTATCTTCCTCTAAGCGCCGGAATCCATCAGAGCGTCCAGCTGTCGGTCAATACCGCATGCCCCGCCCAGCGCCGTGATTCAGGGACTCGGCCTTGCCGCGTCTCTCCCGCCCGGATATCCATCACACCGCAGCCTCGTTTCTCCGCTCCCTCCCCAAGGAGCTCTCTGGACACCGGAGACAGGATGACAAATCGGGGAGGAGTACATATTTTTCCCTTGGGGGGTGAGGGAAAGAAATATATAATCAATATCAATTCCCTCCATCTGGACGAAAGCAGCGGGACACTTCACACGCACCTCAGGTTAGAAGGGCTGCTGGCCAGTTGATGGAAGGCGGAAGTGAGCGATTTGTAAGGGGCGGCGGGGATAATTTAGAGCGACACATGGGGTTTGGTGACAGTGACCGTGACCATTGTCACCATGTGACATGATCAAATGCCAGGATTTACACCCTTCTGCTTTATGGGCAGTTTCTCTAGTGCAGGGGTGGGGATCCTCATCCGAAAAGGACCGGTGTGGGTGCAGGTTTTTGATTTACCCCAACACTACAACACCTGATACAACTAATTAAGTAATCACGGTCATCAATAAAGACCATGATAAGTAGAATCAGGTGTCTTAGTGCTGGGCTAAAACAAAAACCCGCACCCACCGCCCCCTTTTCAGATAAGGTTCCCCACCCGTGCTCTAGTGGGACCACAAAGTCTGAATTTACACAAAATAAAAGCTGTTTTCAGTCTCTGTGACAAATTGTGAGGCTTTCCCAGGGATTCACTTTCAAAAACATCAAGATTTAATATACAGTGTTGTAAATTTTAAGCCATTATCATATCCTGCTTACAATTTTACAGTCAACAGCTACTCGGAGTGTCTGTTACTCAATGAGTAACACCAGCAGTAAAACAATTGTTTGAAAATATATAAATTTAACAGAGCCCTTCTTCATTTAGTATACTGATACCATCTTATCATTACAAGGTCTAATAACCCCTTAGACTGATAGAAATGAATATGAATAATAAAGCAATGATAATAATAGACAGGAGAGGAACTCGGGGGAAATGGCCAGGCAGGGAGGATTACACTCAATCACTCTCCCATAAACAACTCCTCCCGTCAATCAGTGCCTTCAGCCTGGATTCGGCCAGATGCGGATGCTGATGGACTGTGCAGTGACAAGAAGCCGCAGCCGGCTACATGCTTCATAGGACACGTGCACTGCTCTGAGCTTTGAGGGCACGTGCGCTGCTCTGAGCTATGAGGGCACATGCGCTGCTCTGAGCTATGAGGGCACGTGTGCTGCTCTGTGCTACGAGGGCACGTGCGCTCCTCTGAGCTATTAGGGCACGTGCGCTCCTCTGAGCTATTAGGGCACGTGCGCTCCGCTGAGCTATTAGTGCACGTGTGCTGCTCTGAGCTATGAGGGCACGTGCGCTCCTCTGAGCTATGAGGGCACGTGCGCTCCTCTGAGCTATTAGGGCACGTGCGCTCCGCTGAGCTATTAGTGCACGTGTGCTGCTCTGAGCTATGAGGGTACGTGCGCTGCTCTGAGCTATGAGGGCACGTGCGCTCCTCTGAGCTATGAGGGTACGTGCGCTGCTCTGAGCTATGAGGGTACGTGCGCTGCTCTGAGCTATGAGGGCACGTGCGCTGCTCTGAGCTATGAGGGTACGTGCGCTGCTCTGAGCTATGAGGGCACGTGCGCTGCTCTGTGCTATTAGGGCACGTGCGCTGCTCTGAGCTATGAGGGCACGTGCGCTGCTCTGAGCTATTAGGGCACGTGCGCTGCTCTGAGCTATGAGGGCACGTGCGCTGCTCTGAGCTATGAGGGCACGTGCGCTGCTCTGAGCTATGAGGGCACGTGTGCTGGTCTGTGCTATGAGGGCACGTGCGCTGCTCTGTGCTATGAGGGCACGTGCGCTGCTCTGTGCTATGAGGGCACGTGCGCTGCTCTGTGCTATGAGGGCACGTGTGCTGCTCTGAGCTATGAGGGCACGTGTGCCGCTCTGAGCTATGAGGGCACGTGCGCCGCTCTGAGCTATGAGGGCACGTGCGCTGCTCTGTGCTATGAGGGCACGTGTGCTGGTCTGTGCTATGAGGGCACGTGCGCTGCTCTGTGCTATGAGGGCACGTGCGCTGCTCTGTGCTATGAGGGCACGTGTGCTGGTCTGTGCTATGAGGGCACGTGCGCTGCTCTGTGCTATGAGGGCACGTGCGCTGCTCTGTGCTATGAGGGCACGTGCGCCGCTCTGAGCTATGAGGGCACGTGCGCTGCTCTGTGCTATGAGGGCACGTGTGCTGGTCTGTGCTATGAGGGCACGTGCGCTGCTCTGTGCTATTAGGGCACGTGCGCTGCTCTGTGCTATTAGGGCACGTGCGCTGCTCTGTGCTATGAGGGCACGTGCGCTGCTCTGTGCTATGAGGGCACGTGCGCTGCTCTGTGCTATGAGGGCATGTGCGCTGCTCTGTGCTATTAGGGCACGTGCACTGCTCTGTGCTATGAGGGTACGTGCGCTGCTCTGTGCTATGAGGGCACGTGCACTACTCTGTGCTATGAGGGCACTAAGGTAGTGGGCTAGTCGCTAATGCAACCTGGCATTTGAAATTGGGAGAAAAGTAAAATTACCAAGGAATAAAAAGTTATTTAAAAAAAGTTTGCTGAGGTTTAATGATACCTCATCATACCAGAGAAAGAGAATGGAAGGTTTTCTGTAGAGTGAGGAGGACTACATTGCCCAAGGCATGGTCAGCATGGTCACAGCTCTAATCTGACCTGTCAGCTTGGCTTTAACGTCTTGTTTACAATGCCGACAGTCCCAGTAGGTCCCGGATACTAAAACACAACCTGACAGAAAAGCTAATAATGAAAAAAAGATGACGGTATTGCAGCGGTAAGGTAAACTCCAGGAGGAGCGCCTTCAGGAGAATGTGCTGCCTTTACCGCTGACAGCTTTACAGATCTGAGGCTGCATTAACTCAACAGTAAGGGCGCCACGCTACACCATAGCAGCGCTCTATTCTGAGAAAACCCCCCACACCACAGCCCGAACACAGGACATACCATCTCATACTGTACTGATAAAACATGCCATCACATACTGTACTGATAAAACATGCCATTACATACTGTGCTGATAAAACATGCCATTACATACTGTACTGATAAAACATGCCATTACATACTGTGCTGTTGAGGGAAAGGGGAAAATTGGTGAATTCACAGAATTCTTGGACTCGACCTTTCTTGAAAAATATACTACCGTTATATAATGGGTGGGGGGGGGTGAATGGCAGAGGATGTAGAGCTGTATGAATAACTGTATGAATCTGGTGTTCTAAGTTATAGATACATTATTTGAATATTTATGCTTATAATTACCCTCTTCTGCAATGATTTATAGGTGGTCATTTCCAATGTTAAATTAATAGTGACTGGATCGCTGCCATTGATACAATTAAATTATTATTATTATTTTGCCTTCTCAATTTGCATATTTACTTTCATTTTAACTTTTTAAGTTTAGGAAATTCTACATTTATTATTATTTTCTAACGAATGTTTAAATTCTCTACAACCACAAAAATATTGTTTAAAAAATAAAATATTCCAACAGTGATTCCCTACAAAATTTATTTTGGTGGTGCCAGTCGCCTGGATGAGGTTTGGGATGGGTTAATTTATTAGACACTGTAAGTGCAGTGTGCAATCAACAAGAATATATAAATAAAAAGCCAAACCTTTGGGTTTGCTTTACTGTTTGCTATAAAATAATACATTCTTGTAATAAACCAAGGCAATGCTTGAGTTTCGCCATTTGAAAAATAAGAAAAAATAGGGGGGGAAATGTTCAGATGGTACCATCAGTGCATTCGGGCCTTCTGGGAGCGGAGCAGAGCAGAGCATTCGGGCCTTCTGGGAGCGGAGCATTCGGGCTTCCGGGAGTGGAGCAGAGCGGAGCATTCGGGCCTTCCCGGAGTGGAGCAGAGCAGAACATTCGGGCCTTCTGGGGGTGGAGCAGTGAATTCGGGCCTTCCGGGAGTGGAGCATAGTGGAGCATTCGGGCCTTCCGGGAGCGGAGCAGAGCATTCGGGACTTCCGGGAGTGGAGCAGAGCAGAACATTCGGGCCTTCTGGGGGTGGAGCAGTGAATTCGGGCCTTCCGGGAGTGGAGCATAGTGGAGCATTCGGGCCTTCCGGGAGCGGAGCAGAGCATTCGGGACTTCCGGGAGTGGAGCAGAGCAGAGCAGAGCATTCGGGCCTTCCGGGAGTGGAGCAGAGCGGAGCATTCGGGCCTTCCGGGAGCGGAGCAGAGCATTCGGGCCTTCCGGGAGTGGAGCAGAGCAGAGCATTCTGGCCTTCCAGGAGAGGAGCAGAGCAGAGCATTCGGGCCTTCCGGGAGTGGAGCAGAGTGGAGCATTCGGGCCTTCCGGGAGTGGAGCAGAGTGGAGCATTCGGGCCTTCCGGGAGTGGAGCAGAGCAGAGCATTCAGGTCTTCCGGGAGAGGAGCAGAGCAGAGCATTCGGGCCTTCCGGGAGTGGAGCAGAGCGGAGCATTCAGGCCTTCCGGGAGTGGAGCATTCAGGCCTTCCGGGAGTGGAGCAGAGCGGAGCATTCGGGCCTTCCGGGAGTGGAGCAGAGCGGAGCATTCGGGCCTTCTGGGAGCGGAGCAGAGCAGAGCATTCGGGCCTTCTGGGAGTGGAGCAGAGCATTCGGGCCTTCCGGGAGTGGAGCAGAGCGGAGCATTCGGGCCTTCTGGGAGTGGAGCAGAGCATTCAGGCCTTCTGGGAGCGGAGCAGAGCATTCGGGCCTTCTGGGAGTGGAGCAGAGCGGAGCATTCGGGCCTTCCGGGAGCGGAGCAGAGCATTCGGGCCTTCCGTGAGTGGAGCAGAGCAGAACATTCTGGTCTTCCGGGAGTGGAGCAGAGCGGAGCATTCGGGCCTTCTGGGAGTGGAGCGGAGCAGAGCATTAGGGCCTTCTGGGAGTGGAGCAGAGCGGTAGCCACTGTAAAAATCTTTTCACAGCACAGCTTTCAATGGCTAACAAAATGATACCAACATTGCAAAAATCCATTCAGTATATCTGAAGAATAACAATTGTAAAAAAGAATTTGCATTTTAGCATTAGGGCCTTCCGGGAGTGGAGCAGAGCGGAGCATTCGGGCCTTCCGGGAGTGGAGCAGAGCGGAGCATTCGGGCCTTCCGGGAGTGGAGCAGAGCAGAACATTCTGGTCTTCCGGGAGTGGAGCAGAGCGGAGCATTCGGGCCTTCCGGGAGCGGAGCATTCGGGCCTTCTGAGAGTGGAGCAGAGCGGAGCATTTGGGCCTTCTGGGAGCGGAGCAGAGCAGAGCATTCAGGCTTTCCGGGAGCGGAGCAGAGCAGAGCATCCGGGCCTTCTGGGAGTGGAGCAGAGCATTCGGGCCTTCTGGGAGTGGAGCAGAGTGGAGCATTCAGGCCTTCTGGGAGTGGAGCAGAGCATTCAGGCCTTCCGGGAGTGGAGCAGAGCAGAGCATTCTGGCCTTCCGGGAGAGGAGCAGAGCAGAGCATTCGGGGCTTCCGGGGGTGGAGCAGAGCGGAGCATTCGGGCCTTCTGGGAGCGGAGCAGAGCAGAGCATACGGGCCTTCCGGGAGTGGAGCAGAGCAGAGCATTCGGGCCTTCTGAGAGTGGAGCAGAGCGGAGCATTCGGGCCTTCTGGGAGCGGAGCAGAGCATTCGGGCCTTCTGGGAGCGGAGCAGAGCATTCAGGCCTTCCGGGAGTGGAGCAGAGCGGAGCATTCGGGCCTTCTGGGAGTGGAGCGGAGCAGAGCATTAGGGCCTTCTGGGAGTGGAGCAGAGCGGTAGCCACTGTAAAAATCTTTTCACAGCACAGCTTTCAATGGCTAACAAAATGATACCAACATTGCAAAAATCCATTCAGTATATCTGAAGAATAACAATTGTAAAAAAGAATTTGCATTTTCATCAGACTTTTTTTCTGTCAAGGATAACTAAAATTCTAGTCAACTATTTAACCTCAAACAAAGCAGAATGTGTGACCAGTGACAAGGACCAGTGCCTTTTTATAAGTCTGTTTCTTGGCATTTTGTAGATTTCTTTAAAAATAGAAAAATCTGAAAATCGTACCCCATTGAAATGACTCCACAACCATGCATGAAGATCCTCATGCAAAATGGAAAGTGCTTTTAAGTGACAACAGCAACTCTGAGGTACAAGAAATACTCTTTAACCAAAACTGTAAAAACTTTAAATTATGAACACGATTCCAATATTCTTAAACAATCGAAGATATCAACGAACATTTTCTACAATACTGTATCATGTTGAAATAGTCACATAATATAAATGCACCATATTTTAACTGGATCATTGTCAGAGCGAGAGAGAAGAAAGGTGCTCTGACATGATATAATTAACATATACAGAAGGCTTTTCTTGTCATAGCTCTCAGATTTTAACCATAGCTTTTTTATTATCCAACTAGATATACCAGCTGGTTAGACAGCCAGCTGCATTGACCACTGTGATGACTGAGGTCGCTACTAGCTAGAGTTTCTGTTTACAGAATGCGAGTTGTCATTTCCAAAAGCATGACCCTCCTATTTCATCAGAAATATGTATAATTCCATTACAAATGTTTTCTATTGCCATGACGTGTATTGTAGCGAATTATTGAGGCAGCTAAGCTAGCTTTCAAGTGGGAATCAGCATGCAGCCAATGTTTTGTGCGTTTGGGGTTTAGTGGTTAGAGCGTCTGATTTTGTTATTGGAACAATTCATATTCTTGTCTTTCAAAACAACAGATGACTTTTTCTGTCAAAGTATCGTCCTAATTTGGGAAATGACAGTTGGCCTAATTTTGGTTAAACCACTGCACGGGTAGACTATAGACTTTGCTTCCCAGTTTGAACCCGTGTGAGATCCTCCTGGAAAATGGAAAGATGGTTGTAAGGTGACAGTAGCAAGTAAAATCTGTACTTGGGAAAAGTTAACAAACATTCACCTTGATAAAAAAAAGATGTGTCTGTCTGGAAACTTGCCAAAGGGATCAGTGCACAGTTAAAAACCCTTCTTTCATTTTCCGGAATGGCACGAACAAGGCAGTTGCTCAAAAGTAGATATTGCTCATTGTAAAGGTTAAGAAACATATCTCTACTTTGTACTCGTGTAGTATTGTAAGAGCCAGTGACAGCGCCCCCTTAAGGCTATTGAAGGGAAAAACCAGCAAAATTAGGCTGGGAAAATAGTCTTCCTAGTTAATTTGTCAGTAGCAGTGATGTGTAAAATGGCCATCTGTGACTGGGGCAAGCTAATGAGTCCACTGTCTGGGACGAGACAGAGGCGCTAGAACAAAGGGTGCTGGCGGGGGGGGGGGGGGGGGGGGGGGGGTTCCAGCAGTGTGTGCGTGGGGGTGGGGGGGGGGGTGTGAACCTGTCCACAAGCCAGATACAATGATGTCACATACCAGGTGGCTGTTGGGTGGCTCATCCTGTTAAGGTTCTGTTCTACTGCATGGATGGGCCCACAGTCTGGTAACGTTATCTGTAAAGGTTCTGTTCTAGTGCATGGATGGGCCCAGAGTCTGGTAACGTTATCTGTAAAGGTGCTGTTCTACTGCATGGATGGGCCCACAGTTTGGTAATGTTATCTGTAAAGGTTCTGTTCTAGTGCATGGATGGGCCTCACAGTCTGGTATCTGTAAAGGTTCTGTTCTACTGCATGGATGGGCCCCACAGTTTGTTAGCTGTAAAGGTTCTGTTCTACTACATGGATGGGCCCCACAGTCTGGTAGCTGTCAAGGTTGTGTTGTACTGCATGGATGAGCCCCACAGTCTGGTAGCTGTAAAGGTTGTGTTGTACTGCATGGATGAGCCCCACAGTCTGGTATCTGTAAAGGTTCTGTTCTACTGCATGGATGGGCCCACAGTCTGGTAACGTTATCTGTAAAGGTTCTGTTCTAGTGCATGGATGGGCCCAGAGTCTGGTAACGTTATCTGTAAAGGTGCTGTTCTACTGCATGGATGGGCCCACAGTTTGGTAATGTTATCTGTAAAGGTTCTGTTCTAGTGCATGGATGGGCCTCACAGTCTGGTATCTGTAAAGGTTCTGTTCTACTGCATGGATGGGCCCCACAGTTTGTTAGCTGTAAAGGTTCTGTTCTACTACATGGATGGGCCCCACAGTCTGGTAGCTGTCAAGGTTGTGTTGTACTGCATGGATGAGCCCCACAGTCTGGTAGCTGTAAAGGTTGTGTTGTACTGCATGGATGAGCCCCACAGTCTGGTATCTGTAAAGGTTCTGTTCTACTGCATGGATGGGCCCCACAGTTTGTTGGCTGTAAAGGTTCTGTTCTACTACATGGATGGGCCCCACAGTCTGGTAGCTGTCAAGGTTGTGTTCTACTGCATGGATGGTGTTAATTTCACAGCCTGGGCCCCACAGTGGTATCGAATCTGGACACACACTCGTCTGCGCCCTCCAAATAATGGTGGAAATTTGCGGTTTGGGCACTCCAAATTGGGGCCCACAGTCTGGTAGCTGTAAAGGTTCTGTTCTACTGCATGGATGGGCCCCACAGTCTGGTAGCTGTAAATGTTCTACTGCATGGATGGTGTTAATTTCACAGCCTGGGCCCCACAGTATGGTATCGAATCTGGACACACACTCGTCTGCGCCCTCCAAATAATGGTGGAAATTTGCGGCTCGGGCACTCCAAATTGGGGAGAAAAAAAGGGGAAAAGTCTAAATAAAATTTTACTAAAGTTGCTGATTAGAAAAGCTGTATGTGGCTGGAATACAGAGCGGCTTTATTTTGGTTCAGGGAGAAACTGAGAAAGATGGAAGACTGAGGTTTGAGATTAGAAAAAGTTTTGACATTATTTTAAGAGCATTCAAGCGTGAGGTTGGCTATAAAACAAAAGCTAAAAAAAACATTACGTGTTGACAATTCAGGTTAAAGGCAATGGTACACTCCATTTACCATTTTAATTTTCACAGAAGTGTACAACTGCCTATAAAAAAACCTGAGCCAGCAACATGGCTAAATATCACTTTTTGAAAGAAAAGAAAAAATTTGGATTGGACTTTTTTCTTTTTTTATTTACTTTGATGTGCACCTTTGTTTGGGGTTTCCCAAAAATGGGGATACTGATGAGACTTGGTTTGAGGGGTGCAAGAGGGGCATTTCTTCTGACTGATCCCAAGCAGATCACAGCTGGCACGTCAGTTGCAGCTGTCAGACACATTAGTCTTGTAAAGATCCATTTAGCGGCCGGTTCTTCATCGGCTGGGGGGGGGGGGGGGCGTGGTGCTGCTCGTGTAATATGCAGACAAGGTGTCACCTCCCAGGGCCATTCACTAATGCTTCATTACCCACAATCCTCCTCTCACCCTGTCATCTCCACAGACGTTTGGACACCCGACGTGTTCTGCGTTCGCCTGGATCAGCACATTTCTCCCGCTACACGGGAGAGTCCAGGGCTGTATGTCTGTCCCTCACACAGTGTGCAGATGGACAGACAGACAGACAGACGGACGGATGGACCTGGAAGCTCTTTGGGGACCGGTGAGGGTGGTGTGGGGTGAGATGGCTGGGTCTCCCAGAGTGAGGGGAGCTCTTTTGGGACCGGTGAGGGTGGTGTGGGGTGAGATGGTTGTTCTCCCAGAGTGAGAGGAGCTCTTTTGGGACCGGTGAGGGTGGTGTGGGGTGAGATGGTTGTTCTCCCAGAGTGAGGGGAGCTCTTTTGGGACTGGTGAGGGTGGTGTGAGGGTGAGATGGTTGTTCTCCCAGAGTGAGGGGAGGTCTTTGGGGGCCGGTGAGGGTGGTGTGGGATGAGATGGCTGGTCTCTCAGAGAAGTAAAGTAAAGGAATGCGTTTTTCCCTCATGCAGAAAACATCATCAGCATAACCTGCTGCTTCACTGCCAGGAACCTGAGAGGACCCCAGACTGATTTATACTGCACGAAACACACCTTCACAGAGAGAGAGATGGGGGGAGAGCCATGCCATAAATAACAGAGAAAAAAGGAGGGAGAGAGGGAAAGAGAGAGAGAAAGAGAGAGATTCTGAGAGACAGAGCAAGAAAGAGAAGGAGAGAGGGAAAGAGAGAAAGAGAGAGAGCCATCCCATAAATAACAGAGAAAGAGAGAGAGAGCGAGAGAGAGAGAGAGAGAGTGGGAAAGATTGAGAGAGCCATCCCATAAATAACAGAGAGAGAAAGAAAGAGAGGAAGAGAGAGAGCCATTCCATAAATAACAGAGAGAGAGAGAGCGAGAGAGCAAGAGAGAGTGAGTGAGAGAGAGAGAGAGATAGAGAGAGAGAACCATTTGATCACTGAACCCTGCAGGCGGATCGCAATAGTGAAGAATGGGCCTATCACGAATGGTTTTTCACCATGGCAACTATTCCGGCAAGGTTTCCCAATGATTTGTTGCTGCTGTAGCCATTCGGTTTGTTTGTCCGTCTCGTTTCTTTGCTGTTAGACTTTCAGCACAGCAAATAGTTATGAAGAATGAAGATCGTTTCTGCATACATATAACTGACAGGTTGAGATACTGACAAAGCATGTTTATAGTATAGGATATTGCATGGGTTACAAGCTCCTATGTTTCCGACTACAGCTGTGAACAGGTTCCCTTATTTTAGGAGAGGAATATTGAGTAACACTCAACCTGAGAGGGGACTTATGTAGCACTAATCCCTCAAATGTCACAGAATGCATTGTCATAATTGCATGGCCAGTACTCAGCAAATAGATTTCATAAGACATGTGAAATAGGATTCTATATCACGCCTGTAAAAACAAAAAGGCTATATCACACCTGCAATGATGCTAAAAATTATGCGTTTTCTTCACGTTACATTTTACAAGCTGAACATAATGTTTATTTCTGCTTAGGAAAAGGGATGTGGTAATTATTGTTCCCATCCTAAAGGAATTATGAAGACCTACTTCAGCTGAAGTGTTATTGAATATTTTATTTCTGTCTGAACTGGCCATAATGGAGGTTTCGGGCTGAATAGTCAGTGATGTTAAACTAAGACAGTGGCATCCCACTTACCCAGTGGTTATGTCAGAGAGCAGAACAAATACCCAGCATGCACCCCTGTCATAATCATCTCCAGCTCTCCTCCGTTTGTCTCCGTGCCTGCCAAGACAGCGGTGTTATTCTCCTTTAATCCTTTCTCCGGTTTGAAGGTCGGCCTTGAGAGCTTTACTGCTGCCAGGTCCTGTCAGCTGGACTTTTTTGTGAAGCGTCAGAAGAGTCAGTCCAGGGCTACAGACATGCAGAAGGACACGATACAACAGATTCAACCCCAACAAAAGCAAACATTCCGCACTGCCTGTATGTTTCACTCACACACACACGCACACACGCACGCGCGCACACACATACACTCTGAATACTCTGAGCACAAGTGGCATCAACGGTTAAAACTCCTCACTTAAAATGTATTTATTTGATTTCATTTGTTAATGATTATCAAAGATATCAATTATCAATTAAATCGCCAAATTCATTGATAGGCAGAGCAGCCTGTTGGATCAACCTTTATCAAAATGTACAACTCACAACCAGTTTAAATTAAGAGATTTATTAAGTTACAACAAGTATTCACTAAAGCATTGACCTTAACTAAAGACGTAGGTTCAACTACCTTAACAAACAATCAATGCTACAGACATGGACAAGTTAGAGTCACAAAAGAAATTAAAGACAATACCAGACCACAGCTTGTCTCTCCCAAGGTAATCCACAGAATGCGCCAGCACCAAAGTCCAAGAACCAACAGACAGAAGAACATTCAAAAAGTCCAGGGATGAAATGTAAAATTCCAGACTCCGCAAACACCACCCAGATACAAGACTCAGATGAAACTCCAAAACCGAACTGAGGCTTCTTTCCTTCAGCTCCCATAAATACCTTATTCTCCACAGGAAGGGCATCCCTGCCCTGATTGGGTTAATGTGTGAGAAAGGGGGAGGGGAGTCATTTATTCATTTATGACAAAGACTGGTTTATCTTTGATGTTTGTGGGATGAGTGAGTGAGAGAGACAGAAGGGGGGGGGGGGGGGGGGGGGGGCAAGAGATGGAGGAGACGGGTAGTTTACTTATATCTAAATATTAGATATCCTGCATACTGTAACATTACTAATAACACACACACTCTGACACTCATATTGTAACATTACTAATAACACACACTCTCTGACACTCATACTGTAACATTACTAATAACACACACTCTCTGACACTCATACTGTAACATTATTAATAACACACACACTGACACTCATACTGTAACATTACTAATAACACACACTCTGACACTCATACTGTAACATTACTAATAACACACTCTCTGACACTCATACTGTAACATTACTAATAACACACTCTGACACTCATACTGTAACATTACTAATAACACACTCTCTGACACTCATACTGTAACATTACTAATAACACACACTCTGACACTCATACTGTAACATTACTAATAACACACACTCTGACACTCATACTGTAACATTACTAATAACACACTCTGACAATCATACTGTATCATTACTGATGACACACTCTCCTCTGAAATGTATATACTGTAACATTACTAATAGCACTCTCTCCTCTGTAGTTGAAGCTCATAATGTAACATTACTAATGTCACACACACACACACACACACACACACACTCACACACATTGAGTCAGGAGGACACTTCATGTCCTGCTTGTGCTGGCAGACCGCCAGTGCCCAACTTACCTGGGAGGGGAGTGTACTTCAGCCAATGAGTCACAGGAATCCTGCTGACTGAAATCCCCCCTTATCTGGGTGCAGTAAGGTCAGTTTTGCAGAGCTGCTAGATAGCGTCAGTCCTGGCATAGTCTGGACTTTAAAAATTTTTAAAAAAAACCTGTCTACCTTTACCACTCCTATAAAACTTTACCACTCTTAGAAGACTTTTCCACACTCAATTCACTTTGCCACTCCCAAATGACTTTGCCACTCCTATAAAACTTTACCGCCCCCGAATGACTTCACCACTTTCAAACTGACTTTACCACTCTGAGCCGAGTCCTCTTCCAGCGTCCGGTGCAGTTAAAGACAAAAGTTTAATTTCAAGTGTTTAAAATGCAATTTCATTCCGTTCGCTCCCCGGGTCAACAAAAAGCAGGTGTTCATGAATATAGAAGCAATTAAAGATGCGCAGAGTTGTTAATTACGAGTTTGAAATTTCAACAAGGTCGTGCCGCATTCGTTTTCCCACCCAACATGACTCTTGCAGCGTCACGCACTTCTTCGCCGACGGGTGACGCAAGACGCCTGGATCCGCACTTCCGCAGACACGGTAGAGCCCCCAGAGCGAGCGGCGCGGATACCCATCTCCCCAAAACACAGCAGCAGGACCCCTCGTCTAAAAAAACTGCAAGCTGCGATAATTTCTAATGTTTAATCGCCTCGCAGAAGTCTGGTTATTCATCATCAGCAAATGGCAAACATTTCAGCAGTAAATCGGTAGTGGGCCAGTTTCATTTTATCGATATTTTCAAAATGCGCGCCAAAGCTACAATCAATATAAACAGTCTATCGAGTTCAGTAAATGTACTTTTTCCACTTTAAGATTCAATTGGGGAAAAATCTGAACTTCTGGTTTTATTTAATCCTGCAACCCTGGACACGAACCTCTCCCCAAAATTATAACTTCATGGTGAGAAGAGGCCTGTAAAGGAGGTACATCCCCTGATGAGTTAATGTTATCGGCTGGATTTGGTATTTTTTGGGTTTTAATGCTGTTCATTTTTTCTTAGTTGATGCTCTTGTCCAGGGTGATTTACATCAATGCCATTTTAATGAGTGTCCATTTATAGAACTGTGTGCTAAATCAATTCAGTTTAAGTAGCTGGCTGAAGGGTGTGCCCTGCCTGGAATTTGAACCCACAACCAACTTGTGATGAACACAGCTCCTTGAACCACTACTCCTCACTACACGCAGGATTTATTCAATGACACCATAGGTCCTCCATCTTGTTTTAAACATCGAGGCTTTCAGTTTATTTATTTATTTATTTATTTATTTTTGCACGCTCTTGTTAAGTTCCTCCAGGCACAGAAAATTAAATTGACCAGATTTACTCGATGTAGACTGAGAAACTCTGGTAACATTTTAAAATACAGCATGCCTTATAAATGGTCCATTAAACAATCTTAGATCATTAAACGTTGTTGTATTAAGTCCAACAGAAATATAAACGTCAGCTATTAAGAAACGTGTTATTAAGAAAGAGGCCAACGTTGCTATATCCATATATATACTTTACATACGTGTGTGTGTGTGTGTGTGTGTGTGTGTGTGTGTGTGTGTGTGTGTGTGTGTGTGTGTGTGTGTGTGTGTGTGTGTGTGTGTGTGTGTGTGTGTGTGTGTGTGTGTGAGTGAGTAAAGTATCGGCTGTTTTTTCCTATATAATACATTGCCAACATGCATTACTGATGGACTAAATATCCACAAATCAGTGCACAAGGAAAACATGGAATCTGTCATTTATATATGAATGCAGGGGAAGCAGCATTATTAAATTCACATTAAATTTAAATTAAGGTTGTAAGAATGAAAAGGAGTTGTGCATTTGGAGAAACGTTTTAATGTCGGTTTAAAGTTTTTACTGCCAATATGAATATGTGGTCGGTCATAGGTAATCATGTCCGAACACAGATCAATGAATAAGTAGCCTACTATGTGTATAATTATAGGATGTTATCTTGGGGTGCATCCCAATATTCTTCACTCCCCACCTCCTTTCCTCTACTCGTGTCCTCCACTTTTCTCCTACCGAGAAGTATGCAAAACTGCCTGTACGTTTCAAGTACAAGTACACAGCAAAAATGTTGGTGTAAATCCAACACTGTTGGTGTACATTTAACATCATAGGGTCTCAAATGCACACCAATATTGTTGCTATGTAGTTGCATGTACAGTAGGCTATAATGTACCTGACATTGCGGTTTGCGTCGAGATACCAATTAATATGTAACCATTAATATGTAATCAGCAACATTAGATTAAAACACAAATATCGGTTTCCGGGGCACGGAGGAGAGGTGGTGGTAGTGGAGGAAATGAGGATGCATTTTTCGAGTATTGGGACGCACCCTGGGTGGTAGCTTCCCATATCATTGCACTCTTTTTGTTTTGTTCGTTTTAATATGTTTTGTAAAAACTCATTTCTGCAGATGAATCTGTTGTATTGCTGACACACACTGCAAAATGCACCTCCATGTTACCAACTCATTTTTCAACTGTAACCCCATAATTCTAGGCACTCGCTATCACACACTAAAGAAAACGAACTGCCACCAGCATGTCACCCCAGTGAAAATATTCCCCCGATTCTATTTTGAATCAAATCAATGGCAATGTTTGCTATCCAAACGCAGCTAACCGATTGCCTTATCTCAACGAGCGTCTATCGGCAAATGCACCAAAAAGAAACGTTGAGCAAAAAGAAATAATTGCTTCACCAAATATAGCCCTCCCCTCCTGTCGAGCTGGTTTCCCGTTAAAGATTGCAAATAATTATCGGACTTATTACTGAATTCGAGGTCTTACAGAAGGAGTAATCCATTTAACTGCGTTTCCAATAACCGGGGACGGAGCACAATAACCCGTTCGTCGTTTTAATAATGCTTACTATCAATTCGGCAGAGGGAACTCAATTAATTGAGTCACAATTTAATCAACATCGCAGAGGTTTTGGGGTGCGAACACAAATAGAAGCAAACTGGTGTTGAAGGAAGTTGTCAAATCCAGCTGAAATAAGCCATTCTTCTTCGTAGCCGGAGTTTTGACTGAATGTATTCTGAGAAAATAAGCTATTTTCTTTTTATTTCTGTTGATTTATATTTGTTATAATTTTGTAGGCCTATACTATAATTATATTGCCATGTTTATTGTAAAAAAAAAATTGCCTACTTTGAGTTGTGCAGGTTGTGCCTAACTCTGCCTGATCAATAAAATGACCAGTAGCCTACGATGTTTCCTATAACATGGATCGTTCAACATTGGCCGCAACTCAAACAGGCCATTGAGAGCGCATCGGCTCAATTCGTTATGCGTCGCTCTCTTTCCTCTGAAATAAACCAAAAATTAATAGACGATTCTATTTTCGTTTGGTTTTATTTTCTTAAGTAAAATGTGGTAAGAATTGTCCTCACAACTGTCGCATGTATTATATTCAAGGAATGTGAAAACTTCTTTCCTTGAACTTGTCCTCTCTAAATTACAGTGCCTAAGCTCAGAAGAGATCCCTTTTACTGCGCTCCTCGTACCAGGGCAGAAGTGTTTAATTCCTTCTCGTCTCGCAATATGATGTACACGGGAATGTGGCTGTTTTTACACTGAAGTCAAACCTTCCGCTCCAACGATTCCGCCGCCATGGAGGACCGCAATACACCGAGACGCCTGCGCGCGCCACGGGCTCCACCCAACGGTAGCAACGGGGAACCGCAGCACGCGCTCTACGGGAGCGGAGAGGCTGGGCCCATCATATCAGTGGCTCGGAGTAGGAGTAGGCTACTGATCTAGGGTCAGGCTTCCCCAGGCCATATCCTAACCGTACCAATTGTAATCTAAAAGGAAACGCTTATCCGAGATCAGATCCTACTCTGAGACGCTTTTTGATTTCAGGGGTCCAGATTAATAAACAAGGATTACATTTGCGATTAAGTAGCCTAAAGGCTATACTTTGTACATTGTCTAGATGATGGAAGTTGGCTTAGAAATCACTACTAAAAATTATTAGCCATGTGCACACTCCACAGTCAAGTCAACGTTTAACTGTAATCTAAAAGAATAGCTAACACAGTAGCCTATCCCAGTGAGCAAAATCCGGAATCTAGACGTCTAGAGGGGTGTAATTCTTGGTTGAGATACATTTATACATAATGACATAATTTAACATCAATTTAGCTCAATTTCTCCATAATTTAGCTCAGGTTTTACCATGTTTTACCCGGATATAGCCTGGCCACATAGCCGGTTAAAAAACGTTCACTTTTAAACCAAATTTAGCCGGTTTTTCTCCTGAACGCGAGACGGCGTTTCACCGACTGTTAAACACAAAAATGTTCAGAGTGAGATAGACCTACAAGTTAGGCCTATCGAATGAAGGCAAAAATTAAGTTAAGTTACAATGGCCTGTTTCAGTGTTTTGATTGCGAATAGAGAACGTAGGACACTGGTAAAACAGAATATAGGCTACATTTATCGTATAAAGTAGCCTAAATATTGTCTCACAGCCACGTCCCTACATTAGCCTACGTTACACGACCCCGTGTTAGGTTAGGCCTATTCTATGTCGTAATTAAGGAGTCGGGGAAGAGAGGTTAAACCAAGCGAGACCAAGAAGAGAGTTAAGCCACTCTGGAAAATTGGATCAATAGCGAATAAACCCTCCAGGACACAAACCTGCTCATCCTCGCCTTCATTTTAGTTATTTATGTTTTATGTTTTGAGTACGATGATTGATTTACCCGGTATGCGTTTTATTATTTGCTTTGTGAAGGAATTATAATCCCAGAGTAGCTCGGCAATGTGTGAATGGGTAGAAATGTCTCAGTGGGCGCTTCGGTAATTAGCACTCCGCGCATTCCAAGACATAATGAGGTTATTTGTTCCCAGTTTTTTTTTCCACGGCGAATATCCAGCACCTCAGATACAGTGTCTTCCAAAAATAACAACGTAACCCTCGATCGTTAACAAGATAATCAGCAACATCTGCCTCAAAAAAAATGACAAGAAAAACCCAACACATTAACATCAGCTCTTTCCAGTCGGTAATCAGCGAGGCACTCCAATACATGTTTTTCATTTTAAACAATAGTTAAGTTCTCCTTTCTTTTTTAGAGCCTGCTTTTAGTACACCGCTCAATTGCTGGTTTTCACCAAACGTTGATCTGTAAGAATGCTGTTGCTTAACCACATCGTTCAATAATTTATATCATCGACAACCTGTAAAAGGCTGCAGGCCCTGCTCTACTGCAGGTTTGTTTAGTTAGTGTGATGGAGGATCTGAGAGGTGAAGAGACAAAGTACTTAAATTCACACTTGCCAGCAGGGTTGCTGCCGGGGGTTTTTGGGCCCCATGTGAAAAGATCTCACATGTGCCCCACTACCCCAGGCCACCCCAAGAAAAAGAAAAAAAAAATTTATTAGCACATTATTAAATATATATTCTTAGTAATATAAATTTCAATAACTGACAAGTAAACATTTTTGAATCCAATGTTCTTATATTTTTTGAGGTCCACTGTCAGTCAGGGCCAGTGTATTCGTCCAAACCCCCCGCACCCCCTCCCTCCATACAGCACCACTGCTTGACAGATGACATTTATCTCCAATGAGATATTACTGCGATAAAATCCACAACATTCAAAACTGCCAGAATATGGTTGGATTGGGTAGATACACAAGATTTGACAGGATAAAACTCCACTAATGTTTATGCAGTCAATCTGTTAGAATTTCTCAATTAATGATGAGCGTATTAGTTGATGAATACACCTGGAATTATTCATCATCCATTGTGAAATCCCAGCTGTGTGTGTGGGATGGGGGGAGGGGGACACAATAATCTGGTTGAATATCCAACAGAAAGGAAGCTGCAGACATGGTTCCCCTGGCAGCACACGGCTACTGAAGCAGTGATGACTGACGACAGTCCGTGGATGTAGATGTGGCCAAAGACACTGGGGGTGGGGGGTGGGGGGTGGGGGTGCTTTTTGATTTTCCAAAGAATTTGAACTGCTGGTTTCTCAGTTCTACCCTTCATAAATATTTCTGCTGTCTTTGTCTTTCAGAGCGCCCATTTTCCTTTTTAAAGTTTGGCGTGCAGTCTCCTCATTAGGGTTTTCCAGTCGTTTCCGTCTGGGCTGTTACACGTGTCAGTCACTGAATAATGGCTCGAAGGTTTGGGTGCGATACGCAGCGACTCCTGTTTGTTAATAAATCAAACCAAAACAAAACTTCAGACAGAATTTCCACTCATCCCAAAAACTAAGCTCATATATTCAGCATGAATCAGCATGACAGAAAAAAAGCTCTAGAAACTTTTTCTCGCTGCTTATTAGCAAATTCTTTTTACCGTCATCACTGCTTTTTGGGAAATCAGAACACGGTCGACTATTTCTTTCTTCCTTAAAAATTAAGGGTGCTTGAGTGTGTGTGTCTGTTGGTAAACTTGTTCTATACATGTGCAGACTGTGCCTTATAGTCAAGTAATAGCCAGTTCAAGCCTGGTCGCATCACCTGTGGACCATTACTGGGAGTAGGGGACTTCATCCAATATCAATGTGTAGCCCCACCTGAGTGGTGATTCAGAGCCAGAACATCATCAGTCATTGACTGAGGTGGACAGTGGATAAGATCCCATCAATTGAAATGGTACATGATTTGGTGGCCAGGGGGGTATACTACTACAGGATTATTGAGTTACCTGGGTAACTGCACTGAGTGAAACCTAGATCTGGAACATGGACTGAAGTAAAAAGATCCGTTCCGGGTTTTACTCAGTGTTTTAACTCAGTAATCCTGCTTTGTAGTGTACCCCCCAAGGTTGAGAATTTAGTCCAGACACCAGGTAACCATTACATTACAGGCATTTAGTACACGCTCTTTTCCAGAGAGACTTACACAACTTCTTATTACATTTATCCATTCATACAGCTGATTATATACTGAAGCAATTCAGGTTAAGTACCTTACTCAAGGGTACTCAAGTGTCCTACCTGGGAATTGAACCTGCAACCTTCTGGTTACAAGTCCAGTTCCTTAACCATTATACTACACTGCTGCTCTACTACTACACTACCATGTAACCCTGTGCAGTTTGTGTTAAGTGCCGCGGGACCCTGAATGACCGTTAGGATCAGCTAAAAAAAGTCACTTCCTACAGCACCATGTCCCCATGATGTCCACACTAGGACCGTGTCCGAATCAGCACTCTTCCACACTGTTGAGTAGCCTTGGTGAGTAGATAGTCGTAGAGTACGTGAAAATTTTTCTAATTGCAGTACTCTTCAAACACCCGGATGAGACACTTACTTCTGGGTACATTCGGGAGCACACTTTTTAAGAAGTACACGAACATTTTGGTCACATAAATAAGACGTGAGGCTTCTTTTTTTTTTAAATGAGGCGCAGCTTCGCTGCTGATTTCCTTCAAATACAACAAAAACAACACATGACATCGCAGCGCAAGAGTGGGGCTCAGGGTTGCCAGATCTTGTAAGACTTTCCAGCCAAATGGCGACTCAAAACTAGCCCAAATTATAGGCTATTTTTAACCGAAACCAACGTATTTTAAATAGAAATCATCATGTTTTTACTTTTTAAAAAGTGCGTGCTTTGCGACTTTTTTACCCGTGACTGCACTTTGAAAGTATCCCAATTTAGCTGTAAAACCACGGACATGGCAACACTGGTGGGACGTCTTATGACCTGCTTACGACACTTCCACAGTGCAGTTGGAAAATAGTATGGCGGATACTTTTCACGGACTGCTAAACAGTGCACATTAAACAGCACACTTCTGCCAGTGCACTGTACGCAGGAGACAGGGCGCAGTAGATAGGGCTCTGATTCGGACACAACCTAGGTTTTATTTAGGCCAGATGGAAGACTGCCCCCTACTGGGCCAACCAATACCACTTTCCGCAGTACACAGTAAAATGGCCACTGTTAATTCAACTCTCACAGAGTACATACGAGTCCAATAGGGACCATATGTACTCTGTAAGCTTTGATTTAACTCTGAACATTTTACTGTGTAGTTTTATTTTCTCCACAGGTCTCTCATGCCCTCACCTGCTTGGCTTTGACCAAAGCCTCTGAGCAAAAGTATAGGGTAAATAAAGGTGTGGTTGCTGGTCGTTCACATTTCTCAATGGTGGATAGCACTGTCACAAGAAGGTACCGAGTTCGTGGGTTTCCTCTGGGTACTCCGGATTATTCCCACAGTGTAAAGGCATGCATGTTAGGCTATGCCCAAAGGTATGAGTGTGTGAGTGAATGGCGTGTGTGCCCTGCGATGGATTGCAGGGTGCAACTGTCCAGGGTGTATTCCTGCCTCTTGCCCAATGCATGCTGGGATAGGCTCCAGCCCCCCTGCGACCCTGACCAAGAATAAGCGGGTTAGATAATGGATGAATGGAGGGAACAGGTGTATCAAGTGATCATGTCCTTTCAAAAGAACCGTTTCTGTTAGAATTATTTTTCTAATTCAAAAACGTACTCCTTTTTGGCCTCCACTGAACATTCTAAGAAGATGTTCTGATGGACAGTGTGAAATTTACAGAGTCTGTGAAGATAGATTCACTCTATAATAGACACTCATGCCTCCACAGAGCCCCTTTGCAGCATAAACACAAACATTACTTAAACTGATTCTACCCATTCATAATTTTATCAGCACCACTCTTGTTTCCAAAGCAGTTCACCTACATCTCCTTTGTCATTTTTACAACTTTTGCCATAGGCTACATAAACTTAAAATGTTTCATATAATTATTGTGGATACCATGAAGTAATTACTTATTACTTATTATTAAACATTGCCAGGGTAGCTACAACTGTAGACTTTTGATGAGTCCATAAATACATTTAAAAATGAGAGTACTTGTTAACACAAATTAATAATTAAAACCCCTTTAATATTTAGACTACAAGATGTATTTGGTAAATATGGGTGTATTTAAATATTGTTGTGGTTGACAGATATTTTGACATTGAAACATTAATTACAAATATGAATTGTGAATCTTGCAGGACTATATCTTTTAATCATCAGAAAATTTTGTGTCTTATTAAGTCTACTGATCCAGCAGACCTGATGGGTTCAGCATATTGTGGAATAGACTCACCTTGACCCTTATGACATTACCGAAATAAGCAGTCATTTTTATCCTTCCACTGTAAAACTTCAATTAACTTCGGTCTAACATAAAAGTGTATTTTTCCTCAGAAAAAAAAACTAAGCAATTATTCTCTGCTGAACTGTCATTTGCTCGCACTGCAGTTGGGAAGAGAGCAGACTATTCCAAACACGTTTCTTTCCCTTTCTGGCCAAACTAATGAGAATGTCCAGCACGGCGATAACGATGAAACTGCAAATCCACTGTAATACAAACAGCGCACGTGACACACTGGGGAAGAGCGCGTGTCCCCGCGCGCAGAGCCGTCTGATGTAATTAGCTTTATCCATTTGAAAAGGTCTGACATCAAGTTTGTGTCTCACAGCCGTCTTGATTTCGCCGTTTGGTGCTTAATTTAACACCGGGACACAATTACCATTTTGTCCGATGTCTGACAGCAACAGATAGGCTACAGTACGGTATAGAATACATTTCAGTGGCTATCCCCTTCATATGATTAATTCTTTCCAAAAATAACTTTCTTCCTTAATGATATAACAAATTAAATCACACATAGTCGGATATGAAAGCACCTAGCAGTCCCCGTTGTCAGGCTGCAAGCTTTTCAAACTCCATCCTGGGGGCTGGGGCTTTACATATCGGCTAATTGCAACCTCTGATTTGTAGAGCCATTACTAAGTGTTATTTAGACACTTTACGTCTGAAGAAGTAGACTATGCTTTACCCTCTTAAGGCCATTACATCTGAAATAGCAATGTATACAGTATACGAAGAATAAACGCTCCATATTCACATCCTAGGGACTTTCAATCAGTCAGATCAACTAATCCTTTCATTTTCTGGATGGCAAATGATTCATTTCAAAAGAGACCGTTTTTAATTGATTACAATTACATTATAGACTGACAGGTGAGATCATTGTTTGCCGAAAGTGTGACCAGCTGGTTATTGAAGAGATCATTAATAGAGCAAATTATTCAAACCTGTATTATAGGAATAAGCAACAGTACAAAATTATGTTATAAACGGTTTTCAATAACGTTAATTGATCGAGATATTGGCTGTGACAAAAACCCGTGTATATAGCGGATCCCTATAGGCACTGAAAAGCACGTGCTGCTGTAAACAGCGTATTACCAATGCTCCCTGATATATGGAACCACAACCTCACTCAGAACAGGGACTGTGGTAGTAGTGATCGGCTTCATTGGGTCTCTCCTTAGTTCTGTATGTTAATATCTAAACCACAGGTGCTTGGAACATTATTTTTTATGGAATCTTATTCTTATTAGCCTATTATGATTATGATCATTATTATTAATATTGCTCAATGGTGCAAATTGACATCTAAGCTTCTGCGAACAGAAATAATTATTCTGTTGCAAATGAGCCTGCAAGTGTCCATAGCATTATTCTGTAGCCTACTATATGTCCCCATTGTTTATGTCCTTTGATATGACTTTTACATGTGGACATAAATAAAAGTATTAGCCTACAATAGGCTAGGCTGTGTGTGTGGCGCTCGGACACTTCCAAAAACGTGGTTTTAGCCCAAGTGAAAGGAACAAAAAAGAGATGAAGTTCTCCGCTTATATGGCGGTCCAGTGGTTTTTATCTCAACCAGAAGCTCCAGCGTCCACAAGATAAGTTATTAAAGCCTACGAGCCAAGTGAACAACTATCCCTCTGCCGTCAAATAAGTAATTTAAGCTTGGCTCCAGAAATCAATTAATCCTGGCTGCACGCAGATTGTAGCTAACACAGGTGTTGTGCCGAATTCAGACTCCCTGCCGAAATCAGACTCCCCTCGCGTGCACGCCTGTTCACTCTGCATTACGTTATTTGCGACTTCTTCATTCTCCTTTCGCGATTTCCGACCAGTATCTTCGTTCTGTCGGCGGATAGATGGACCATTCTGTGTCACTGTCTGTCGCTACGTATAGTTATTCTTTTTCTAATTTTAAATGTTCGATTTCCGTGGCTTTCTGACGTAAATTAACAAGCATACTTTTAAAGAATCAATTGCCGACGTTAAAAGCAGATAAAATGCATGTAAAGTATACTTTTCTAAAACGTCGTTAATGTTCATCCGTGTCTTCTTAGATAGTGTTTCATTTGGCACAGATAGGCTATATTGAATTTATTTTTCACTGAGGTAGTAGGCTATAACATAGGGGATTTTACCCCATGTCCATAAATCTTTTTTCTAATATGGCTATGTTCGGATATTTGCAGATATCGACAATACGTAAATATTGTAAGGATATATTTACATATTTAAAATCTACCAAAATGACCCTGTTTACACATCTGGGACTGTATTGTTTACCCACAGGGAGTCAGTTGGAGGCAGGGCTGCCAGAATCGGACTCCCCCTCCTTATCTCTACATTGCAATGTTTGACAGACACCAAACCTTCTGTGGTGACACACATAGGCGTCACCTGTGCAGCCTCCAAAGCATTTTCTTATATCTGCAACAGGGGGTCAGTTACAGTGGGGGAGTCAGATTCTGGCAAGGCTTCAGTCCGGCTGCCAGAATCTGACCGCCCCCCCGCCCTTATCTCAGGATTCCAGTGTTTCACAAACACCAGAATCACTCTAGTGACACATTTGGACATCTACTATACACCCTTAAAAGCAATTGTTAATATCTGCGACAGGGGGTCAGTTAGAGGGGGGGAGTCAGATTTCGGCAAGGCTTAAGTCCGGCTGCCGGAATCTGACCCCCCCCCCCCCCCTTATCTCAGGACTGCAGTGTTTCACAAACACCAGAATCACTCTAGTGACACATCTGGCCAGCTACTATACACCCTTAAAAGCAATTGTTAATATCTGTGACAGGGGGTCAGTTAGAGGGGGGGAGTCAGATTCCGGCAAGGCTTAAGTCCGGCTGCCGGAATCTGATCCCCCCCCCTTATCTCAGGATTGCAGTGTTTCACAAACACCAGAATCACTCTAGTGACACATATGGACATCTACTATACACCCTTAAAAGCAATTGTTAATATCTGTGACAGGGGGTCAGTTAGAGGGGGGGAGTCAGATTCCGGCAAGGCTTAAGTCCGGCTGCCGGAATCTGACCCCCCCCCCCCCCCTTATCTCAGCATTGCAGTGTTTCACAAACACCAGAATCACTCTAGTGACACTTCTGGACATCTAGTATACAACCTCAAAAGCAATTGTTTATATCTGCGACAGGGGGTCAGTTAGAGGGGGGGAGTCAGATTCCGGCAAGGCCTCAGCGCGGCTGCCGGAATCTGACCCCCCCCCCTTATCTCAGGATTGCAGTGTTTCACAAACACCAGAATCACTCTAGTGACACATTTGGACATCTACTATACACCCTTAAAAGCAATTGTTAATATCTGTGACAGGGGGTCAGTTAGAGGGGGGGAGTCAGATTCCGGCAAGGCTTAAGTCCGGCTGCCGGAATCTGATCCCCCCCCCCCTTATCTCAGGATTGCAGTGTTTCACAAACACCAGAATCACTCTAGTGACACATATGGACATCTACTATACACCCTTAAAAGCAATTGTTAATATCTGTGACAGGGGGTCAGTTAGAGGGGGGGAGTCAGAATCCGGCAAGGCTTAAGTCCGGCTGCCGGAATCTGACACCCCCCCCTTATCTCAGCATTGCAGTGTTTCACAAGCACCAGAATCACTCTAGTGACACTTCTGGACATCTAGTATACAACCTTAAAAGCAATTGTTTATATCTGCGACAGGGGGTCAGTTAGAGGGGGGGAGTCAGATTCCGGCAAGGCCTCAGCGCGGCTGCCGGAATCTGACCCCCCCCCCCCTTATCTCAGGATTGCAGTGTTTCACAAACACCAGAATCACTCTAGTGACACATTTGGACATCTACTATACACCCTTAAAAGCAATTGTTAATACATCACAAGGGTGTATACTAGATGTCCAGAAGTGTCACTAGAGTGATTCTGGTGTTTGTGAAACACTGCAATCCTGAGATAAGGGGGGGGGATCAGATTCCGGCAGCCGGACTTAAGCCTTGCCGGAATCTGACTCCCCCCCTCTAACTGACCCCCTGTCGCAGATATTAACAATTGCTTTTAAGGGTGTATACTAGATGTCCAGAAGTGTCACTAGAGTGATTCTGGTGTTTGTGAAACACTGCAATCCTGAGATAAGGGGGGGGGATCAGATTCCGGCAGCCGCGCTGAGGCCTTGCCGGAATCTGACTCCCCCCCTCTAACTGACCCCCTGTCGCAGATATTAACAATTGCTTTTAAGGGTGTATACTAGATGTCCAGAAGTGTCACTAGAGTGATTCTGGTGTTTGTGAAACACTGCAGTCCTGAGATAAGGGGGGGGGATCAGATTCCGGCAGCCGGACTTAAGCCTTGCCGGAATCTGACTCCCCCCCTCTAACTGACCCCCTGTCGCAGATATTAACAATTGCTTTTAAGGGTGTATAGTAGATGTCCAAATGTGTCACTAGAGTGATTCTGGTGTTTGTGAAACACTGCAATCCTGAGATAAGGGGGGGGGGGGGGGGGGGTCAGATTCTGGCAGCCGGACTGAAGCCTTGCCAGAATCTGACTCCCCCACTGTAACTGACCCCCTGTTGCAGATATAAGAAAATGCTTTGGAGGCTGCACAGGTGACGCCTATGTGTGTCACCACAGAAGGTTTGGTGTCTGTCAAACATTGCAATGTAGAGATAAGGAGGGGGAGTCCGATTCTGGCAGCCCTGCCTCCAACTGACTCCCTGTGGGTAAACAATACAGTCCCAGATGTGTAAACAGGGTCATTTTGGTAGATTTTAAATATGTAAATATATCCTTACAATATTTACGTATTGTCGATATCTGCAAATATCCGAACATAGCCATATTAGAAAAAAGATTTATGGACATGGGGTAAAATCCCCTATGTTATAGCCTACTACCTCAGTGAAAAATAAATTCAATATAGCCTATCTGTGCCAAATGAAACACTATCTAAGAAGACACGGATGAACATTAACGACGTTTTAGAAAAGTATACTTTACATGCATTTTATCTGCTTTTAACGTCGGCAATTGATTCTTTAAAAGTATGCTTGTTAATTTACGTCAGAAAGCCACGGAAATCGAACATTTAAAATTAGAAAAAGAATAACTATACGTAGCGACAGACAGTGACACAGAATGGTCCATCTATCCGCCGACAGAACGAAGATACTGGTCGGAAATCGCGAAAGGAGAATGAAGAAGTCGCAAATAACGTAATGCAGAGTGAACGCGCGTGCACGCGAGGGGAGTCTGATTTCGGCAGGGAGTCTGAATTCGGCACAACACCTGTTACCGTGCAAACATTCTCCTCTACCATTAGGCCTATCCAAGTTCTTCTTCAGCTCCCGCTCCTCTTTCATCGGGTTTAAGGTCACCCTTTGACCTATTTCGGACGGTAAGATCCTGCAGGTTGCGTTCTGCATGATAATCGCAACACTTTCGCAAAGAATACAAAAAGCATGTGTTTGTATGAGAGATACGAGTTCGACCCCATAGGCCTACCGTCACATATTAGAGGGCATCTCAGGGCAACAAATGGAACATTCCAGGAATAGTTCTCGCTTTTGCCTCTTTCAACGCTGTTTTGGGCGGGGTGAGACTGGAGAGTGATGCGTTCTGCTTTTTTATCGACTGACCAGGGCTGTTTAATCGATAGCGCCGACCTTTTAACAAAAAACCCGAACAAATGAGGGAAACGGCCGCATTTAAAATGATGCATTTCGTCGGCTTCGAGCAGATGCGTCACAGGTGATGTTCTAATATCCTCGTTCCAACGTGAAGCAGGCCGAAGCCATGACACAGTTGGACCCGTCTCCTGTCTTAACTAGTCAAGGGGCTCATGATAGTTATTTAACTTTCACAACGCACAGCGATTAAAGAGCAGTGTGAACGCATAAGGACAGGGATTCGGGAGCCAGGTAGCCTATTGTTCTGCATGCAGGGTGCCGGTGTTGTGCCGTTGTCTGAACGCGCACGTTATGCAATGAACGACGTCCGCTTTTATTTGGCTTAGTTTCTCCAAATAAAATCAAAAGGACAATAATATGGAATGATGGTAGAAGTATAGCTATAAACCGTGAATTGTTGATTGCTCTATTGATTGTGGTGGACCATAAAATAATTGCAAAAGGTCACGATGTTGAACACTTTCTTTTTCATGCTAATAAACAGACAGAGTAAAGTTTCATTGGGATATCATTCAAGTGTCACAAAGTAAAGTGCAAGAGCTGACACTCCAGAGATGATTTGCCCTTTTGTAGTCTCCGGATACTCGGCAGTATCGTTCTCTGTAGAGGGTTTAGCTCCGATGTAACCAGACTGTTCTGTGGATATAACGGGTCTTCAGATCAAACGGAAACAGCCTTCACAAATTACTGCCACTTTTCTACCACTATACTCAGATTGGCCATAAACTCCAAAACCCTATCCAGTCTAATCAACATAGCAAATTAGTAGTTTCACTTGTTGGCCCAAACGGTCCTCTCTTCTCTTGCACTTGTTGACACACGCCTGATTATTTCCAAATCAATTACTTTGTGAAAATCCTGTTTTTATCCCTTGGTTTTTTCCCAGTCCATGGTGCCAACTCACCGTAGAGTAGTATAGTGGGTTTGAAAACCAGCCTCGTAACCCAAATGCAAGTTCTAATCCCAGGTGGGCCTGTTGGTACTGACCCAGGTCTGTTTCACACACGAGACATGAGTCATGTACGGGAGAAGAATTCCGTTTATATTTTACATTTATTTTTAAAAATGTAAAAATCAAATGAAAATTATCATTTTTTCAAGTATCCAGGGTAGAAACATAAATGTGCAATTCTGTCAACAACAACAACAAAAAAAGCAATGGCAATCAAATACAGATTTTCACTCAAATATTCACATTTAAGAACACACAGTAGGTATGAACAAGTTTGATGCAGCAAAACATCTCAAAATCCTTTAAAGCCCAGACATGTGGTGTTTACAACACAACCCAAACTGTCATTGCAAGCAACAGAAGCGCTTTAAACCCATTTCACATTCCCCTTTAACAAATTCTGAATAAATAGTACAGACGCTATACTAAACAACTCAATTTTAAAAAAGCATAAAAACCACCTGTTTTTTTTTTTACCCCTCCACACAGCAATGCATGTCATTTAATTTTTAACAATTAAATGTACGTTTAAAAATTCAAATATATAGTTGGGGGATGTGTCACAAGCCAGACTTGCAGTACTGAAATGTGTGTTGGAAGCCGAGGACGTGTCTGTGACAGTTAAACAGACCATGCACTACACCGCGTGATTTCACTAATTATTTCGCCGCCTTGGTTCAGGATATAAGCTCATTAGTGAAAATCAGGTGGTGTAGTGCACGGCTGAGGCAAATATCTGCAGACAGCGAGGAGAGTTGAGTAGCGCTGACCTAGATGGTTCCGCTCTGAAACTTAACGGCTCCAGGAAACTTAAGAACGATCACCAGCACCATGTAAACAGAGCCGCCCTGTGAAGAAGGGGTCACTCTTCTGAGCGACCCCTTTAGGGCATTTTAATCCCCTCAGTCACACGGCCTGACGTTTTAGGAAACTGCCCTGTGTGGCTCGTGGAGCAGAGTTCCCACACTGTGGCTGTGAGAGGGGATGCCGCTGATCTCCAACACCTGAATTTCCATGTTATAACACATTATAATATGTTAAGGAGTGTGTCACAGAAAAATGCATTAGCTCATTAGGGAGGCCCTGGCATAGAGGCCAGCCACCGGTGCAGGAGCAGGTGTGGACTTAGTCTTTGCTGAAATGTTGCTGAGGTCAGAGGGGTGTTCGCTTTGCCCAGCTTTTGGTCCACGGTCGAGATCCCTGGCTGCCCCGCGCGGGACAGATTGGCCTCAGTGCGCTAGTGCCGATCGTCCGCGAGTGCAGTTTGGCCCAATCGGGCCAGAGGTTCTTCCAGAATCCTCTCCAACTCTTGGACACATGGAGAGATGAGCGGGCTGTGAGTCTGTGCAGCCTTCAACCTGGGTAAGAAGAGAAGGGGCTCTTTTCAATCCTCAGCCTTCAGTCTCCCGGTTTTTTTTTTTTGGAAAACCGCTTCTCTCACTCACTCACACACACACTCACACACACACACACTCACTCACACACACACACACACACACACACACACACTCACACACACACACTCTCACACACACTCTCACACACACTCTCACACACACTCTCACACACACTCTCACACACACTCTCACACACACTCTCACACACACTCTCACACACACTCTCACACTCTCTCACACACTCTCACACACTCTCACACACACTCTCACACTCTCACACACACTCTCACACACTCTCACACACTCTCACACACTCTCACACACACTCTCACACACACTCACACACACACACTCACACACACTCACACACACTCACACACACTCACACACGTTTTTACATCTGAATTAAATGGAAAAAAACCTGGGCTCCTTCGAAAGCAGAAACTGGAGAGCCAGTGAATAATGCACTCGCATGGGTCGCCTAATTTCCTGGATGTGCCCTCAATTTTCCACACACACACTTAAATGTACTTGTTTATTTAAACCAATTACACTCGACTCATCCTTCGACGGTCTCCTGTTGCTTTGGATTGGCTAAACACACATAAAGCACACACAGCGGTGCAGCACCGGGACTCTACCTCCTCAGAAGCTCTGCAGCCTTGCCTGCTCCCGGGGGTCCGTGCTGGAGGGCCGCGGCGCAGTGCGCGGCCAGAACGCCGTAGCACTGCTCCTTCACCGCGTTGTGACTGACTGTGTCCCACTGCGGCAGCTTGCTGGTATACCTCCAGGCCACCAGGGTGTACTCTAGCGCCGCCTCCCACCGTTTGCTCTGGAGCAGGAGCCTGCCTCCCTCCTGACATGCGCTCTAGGGGACAGAAGAGCGAAGGTCATGGTGAGACACTGACCATAATGCTTGCCCCAAGTTCAACAGCAATACTGACATTTTTATGTACAAAATGTTACATTTGTATGTGCAACATTCTTTCATATTTAAAAAAAAAAAACAAAAGAAAAAAGGTTCTCAACTCAAATCCTGATGTTTAAAAGCCAAGTATTGCTTTTAAAAGCCAAGGAAACCACATTATGCATATTCAGTTGATTGCTTCTATTTCAACATTTCTTGTTTAACTTGCATTTTTTATTTGGATATGCAGTTATTTTGAGAAGCTGTTAATTTAATATGAATTGATTAACCTAGAAAAAAACATGGGATATTATGAATTGCTGTTGTTTCACTGCTAAAACACTTAAATTAATTGTTTCTTATGAATTGCTCATGTGTGTCAGTTTAACGTGGAAGATTAAAGATTTAATTGCATAAATTGATTGATCTTTGGGTGCCTCCCACTATAGACTGCGGACACCTGTGGGCCAATTTTAGGCTTTCAAGTGAAATAAAAATTTTATGTCTGCATTTTTCATTAATATGTTCATCATAAAAGATGCTGACAGGGGTTTATGCCTGAAAATGTTCCCCAACTGGAAACCTCTTACCCAGAAACCCCGTCACATAAAACAACCATAAAACAAAGACATGATTAGCTGCTGGTTATATTTCATATACACACTTATGACTGCTGTCATACAGTGTGCACATTCACACATTAAAATGTAGGTGTCAGAATGCAGTCCTGGAGGGCCACGGTGTCTGCTGGTTTTCAGTGTGGTTCAGCACCAGTGATTAATTTAAGTTGTTGATTGGCTGAATAATCCACACCTTATTCTCAAGGCTTTAATTGGCTGCTAATTAACAAAAAAACAAATGCCTGCAGCCCTCTAGGATACTGGTTTCACATCCCTGTATTAAGAGCACTGTGTGTGTGTTCATTCTGTCTCTATCAGTTCCTGATAGGTTGATGACCATGCTAACCTGAGCCCATTCCCTTGGACAGGAAATGAAACTCCAGTCCCCAGAGGGCCACAGTTTCAAGGCCTAAACTACAAAATGCCCAGGAGGCCCTCTAGGGCTGTGTCCGAATACGACCCCTACACACTTTTGGGGGTGCATATTTGAGTCCACTTTGTCAAAAAGATTTTGAGTGTGCGACTTTTTCTCACGAATGGGGGCACTTAAAATACCAGAATGAACCCCTTATTTCTGGGGTTTTGTTGAGGGAATTCAGGAGCACACTCACCTGCAGAACTGTGTACTCACCCGACAATTTCAGTAAGTAACTCGGAAGTAAAAACGCAAAAGACGTAGAGCGTATATTTTACTTTTGTTAATTCTATCTTCATTCATAGTCTACACTTTGTAACAATTGTCATATGTTAACTGATTGATATTCTCAATAAAAATAAAAAGATTTCAGGAGAATTCAGGAGCACACTCACCTGCAGAACTGTGTACTCACCCGACAATTTCAGTAAGTAACTCGGAAGTAAAAACGCAAAAGACGTAGAGCGTATATTTTACTTTTGTTAATTCTATCTTCATTCATAGTCTACACTTTGTAACAATTGTCATATGTTAACTGATTGATATTCTCAATAAAAATAAAAAGATATTACGAACTACTTCCTCACTAGTTTGGAAAGAGTTTTGCGGGATTTCTTTCGCACACTGCATGCAATGTGAGGGGACGGCACATAGTAGACAGGGGTCTGAGTGAACAGGGGACAGTGGACAGGGAACAGGGGTCATATTCGGACACAGCCTAGGACTTGAGTGAGAGCACTGGCCCCAGATCTTTCCATACAGGTTGCAGGTAAGTACCTTCCCCTCGTAAGCAAAGATGTCTCCCACAGTGCGGGAGTGCAAAGTGGACCTCAAACACCCCCCAAAATACCACTTCCTGTTTCTTTCCATTCACCTTAAAAGCCAGAAGGTGAGGGTAGGCCTTCCTGTAGCAGTGTGCGTCCCGGTTTGATCCCAGGCGAGAGTACGGGATAGACCTGTACACTCTGGCCTTCCGCAGGTGTAGATCCACCTGCAACAGCTTCAGGTCTGAGCACAGGGGCACGCACTTCTTCTCCTACACAGAAACAGAATCAAAAAAGTTACATAATACTCGCAGCACGGAGTTAAATCAGAGTTATTCCAGGAGACTCCATCTGGACAGCAATAAGTGTTAATTTGCAAATATCACAATGTTCAGGAAAGCCCGACAACCACTAGGTTTCAGCTTTAGTTTCTCACGTGCACCAGTGGAAAGACGTTACTTTGGGCATGCACGTTTTTTTCTGTAGTTTCTCTTGAACTGAGTGAGATCCAGGTGTCCTACCTGCTCAAGGAGGAAAAGGGAGCGGATCAGCCGAACTAGGTCTTGCTCAGTGAGGGACATCTGGCGACCCTGTAGGTATTCACCCTGGCCCATGCACCTGGCGACCCGCTGCCCGCTAAGGCAGCCCACTCCTGATACACAAAGGGACAGACATTCATCATTTGAATAGGGCATTGGTAGATATCCCGCTGCTTCTGAGAGGAATGGGCTCAGTTAAGCCCTGCCCCGTTTTCACTGGTCTTTCGGTCACTGGACACATTTAAATACCCACATCCACTTTAGTACAGGATTAGTGTGTCTGCTGCAGGACTGGGGTGGCTGTGAACTAGCAACAAGCTGTCTCATAGAAACGGCAAGATTGTGAGGGGTAATCATACGATCAGGCTTCACGTACATAATTCAATGCAGGCCTACACATGTATGAAGACACACAAAACAATCTTGTTCCAGAAATGTTTTGCGCACTCATTCTTCATGAAGTTCGTTATGAACGGAATACAGGCAGCTGAGCCAAACACGTCTGATCTTTATACAATGAGTCCACTTACTTGGCCGGTCGCGTTGTGTTTTTGAAGACGGAGCTCTGGACGTGTAGGGAGATGATCGCACAAGCGAGTTCAACACATCCAAGTAGGATCGCCGCATGTGTCCTAGAAAACATGTAGTCGCTGATGAACGATAATATACAAACATTTTGCTAAAAATTTGACATGGTATTTGTTTGTAAAATATAAACATAAAAAATATAGATGGCCTACATTTACAATAGGTTCCCAACTGCCTTGCTACTGTAAACATGCAGCTGTCTACCCAGCTAACAAAATTAGGCCCCAGGGACGTGCCTTGACGTCTTTTTGTAGGGTTTTCTAAACGTTACGCGGACGTCACAGAGAACGTTCCCAGGACGTTCTAGTAACGTCCCCCATACATTCATTACATTACATTATATTGTAACCAGTTAGAGGTTGCAGGAACGTCCCCAAATGTCCCATGAATGTTATGAGCACAACGCCAACCGCACAGGGACGTTGCTTGAACGTCCCCGAAAAATGCAAATTAAATGTCATATTGTGACCTTCCTATTAATTTAATAACGTCCTAGTAATGTTTTTTTAGGACATCCATAGGGAACGTCAGATCATAACTTTGAGAGGACTAAAATGGTACGTCCCTAGGACGTCCACTGTTTGCTGGGTAGTCGCTACTGGGACTGTTTTTGACATACAGATGGCTATCTTTGGCTAGAGTATTATTTGTAATGTCCTTGCGAAAAATCCCGCGTTTCCAGCAGAGCCGGGGGGCCACTTAACATGACCTGGCGGCACAAAGTTAACTGGGCTAACGCTAGGCTACTGTAGTTACAGTTAACCTTAACAGGCTCAACTCAGTATGTTGCAGTGTTGTCCAATAGTTTTTAATCCTCTTAAATCAATAATTAATACGTCTGCACACACTGTGAAATATTTATCGAATAATGGCAAAAAGTTAAATGCATTGTTTTCGTTTTTAGCCATATTACACCGGAAGCACCTACACGTTTGCAGCCAACAATTTGGTGGGAAAACCAGCTCCATCCCCGCCAAGAGTCGGTCATGATGCAGACAATTATCCGACCAACTTACATGCTAAACAATTCACCAAGATGCCATTCAGAACCAATCTGTAATGTAATTTGTAATTTTAAAAGGGTACTTGCGCCAATATAGCGAGTATCCTGTAACGTTAATTTATGTGCAGCCTACAAGTTAGCCTTGCGCGCTTTACAACAAACCTCAGCACCCCTCCCCCATCTGAGTCTGTATGGAGGGAAATTAGGCAATGTGTTATTATTTAATTTAATAAAGTTAGTTAAATATATAATTTCATCTCATAGGTTTTTAGACACTTACCTGCGATTTTCGGCTGTGGAGCAGGAATTTCCACCAGAACGCGTCTTTCATGATAAGCTGTTGCCATTCTTGCTTGACACTAGGTTTGGTCGTTGTTGGCTGACTAACGTTTAAAGTTTATAGAACAGAAAGATGAAAACTTAAGATCACTATTTACTTTTGTTTAAACTCTTGTTAAAAAACAGACTTCGTTTCCCAAGCTGATCCAGTGCTATGGCTTGTTATTCTAGCTAACGTTAGTGTAATGCTGCATGGATTTGCTGTTATCAAGCTAACAACCGAACTATTTATTTTTAACCTGTGATTAGCACTTTAAACAGTGCGTAAGAAACATAATTCTGTTCAGGTTTTAGACAGAATCGAAGAAAGAAGAAACCCACCAGCTGCGCTCACTTCACTATGAAGAAAATATAACAGATAATAACGAGCAGCAGAAGGAAAGTGCCGCGCGGGCGTGGCTTTGAGTTTGCTGCAACACGATTGGCCCGCTGTACCGCGTAAATCCCAACCCTTCCAGTGTATGCAAATTAAGATTATGACGTTTAAGAGAACTGTAAATGTATGAGTTGTTTCGACGACTACAGTTTCGACACTAAGCAGAATTAACACAACCAGAGGATTGTGTTATATGGGCATGGTACTTATTAAAAAATATATATTTTTTATATAATAATATAATTGTGATCGGATATCATAGCAATCTAAATATTTACTGAGATGTAGTTCCACGTTTTCTTTTCCTAGTTACGAATCTTAACTTTCTTAAATTAAAACGACTTGCGAGTTCGCACATTTCACAGTGGTACAAAGTGGTTTATTTTGTGTTTAAAGATGGGAGACGATTTAGGAGACGAGTGGTGGAAGCAAAGCAACGATTCGGGTAAGACTATGGGATTTTCTGTTATTATAATGACAGCAGTATGAATTCTGGTGGCGTCTGACATATTAGCCACGCATTTTGAAAACGAACTGACGTTATCGTTTCACTGTTTTGTGTAACAATACCTTTTCTTATTTTTGGAGATCGGTTAGACTCAATGTACGTAGGTGTAACTATTTAGTTATAATATCTGACAATTATCTTGCTAGATGTTACAAGATCGTAGGCTACCTCGTTCTATGTTACTAGGTGAAGAAAACCACACGTGGGATTGTATCTTGAAGCCTTTATCGAAATGGATTCCGGGACTTGTAGTCATTGCTTGAATCATTTTTGTGTTTAGACGGCTATGTTCACAAGTATTTTCGATGTAGTCACATTTAAGGTGTTCTGATTTTGTGCACATAGACTTGGGAATCGAACGGTAATCTTCAGATTAAGATGAGTTGGTTTGCACGCTGCAAAATAGCTATACAGGTTTAAGATAGTATGCACCACATGTTCGTTAGTTGTGCATTTTTACCTTTTAGTGTCTTCAACTCATGTCAGTCCTAATCTCGCCAATATAATTATTGCCAGTAGATGGAGGCGTTGCATCGGAAATCTCGATATTTTTCTTACTAAATGTAAACTTCTAAATTAAGTTTCCGATGAGTATCGACAGTGCACACCGTGATTGTTTCATTATATGAACAACTTTTTATTTTGCAGTATGTAGCAACCAGGGGGGTATACTATTACATATTTTTCCAGTTAATAATGACCTGCCGCATACATGCTCTTCACCAATTCCCAGAGTTCAGTACCCTCCTTGCAATGCACAGTCTCACTCTGATATAGGTATCGCTGTTCATCGCTCTGAAAGGACATTTACTCCGACGTTTCTCCATGTGAGAACATCAGCACTGTGGGATGAGGGAAGAAGTCCCTTCTAAGTCCTAGAGGCGCAGAGATGTGCTCCCCTGATCAGCAGGTCATGTTTTTGTGGGCCATGTTGCCATGTTGAGGCTTCTGGGTGGATGTTGGGGGGGCTTCCCAGAATGCAATGCGGCATGCAGCTGCCCTCTCCACTGCCCGAAACTGATTGCACCCTTTAACCCAACGGAGGAGCGACAGACTTTGGGTTTGAGGACTCCGGGGGGTCCGGGGCGTCCAAGTGCGTAGAGAAGGTTCTGGAAAAAGATAAAAATGTGTTTTAAGAAACAAGAACAACTTTTATTTTATTTTTTTATATATTATATGAGGTTGCACTGTATTAAGAAACAGGCTGAGTTAGTTCAGTTAGTGGTCGAGAGCCTCTTTGCTGTCCTCACACAGCCCAACCAGTACATTTTCCACTAAGATGGATGGATCTTTTCCAAGGTTTCCAGCAAAGGCAGGAAACGAGAGGCTGAAAATCTCAATGGTGTGCTGTGGAAAATGGCAGAGCTCAAATTTAACTTGCAGCTCAGAGGCGCCATGTTTTAGGGCCTTAGGACCTTACTTACTGAGGATGAGTCACAGTCCACGGCAGACCTGGCAGGCTCTTACTGAGATCCATAGTCATAAGTCACAGTGCTTGTTTCCGAATGTCTGTGAATGAGCAAGTGCACGAGACATAATCGCCATCACATGTCACATGACCTGCTTCTTATAAGACCTGGAAGAGGTGAAACTGCAGTACAATCGATGTTATAGCTGTTCCATAATTGTATCCATCATTGTTTAAAGGTACCCATGGAAATGTTTGTACTAAATATTACAAAGGTCCAGTAGAGGGTGCTGTATTTTTGCAAAACAGTAGTGTTGCCATCCACAAAAGAACTCCCACTCTGAACCGTGCAGTTATCTGAATACGCACGTATTCATAACCGCCAACTGCAAGCTTCGGAAAGGTTCCACAATTACAGCTTTACAGTGTTCTCCCTCACTCTGCTAGAATCTGGGTCTCTGGAACAGGGTTCAAATGTTTTCAGCCGTGACCTAGAAGATGTCGCAGGCAAGCGCATCCGTGAGGTTTGCATTCGGCTGCCCATGGTGTTTACCATGTGATCAGCTTGATTTTTAACGCTTTTCCCCGACCAGGTCAGGGAGGAGTGACGTCACCATGGAAAGGCTTTAGGGCCGTGTCCGAATACGACCTCTGTCCCCTGTCCACTCAGACCCCTGTCTACTATATGCCCTGTCCCCTCACTTTGCAAGCAGTGTGCGAAAGAAATCCCGCAAAACTCTTTCCAAACTAGTGAGGAAGTAGTTTGTAATATATTTTTAAATTTTTATTGAGAATATCAGTCGGTTAACATATGACGATTGTTACAAAGTGTAGATTATGAATGAAGATAGAATTAACAAAAATAAAACGAGTATTTTGTAATATCACCCATATACGCTCTACGTCTTTTACGTTGTTACTTCCGGGTTACTTACTGAAATTGTCGGATGAGTGCACAGTTTTGCAGATAAGTGTGCTCCTGAATTCCCTCAACAAAACCCCGGAAATAAGGGGTTCATCCTGGTATTTTAAGTGCCCCCATTTGTGAGAAAAAGTCGCTCACTCAAAAGCTTTTTGACAAAGTGGACTCAAGCATGTACCCTCAAAAGGGTGTAGGGGTCGTATTCGGACACAGCCTAGGTCTGTTATGGCTCTACGCTGTTCTCCCTCCCATCTGCTGCTCCATTGATCCTGCTTCCTGTTGCTCCCTCCCTCCCACACTGCTAATCCTGCTCTCCTCTGCTCCCTCCCTCCCACACCACTGATCCAACTCTCTGCTGCTCCCTCCCACACCACTGATCCTGCTCTGTGCTGCTCCCTCCCTCCCACACTGCTGATCCTGCTCTCCGTTGCTCCCTCCCTCACCGCTGATCCTGCTCTCTGCTGCTCTCTCCCACACTGCTTTATCCTGCTCTGTGCTGCTCCCTCCCTCCCACACTGCTGATCCTGCTCTGTGCTGCTCCCTCCCACACTGCTGAGCCTGCTCTCTGCTGCTCCCTCCCACACTGCTTATCCTGCTCTGTGCTGCTCCCTCCCTCCCTCACCGCTGATCCTGCTCTCTGCTGTTCCCTCCCACTCACGCTGACAGAGGATGAATGACCACTGCTCAGGCTCATAGCTCTCCACCTCTGTCTGTCTGTCTGTCTGTCTGTCTGTCTGTCTGTCTGTCTGTCTGTCTGTGCCGTCCGCATTGATGCACTTCTCATCAAGGCTCAATGCTGTTTATTAAGTTTGTTTGCAAACTTCTTTTCAATCTCAGTGGTTCTTGTTTAATACCTGTACATTGCAGTTCACATATAACTCCTTACAGGGCCTCCACAATTTTCCTATGTGGAAAAAAAATAACTAGGCCTTGTTTTTTTCATTTACAACTGAAACTTAATTACAGTGGAATGAGTATTTTAAACTCTGCTTTAAAGACAATAAGCTTTTGGCTAGAGGAAGGCAGCTATTAAAAAGTGTTTGATAAATCCTTGTATTCCAACCAACTCTATTCCTTTTCTGAAAACCTCTTCTTGTTCCAATGTGCAATGTTTTACACAAGTACAGGGAAGAGGGATGGCAAGCGTTCACTGAACCACAATCTAAAAAATTGATTTTGGATGTAAATTAGAAATAGGACTTGGCCTCTAAAATGGGATTTTTATATACAGGCTTCCAAGAGAGTGAGGAGGCTGACGGACGGATGCTTGATTTCATGGTAAACGAGCCCTATGGTGAAAGCGCGTACTTCCCGGACTGGGAGTGCGTAGGAAGAAGCACTCATGCGCCGCCGCGAGTCGTCCTCCCGGAGAAAGGGGTTTCCGCGCCAGAGCCGCCTTGCGCGGTTCTGGACAGTGCCGTTGCTATGGAAAACCCCGAGCTCTGTTTTGGACTTGGGGTCGGCACGAGACCGTATTTCAGAATGACAGGACCCTTTCATGCGCCGTGCGGTCTCCGATGAGCTCTGTTCACTCTGCTTCTGGTGTCCGTCATCACTCACCAGAAACGATGCAGCTGGTGTTCGGGCCCATGTGTCTGTCATATGCAGAATTCGCTAAGGCAACAAGCGCTGGCATCAAGGCTTACGTTATTTAAATTTCAGTCATGATATATCCCAAAGCATTAAACTGCACTGTCTGTTTAGTTTCCCTTATGAAGGCCGTTATTTGTTATTTGTGCAGCGTTAATCCCTCACTGGTATAAGCAGTTAATAATTTCTCCTGCTTAGCATTAATAATGATTAATGGACTGTGATTTTCAGACTTGGATGCAATGAAAGTCATTGTGTGCATTTTAATTTGATATGATTCTACCCATTTATTTGTCTCCTTGTCCTCAGACCCTGTAAGAGGACCTCTATAAGCTGGCTTGGAAACTGCTTGCAGGGAATTTCCAGTATTAGTTAACCACATGTCAAATCAAATCACAATGGAAAATGAACACGCTGCATTTTGTGTTTTATAGATGGATTTTTCTTTTGTCAGTTTGTTACATTTTTATGAATTGACTTGTTGGCTTAGTTAGGGTGCACTCAGTGGAAAATGAAGCAGGAACAGGGCAACAGAACGTATCAGGGGTGGTCAGGGAATCATAAAAAAGCTTCAATGGCTAAAGCACATGTCCTCATTCTGAGCTTTAAATAGATTTCAATAAACTGAACATTACAGTGCATAAGTGTTACGGGAAGTTCTTAACCAGAGCTGGACTGAGTGCTCGCTCGGAACATCATATCTCTAATGTCAAACATTCTCAGGGTGTCTTTCTATCCCTGATTGCTTGGTGTTAGTGATCAGCTTGTGGCCTTCACCCATGCGTGTGTTTGACCCAAAAATCCTACAGTAAATCAAGTTTCTGATGAACTTCCGCTGGTCAATGTGTGCTGACCACTGATTCCATTACTCCCCCATCCTGAGTGTAAACCCTCCGTGCTGTCGTATAAAAAAAGGACTGCTGTTCTCCCAGAACACACCTCCTCCCACACGCTGCTCCTTAAATCAGCTGCACCTCATGTCTACGTGCGGGAGCGCAGAGAAATCCCACTGTTGTTCAAGTCGTCTGAAGGTCGTGTGAAAGACGCCTCATTTTGCCACAGTAGGCCATTGGCATCTTGTTTAGTCTGCCATTTTCTCTGTTCTTCAGTACAGCCTATCCGACAGTCCAGTTTCTGAACTGCACAGATTCCTGCCTAAATCGATGTTAACGCTTTGCGTAGCCAACTCTTAAGTTGGCAGAGTCCATTTATTTTCTGCCTGTAATGGGCTGTGTGTGCGTGGGCATGCATGCGTGCAGCTGCTAAGACTGAGCTGTAAGTGGGTATAAGACCGGCTGTTAAATCCCTCAGATGCATTAACACACCGAAGTTCTAATTTACCACGTGTAAAACCTTTTTAGCATGCACAAAAACTAATAACGCAACCAATGATTGGTGCAAAACAAATACCATGACCAATGATTGGTCATGTTATTGGTTCTGCATCTGCTAAAAGGGCCCTCAGTCTTTTTAAAGTCATTTATGAAAGTGGAATCTCACTTTGTCCAGTGTTTAACAGCCAGTGTCCCACAGTGTTAGTGTCTCTGTCCGTTAAAATATTAGGTAATTGTATCCACAATGAAAAATGTTTTAATCACTAAAAACACAAGAATGCAATTCATAATTTAAATTTTTTTATTTGAACCTTTATTATTATTTATTTATTATTTTTGTGGTGTTGTAAACTGTAAACTACTGCTTCAGGTTATTACCGTCATACAAAGTCCAGAATGCATTGCCTCATTTCTCTGACAATCGTGTTCTGACTCATTTCTTTAAATCTGTTCTTTATCGCTTAAATGCATAAATACAGACTCCGGAGAATCGCCAAAATTGTAGATGTAGTCTAATCTTTGTACACTAAACATGTTTGTACAGATTGTGCAGACTGGTCATTATACTTATGCTAACAAGCTGAGGCAGCATGACCAGTGCACTCTGGAGGGGGGTGTGGGGTGGGGTTACGAGCAGCCTGGTCAGGCTCATAGTACTGTAAGGTTACGAGCAGCCTGGTCAGGCTCATTGTACTGAAAGGTTACGAGCAGCCTGGTCTGGCTCATAGTACTGTAAGGTTATGAGCACCCTGGTCAGGCTCATAGTACTTTAAGGTTATGAGCAGCCTGGTCAGGCTCATAGTACTGTAAGGTTGTGAGCACCCTGGTCAGGCTCATTGTACTGTAAGGTTATGAGCAGCCTGGTCATGCTCATTGTACTGAAAGGTTACGAGCAGCGTGGTCAGGCTCATAGTACTGTAAGGTTATGAGCACCCTGGTCAGGCTCATAGTACTGTAAGGTTATGAGCACCCTGGTCAGGCTCATAGTACTGTAAGGTTACGAGCAGCCTGGTCAGGCTCATAGTACTGTAAGGTTATGAGCAGCCTGGTCAGGCTCATAGTACTGTAAGGTTGTGAGCACCCTGGTCAGGCTCATTGTACTGTAAGGTTATGAGCAGCCTGGTCATGCTCATTGTACTGAAAGGTTACGAGCAGCGTGGTCAGGCTCATAGTACTGTAAGGTTATGAGCACCCTGGTCAGGCTCATAGTACTGTAAGGTTACGAGCAGCCTGGTCAGGCTCATAGTACTGTAAGTTTATGAGCAGCCTGGTCAGGCTCATAGTACTGTAAGGTTATGAGCAGCCTGGTCAGGCTCATAGTACTGTAAGGTTATGAGCAGCCTGGTTAGGCTCATAGTACTGTAAGGTTATGAGCAGCCTGGTCAGGCTCATTGTACTGAAAGGTTACGAGCAGCCTGGTCAGGCTCATAGTGCTGTAAGGTTATGAGCACCCTGGTCAGGCTCATTGTACTGTAAGGTTATGAGCAGCCTGGTCAGGCTCATAGTACTGTAACATTACAGGCATTTAGCAGACGCTCTTATCCAGAGCGACTTACACAGGATTTACATGGTATCCATTTCTACAGCTGGATATATACTGAAGCAATGCAGGTTAAGTACCTTGCTCAAGGGTACAACAGCAGTGCCCTACCTGGGAATCGAACCTGCAACCTTTCGGTTACAAGCACAGTTCCTTACCCATTATGCTACACTGCCGCCCCACTGCCGCCCCTGTAAGGTTATGAGCAGCCTGGTCAGGCTCATTGTACTGTAAGGTTACGAGCAGCCTGGTCAGGCTCATAGTACTGTAAGGTTATGAGCAGCCTGGTCAGGCTCATAGTACTATAAGGTTGTGAGCAGCCTGGTCAGGCTCATTGTACTGTAAGGTTACAAGCAGCCTGGTCAGGCTCATAGTACTGTACGGTTACGAGCAGCGTGGTCAGGGTCGTAGTACTGTAAGGTTATGAACAGTGTGGTCAGGCTCGTAGTACTTTAAGGTTATGAGCAGCCTGGTCAGGCTCAAAGTACTGTGTCATATTCTCACTTTCCACATTAGGTTGTTTGATTTCTGGCCACTTCAGAACTTTCTGGGGCCACTAATCTCAGGATTTTACCATACTCCTGGAAAATGCCAATAGATCAAAAATCAACAAACGGTTAAGAGGCATAATGTTTGAGCCTGCCAAAGGAACACAAATATGCAGAAAGAGTTTCTATTCTCTCCACAACACGTGTGAACATTATGTGGGGAACATCTAAGATTCCCCCGGTGTTTGTCTTCAGACTAAAGCCCATTGCGATAATGTAAATGTTCCAGCAAGTAATTAAATGCAGTGGATTAGTAGTACTGAAGTATTGAGTAACCGTTTTGAAACGCATACTCACCATTTTATCCAGCAGTCATCACATACATTGCAGTTTCTCCACCGTAGCGAAATTAACTCTTAAGCTAGCGGCAAAGTCGATACTCTACTGCATGATATCGCTGTGGTAATGAAATAAGAATTATGTGCATTACACAATAAACAATATGTGTGCTACTAACAGGACTACTAATGGAAAAGATGCATACATAAGGAACGGTCTGTTCTTTGTAGGATATCACAGGGCTATCTGTTCTAAGCAGATTTTCCAAGTGTATCCTCTGAGAAAACAGCCCTTTACCTCACATAGGCCTGTTCTTCCATGCTAGGATATCAGTGGCTCTGGAAGCAGGCAGAGACCATGAGGTCACCCACTGAATTTAACTGAGCCAGGCGAACACATGTCGGCATCCTCTGCTTTCCTTTCTCCTATAAATCCTTAATGCCAACATGGAGTTCTTGGTGAAATACTACCTATGATATGAGCAGTTTAATAAGCCTTCAAAAGCTGTGTCCCTCTTGGTTTTTTACAGATATTCGCTATTCTTTTGAAGTGTTTTTCCTCCAAACAATCGAAATAATGTCCCCCTCCCCAATCATTCTGGGTCCCTTGAGATTCAGACAACTGTTGGGAAGCAGTATATATGAAGCACTGTGTAAGGAAGTTATATTTGAATGAATTGCATTTGTTATTAACTTGGCTATTGGCTTTCGATGACAGTGATAGTCTTATGATGTCAGAAGTAATGAAATCCAGATTGAGAGAGCTTTTCAGAGTATCTTTTGATGCAGTATATAAATCATAGGTTTATAAATTCTGAATATGATTGACTATTGACAAATTATGTTAAAACCACGGCTTGTAAAATGTTGGAAGTGAATGATTTTATGAAATTGAACTACAACATGAGATGTAAAACCATAAACAAAAAGTTAAAGAACATAAAACTAGCTGATTTTTATACATATTTTTTAATAATTAGAAAAGAAAGTTCCACCATAGGAGAATGACAGTCATGTGGGATATGAAATACAGAACGAAAACAGTAAATTGGTAAGTACATCAATAGTGTTGGTACATAATCATTCGCTATGGAAACCACAGTATGTGCACACATGAGTTTACCCAGGGTGAGATACATGGTGTTTATGGCTCGTGCTCTCATAGGTGCATCTTATTATTTTCTGCCTTTGATATAGTTAATGCACACAAACATGTCTCCAAAAACAAAACCGTAAGTGCTTTGATGGGATGCTCTTGAGGAGGGTGTAAGGAGATGGAGGGGGGTGGGGGGGGGGGGGATTGGGGGGGAAGGTAGGCAGGAGGTGTTAGAGTTTTAGACTTGGGCAGGCTGGGTGGTGCTTGATTGCTTGCAGGATACAAGGGTTTTAGGGCATGGGGCAAGGAGGATGTCAATCACAGAGACTACTTACTGTCATTTGTGAAGGTCTTGGGATTGGGGAGGTGGCGGGCGTTATAGTGATGCTACTGGTGATCTTATTGGACCCTTTGGAAAGGGCGCCGTTGGTTAATACGGGAGTTCTGTGTTCCTGCCCGATGCTGGGGCAGGGACTGAGGGGTCTGGCTGTGCTGTTCAGGGCCTGGATGTAGGGGCTCCCTAAGTGGATGTGGATTTTATTGTCCTCAGTGGTTATGACACTCGGGCCAGAGCTGTTGGATCTCTGCAGCTGCCAGTGGCTCTGCCTCTCTGGCATCACCCGGAACACGGTGTGCCCCCCCACAACTTCCACCGGCTCTGTAGCCAGGGACCCCCCTGGGGCGCCGGTGGTGACCGAAACGATCTGGATGGGTGACATGGCCCGGTCAGGGGTTAAGGACCCGGAAGATTCTGGGGTTATGGCCCGGGAATAGGTTGCCATGGTGAGGGGCGACAAGGCTCTGTTGGGCGTGCAGAGTCCATCTGGAGGAGAGGAGCATCCCTTGGCTATGAACGGTGTGGAGATGGAGGCGTTCTGGATGATGGTGATCCGTTGCTTGGGCGGGCTGACACTGCTGGTGGGGATGACCGCCGTGCTGGTGTAGGAGTGGGCATTCTCCACAGGACCAGGGCTGGTGATCTCCAGCATGGCCATGTTGTGCCCATGGTCGGGGGTCACCTTGATGTGCACTGGCTGCCCAGGGGTGTGGGTCAGTACTACGTCTCCTTGCTGTGTGAGGCCACTGCTCTGGCGAAGCGGCAGCACTTTACCATTGATTTGATGGCTGCCCTCTTTTCCCTTGGGGAACAGCACCCTGGATCTCCTGACATTATTGTTTATGTTCGACACGCGGTTGAGGAGGGACGGGTTGTGCTTGGCTTGGGATGCCTCGTCAGCATGGCTTGGGTTGTCCTCGGGGTAGCTGTCCTCATACTCCCTTTCGTTCACATCAGCTCGGTCCAGGGGAGCCAGGCTTCTGTAGTCAGGGGGCTGGCTATCCACTGGCTCTGTCTGCACTTCTTTGCTAGAGGCATTCAGGTCTGAAAAACGTCTCCCGTTCATACCCGGCCGAAGGCTTTTGCTGAACCTGCGATACCTCTCCAGCTCGCTGGTGAGGTTTTCCATCTCTCGGGCTAGGTCCTTGTTCCTCACCTGTTGTTGCATCAGTTTCCTCTGCAAGGTAGCATGGTCCGTCTTAATTCGACAGATGGAATCCTCTGTGCCCATGTACTCATGGATCTTTTCCTTCAAGGCTTCCACCTCTCGAGTCAGGTGGCTAGACTTTTCCTCTTCCTCTTTCAGACGCTTATAGAGGATGTTCTCCTGGTTGGACACTTCCTTCTCTGCCAGTTGGTACTTGGAGAGCTCCCTCCTGGATATCTCCAGCTCCTGCATCAGAGCATTAGCACGCTCTTGTTCATTGGAGTATCTTTTCTCCAAGGATTCAAACGCATCTTCGGTCTTGAGCAGGTCATTCTCGACCACTTTCATGTCCTTCAGTTTTCGCCTGAGCCTCTCCATTTCCTGTGTCAGCTCTTTTACTTTGTTGTCTTCCTGTTGGAAGCGGTTTACGGCAGGCGCCTTGCTGTGCTCCTCTCTGGCTTTGTTCCTCAGCAATTCCTGCTCTACAGCATCCTGGGACTGCAGCCTCTTCCTCATCATGCTGACTTTGGACTGTAGGTCGCCACTCTTCTCCTCTTCCACTCTCAGCCTGGCCCTGAGATCATCCCTGTCCTTGGTTACACTGAGCATCTTCTCCTCCAGCTCTACTTTGGACCTCAAAGCCTTCTTGCTCTCCTCGCTGAGTTTCTCAGTAACAGATGTGACCTTGTTCTGCTCGGCCTGCAGTTTTCCACTGTTGCTCTGCAGTTTCCTCTCTGTGTCCCTGAGTCTCTCGGCCATGGTCTTCCTCTCATCCACCAGCATGACCGTCAATGTCTTGAGCTTGGCCAGGTCCTCTTTGAGAGTGATCTCCGTGCTTTCCAGCTGACCCTCTATAGCTTCCAGCTCCCCGATCCTCACCTTCAGGGTGTCCAGTTCGCCAGCGAGGTGTTTGGTCATGCTCCTCTCCTTTTCCAGGTTGCATTTCAGCACGTAGCACTCCTGCTTGCTCTTGGCAAAGGCGTCCTCCAGCTTCTCCAGCTCACTTATTCTGCGGTTCAGTTTGTCCACCTCCGTCCTCAGGCCCCGGCCCTGGCCGACCTCCTTCGCCAGCTTCTTGTTGAGGTCCCGGCCCTGGTCCTCCATCTTGATCAGCTCCTCGTCCTTCCCCTCCATCCGCAGCACCCTCTTCCTTAGCTTTTCCACCTCTGACATCAGGCTGGAGTTGCCACACTCGCCGCGGCTGATTTTGTCCCGGAGATCTTGGAGCTCCTCCTCGGCCCGCAGGAGGGTCCTGTTAGTCTCCTCCAGATCATCCAGCTGCCGGCTCAGAGCGGCCAGCTTTTGCCGGAGCTGGCGGTTCTGGGCGTCCTCGTTAGTTAGTTTGGCGGTCATGGCTTCCTGCTCTTGGCAGAAACTCCAGCTGGGCCTCCAGCCGGAAGGCTTTGCTCTCTTCCTCCTGAACCCTGGTCTGAGTGGAGCTCGGCTTCTCCTGGGCCCAAGTGGCACTGGCAGAAAGCTTCTGGAGCTTGGCCGTCTGCTGGGTGAGCCGATCCGTGAAGCGCTGCTACTCGTCCACCAGCAGCAGCGTGAAGGACTTCAACTTGGTGAGCTCCTCCGTCAGGCTGGACACCTTCCTGTTACTCTCCTCTTCCTTCTTCTCCTGAGAGACAACTTCAGTCTGCAAGAGCTGGAGGGAAGAGCAACACTCTTAGTGTTTGGCTTTCAGATTTCAAACTGCCTACACACAACATGCAGAAGGCACAATTTGATGGGAATTTTGGTTTTCGACAGATTTATACATTTTTAAATTTAAAAATAGCACATTACAGGAGTGATTATAACATTTCTTGCCTGGCAGTAACACTTTAGTAGCACATTTATCTTTCCCCAAAACGGCATTGCATTTCAATGGTGACATCATCTGAATTTCTGCACTGGCTTACGTTCACTGCCAGTCTATAAATGGGTAGTTTTATGCTCCCCTTGACATATGGTGCATAAAGCATTTGGCAAACTATTTTTGCAAAACTATTTCATCATCTAAACCCTCACTCCCATAATAAACTTGTCAGGGCATGGCTTTACTGTAATTATCATCCTGTAGCTGAATTCAGAGAGGCCAGGATGCCCTTTTCATCTATAAAGGTGAAGACACATTTATTTTTATGTTCGCTGGAGGTATGCCTTGCACGTTGTTAAAGGGATATACCAGGCAATATAATTGAAAGATTTCTCCATTACCAGAGACCCTGAAACGTTTGCAGTGCACTGTTCTAACTCAGCCCCAGAGCCCTTTCCTGTCTGTTAAATCAGGCCAAATGATTTTGCTTGTGGCACGAGTCCTCAGTTGAAAGGCGGGTCATATAAATGGAGAACAATCATTACATTCCTCATTGATTTGAGTGATGTTTTTATTTTGTATTCCCATTGCAATTTCTATGGTTCATTTGCTGAATCTTTACATGAGACTTTTTATTTTACTACTACTCTTGTGCGGTCCATTCCTCTCACATTTTACAGTTGTGCGTTACAGGTCTCTGAGAGAAGTGTAAATAGCCTGTGCTGCATACGCCTTTTTACACATTCCTCCGCTATCTTTTAATTCGTTTTTTAGGCTCCACCTTCTTTTTTTGATGAGTTCTTTATCTACACAGTAAAATGTCCAGTGTCAATTCAACTCCTAACAGAGTGTGTATGAGTTCAATAGGGACCATATGTAGACTGTGAGAATTAATTTCACACTGAACATTTTACTGTGTCGGCTGTACAATGACTTTCCCTTTAGAGGTAATAAAGTCTGATTGATTGATTGTAGGTGTTTGTTTCTCGGCTGTTTTCACATGCTGCGTCTGAAAGATGGCCCTGTGGTTGCTGTTTGTTAGCGTTTAGCATTTAGTTTCGGTTGCTTTGCAGGTTTTGTAGCTCGGGCGTTTGTTGAGTGAGGATTTTTGTCACACCACACAAAGGGTGTTTCCTCATTCCGTTGTTTATATAACTCCTCAGGTGTGACGCACTGTGAGGTGCCATTTACACATCCTTCCACCGGCAGTGTCTCACCACTTTGAAGAACAAAAGCTTGTGCCTGGGGGGGGGGGGTTGCTAAAGTAGAGCTATTTCACATGAATAAAGTACCGTGATTTATGTAGTCTTGGCTGTATGATGAGAATATTTGGGCCGTATGTGATTATCAGAACTCAGGCACATGTTAAAATTCCCCAGATAGTCCGTATGAGTTGTTTTGTACTGATGTGTGAGTGAACCTCAAAAACCAACGGCACAAAATCGCCAAAGTAAAGCTTAAAACTGCATATATATGCTGTTTGCCCACCAGCCTCTTCACAGCAACCAGACAACAGCTCACATGCTCTTCTGAGCAAACTTGGTCCTTGATGGTTTAACAAGCTGGCCTCATGAAACTCGGTTGCACGCAGATTTTTATTTTTCTGGCTTGAATCAGAAAGGTTTTTTTGGTTTTAAAAAATAAATGAATTAATTAATTAAAATTTTTAAAAAACCACCACAAAAAGTCAGGTAGAAAAAACAAATGGATAATTATGGGGTAAAAAGCTTATGACTAGAGGTTTCAGTTTAGAGCCATTAGAGGAACATTATCACTTATAACGGACCATGCTATGTGCAGTGATAATGAATGACTGAAGTTGCATAGCTTTGTAATTGAGTTTAATTATTTACATGTACACACACTCTCTCTCTTGCGCGTGCACACACACACACTCTTTCTCACATACACACGCTCACATGTGCACGCACGCACGCACACACACATACACTTGCGTGCGCACACATACACGCACGCACCTGCGCACGCACACATACACACACTCTCACATATGCACACACACACACACACACACACACACACACACACACACACACACACTTCACAGAACAATGTAAATTCTTGTGCACAGAGCTCTAGCCAGCAGGACTCTGTCTGCTTGTTGATTTAAGCCATGGAAACATTAATGTCTCATAAACACAGTCGTTAGTAATTGTGTCGTTAGGCTCCAGATCAGGTGCCTTAATATAGCTATTTGGTCCCATGATGCATATCAATTCTCACAATACTGGGAAATCTCAGACAAGATTTCAGTTACTCCAGACAAGCTCAGTTACTGCCTTTGCCGTCCTTACTGTGGGCTAGACTGGCCAGGTATTTCACCATCAGGGAAACTTAAGTTAAGTATTCTCCTGCATTCCAATTTACCTTTACTAAGGAAAAAGATTTTTTTTTACATTTTTGCACTCCAGGTACCTTCATCAGGATAAAGCCGAGTGATTCCTTGATGAAGACTCCGTTTGTGCTGAAATGTTAGTTCAATTTCCATTTTGAATTAATTTAGATTGGACTTTATTTATTTTTAGTGAAATTACTTTAATGCAATTTTGTTTCATGCAACCACCGGAAATAAGACAACCGTTATAAAAAACGAATGGAAAGATCAGTAGGTTTATACAAAAGAAGTGTATGTTCCAAAGCCATTCATAAGTAGAGTAGTCACACACACACACACGCACGCATTCATAGACCTTTTTTTACATTTAACCAGCGTTGTTTAGTTTTAAAAGTATTCCATTTCTTGTGGTCCAGCTTAGCCTGACTGAGAGACCGAAATCCAGGGGACGGTTACATCATTTCCTGTTGCCCTTCTCTGTAAAGGTTGCTCTTTATAAGAACACTCCCGTGTCATACAATACCATCCTGCGTGCAGCCGAAGGGCTGGACACCAGAGTGCAGTATGTTTGGAACCAGGAAGTGGGGGTCATCAAGCTGGGATCTAATTTCTAAATTGGGGGGCACTGTCAGTAATAAAATGAAGTTTTTCAAGTTAACTACATTAGGTTAACTACATTAGGAGAAAGAGGTATACCATATATGTACAAATTTGAAATGGTAAAATTTACATTTTTGTACATATATGGTATCATTTATTTATTTATTTATTATTCTTTAAGCAGCTCACTCAATCTTTTCAGTTTCCACTGTAGTTACCATGAGATTGCGAGGTGCCACCATTTACAATAACCACATCATAATCATAACCATATCACAATCGTAAACAAATCATAATCATAACCATATCACAATCGTTAACATATCATAATCATAACCATTCAAATCCCCATGATTCTGCAGTTATTTCCTGTGTGCCTCTAAAGACGTAGCTTATTTACTTTTCGCCTCCATGTTCATCGGACCTTGCAGAAGTTGCAAGCAGTTCTCATGCATCGGTCTCTTCTTCTCCTTAATCTGTGATGGACAGTAATACTGCCAGTGGACACTGCTTTGTATTGGATGCTACAGGATGTAATTCAGGCAGAAATGCATTGGCAGTGGGGAGGTGATCCTATCAGAGCGGCATACCGTAGGGAACTGAGATTGACAGCAGCCAATAGGGTGTAAATATGACTGCTGCCTTGAGTGAGAGCAGCCAATCGGGTGTAAATATGACTGCTGCCCTGAGTGAGAGCAGCCAATCAGGCGTAATTATGACTGCGGCCCTGAGTGAGAGCAGCCAATCGGGTGTAAATATGACTGCTGCCTTGAGTGAGAGCAGCCAATCGGGTGTAAATATGACTGCTGCCCTGAGTGAGAGCAGCCAATCAGGCGTAATTATGACTGTGGCCCTGAGTGAGAGCAGCCAATCGGGTGTAAATATGACTGCTGCCCTGAGTGAGAGCAGCCAATTGGGTGTAAATATGCCCATTGTGATGAACTTTGCTGCAGGTTCCCAGCATACATTAGAAAGCTCTCTTCCCCTGTGAAAATTCACACTCTCTCTAAGGGCGAGACCTGGAGTCTGGATTTATCTGAGTCTGGTGTTTAAATGGTGTGTGTGTGTGTGTGTGTCTGTGTCTGTGTGTGTGTCTGTGTGCGAGGCCTGCGAGCGTGTGTGCGTACTTGCATATGTGCGCCTCCGTGTGCGTGCGTGTGCGTATATGTGTGTTCTTGAGATATTTAGGAGGTCGTCGGTCATGACAGCTGAGTTGTTCCTTGGCGGGGCTCATTGACGCCGGTGACGGAGGGGATGTTTTGACTCGAGAGCATGCGGCCGCCAGCGCACTCCACACGTCGTGCTGGCATGGAGCGGGGTTTCCGACCCCCATCCCACCCCCCCACCCCCCCCCCCTCTCTCTCTCTCTCTCTCTCTCTTTTAAGAGGAATTCCCCCTCTTCCACAGACTGGCTGTATAAACAGGGCCCCTCCCTCGATGGAGACTCCCGGAGCGAAGCGTGATGTCGTGCAGCCAGTGTGGCTGTAATCCCCGAGCCTCTAAAGAGTGTAAACTCAGGGGGAAGTGTTTGTACAAGTGCTCTGTGAGTGTTGTCCCTGCCATATCTCTATGTCCTTTACAGCAGTGAGCTGGGTATGAAAACTAGCCTCCTGGTAGCAGGCCACATATTAAACATTGGTAACATGATCCAGTAACGGTCATTGTTTTGGAGACGGTCCCCAGGTTTATCAGGGGCTTCTGGAGGGTGAACACAGACGGCCTGTCACCACGTGGTGCCATCTCGGTCTCTGCTCATTAGGTAACGGTTGGCTGGGGGAATGGAATAGCAGCCCGTCCCAGAACAGCGCCCCCCTTCCCCCTTCACAAGTGCCGTCCCGCAGAGAGACGCAGTGAGTGAGTGAGGATGTCAGGGACGCCACAAATCAATTGACATCGATAGCTCGTTATACGAGTCAAAGGGACCGTATGAAAACGGCACTCGTTTATTTTTACAGTTGGACAGAGAATACATGAGGCCGATATTGTTCTCCAGCGGCCTGTCTGGTTTCGGTGTTCACGTTTCTCAGACACGGCTAAAGACGGCTCGAGAGTTTGTGAGAAACCCGCAGAGTCTCACCGTCAGGTTGGCAAACCGATCCCCGCACGTTCTCAGAGCTTAGCATGCGAGCGGGGAGGTGGCGGCACTTTCCACCCAACCTGCAGTTTTTTCACATAAATATTTACGGGAGCAATTGCTGAGCGTTTTCTTGGCGCGCGCAGACCTTGTGGTGCAGTGTAGTGATGCTAACGATCATGAGTGCTGTTGTAGCTCGTTAGCAGTTAGCTCAAAGGCTAACGTCCTGACACACTGCAGCTCCTCCAAGCTGAAATTACATTTCAGAGGGCCAGCTTACCAATATAGAATGCACTGGATCAGTTTACAGTAATTGTTGCCTTCGTTATTATAACGTTACTGTGAATCGGTCCAAACTAAACGTCTGTGCTTTGCTTTATAGCTGTGCAATTTTGTTCCTCTCAACCTAGTAAAAGTTTTATTTTATTTTTTTTGCAGTGCATCATGCTCTGTGTGAACCTATAAGATTTTAGGGCAAATAAACAGATACCTTAATCCCTGGGAGATCACATGTGAACCCTCAGATTCTAATGGCTTTAGCCCTATACCCTCTTATGGGCTCTCATGGGCGTCTGAGCTCAACTACTATACCCTTGACCTGAAGTGCCTTGGTAAATATCCAACTATATAAGCTGTGTAGTCACTCTGGATAATGGAGGTTGCAGGTTGAAGTCCCTGGTGGTGGGGCACTGCCATTATGCCCTTGACCTGAATTGCTTCGGTAAATATCCAGCCGTATAAATGTATTGTATGATTTCCCTGTCACTCTGCATAAGAGCATCTGCTGAATGTAAAATATAAATGTCTGCCTTCCTCTCTCATCGCCTGTTCCCCCCCCCCCCCCCCCCCCCTGTCCGCACGCCAAAGGCACCACAGGGTGCCAGTACAGTAAATTCCAGCGGTATATAGTCCCCACTGCAGGATCAGCCACTCGCTGCATTTAGGTACCTGCCTGGGAAGTGAATCATTGTGCTAGAATGTTCCAGCCAGCCGTGCTGCGTTGAGATATACAAGTGCATGTAAAAAAGAGTCTGATCTCATAGTGTTAAAGAGTCTGATCTCAGAGAGGCGCTCTGTGCTGTTTGAGATGAAAGGACGTTTCGCATGTGCGCGAGCGTGTTCCTCTGCTGCTCCACTGTGGACGGGTTGCGGGCGCCTATGTTTCGCACATTTAATGGGGAGCGCCAGAGGAAACGTTTAAGAAACAAAACCACTCTTCAGCACAGATGTTTGAAAGGCAAGAGTGAGTCACACTTTTGAGAAGATTAAGCTACATCAGTATGCGATGTCTGGCCTCTGACACTCAGCTTTTGAGTGTGGCTCGTGGCTCTGTGCAGACCCTGCCTCACTGCAACGCTCAGTGATTTTATATAAGAATCGTAAAGAATAAACTGATTTCAGTTCATGTTACACAGGCGGTGTGGGATTTTCCTCTTTAAAAATATTGTCTCGGCCAGAAACAACATTTTTACATTCTACTTCAGTTCAAGCACCTTCAATCAATTCAGGAAAAAAAAAATGTAATGAACTGAAATTATTATGAAGTGGGATTGATTCTCATCCTGGTACACAATCCAAACCAGGTTCCTGAAAGGCTGGCTATGGTTTCATCTGGTAACAAACCAACAACTGATCTTTCGTATATTACACCACAATGAAACATTTTAGCTGTGGCTACAAGTAGCCTTGAGATGTCGTTTGCATTTGCGCTAATTTAATAATTAAGAGCAGAAGTTCTAGCAGCAGATGAGGGCTCTTTGCCTGCTGACATGATGTACAGGCATACAATATGCTAGCAGGCATGCACAATGAAGTGGATTTAACATATACATAAATACTGGAGACTTTCACAGATTGCTGTTGTTTTGTTGTGTTATTGTATTTGGTCGTATCTTGTCTGAGGAGGCCACAGTGTCAGTCTGAGTGGCAGGTGTTTTGTTGTCACAGGTAACTTGGTAACATCATGGTGACGGGAAGATTTATTTTTTTTCTTTAAGTGAGCTGGGACCGGCGATGCGCGGTCTTAAAAACGTAGCGCATCTTCGCTCGGTGGTTTTTATTGTTCCCCTGGTGAATGTTTCACCGGCAACGTCAGGAATGCAGAAGAGTTATATCTAGCAGGGAGCAGATTTACGGTGCGCGTGAACCTTCGTCGTCTTGCAGCCTCAACAGCGCGAGGCTCACGGGACGCTTTGCCGATCTGAAACTTCGCGCAAGTTCCTTTCTTTCTTACTTTTTTCTGATCACCAAAAATCTTATTTAAAAAATAACATTTTCAAAAGTACTCACTTTTGTATTTCAGCAGCCGTTTAGATTTTGACAATGGAAAACTTATTTTTCTCTCTTCCAATCAACTTACTTCTTATCATTTATGATGAAGTTTTCAGTTCACCACTTTTTGTTGTTTTCAAATTCTGTGTTCAGTTTTCTCCTTTTTTTTTCTTTAAAAAAAAAAAATGGACAGATATATATTTTTTTAATGATGGCCTTTCCTCTGAGGCATGACTGGAAATGAGTAATGCAGAACTTCTATTAACTTCCACTTTTAAATGAACTACATTAACCTGCATCCCCCAGATTACAATCAAATACATTCTTGGATGATTACATTTAACAAATGTTTTACATTTAACAAAAGTATAAAGCAAATTATATGCCTTCTAAAAGAATAATGAGTGCTAGAGCCATACATCCCAATGTCATCTGCCACTGATTTCACATTTGATAATGAAAGAAATTGCCGTTGGTTTTGATCATGCTGTTTAAAGGCGAGCATCGAACTGGCAGTCGAACAGTGTCAACTTCTTAAACATTTGACGCCATCAATAAATTCACCGGTTCGACTGAAGACAATAGGAAATGATAGCGAAAGTTTGGAAGTGTTAAGTGCCAGTGTTAAGTCCCTGTGTTTTGAGTATGTTAAGGTGATCATGGAGCCCTGCTCAGAGACAGACTCGAGTGGACAGATCTCTTAGATAAACCACTCCGGCACAGAAGGCATTCATCACGGCAAGAACAAGGTTGTTTTTGTAAGTTTTTCTTCCTACCTGAGTCGTGGGATTGCGCAGCTGATGGACTAACGGCTCCGCGTGCTTCTCTCTCTGTTCGGTCTCCTCACACTCTCTCTCTCTCTCTCTCTCTCTCTCTCTCTCTCTCTCTCTCTCTCTCTGTCTGTCTCTCTCTCCTCTCCCCCCTGAGTGCGCATTCCAGCAGGGAAACTAAACAATCGGGGAAGTGCCTGCTGCATACTCCCTGTATGCAGTGCATTACATCATCAACATGCCCTTATATGGAGCTGTGTGTTGCAAAGCCTCCAGCGGTGTGTGCGTACTCTGTGTGTGTGCGCGTGTGTGTGTGTGTGTGTGTGTGCGCGCATGCGCATGTGTGCGCGTGCGTGTGTCATTTGTGTAAGAGAGAGCGAGAGAGAGTGTGTGTGTGTGCGTGTGTGTGAGGGGGGGTGTGAAAAGTGTGCATATGTGCGTGTTGTATATACACACCATGTTTTAAAATGAAAGGTTTGCGGAAACAGGGCAGACACACACAAGTCCATAAGTAGGTGCGGAGTTTGACGTCTGAGACGTGTGAAATGCCTGGTTTCTCTGTTAGTGTTCTGCAGGCCAGCCCAGGGGAATTCTGGGTAACATCAGCTAGTGTCATTTACTGGCCTAAACCTGAGCGAATTTAAGTGTGTTTTTTTTATTGTTTTTTTTAACCATGAACCCCCAAATCACCCCATACCAGCCACCGTAAAATTTCTGTAAGTCTCTGAAATATTCTTCGTCGAACAAAAACTGTCTAATTGAAAACATACATTAAAATGATAAAATACTGTCTATTTTTTTAACTCCAGAAAAGTGAACTGGCCCTTTAAAGTGATTCCTGGTGAGAGGTCTGTTCCTGGGGTGAGTAAGCTGCCCAGCCAGACATCAGTAAGAAATGCCTGCCTGCCTACAGCCGTCTGGTTCGGGTGAAACCAAGGAAACGGGTCAGATAGTGCTCCGGGTGAAACCATAGAAATGGATCAGACATCTTCACCCTTGGGCCGCAGCGGGGATCGGCGTGCCGGTGCACGGCACAGGTCCAAACGCTGTGGGAGTTTTAGGCCCCTTTCATAAGGGCCTAAAACTCCCATCAGGCTTAATTTCCTGACTGCATAAGACGCCTTTCGGCCGCTCGCTATCGTGTTATGGGTAGCGGGATGAAGCCTTAGGCCGCTCGCTGCTCTTGGGTGTGTTACGGGCGGCGGGATTAAATGTGGACGCTATGTTCTCCGCGTGCGTGTTGCAGTCTGGGCATCAGAAACACACCAGTGCACAGGGCACTCTGCAGTTTATTTGATCAGTTCTTACCCACTTGGACCACAGAGACCCATTTTCTACCCATGACACCTTGACAGGAACAACTGTCAACCGCCAATGGGAGCAGCTTTTGTGGCAGCCAATGGGAGCAGCTCTGGTCCAATGAGCTGACTGATGGAGGTCAGAGGGCTTAGTTCCGAGATGCTCGGCCCCTCGTTGCCCCCTCGTTAGGTCCCAGCTGGTTGGTGAGTTTCCAGCTGCTATCTGAAGTGTGTTTGGTAGCAATGCGCACTGGCATCTTCTGGCCCAGGATGGACCCCAAAAGTCTCATTTCAGCCTGAGCGCCTCCACATGCTCTACTCAGCGGGGAGGGGGTGGGGTCACAGTGCGGGGAACGGGACCGAGTGGGTGGGACCAAGTAAGGAGGGGGTGTAACCCAGCAGGGAGGGCTTAGCGATTGTCCCAAACTGCATGTCCTACTCCAGACATGGGGGAACCAAGGCTGCCACCGATTTATTTCCTTTTTTATTTTCATTGGCTGCAAACTCGTCAACTTTTCCAAAAACATATTTGTCCATTTCTTTCTGAATTGTAATGCAGCTAATTGGGGTTGGAACGGCAGGGACAATCGAGGGGTTTGGGAAAGCCCGTCTGGTCCTGTGGGACCCGTCGTCAGGCTCCAAGTCTGTTTCAAAACAATCCATTTGCCTCAGACTAAACCGAATGGTATGCAAATCGTGTGCTTTTTGCGAATGTTTTGAAAGAATTCCCCCTCTGCCGTTGAACGAAACAAAATGAAATTAAAACTTTTGTGAGCCTGGTAATGTCCCAGAGTTCCTGCGTACAGAACCAGATGTTCTTTACCCTCTGACCCGGCCAATGCATCATGGTGACAGACATTGGATGGTGTGCAAGTCATCCGCCGTCTCACCAGACTGACACGTACATCAGAGTTATGGAACATTTTGGGATAGGGTTTTTTTTTTTTAAAGTTCCTTAGAAGGTCTTGTATGGGACTTTTAATCCTGCGGTGACTAAACGCAGGCACGTGACCAGCTCTGGTCCTCTGTGGATTACACGCCCCCCCCCCCCCCCCCCCCATCATCCCTAATGTCTGCTTTGATCCAAATGGGCAGGGGGTTCAAGCTGGACCAATAAAAGTTCGTTTTTCCTTTCTGGTGATTTATTCTCAGCTGAGACCAGAGATGAAAGCTGAAGATTCCCCAGTTTAAACGGGACCCTCACTGCCTCTGTAGGCCCACTGAAGCACGGCGGCCTCCACATCAGGGGCCTGACTGCAGACTGCAATGACATCATCAACCTGAAATCAGATCTGCCCAGTGCTGTCTGCTCTGCACATACACACGCATACGCACATACACGCGTACATGCGCACACACACATACAGTTGAAGTCGGAAGTTTACATACACTTAGGTTGAAGTCATCAAAACTAATTTTTAACCACTCCACAGATTTCATGTTAGCAAACTATAGTGTTGGCAAGTCAGTTAGGACATCTACTTTGTGCATGACTCAAGTAAATTAGTAAAGAAAATAAGATATCAAGAGTCTTTTGATGTTGTTGGGTCACAGACATCAGGACGTCATGGCATGCAAAGGATATGTGACCAAATATTAAAAATGTAAAGGCACAGTCAACTTAGTGTATGTAAACTTCTGACCCGCTGGAATTGTGATATAGTGAATTAAAAGTGAAATAATCTGTCTGTAAACAATTGTTGGAAAGATTACTTGTGTCATGCACAAAGTAGATGTCCTAACTGACTTGCCAACACTATAGTTTGCTAACATGAAATCTGTGGAGTGGTTAAAAATGAGTTTTAATGACTTCAACCTAAGTGCATGTAAACGTCCGTCTTCAACTGTACATACACATACGCACACACGCACATACACGTTCACACACGTACACGCGCACACACGCACACGCATACAGACAAGCACACACACACACACACATACACTCACACACACGTACGTGTGTGTGTCTGTCAGTACACATGGAAAGTCTGACATCACGGTCACCAGACTCATAGTCACAGACTCCTGGGATGTAGTGACACAGTTTCAGTGTTGTTCTCTAAAGTCACACGGTTCAGTGTTACAATACAGAGAGGCCTGCGTTCCCTTTATTACTCAAACTGTGGACAAGTTTACAGCATTTGAACAGAGCAGCGATGTAGCACTGCGCTGAATTAATTTCATCGTTTAACGTTGAGACGCGCTGCGATGGCTAGCTCATCGGTCATTCTCCTCTAGCTCATCGGTCATTCTCCGTTTCAGATCGATTTCTCCCCTTTGCGGTCACCACAGGTATAATAATTTGAGAGGAAACCATATGAGCAGCCAGACAGCTCCTGATTGTTTAAGCCCGCTCGCTAGCCGGCTGACTAACTGCAAACAGAATTGCTCATTGTGCTCCTGGAAGATTACTGAAAATGGGAGCGTCGTTTTGGGGGGAACTGAAACGCTGCTCTAATTTTCGCTCTATAATGGGCAGTTATTACTGAGAGCATCTGCGAAACGAGTGAATAATATTAATGATAAAATTAATACCCATTCATTTATTGATTTACTTATTCCTTAAGAGTAATAATATCAGGCTTTTTTGTAGTGCCTGTTTCACTTTGTGTTCGATGACCACTTTCCTTACATAACAGCAACCGCTGACAGGCACAGCCTTGTGGAATCACACAAATAAAACTGTGTGAGATGGCCCCAGCAGCACAGGCCAATTTCAATAACAACATGGGCTCTGTAATCTGTATCTGAAATGTGGACGATTTGCAGTGAACGGCAGCGTAACACTGCGGCTACCTCACAGAGACCTCAGTCTGTCCTGGTCAACACCAGCAGGTGAAGGACCAGTAGTTTGTCTTTATTGGTTTTTAAGTTTCTTTTCCAATAAAAACATTTCATTACATTTTATTACGTTTTCAAACTTTTCATTTCACAATTTTAAAAACATATTTTATCAGGGGGGGGGGTTTATTTCCCCTCCCTTTTTAATTTCTAAAAATTAACATGCAACATTCATAACACAACGATAAATTACATCACATACAAAAAGGAGAAGTTTACAAAACAAAAAGGAAATCACAAGACATTGAAATGAGTTCAAAGCATGCGTTCCTGGGTTATTGGGTGGGAAACTGTTCTGTCCTGTTCTGAAGGACCAGTAGTTGTTCCGTCCTGAACGGTTTCAACCTTTTGAGTTTAAAGGTGAATCACGGGGGACTTTCACAGGCGTTTGAGATGTTAAATGAGGCAGAAGACATACACTCACGGTTAGGTGGACAGAACCAATGTTTTTGTGTACTGATCCGATGGGGAAGCTCATTAATGTGCGAAACCGCAGGGGACCTCCGCCCATTACCGGAATAACGATTGCAGACATTCCGGAACTCGGAGGGAACTTCCAGAACTTGTTCCCTAGCACACAGCAATCTGGACGCGACTGCTTTTCACCTCGGCTACCTACACTCCTTTCTGCTATTCCTTCCTCTTTTCCCTTGGGAGGTTCTGGGAACGCTTGACCGATTGACTGCGTCTTAAATGTCGGCCGCAAAAATAATGTTTGCGCAGAGAGCATAAACCTTTCCTATCTGACCCGTCACCCAGGTCTCAGAGCTCTCTCACCTGGAAGGCATTAACCCAGCGCAGCTCCACAGGTGAGCCGTTCTGTCCCAGAACCTGGGCCGGCTGTCAGAAGGTCCTCCTTTGTGTCATGGAGAAGGTACGCTTTTATTTGACATTTCCCACCAGCTACTGAAGACTCCACTGGAAACCGGCACTTTGAGTTCTGGGCCTACATAAGCAAGCGAGCAAGAACTTTATTATTTGATTTTTACAGATTAATCAGGAAATCCTGTCTGCAGTGCCTCTCTGGCCTCTGCGTTTGGCTGTATTCCTGAACATTCTCTCCTGCTGTCAGCTGTCAGAGAAACCGCTCTGTGCGTTTGTGCTTGTGATGTGAAAACCCTGAGGAAGACTATTGCCGAAACGCGTTGGTTAATAAAAAGTTTTATTGGCTGTATAAAACTATATTATTATTAGTGTAGCTGTAATTTTTTTCTTTCTTGTACTTGTGATGTGCCCAGGTTATCATTGATTAATCCGAAGAAATCCTGATGTTTTTACATTTTTATGTGTTCTGTGCTGTCCCTCATTTACCACCGTAGTACACTCCTCTGCCAGCACTCTGTCAGGTACACTACCTCCACCCACCTGTAGGGCCTGATTATATCACCTCTGCACAGACAGAGGAGTGCGGCACTATGGGTAATATCCTCAGACAGTCCCATCCTGATTAGGCCACGCCCTGTGACACGCGATGCTTCTAACGTTCCTGCAGAATGAGCTCAGCGCTGCAGATGTAGAACCGCGCGATTATCATTCCTGCGCTTCAAAGGGTCTGTGTGGACTGGCACAGCTCTCATGGGCCACACTCCTGCTAAACGGCAGGGCTCGTAGGCCTTCTGAGGATGGCTTTAAACGCCGCAAAATCTGCAGGAGAAAATCACACCCCCCCCCCCCCCCCCTCCCGTCAGGGCTGTACTGGCTGTAAGAGCGGTCCATAAAGGCCCCCCCCCGTCAGGGCTGTACTGGCTGTAAGAGCGGTCCATAAAGGCCCCCCCCCGTCAGGGCTGTACTGGCTGTAAGAGCGGTCCATAAAGGCCCCCCCCCCGTCAGGGCTGTACTGGCTGTAAGAGCGGTCCATAAAGGCCCCCCCCCCGTCAGGGCTGTACTGGCTGTAAGAGCGGTCCATAAAGGCCCCCCCCCCCGTCAGGGCTGTACTGGCTGTAAGAGCGGTCCATAAAGGGCTGGTACACAGAACGCTTTGCCAGGCACGTTTACACCGCCTGAAAATGTGTTTTTGGGGGAAGGTCCGTTTCAGCACCCCTGTTAAGGGTAAAATATTTGCCTTGTGAGGCGAGCTCTCCGAGGAGGCGAAGTATTTCAAAGCAGCGGCACGCTGCAGGGAAACGCCATGGGGAACGTCTCTATTTTTAGGGCTGGATGTTGGTTTACTGGCTAATCGCTGTAGCTGTTGGAATGACCGACCTCAATCCAGTCACATAGAGGACGTTTTGGCGCATATCCACGTGTGAGAGGGGTGCTTACCCCAGTGGAGGGAGACTGAGTCTAATAAGTGGACTGTCCCAGCGGGGCTGTCTGTCACATATAGGGCATTGTGCTTGGCATTCCTTTGCATTTCCGGGGAGTGCCAGTGTACAGCCACACTGTTTTCCCTGATTGTTGGTTGTGCATTTTGCCGTCCGGAGCAGTGGGATTGGCAACGGCTGGCGGGGTGAGAGAGTATGGGAATTTGGACGGGATCGTCCCATCCTGGAACCGAAACTGCGAGAGAGGTGGTGGTGGGGGGGAATGGGTGGCTGTACTTGGGGAGATTTAGGATGTTCAATAAACCATTCATCTTCCCATCCGAGGGCCGGCGCTGTTAAACGGCAGTTATTCTCCCCCTCTAACCTGCGTGCACACGATACGCCTGTTGGGGGAGGCCTGAGGGGGTGTGGGGGAGGGGGGGGGTAAGGTACTGTACAGGTGAATGCACAGAGGGGGGAAATGAGTTATCCCTCACAAAGATGGGTCTCTCGACCCTGCAACAGGCATGGTTAGGGTATTGTACATGTTGTCCATCTATACTGCTGGAACATTTTACCCCTTTTTTACTGCAAGGCAATTTACCTGAAACAACAGCCTTCCACCAGGGGTTTGGACCCCTAAGACTCAAGGTGCAATTCCAGTTATGTAAGCAGTACTATGCTGCATTACGCAAGGCTGTAGCCTTTGTGTGTGTGTGTGTGTGTGCTTGCATGTGAGCGCTTGTGCATGTGTGTGTTTGCCTGTGTGTGCTTGCATGTGAGTGAGTGTGTGTGTATGTGTGTGTGTGTGAGTGTACTTTTCTGAGTAATCTGAAAGTTTGTGTGAATGTACAGACTCTTGGAGAATGATGTCATGTTAGTTTTATTAAGGCCTGTGCTTGAGGGATGAGGTCATGCTGTACTTTAAATGAGATGAGAGATCAGAGCCTGGCGGCACGCCAGTGCTCTTGAATTTCTGCTCTTCACATGCGCTAGCCTGCCTGTCTGCGCTAACCTTACCCGTCTGCGCTAACCTGGCCGTCTGCGCTAACCTTACCGTCTGCGCTAATCTTACCCGTCTGCGCTAACCTTACCTGTCTGCGCTAACCTTACCCGTCTGCGCTAACCTGGACGTCTGCGCTAACCTTACCCGTCTGCGCTAACCTGCCCTTCTGTCATTACCTGCCTGTCTGCACTAACCTGAGTCCCTCCTGTCTATCTAGTATGCATTCACCTTCCAGCAGACACCACTGTGTCATCATGCCGTTTATGTTCCGTGCGATCGCTGAATTCCTATTGGCCGGGTGCTGTGCCATCATTAGAATGTCAGTGGCAGGGATGGCGTTTGTGGCTTTCAGATGTCTAAAGTCTGGCTCTTGTCTACTTTTTCCACTCTCCACGGGCACTTCCTCCCTGTCACCATCCACTTCCTGTACACTCATCCCAAACATGGAGGAGCCCCTACTTATTCTGCCTTTCAAATTCGCTGTCAGTTCAATCTAGGAACATGGTGAGGCAGGGGGAAAAAACCATAATATGCAACAGGCTGCAGAGCATTCTGGGAAATCTTCAAAGGTTTTCTTATGAAATGATAGATTAGACTTTCATCCGAGTTGGTCATACTCCAAACAAGAGTTTACAGTGGCCTACATTGTTACCAACACATCTGTAGAGTGTTTCTCTGTCGGATGTTGATCAAATAATTGGGGTAGGTGACCCCGATATGCGACAAAATTGAAAGTCAATTTCTGTTCCCACAACAGCTCTGGAGCTGTTCTATGAAAAATGACAGCCATTTTGTTCCTTGATCAGTATAAGCGTTGTGAAGTGTGTTGTTCTGTACCTAATACACACATAGGAAATTAGACCACTCATATATTTTTCACCTTTCACCAAGTTTTTTTTTTTTTTTTTTTTTTTTTTTTTTAAATGTCAGATTTTTCAAGAATTTCTCATATTTTAGAATCTAGTGATTGTGGGGGTGTTGCATAATGTGTGTTTATTTTTGAAAGATGTGAGATTTTAAGTGTTGGATGTGATTCAATGTAGCTGGCCGAAATTGTGCTTACTGGGTTATTTTTTCTCGATAGTATAATTGTACAGTTGTTTGTGGAAGGAAATTAAATTTTGGATTACATGGAATGCAGTGACTGCAAATGACTTGTTGGTTGCTTGGGGCAAAAGGGAGACATTTTGGTCATATTCCGGTCTCAGGAATGGAATAGAAAAAAGAGAAACGGGAGTAACTGACCGTTGTTGATTACCCCATTTTAAACTCACGGGCCCCACGCCAGCCCTCCCAATATGGGACTGCTGCCAAAACCAGACTCATCCTCTTTCTGACATTGATGGCTTCCAGCTCTCCATCTCTCTTTTCCTCTCTCGCTCTCTATGGGGAGGGGAGTTTGGACATCCACTTTTAGTATCTGAACTATTGTGTTATGTCTGTTATTTTCTTTCTGCTTGCAAACGTACATGTAAATATTGTGGGACTGTTTCTTCCTTCTCCTCTCTTTCTCACTCTCTTTTTTGTCTCTCTGTTTCTATCCTCTTTTTCTTTGCTCTTGTGATTTCATTTTGAGCATCATTTGTACATGCTGTTGAACTGTGACAATGAATCTGGTTTTAAATTCTATTCAAATTATCTCATTCATTGTTTCAGGCTCACATCAATCCAATTCAGTGACCAGGTGAAATGGGAAAAGGCCATGGGGCATGATGGGATATCGGCTGCCTAACTAGTCTGTCCTTTGTGCGAAGAGCACACAGCCCGATCCGTCACACTCAGAGCCCTGTTCTGGAGGAATTGGGGTGTCCCAGCTTTATTTTTATACATCAGATTTGTTGTTATTCTTCACAGAGACTTTAAAAAGTTGCACTTTAAAAAGCTTGAAACAGCTTTTCCTTAATGTTGCCACCAGAAAGACTGCTGTAATCGGGGGCTTTACAGTGAGGAACTGTCCATACTTTTAAAAGCCAGTAGGGACTGAATCAGCACCACCTGAGCCCCTGAAACTCCTCCTTTAAATGGGCTGGATATAGTTTTGTTATTCCAGACTTATGAATATGATTTAAATCACATTCGCGTATTTGTCTGCACATAGCTTCGTGGACCTGTAAAGTTCTGGCCCCAGTGCACTGGCTGCATTTAAAAGAGAATTTTTCCCGGATTTTGTTTTATCCATGTTGTAAGCACTTCCTGTATAACTTGACCCGTTTGTGCTCGAATATCAAGAGGATAAATCCATGCCGTCATGCCTTTGTAGAGGTAGACTAAACATGTGCTGGGTGATTATGAAATACATTTTTGGTTTGGATGCCATGGTGTTAGAAAGTTCAATATACTTTCAGTACCTGCCACTGCCCCTGCCACTCGCCTCAGAACTGGAGTTGATCCCCGGGCACTGCACTGTGTCTGCCCACGGTTCTTAAGTAGTTAGGATTGGTCAAATGCAGAGGACAAATTACCACACGGGGTCAATAAACTATAACTTATTCTAATGTACAAAAACTATATATATATCAATTTTAAAAAATATATCAATTGCAATGCAACCTCAGGTCATTTCTATGAAGAAAACATTTTTTAAACCCGGGGAAAGTTTTTGATTGGACATCACCAGTATTTATTAGCTGACCCTCAAAGGCCCACTGATTGGAGGTGCACTTGCAACATCCAGCCAATCGCAGGGATTTAGATGAGTCGTTATCTTATTCATGAAGATGTGATTCATTCAAGTTTCAATTTGAATAGTTATCAAATATATGTCAAAAGAACTGCAAGATAGTATTGGTCCTTTCTTTGAAAAGCATTGAGGAAGCATTTCAAATTGGTCTCGTCATTGCTGTGAACATGCTAAAATGTTTGTGTAACTTCAAGACCTGTCACCTTTGGCATCTCTCCATAGTGCAGGTCCTGGAAGGGAGATGGAGAGAGATAAAGTGCTTTTGGGTTTTCCCCTTTCCCCAGTGCCAGTAGCATCCTGTTACAGCCCAAACTGGTGTGAGCTATGCTGCTTTACTATGGACTACAATGGGGCAGGCGCTTACAGTCTATGGGCGGACGTCAGACAATGCCAGTCAAAGGTAACGGTTGCCACTCCTATTGGGAGGGGCTGAGTGTGACTACTTGGCCTGGAAGCCGTTCTTCAAGAGAGGCTAATGTTACTCACTAGCAAGCTAGCTACTAATAAAAGAAAATATAGGTTTATGGTGATCAGTTCAGTTTACTTTCCTGCTTAAGTTCTACTGAAAAGAAAATGTCGCTTCGCTGTATGACAAATTGCAAGGGTTTAATGTTGGTGAAGGAAGGAATTTGACTTTTGAGGAGAACATTCGGGTGAGACGACTGAACATACCAAGAGACTGTCTGTTAGCTTGGTCCTCGGTCTTCGCCTAGTATGGGAGGTCGGGGGAGGTCAAATTACCCACTCATTGTAGTGTTCAAAAATGAGAAAAGGTAGAGGTGTACGTCATTTAGACATACCTCTACCAAATTCTCTTTGGCCGCTGCCGGTATTTCTGTGCAGATTGCTTTGGCCAGCCACTAAGAGAGACTAAATCAGATACGCTTTGATCTGTTAAGTGAGGTTAATGTTGTTTTGCGGTGGAATTTCCCTTTAAGGGTTAGATAACCAAATTTAACATAACACCAGCAGAACCACATTTAAACCACCTTTGGCTGTTAAATTTAAATTTAAATGGGGAAATGTTTGGAATGTGTTTGTTTAGGACAAACATTAAAAGGAAAAATATGCGTGTCTCACGCAATCCACCAGGTTTACATTTACTTTTTTTCCAGAAAAACAAACGTTACATTCCAACTCTAATTAAACGTGGCAAATGATAATGTTATTTTCAAGTTAAAAATCCTGTGTTACGGAACGGCCTCGAGTGACCTTTAAAAAGGCTATTTCAGAACAGTGTGGTTGGCTTTGGACATTTCAGAACTGTGGTTGGCCTTGGACATTTCAGAACAATGTGGCTGGCTTTGGACATTTCAGAACAATGTGGCTGGTTTTGGACATTTCAGAACAATGTGGCTGGCTTTGGACATTTCAGAACAGTGTGGTTGGCCTTGGATATTTCCGGACAGTGTGGTTGGCTTCGGACATTTCAGAACAGTGTGGTTGGCCTTGGACATTTCAGAAGTGGAGTTTGCCTTGGACATTTTAGAACAGTGGTTGGCTTTGGACATTTCAAAACAATGTGGCTGGTTTTGGACATTTCAGAACTGTGGTTGGCCTTGGACATTTCAGAACAATGTGGCTGGCTTTGGACATTTCAGAACAGTGTGGTTGGCCTTGGACATTTCAGAACAGTGTGGTTGGCCTTGAACATTTCAGAACAGTATGGCTGGCTTTGGACATTTGCGAACAGTGTGGTTGGCCTTGGACAGGGCCCGGGTGGACCTTACACTGCCTGGGTTGGAGTGGAGATGAGGTCATGTACCCTGGAGCCGTGGTGAGGTATTTGAGCTGGGCGGAAGCCGCAAGTCTCCCCCTCGCTTAGCGAGCGCTCGGCAGAGCATCTTTCACTGTAGAAACTCTATGCATCCAATCAGAAACCACGATCAGAGATCCCCAAGGTACAGTGGACCACCATTTTGAGTCTTGTGATGCTATCGCCTTTCTGATCCTCCCAGTCCTGCCTGAGCCAGCCAAGCTTTTCTGAATCTGACTCCCTGCAGTCCATGCTAGCATGTCTCACACATCGTTTAAGTATTTAGGTTATTGTGAGACGATGGTATGGCAGCGTTTCCATCCACCTGAATTTTAGCTACATGTATGATCAATCTTATGAAGTCTTGTCCCTGTGTGACTAATGTACAGTATAGGTGAATTGCCAGCGATGGCGTGTAATGTAATAATTAAAAGCAGAAATGACTCACAGTAATGTTGCGGGTGTCCTCCGTTACAGGGGTCTGTGTGTTTTTGGGGCGTCTGCGGTTTGCTCTTCGCTGCATAATGTCTCTGGGCTGGAGCTCAGTGGCAAGGGGAAAAACACAGTGGCCTCAGCCGCCCATCCAGAATACCGCAAACGTGTTTCCCATTGTCGAAGGCCAGGAACGTCACCACACTCGGCGTGATCAGCCTACACGGTTCGTTCAGTGTCGTCCGGACCGTGAGCCCAGCGCAACGGAGGTTTGGGTGTTTAGCTCAGAGCCCGTTTCCCCGTTTCACACTAGCATTTCCTCATGTGTTACTGAGGTAAAAAACATGCTTCCTTCCCCCTGTTCTGCCAAGAGGAGCAGCCACCCTAACAGCTGTTTTGAGGAGGATACATCGAAAAGCCTATCTGTGTCCCACAGAGCTGGTTCTCTATTTTTTTTAGTTCTTCTTTTTCAGGTATATCATTTTTTCCACCAGCCAGCACAGCTCCCATCTTCCACTGCCTGTAGCCTGGCAGGTGTGGTCTTTGTGAAAGGTCTGCATGAGAAATATTGAGTGTTTTCACACACTACTGGTATCTAAATAGATAAAGTATTTCAGATGTATATATTGGACCCAAATCTGAGAATGACAGGCAGTGACCGTCCTCTCAGATGTTATTAAAACTTCAGATTCCATCAGATGTTTGGAGAAGGTTCTCAGTAGAGGATATGTAAAATATTAAACTCAAAGAAAGCATGTAGTTTGGTGTAGTATACAGTATAAATCTGCCCAGTGAGTCCACCTCGTATGTGTGTGTGTGGCATTAATTTCTGGGCACACTTTCGTTTTTAGTCCTCTTGAAACTGTTCCAGGCCACTTCAAAAGTAATTGCAAGCTCCCTTTAGTCCAATGTGAAATTATAATAGGAGGGTGAACTAGTAATAATTCTTCTGAAAAACACCCACAGTGCACTTTAAGATTCTCAGGTTTATGGTTAAGTGGACATGAGTACATTGAATTGTGCTGTGTACTCGTTCGATCGTTCACACAGCCACATGCTCCATAGAGCACTGCTATTGGCCTGTGCGCCCCATGTGATGCACACTGACTAGGACTGTGATGGTTCTGAAGTTTTATCGATTGTGAAACCTGTGGATTATGCTACACAACAGAAGTGTGCGTGTGAAAGAATAAGAGTGCATACATGTGTGTGTGAGAATATGAGAGAGTGTGCGTGCGTGCGTGCGTGCGTGCGTGCGTGCAGTGGACAGTGATGGGGAATGAAGGCCGTGGTTTGGTGTGAGATGCAGGCCTTGTGTCCTGACCTGTCATGACCAGTAGCAATGCATTGTGGGTCAGCACACAATGGACTCTTCCAGCTTCTCACCCCTACAATTAGGGTCACTGTATCCTCCAATAAGGGGTGAGAATACTAAGCAGATATGCCTCAGGATATCCGTATCATCCAATGAGGGCTGAGAATGGCATGCAGTTGCTTCTTAAGTCAGGAAATCCAGATGTTCCTCATGAGGAAGTATAGCGTAAGAGTGCTGCCAGTGTGCAAGGTGAACAGGTCTGTGTGCAAAGCCAAGGAGCTGCCGTCAAGAACACGTTTTAAAATAAATTAGAATGTTCTTTAATGTGATCTCAGCCACTCTCAGATATCTTGGCAGGATCTCGCCGCTCAGCTCTCCAGGTTCAGATTGCTTACAGTCTCTCCGCACTGTCTGAAGCACCAGGGTTACATCAGCGGGCGCTTTATGCGAGACTCCGATCCGTCTGATAACCACGACTGATCCCTCTTAAATCCTTGGGTATTCCTGACAAGTCTTTTTTCTTGTAAAAGTTAAGCAATAAAAAAGAGGCTGAAAGAATGTTCTGTGTGGTTTGAGTGGCAAATCTGCATTCTGTCAGAGTCGTGTAATCGCATTAGTCAGTGTGGTGACCAGCCTCACAAACGCAGTACAGCAGTTTGCGCTCTTACTGTAGAATCTCTGCCGCACAGACTCATTATGGCTGTTTGCGCTCTTACTGTAGAATCTCTGCAGCACAGGCTCATTACAGCAGTTTGCGCTCTTACGGTAGAATCACTGCCACACAGACTCATTACAGCAGTTTGCGCTCTTACAGTAGAATCACTGCCACACAGACTCATTACAGCAATTTGCGCTCTTACTGTAGAATCTCTCTGACAGCTGTGATCGTTCACACAGCCACATGCTGCATAGAGCACTGCTATTGGCCTGTGCACCCCATGTGATGCACACTGACTAGGACTGTGATGGTTCTGAAGTTTTATCGATTGTGAAACCTGTGGATTATGCTACACAACAGAAGTGTGCGTGTGAAAGAATAAGAGTGCATACATGTGTGTGTGAGAATATGAGAGTGTGTGTGTGTGTGTGTGTTTGAGAGTGTATATGTTGTTGCAGTCTCATGGTCTTGGGCCAGTTGGGTTATTCTGACTGCGACTGGAGACTTCCAGGCCTGTTGTTCACAGTTTGGGTTTCAATTCTCTTGTTTAGGGTTCTTTTTGGATGGAGGTGTGGATAAATTCCACTGGTCATGGCTACAGTAAAACTTGGGAAGAGCTGACGTAGCTAACACCTGAGTAATTTCACACGCCAACGGTTGGTGGGGGGTTTCTCAGGGCCAGAATTTCTCCATCGAGTTTTACCAGCAAACGGCTGAGATGGTTAAGGAAGAAAAAATGTCTTGACGCAATTAAAGGTGCGTGAGGTTAGTTTTGCGCAGGCTGAGCGATGAGGTCTCTGCGCCAGCAGTGTATTTAGACGGAGTCGGCTGAATTTATCACGTTCTTGTGATTTATGACCTCAGCAGCAGAGAGATCCTTCACTGCTTCTGCAGAACAAACAGTGGATTTCAAACAGAAACTCACCCTCCCGTCCACCCGGTGAAGGAAAACATTCCCTGTTTGACTCCGACTTTAATTCAGGAAAAATAATGTGCAAACTTGCTTGGAACTGCTGTTGCCAAAAGAAAGAAAGAAATTTCCCTAACCAAGCGTTGTTGTGATATTGATCCTCTGGGTGTCGGGTCTGGGACCGAATATGCTTTGTTTCCTGTTTTATTTATTAATTATTATTATTTTATCCGGCATTCACTGCATGGGGGCACTTCCTGGTGTAATGTCTTTGTTGCACACATGTATTGTACACTGCATTTCTAGTCAAGCGGATGACAGTCATAGGTTGACTTTATTGTGTGCAGAAATGATGATGAAGAGTCATCTGGACCTGTCAATCACAGTTTTACCCAGTGTGCAGTGCGGCTGTAAAAGGCTGCCCCCCCCCCCCCCCCCAGTTGGGAGGGGAATAATAGCTACCATGACCAAAACTGTCTCTGTACATAAGGCATATATGAGCGGTGTAGAAATGTATTGGAGACTCTTTGCTTTGCTGTATGAACTGTATGTTGTTGCGGAGCAGTGTCAGGCTGGAGTCCAGACGTGTATAATTGAGCGTAGCGTCGACCGGGCAGGGAGGGTTTACAGCTGGCATCGCTCAATAGTGCCTCCTGCTGTTCGTCGGCCACTGGTGCCAGTCATGCCGGCTGCTGGGACTCCTGGCCCAGTCACTGCGCAGCGAGAGGCGAGCAGCAGCTGTCTGTGCATATTTTGGCAGATTCGTACCTGGAAGGGAAGAGCTTCTTTCTCAATGAGCTTCGAAAGTAGGGGCAAGGTGGGGGCCGGGCGACCATGTCATGTCTTGCCCCGTTTCTCTGGAACACGACAGACGGTTTCCTCAGATGCTTACGTTAATATTGATATGTAGCCCATGTTGTAGCGCTAGGCTAGCCCTTAGGGAATCTGGGAAGATTAGGGCTCTCAACGCTTATCTGAAAAGGAGGGAGTTCTGGGTAATTAGCGTGTCAGCGGTGATGTCCACACTCTGGAATTCTCCCAGTCCTCCCTTCATCTCCAGAGAGCGGCGATTGGCTTATCCATCATATACACGCAGCATTGGCACATACGTGGCATTGTGGCCCGGTTCTGTTTGGTGAAACCAGTTAGTTTCATTCACTGTGTCTTAGGAGCCAAAATGGCCGCCATCGTGGACCGTGAAGCAGTCTACCTGCAGATCTCCCCTGAGTGGAGAGAAGGACCCTGAACCTCAGAGCCAGAATGTGATGTGCAATTTTAGGAACCTAAACCCCCAGGCTGTTCACACGGGTTTCAGGTCTTCCCTATGAGTACTGAGTTGAGTTCTGAAGTGGACAGAGATGCGTTCTCCTGTTCTGGATTCATGAAGCATGATTTTTTGAGTAGGTGAATAGGTAACTCGAAACACGCCTTTTTAAAGACTGAGACACTTTCCACAGGAATATGTCAGGAAATATGTGAAATGTGAGGTTTGTGATGTCCAGAACATTCAAGCAGGCTTGCTTAGCACAGACACGTACACGCGCGCGCACACAGACAGACACAGACACACAAAACACCCTGTAACCAGAGCGGGGTTACAGACCCCAGCAGTATGGCAGATCTTGCGGACAGGAAGTGACCAGTCTCGCTGTAACGTGACATGCAATGACAGACTGCTGAGCTGGGAATGAAAAGGTCCAGAGCACTGGGAGTTTGTCATCTTTCTGAGAGGGCCGTTTCCACCCCGTTATGGCGGAGGTCGTCATCGTCCATCAGCCAGCCGGTGAATGTCAGTTTCATTTGGCTCGGGATCTGTGCCATTTCTCGAGGAACAGCCACGTGTAAACCAGTGCGACAGTATCAACAGATAAACTGCCTACTTGTTGTCGTTTTACATGTGATAAGAAACAGCTGTTCACGTCTCAACAGAACCGTTTTCCACACTGGTTACGCAAACTGAACGCTACGCTCTAAAGCAATCAGTGGTTTTATCTAACAGTTAACATTTCCCGTTTATATGTGATTAGAAGCTGAGATCATTTTCCACGGAAGAAGGATCGTTGGGAAAGTGAGATGGATGTAGGTGTTCATACACCTTTACATGCCATTGCGTTGGGCTAATGTTTGGATCCGTACGAAACCAGACCTGTTTTCATAACCCTTGGTGTCTTTAATGTGGGCGACGGTTCAGAAAAGATTTATGTATTCTGCAACTACTTATACTTAGAGGTTTGGGGTTCTTGCGCGGATAACGAGGAATTCTGCCTGCACATGTCTGCCAAGAGTTCTGTTTTTTCCCAGATTAAAAGGGAGTCTCACTTTCACTCTCTCCCTCTTTTGCTATCTCTCTTTCACTTTTTCTCTTTCTCTCTCTCCCTCTCTCTTTCACACTCCCTCTCTCTTTTGCTCTCTCTCCCTCTTTCTCTCTTTTGCTCTCCTTTTTTCTTTCACTCTCTCTATTTCGCTCTCTTTTGCTATCTCACTTTTTCTCCTTCTCTCTCTCCCTCTCTTTCACACTCCCTTTCTCTTTTGCTCTCTCTCCCTCTCTCTCTTTTTCTCTCTCTCTTTCATTCTCTCCCTGTTTCTCTCTGTCAGTCTTCCTCTCTCCCTCCCTCCAACTTTTTCGCTCTCCCCTTTTCTCTTTTTTCCTCTTTCCCCCTTCTCTCCCTCTCTCTTCAAGAACTTGTGTTGGTGAAGTAGTAAATAAGCAGATAATGACGTTCATGTAACAAAGAAAAAGTGAGAGTTTTGGGTCCACTGGGACGAAGGCTGGAGAGCGGGTGAAGACAAGCTCATTTGTCCTCCTCAGTCCTCCAGGATACGAGAGGTGATGTCATGGTGATGACATCGTTCCTCCGAGTGCTGTCCACACTGTGTGCGTTATCAGAGAGCTCACAGAAATGCATTCTGGGATATAGATATAGGTATCTCAGACTTTAAGCAGTCCTCTACGGCCACACTGAGGCCATTTTTGTAGTTTCCTTTCAAGCGGCAACAAATTTATGTCCAATTTTGGACACAAGGCGTATGAACTCCTTAGCCAATCAGTGACTTAAATTCAGCATTAAAGAACACTTAAACACACCAAGAACTAGCAGATACTGCGGCTCTCTAGGACAGGAGTTTGAGATTCCTGGTCTAGATAAATAAGCAGTAAAAAGGAAAAAGCCTTTTGGTGCCAAGTTGCTTCATGATGTGATGTTGTATCTCATGTTCTGTACTGGATGCAGCGTTCTAGGTTTCCTGTGATTGGCTGAACCCAATGTTGCTGTTGCTACTGTGTGGAAGCGGGATGTCGCTGAACGCGCTTGGTGATTCAACGCGGTTTTGGGCCCGCTGTGTATCTCTGTTCTCACAGTATAATTAGCACAGCGTTGGACGCAGCTCTGGTTTTCATGGCAGAGCCTAATCCTGACGCTCCATGATGGAGCACAGGAGCCCAGCTTGGCCCCCGCCAAAACCAAACGCAACCGCACGGCCCAGATCTCCACTGGGGGGGGGGGCGCCCTTCCTGAGCAGATTTGCTTTGCGCTGTTAAAGGAAACCGTGGCTACCTTGTGTCACTGAGACGGTGGCCTGAGAAAATGCTAGCGTAGCACAGCACGCTAAATGTCCGGTCCAGTTTAGATGGATAGATGGATGATGATAGATAGCGCGGATGGATGCAGAAACTAGCACCCTGTTGTGTCTTTTCCCTGGATAAGCCTGACGGGCCAGGCGGACACATTACTCCAACCAGACCGACCTGCCAGAACGTGTCACTGCTGGGTTTAGCAGCTTGTAGAAAGAAAGGACAGGAGTAAGAGTAATGACTCTTCCGCACAGAGAGCCGGGTTTTCCGTTTGGGCCGAGGTGTTGAGCAGCGCTCGAGTTTCCGCCCGTGTCAAACTCACTCACTCGCCCTCTCAGTCCGTTTCCCCTCCGCAAGAGGCAGCCATGTTTGAGTTATCGCCGCGGCAACACGCTTTTAATGAGAAATTCTGTGTGTAGGGGCAGTGTGCCTGCACACACGTATGTACGTGTGTGTGTGTGTGTGCGTGTGTGTGTGCGCGTGTATGCGTGCGCGCGTGTGTGTATGAGCACGCGTGGGTGTGCGTGTGTGTGCGCGCGTGTGTGTATGAGCACGCGTGGGTGTGCGTGTGTGTGCGCGCGTGTGTGTATGAGCACGCGTGGGTGTGCGTGTGTGTGCGCGCGTGTGTGTATGAGCACGTGTGGGTGTGCGTGTGTGGTTCAGTTAGTTTTGGAGCAGTTAGCCCTGTTTTTGTGAGCTGTTTGTGAGAGGTGGTTAATGGCCTGTTGCTGGCATGGCGTGGTGAGCATTTAACATGGTGTTTAGAGCATTTAAAGCTCCTCGTTAGTGGGGTTCAGGGTCACATGGGGACACACTTTACAGTCTGCACAGCTTTTAGTTGCCTTCCATGTTTGGTACCGTCGAGGTGGTTCGCGGTCCGTTTGGGATTTGAGCCCAAATTTCTAAGCTCTGACCACCACGCCACCCTGTTACCTTACTGCTAAATCAAATTAATGACTTCATCTTCCGCAGTACTCAGAAGTACACATTATAATGATAAATATCTATAAGGGAAATACGGTCTAACAAAACCTTATACTTTCTCCTGGATTTTATCATATCGACATGTCATCTTTAAGAAACATGACGTTCAATCAAATGAATTTACAAAAAATAAAAAAATTTAAAAAAAATAAAGCTTCAAGTCAAAGCCACTTAAGGGAACGAGTCGTTTTTATTTGAAAATGGTGCCAGATCTGTCTGTGGGGACCCCCCCCCATATTGAGATGACTGAGGGGGTACTGATTGGATCCAGGGGTGAGTCCTGGCAGCGGGAGTTGGCATGGCAACCGAGAGGAATCATGGGGCGCAAACCTGCCCTACAGTGACGGTGCGATGCGGTCGGGTGGGTTGCGTGTTCAATGTCTCCTTTTCACATAGCCGCCACCGCCCCCCCCCCCCCCCCCCCAGGAAGGTGAGAAACACCTGGTTGTGAGAGCAGGGATCTTCAGGTACAGTTACACCAGGTGGGATGCAACCGTCACACCTGTTCCCAATCTCAGATCACTTCTGTTTTTGTATTTTTTTAAGCATCGCATGGGCACGCATCTTCTTTTAATCCCTTTCTGAGGGTATGTGCCAATGTGCCAACCCCCACAAAGGTGTAACTGTTATTATGTGCTGCGCGGTAAGCGCCAAGGCTGTGTCTGAGAAGAATTTCTTTTGTGGGACCGTTTCCAGGGAAACGGCGCTCTGCACCAGACCCGTCTTGTTGCGGCTTTGCGCAAACGCATACCTCAACGCACAAGTAATCCTCGTCCTTAATAGCCAGTCATCTACGGCCAGTTAAAATTCCACCGGTAATAAATCCGCCCGTTATTAAAGTCGGAGTGAGTTTGAGTTCTGCGAGAGGCGCCCGTTTCCTGGCGTCCGTGTTTACCGTTCGAAGGTGGAGGCCGGGAAAGCGGCCGGGAGGCGCGCAGTTTGGGAACGCCGTCGGCAGCAATGTGCCCAGAGCGCCTGAAAACTTTCAAACGCTTGAAAAAGTAATAGACTGCTTAAAATACTGTCGGGGACGATTTGTTTTAAACTGCCGGAATGTGAAGCACGTCCGTTGTTTTGTTTAGTTTGATTTTTGGAATGGAACTGCTGAAACGCAGCAGGGCACGGTGGCTTTGTGGGAAGAGGGAACGCAGGATCCACACCAAGGCCAGACCCGCAAAATCACTTAACTTCTGGCAGCTCTCCTCTGAGCGAGAGGAAGGGGAACAGAAGTGTTTAAGTGCCGGGGGAAGCATAAGGAGTGTAACGGCCTCCGGAGCCCCCCCCCCCCCACCCCCAGCCTCTGCGAGCTATGCCGTCACATTACAGTTGTCCTCTTAAGAAACTCAGTTGGCCTCATTTTCAGAAGGTTTAATAAAATATAATAATACAATGAAGGGGCTGGGTGAATGGAAGAGGGAGTTATAGATAATGGATAAGAGTCCAGTAGATAACCTCATTAACCTGGTTGAAGAAGCTTTGGGTTGCTGTGGCCCTGCTGAGTACCATCCATACCCGGCTGGAGAAAATCAGCCCATTGAGCTGAGATCAGTGTTTGAGCATAACCACCCTTTATTGCCCAGGGTTTCTCATCTTTCACCTGTGGACCACTGATCCAACACCTGTACACCACTGATCCAATACCTGCGGACCGCCAATCCAGAACCCGTGGACCGCTTATCACGCAAAAGGCCCTGAAGGATTTACACGATGCCGGAATGACTAATCACATCTGGGCTCCGTGTACACAGATCACAAAAGCATGACTTGGTTGGGACTGTGTCTGGCCCAGACCAGGCCCGAATTAGTTATCTAATCCCAGGAGAGGGTTTGAGGGCCCGTCTCACACCCCAGGCTGTTCTGCAGGAAGCATCTCGGGCTGCATCGGGCAAGTCGGGAGGGTAAGACAACTCGAGAAAAAGCATCAAAGGGTTCACATGAACGTGCAGAAATTCAGGCATACCTCTGTTTTCTGTACAAACACAGAAATACTGAAAAGAATATTATCAAAGCTACATATGTACGCGCACAGAATCCTTGAGATCGAATGTCGCATCACGTCGATAGACTCGCCTGAACATCTCGGGACAGGACTTTGAACTGCAGAAACATTATAGAGTACGTTCTGGGCCGGCATGTTTCCGCAAGGAACGATGATTGTTTTTCTTCGGTTTCATAACTGTTTATTTTCCTTAAAGAGCATCATCGTCCCCATGGTTACTGCACGGGCTGTATACTTATGTGTGACTCAACCAGTGTTGACTGCATGAGTGAAAAATGAATCGGTTGCCAATCAGAGTGGTGGAACGAGATAAAAAGCAGCGTCACATGACAGGACTCTTTAGGGGTCAGCTATGCGATGAGGCTAAGGCTTCTGAGGCTAAGCCGGGTCGCGCCTTTCGTCCGCACGCTGCTATGACGGCACTGACTGACTGTCACATCCAGGCATTGTGTGCGTATGTGTTTATATTCGGTCCTATTATTTAATTTTCTTGGAACGTAGTCTTGTCCGCTAAGAAACACACCCTGGATGTTTTCATGTGTCGGCTAGTTATACAGCTTGATATTGATTGACCAGAGAAATTGAGATGTACTTAAGGATACTGCAACAGTGCCCCACCTTATGAAGCAAACCTGCAACCCTTATGCTCCCATACCCAGTGTGCACAGACACACACACACACACACACACACACACACACACACACACACACACACACACATATGCACGCACACACATCACACACACGCATGATTGAGATCACTGTATGGACGGTTGTGCGGCCGTTGGAGACTGGAGTTTGAGATCACTGTATTAACGGTTGAGCAGAGGCGACAGAGAAGATCCCCAGACTCCCTGGTGTTTCTGGGCCCGTGATTCTGAGTCGTGCTTTAGCCCCTGATTCATGAGCGTGTTACAGAAGTGCACCATGAAGAATGACTGAGGATTCCTGTAGAGAAACCCAACAGCTGCTCACAGTACGTTTCTGTGTACATTTTGACTGGTGCTCTTCATCCTGTGACATTTGATTTAATCTTTTCTAAACAGATTTTACCGCAGCGGGTGCATCATCTTCATTCATTACATTACATTACAGGCATTTAGCAGACGCTCTTATCCAGAGCGACTTACACAACTTTTTAGCATTTTTTACATATTATCCATTTATACAGCTTGATATATACTGAAGCGATGCAGGTTAAGTACCTTGCTCAAGGGTACAACGGCAGTGTCCTAGCTGGGAATCGAACCTGCAACCTTTCGGTTACAAGGCCAGTACCTTAACCATTATACTACACTGCCGACTTACATTCATCTCCCTGGTGAAAGAACAGGGTGACCCTAAATCCCACAGACCCATCAGCACCCCCCCCCCTGCCCTGAGCTCCCCAAGCCGTTAAATCAGCGCTGCACCCCCAACCCCTCCCCCCCGATGGCGTAATGGCGTTTGGCTCCGTCTCCCTGTGAGTAAGAGGAGCCGTGGGTGACTGACTGTATATGAGCACAGAAGAGGCGCCGCGCGATTCAGGCATGATGTCATTTTCACATCCGAGACAAGAGCGTTTCCGCCGTTCCCCGCTTTGCCCTCGGCGTTTCCCAGAACTTCAGCAGAACTCTGAGAGACCGCGGAACTGCTCTCCCGTCCTGGGTCCCGGAGAACCACTGGGTTCGCTGGTTCCCTCCATTCCTCAACTTAATTGATCAATTAAAGCAGCTGATTACGCAGTTAACTCACTTCACCTGGTCTGATCAAATCCCTGCAGGCCCTGTGCCTGGTGGCCCCAGGCCTCTGTAAAGAGACAATAGCGGCCCCGGAGGTTTCTCACATAGCCACATTTACATTTGCACTTAACAGACACAACTTGTTACCCTACAGTACATTTATACAGCTGGATGTTTACTGAAGAAATTCACCCCAGGTACTTTGCTCAGAGGTGCAACAAAGGTGCCTGACCTGTGAATTGAACCTGTATCGTCTGGGTTACACGTCCAGTTTCCTGACCACTGTACTACACTGTTCCAGATGGCGGCAGTCGCCGGGCAAGGCGCTTATCGGCATAAGCGATGTGCAGAACATAAACTTTGGGGGCCGTGTTTACCGTGAGCCACAGGGCCGGATTCTCGGAGGCGGTGGAAAGCGTTAACGGTTGTCTGTTGTACGTTGTGTTCTTTCATAGTTGTGCTATTAGCACATTTCTTTTTAAAAAACTGTCAGCTTGGCAAGTGAATGGAGGGAGCTAATTAATGACCATATGAGGCAAAAACAACGGCGCTCAACCCTCCTTCCTGCTAATAATATTGTTTATGACTGCGCTCGTGTCTCACTTCCCCCCCCCTCAACAGAAAACAAACAGCATGTGTAACGTCAGAAACCTCGATCACTGAGGGAAATAAAACATTTTATGTGTTCCTTCCAGGGCAAACCAAATTTAGAATAAATGCTCCATTTCTTTCCCCTCCTTTTACTCTGAAGAAAGCTAGCCTTAAGTAGTCCCACATGATAAGCACAGTAATATAATTCATTAATGTCATGAGTTAATCTCCCTTTAAAGAGGCAATTGTTTCGTTTATCTTTCCTCGGTATCAAAGTGTAATTCTGTGTGGAATAAACTGAGAGATAAAGTGCTTGAATTAATACCGGTGAGGGCCGTTGACTGTGACCTGACGGTAATAGTTCTGTTTGTTTGTCGAGCAATTTTTTTCAGATGCTCTAGATGTTTGCGATGTAGCCTTCTTCGAACAGCACCTGTTCCATGTAAGGTGCCGTCAATTTTGGAGCATTACGGTCAGGTGACTCGCCCATCAAAGGATAAGACCGGTCAGCAGACTTATAACAGTGCAGAATTAGCTAGGAGCTCCTGTCTGTCCTTTCCCTGTTTATAAATATGCAGATGCTGTATATACACTACTCACAAAAAGTTAGGGATATTTGGCTTTCGGGTGAAATTTATGGGAAATGTAAGTTCACGCTACAGTGATATTATACGTATCATGAAAGTAGGGCATTTAAGTAGAAGCATGCAATGGTGATTTCCTCATCTCAAACAATTTATTGAAACAAAAGCCAACAACAGTGGTGGGTATACCACAACAAAAATGTCAATGTCTCAATAACTTGTCATGTGCCCTTGAGCATCAATTACAGCTTGACAACGACGTCTCATGCTGTTCACAAGTCGACTTATTGTCTGCTGAGGCATGGCATCCCACTCTTCTTGAAGGGCGGCCCTCAGGTCATTGAGGTTCTGGGGTACAGAGTTACGAGCCTCTACACGGTGAGTCAGCTGATCCCATAGGTTTTCTATGGGATTCAGGTCTGGAGAAAGTGCAGGCCACTCCATTTGAGGTATCCCAGTCTCCAGCAGCCTTTCCCTAATGATGCGACCTCGATGAGCTGGAGCATTGTCGTCCATGAAGATGAAATTAGGCCTGTGTTGTTCATGCAGGGGCACAATGACTGGATTAATGATGTTATTCAGGTAGTATGGGCTTGTCACTGTACCATTCACAAAGTGTAGGGCAGTTCTGTATTGACTAGACACACCTGCCCACACTGTAACACCGCCACCACCAAAGGGTCGTCTGGTGACAACAGTGGCTGATGCATAGCGCTCTCCTTGACGTCTCCAACATCGTTGGCGGCCATCAATTCTGCTCAACGTGAATCGACTTTCACCAGAGAACAGCACTGAGGCCCACTGGTCCCTCGTCCAGCGTAAATGCTCCCTGGCCCATGCAAGACGATGACGCCTGTGCCTGGTGGTGTGGTCAGGTACCCTCGCAGGTCGTCTAGCACGCAGACCACGCTGATGTAAACGGTTTCGAATGGTCTGACGTGACACTTGGGTGCCTCTCACCTCCCTTAAATGTGCCTGGAGTTGAGTGGCATTCATCATCCGGTTCCGCAGGGCACTGTTCACAATGAAGCGGTCATCAGTGTGGGATGTGGCCAAAGGACGTCCACTTCTATGCCTTTCTGTGACTCTTCCAGTCTCTCTGTATCTCTGTTGCAACCTGCTGATGACACTCTGTGACACTCTAAGCTCAGTGGCCACTTCCCTCTGAGAACATCCTGTTTGAAGCCTCGCAATGGCGAGGTACTGTTGATCAATTGTTAGGTGTCGTCTTGGTCTCATGATGTCAAAATGTGAACAGCATGATGAAGAGGACTGTTTAAATACCAATTCTAATTGAACCAGGAAATTTATTGGTCGATTCATGGATCAAACACCTGTTGTGAATTTTGCCGTTCAGCTCCTTGTTAGAGAACAGCAAGTTGTGCAAAAAGTACTGAAACATTGAATAGTTGGACATGTGCATTCAAAAGTTTAGAGAAGGTCAAATTAATTTCACCTGTAAAGGTTATAGTGCATTTTAGGTTCATCCTGAAATTTCACCCGAAAGCCGAATATCCCTAACTTTTTGTGAGTAGTGTATATATATTTTTATTTATTTTTTTAAATTACAGACCAGGACATGCATGGGAGAGCAAATCCAAAAAGAAAACTGGCTAAATTAATTACACTGACATTTTGTAACTTAAAATGACTTTTAAATGCAATTACAAGCAAATTAGTTATTCTGGATGCTTTCTTGGTGTATTTGTCTTAAATGTAGAGTCCAAGACATTCTCCTTTTAAGCTGTCCTGCTTGCCTCACATTGCAAAAACAAAAGCAATGTAATGAAAACGTTGCAGCTCACAGTTACCTAATATTTTTACATGGAGTTCAATTTCTTTTATTTTTACAGCATCTGTCTAGTTGCAGTAAAAGCTTTGTTCTTGTTATACTTTGTCATATCTTTTGCTGCTACACTCAGTGAATAGCCCTTTTTCTGTTTTCAGGCTGGATAATTTATTGTACCTACATTTGCAACAGATTACAGTGGTGTTTCAAGTAGACAGGTCCACCTGCTTTCCCAGTTGTCCCAGAGGCAACAGTGATTTGTGTTACATCAGCGTCTCGTAGTCATGATGATATTTTCGTCTCGGTTCTTCCTTTGCAAAGTTGATGAATGTACTTGAGTTAATGAAGACGGCAGCATCATAAAGTTGTTGTTCAGCCAGAAGTTCGGAAAGTTTTTTTTATGTTTTCATTTTTTATTGTCGAGAATAGATAAGACAGAAACTTGAATATTCAACCTATTCCACTAACAAAGTGGGGAAAACTAAGACTTTAAGCACGCTGTAGAACATTTATGCTGTTGGAGAAAGGAATCATACAACCATTCTGAGATGAGTCTGAAGAAAACCCTACTGCTTTTACGAAATAAAGAGGCACAATTGATTCTGGCGTCGCCCAGGGAAGGGAGGGTTTCAGTTGACTGTGATGTCAGCACATCATCGCGCACCAGTTCCCCCTGCTGGTAGGTCAAGGATCAGCGAGTCTGCCTGTTAAGCCACACAGGAAGTGTCGTCCTGTGACATCATGACTTGCAGACTGCGCTGTGAGGTAGGTAGCGACGCTTAGCATCGCATGCCGCTGAGGAGAGCAGTTGCTTGTCTGCTCTCTCCCTGCTTAATGCTGGCAGTTGTAGCGATGAGCGTATATACTATATACTCATACAACTGGCCACCCAAATTAGCAAGAAAAAGTGGAGGACGCTTAAAAAAAACCAGAATCTTGATTTTTTCACTTCAACTGGTTTGTAGCAAAGCACTTTTTAGTTTTTATTTGAAATTGTGTAAATTCAGGAATAGGGCTGAATGTGTGTTTGTACATTTTTATTTTTATTAGATAAAAAAAAATCTTTTATAAATCCCAGTGACCCTGCCCTTTTCCCCTCGCCCTCTGGGCCTCACTGGAGTTTGTTTTAGTACCAGCTGGCCAAAGTCTAAATATTTGGGCTGGTGCTTTCACGGGTCCTGCCCTCGGATGTTCCTCCCCGTCCGTTTGTCCTTTGCTGAATCAGAAAACGAACGCCAAACGGTCGAAACGCCGACGCATAAACCACAGGCTCTGTGTCTGGGATCGTTTCCAGCCTCGCCTTTGGCTGTTGCTTCAGGAATATTCTGCTACATTAACCCTCTTTCCTTCCCTCCACAAGAGCTCCTGGGATTTCACCCTAGGCAGTGAAAACCCTCCTTTTAATGAGTCCTGAGATGGCAGACGGTCCCCCAGCCAGCGATAATTCAATCGACCAGTCTGTCTTTGGAAGGTTTTGGAAGTTGAACTTTATGGTTTTAGGATGCAGGGATGTGTTGGAGATTAAGATTTATCTTGCTTCTTGGATCCATGGATCTTCACCTCACAGGTGTTTTACACCCACATAAGAGAACCCATTTCTCTCCTGAACACTGCCCACAAAGCTTTTACATTTGAGAGGAAGATGTTGCCATTTAATTGGCAGATGAGTCTTTTGGGGGCAGGTTTTGTCAAAATTACTCAAATTAGCACTTTGGCCAGAACTTATACTCCGCAGTAGGATCCTAACAGACTCCAGGACAATCTAGCTTTTGCATTTTAATGTGCTCTTTATATTTCAGTGAAAACTGCCACCTCAGAGGGCAATATATTTTTATTATCGACTGTGATTTTCAGTTTTTTTTTTTTTTTTTTGGACTGAGTTTCTGTCTCTTTACTCCTAAAATACTTGCTTGCTCCTCGTGGGAACAGGAGGTGTAGGAGGGAGAACTCAGGTGGGACATGAGGAGGATATATGTGCTCCTGCATGGAGCTGCGATATCTGACCTTCTCTGGTGGAATTTATCACCGAGAGCATTTTATTTATTCAGTTTTGTATTGAAAATAATCTGCACGTGAGCATTTATTATATTTAATCTCTTCTGTTAAAGCTAGGGCCGCGTTCAAAACAGGAATTTCTTATGGTGTGTCACTTGGTCCTGGAACTTCTTTTTAAAAAGTAACTTTTTAATGTGCATTTTTAAATGTAGAGCAACACACACCCCTGGTTTTGGACACTGTCTGGAACCCCCCCCCCCCCCCCCCCCCCCTCCCAGGTTTCTGCCTGCTACCGTAGGGAGTGCTGAGTGGTCTTGTCAGCCCACTTGTCTTTGAAAAAAGGGGGTGTAACGATATATGGGACAGTGCGGATGAGGGATTGGGGAGCTGGTCTGTTTTTGCGTCCGCCTCGAGCATACCGTAAGCGTGGGCCTAAATTCCACACGGTGAACATCATCTCTGCATGTTCCAGTACTACACCGGGAGAGGCCGGATTAACAGGAAGTGCTAACCTACTCGTTCCTCGCACTCGGTGACGGCTGCAGTTAAGTGATCTGACCCTCAAGGCCGGGGTGGGGCGGGGGTGGGGGGGGGGGGGTTGGCGCTAAATGAAGGGGTTGAAAGGTGAGGATACAGGTGTCTTCCTGGCTCAGGGGGAGAAATGCACACACACACACACACACACACACACACACACATTCCTGATGTCTGAGATGAGATGGATGTGATTGCTGTGCAGATGATTGATGCAGTGTAGAGAGCAAACAGGAATAAGTTACATGAGATAGACAGATTCCATAGATGTATTAAATTCTGTACATTTAGTTTTAGCTTCACCGCCACAATAATTATGCTCATATTTACTGTTTTAACTTATTTATATAGTACAGCTTATATAATTGGTTTAAATGTAAGTTCATTTTGCTTCTCCTGATATAGAATTTCGCTGCATGCATTCATAAGTCCAGTGAAAAATTTGCCTCTGTTTGAACCAAGTCAGATCTATCCCAACACACTGATCCCAGCACAGTTAACCAACACACTGATCCCAGCGCAGGCGGGTGTGTTCACTCCCTCACCCAAAAGCCGCCAGGTGTCTTCACTATGTCACCCAAAGGCAGAGGGGTTCACTCTGATTTCATAAATTCATAACATTTTTCTGCCAGATGTGTCACCACATGACTTCATCAGTAAGAACAGGAATATTTAAGACAATTGTTTGATTATAAAATGGCTGTCTAGCCATAAAGGCCAAACATAGGAATGCTTTTTGGAACAAAAACGCACATGTTTCCATGGCGATTACCATCTCAATATCATCTAATAACAAGCTATTTATGTGCCAAACTGTAATTGCATAGGCAGGCAAAGCTTGTGAATTACAACTATGAAAAGAAAAGAAAATCCACGTGCTCTGCTGCTTAAAGCATCTAAAAAAAATGTACACAGATACATGAGATGTCAAAAAAAAGAAGACTATAAAAGTGGTAACATGAGAGAGTCTCTCTTCACCTGCGTGTGCTCTTGCCAAAAAGCAGCTTAGTGCATTCCTGGACGCAGAGGGGAAATTGGGATAAGCGTGCAGGTATGCCGTTCAGCTGGGTAACCCGAGAGGATATTACTGCACTCATTTATGTGAGCTATCAATTATTTGTTATTAGATTTTCTCTGCTGTTCTGCCCTGAGGACAGGGGGCCAATACGTTTCTCCTGTAGACTCTGTAATTGTGCTGGTAACACAGGTATGTCTGCCTGTCTGTCTGTCATATGTTACTACAATAGCAGACACCTTCTCTTTTCATATTAGGAGCATGCCCTCTGTGGCAAGTTAGTTTTACATTACTAGACATTTAGCAGACACTCTTATGCAGAGCGCCTTACACAACTTACATTTTTACATAGAGTCCATTTATACAGCTGGACATCTTTCCTGAAGCAGTTCAGGTTAAGTACCCTGCTCAAGGGAATCTGACCTGGAACCTGAGATACACTAACTGTTCTGTTGCCCTCCTACCTGAGTATTGGGTTGGAGTTAGAATAAATGCAAGCTGGTCCATCGGTCACCGGGGGCATTATAACAGTGCCGGTGCTTTTTGACCCTTTAAGGTGTAAGATAACAAATATGTGATTAGAATGTTTTTCCCTGAACATTCTAATGCTGATGGTAACAATCACTACTGCAGTGGAGTTCTAGAACACTGCAGACTTAGGTGTGAGACTTAGGATTTTGGGGGAAAAATCAAAACCGCTCCCACCATAACGCTTAGCCTGAACCCCTCTCCGGATCACAGCGCACACTTACAGAGTGTTGGCTGGACATGGATCTAATTGTGACAGCGCTGCCTCCTAGAGGAGTGAGGGAGGCACTGCGACCTGGAACCCCATGGTGGAGGCTGAGCAGGAAGAGACAAACAGAGCTGGAAACTCAACGCAGTGTAGGGGGAGTAACACACTTCCTACATACTGTACATGTGCATACCGCACACACACCACATACAGGCACATACACACACACACACATATGCACACACGTGCCACATACACACACAAACACATACACACCACACACACACGCTCTCCATACTGTACATGTACACATCACATATACACACACACTTCCATCAGTAACTGATGCTGAATATGATTTGAAAGCGGCTTAATTGGATCCTAGTTTAAATGTAATTAATTTGTACCTCATTAGCACATTGAGTGACAGGTTTGCTGAAGATCTGTAAAAGTGTGGCAGCAGTTTGTGTGAAGCCATGGCCTAATAGCTTCACTCATAGCTGGATTTTTTTTAGAGATCTGCTCAGCCAAGACCTTAAATACTCCTGGCAAAATTCTCAGGATCTCTCCTGAGCTGTAAATGGAAGAGTGGACAGAGGGGAGCTGAACTGAGAGATGAGAGAATGGACTCCACGGCGGCCATTTTATTAATCGCTTCACTGACTCACCGCGAGGAGAGCTTATTTCCGGAACATTTGTGCTGTACCGAGAACGGCTATGAGCGGTCCTTTCAGGATAAGTAGACGGCGCGTGAAGCGATGAATAAGCACAGTATCCCTGCACAGCGGCGCATGTGTCTGGCAGACCGCAGGGAGCAGCTGCGCCGGCCGCCATTCCGCAGAGTGACCCCAGCGTCTCCGTCAGGACGCATTTTCCATTCTACCGCTTTGACTGCAGTGGCAGCATGGGAACTCATCATCCAGAGTGACACAGAGGCACATGCGTGTTGCGGTGCATGCGTGTGGATGCGCATGCGTGTGGCTCGGGACAGACTAATCCTTCAGAGAGAACCTGCATGCAGCTGTGGCACTGCTTTACCATGAATGAGCCTTTAACTGAGATCAGATCAGCAGCACAGTCACCCCTCCAAAATCTAAAGCCCCTTAAACTTTTGTTCATATCTCGTGTAACATAACGCTTTGAAATTTTCACACATTTAAATTTAGTAGTCCCTTTTGGGCCATGATTTAAAAGATTAGTTTTACTTCAACGGAACATTGAGAAATGATACTTTTCCTGTAGAAAAATGCATTTATAATGCATGTAATGCGTTACAATAACATGCCTTACCGAGGAAGTTTAGATATATTTTCAATCTTTATATTCAACTAAATAAAATGAAACTACAGCAACACTTAAAAAAATGACTGACAAACATATCCAGTGAGTTTAAAAATCATTGTTTTATTTTAAGTGAATTAAGTGCAAATTCATTCTGCGTATGACATCTAACGCTCTACAATTGTTCAATTGCCACATATGCTTTTGCTTCTTCTAAAGTGCCGGTTTTTCAGTACTGAGCATAAAACTCTGCTCAATGCAATGGGCTTGTTATGATTTATCTTTTTTGTTAAATTGATGACAAAATATTGAATATATCCGAAACAAGCAATTTCAAAAAAAGCCGAAACTGTTTTTGTTACCCTTCATGGCTACCAAATTAAGTACGGACTCACCAATTCACACTAGCTATATCCTGAGGGAAAATGTTGATCCATTTGGCTGAGATTACATCATGTCTGTTTGGTTTGTGCTAAGTGATTTGTGAATGTCAGCCCCGTGTTGGGCGCCAAATTATTAACAACAAAAAAAATTAAGATTTGCGAATGTCCAACCAAGCACTTTACCAGGGTTTCTTCTTTCTGTAATATGAAGTACTGGGTAAGACACAAGGGCCTGGGAGCTCTGGATAAAATCCAGCTGTACAAACATGTCAGGCTGTTTCAGCTTGTTGTCTGTGAAAACATCTGCATTCATAATAATTCATAATCCATTCATAATTAACTTGTGTTAACTCGCCATCGATTGTGGTGCATAGAGATTTGGCCTGTGTTTTTTCAAAATTATATATGTTGCAGTTTGGGACACTTGAAAATGATATGTAATTTAGCAAGAGTCAGTTTATTTGTGGGATATTGTTAGATTTATATTATTATTTTGCTGGCGATCTGAATAAGTGTTTTGCATTCTGTGCTTATATCTACAGTTGTGCAGGCCTGTATCTTTGCTTAATGTGCACACCAAAAGCTACGGTCTCCCAATGCTAACCACAGCCGTTCATTGCAGACACACATTACAGCCATGCATCACAAATAGGGATCATAACCATACATTACATTACATAACAGGCATTTAGCAGAAGCTCTTATCCAGAGCGACTTTCACAACTTTCAGCATTTTTACATAGTATCCATTTTTACAGCTGGATATATACTGAAGCAATTCTGGTTAAGTAAGTACCTGGGAATCCTACCTGCAACCTTTGGGTTACAAGCCCAGTGGTTACGCAGTGAGGTTGGGCATCCGGGAATCCCAGAGAGTGCAGCCCGGTCGAAAGAGGCGGGGCTGGCGCCATCCATCAGACAGCCCAGACATCATGCTAATTTATCCCCAAGAGCCCCAGACAGAGTTGGGGGCAGAAATATAAGCTGCTGGATGCAAAATGAGTAGCCAAGACCAACACGTACATTAACTTAAATGTCTGGGTCTTTACGTAGGATATCAAGAGCGGTTAACAGAAAAGACTGAGCAGATTTTAGGAGGGAGAGATGAGTGGGCGATGCTAATGTCCACTTTCCCCTGCAGCTGTCATTTCGGCATTGTGTCAGGAGGACCATCGCTATGTGGGGAATGAGTGGGCGCATGCTGTGGCGGCCCAGCAGAGCCGCTCTGATCCCCACTGCCCGCTTCTCACATCCCTGAGCCTGAGTCACAAACGGAAGCCTTGGTCTGTTGTAAATTCCCTACATTTCGGGTCGGGACCGGGCTTGTGTGTTGGCGGTACCAGCGGCATCTGCTCTTGTCAATCCGCACGACCCAAAAAGAGACTGTGAGACACTGAATCCCCCTCTCATCAACAGCCCATAACACCTTGAAATACTCTGCCATGCTTACCGTAAAGTCTGGTGTATAAGTCCCAATATTATTTCTGAGAGGTGCCCACACTGTATTTTGGTGCCTTTGGTGTAAATTGTCACCAGTAGGTGAACAAGACGACACGGTGCACACTCAAGGAGAAAGCAAGGAGCAAGAATAGTCCTGAATATTTCACTCTAATCTGAAATTAATAACACTATTAGACCAATCAATTACAATTAATCATGTTGGCAGATCCTCTTATATAGAGCAACTTATCCAGCTTGTATTATATTTTGTGCAATCAATTTATACAGCTGGATATTTACTGAAGGAGTTCAAAATAAGCGCCCTTGCATAATGGCAGTACCTCACCTGGGAATTGAACCTGCAACCTGCAACAGTTTTACCTTCTGTACTGATAAATGCCTGCTGCTCACTGATAGGGCAAGTGGAGTGAGCTGCCACTTTTGATTGCTCTGCTCTGTGCGCTTACATTCTCCGTTTTTGGGGGCTTCCTGTCACCGTTCACCCTGGAGAGGATCCTGTGTGTGACCTCTGACCCCTGACCTCACGTGTCTACAAGGACACTGTATCTGCTGTATGGGAATTCCCAAATACCACTCTGTCTTCAGAATTCCCTTTAACAGATCGGGGACTGACCAGAGTGTCGGCAGGGTGACAGACATTTTAGCTCTTCACTTTTAAAAGCCACGTTGTTTTATTGGGTCGTGCGTTCATTTAGGACCTGAAAAATAGAATTTCTTTAGGGCTTTTTCAGCTTTATTGGACAGCACAATGTAGAGAGACAGGAAGAGACGTGACGTGCCGTATTCGAACCGCCGACGTTGCGGCTCACAGTAAGCATGTGGACGGTGAAAGAAAAAGAAAAAGGGAAATGAAAAGGGAAGACAATGTGTCTGACTATTTTTTGATGTTTTGTATTGTTTTACATTTGTATTAGGTTTATGTTTATTCACTGTTTTGTTCCTTAGTTATTTCCCTCCCTCAGAGAGATGACTATTTTTCTTTTTTTTCTGTTATTACAATTGTAAGTAAAAAGAAAGTTGTCCTCCAAAGAGGGGGGGTGGTGGCGGGAAAGGAAAAAAAAAAAAGCATGTGGACGGTGCTCTTACAGACTACGCCACCGAGACGCCCAAGAGGGGCAATTTTTACATTTGTTTGCTTTTAAAATTGATTGGCTGCTCTTATGCTATTAAACGTTAGTCTAATTCTTTTTGAAAATGCTAAAGGCTACCGTTTCCATTAAGAAGGTACTTATTTAATTTGTTGATAAGCAATGAGGGGAACTGATCGAGTGCTTAAGGTTTCACAGACAGCCCTGTGAAGATTAATTCAACATCCAAGTCTAAAATGTCATAGAAAGAAACTATCTGATGTAAAGGCCCACGCGCATCAGCATTCTCTTCCTGGTTTTATTATCTAAAACGTTAGCAAAGGGCAGTGACGTAGGTTTTTCGAAACCCCGCCCCCTGTCTACGGTCTATGGTACACATTCGCATTGCGACTCTGACAAATTATGCAAATACATATGTCAAATCGTTTTACTAAGAACTCAGAAACATCACATTTAAACCCGAAAATATGCATACTTCAACCAAATTATTTGACTTCGACCAGTATGGAACACAATTGAAAAGCTCCAGGATGATATGAAAAGCTCCAGGATGATATGAAAAGCTCCAGCATGATATGAAAAGCTCCAGGATGATATGAAAAGCTCCAGGATGATATGAAAAGCTCCAGTATGATATGAAAAGCTCCAGGATGATATGAAAAGCTCCAGGATGATATGAAAAGCTCAAAAACACGAAAACTATGCGTATGGGCCTTAAATGATGTTTTCTGCCGCCCTTCAGGTTTGAGTCTGTAGGAGTGACCAAGTCTGCCAGTACAAGGTTTTTAGTGTAATTCCACAACTTCAGATGTATTTTTACAGGCACGAAAAGATGGAACTGCTATATGGTGCAGTGGACACTGCCTGCCACAGTCAGGATTGGGTTAGCTGGATGATCAGGCCCCTGTATTTGCCCATACAGTGTACTCATTCACTAATGTTGGGGTCTATTGGGTAATTTGGCCAGCTCTTGATTTCCCTATATTAAGCCTTCATACAGTACCCCACTCATCCCCCTGCATGCCAGCGTATTATTTAGGGACCACAGCAGGTCCGATGTACACCCTGTACACCGCACTGCCCAACGTAGGCTTTGCCTAAAAATATGGTCACTCGATACACCCCGACTGAGGTGACAGACGGCCCTGCGATGCCGAGGATGGGCTGCTGCGCTCGCTGAGGACCCCAGTGTGTTACACTCCCACACTGAGAGAGGACCCCAGTGTGTTACACTCCCACACTGAGAGAGGACCCCAGTGTGTTACACTCCCTCACTGAGAGAGGACCCCAGTGCGTTACACTCCCACACTGAGAGAGGACCCCAGTGTGTTACACTCCCACACTGAGAGAGGACCCCAGTGTGTTACACTCCCACACTGAGAGAGGACCCCAGTGTGTTACACTCCCACACTGTGAGAGGACCCCAGTGTGTTACACTCCCACACTGAGAGAGGACCCCAGTGTGTTACACTCCCACACTGTGAGAGGACCCCAGTGCGTTACACTCGCACACTGAGAGAGGACCCCAGTGTGTTACACTCCCACACTGAGAGAGTACCCCAGTGCGTTACACTCGCACACTGAGAGAGGACCCCAGTGCGTTACACTCGCACACTGAGAGAGGACCCCAGTGCGTTACACTCCCACACTGAGAGAGGACCCCAGTGCGTTACACTCCCATACTGAGAGAGGACTCGAGGACCCCAGTGCGTTACACTCCCACACTGAGAGAGGACCCCAGTGCGTTACACTCGCACACTGAGAGAGGACCCCAGTGTGTTACACTCCCACACTGAGAGAGGACTCCAGTGCGTTACACTCCCTCACTGAGAGAGGACCCCAGTGTGTTACACTCCCTCACTGAGAGAGGACTCCAGTGCGTTACACTCCCACACTGAGAGAGGACCCCAGTGTGTTACACTCCCTCACTGAGAGAGGACTCCAGTGCGTTACACTCCCTCACTGAGAGAGGACCCCAGTGTGTTACACTCCCTCACTGAGAGAGGACCCCAGTGTGTTACACTCCCACACTGAGAGAGGACCCCAGTGTGTTACACTCCCTCACTGAGAGAGGACCCCAGTGTGTTACACTCCCACACTGAGAGAGGACTCCAGTGTGTTACACTCCCACACTGAGAGAGGACCCCAGTGTGTTACACTCCCACACTGAGAGAGGACCCCAGTGCGTTACACTCCCACACTGAGAGAGGACCCCAGTGCGTTACACTCGCACACTGAGAGAGGACCCCAGTGCGTTACACTCGCACACCGCGTTATTTCACCTGTGCTTTAACTAACCTCACACAGGGTTGATGAAGATGACTGACTCCTGAGCTGCTAAAACTGAAACTTAAATTAAGTTATATGGTAATTATATGCATAATGCAAAAAATTGGCTCCTTGCATGTTTTCCAACAGGTCTGGGAAAAGGGGGCGTGGCTAACTCCTCTGGCAGGTTTACGCTAAACAAGGATTCGCAATGTCCCGCTAGAACGATGCGGACAACTTTCTATGGCAAAGCAAATTCTGGCATTAGACCAAGATCTCAGTGTGTGTGTGTGTGTGTGTGTGTGTGTGTGTACACGCCGCAGCCATGAATCTGATGTGTGTGTGTAGACGTTGGGTCTGTGAATACTGAAAGGTGCAGGTGTTACCTGCCGGAGTTTCCAGTGCTCTCTTACCCCAGTAATGTCCTAATGGAAGCCAGAAGGTGAATCAAATTAGTTTCCGTTTGAGTGGGAAACTTGTAATGGGAGCGTGTCTAAATGGACACGCTCCCAAGCTGCCAGGCTCATTTTGCTTGAATGGTTTCACCTTTGCATGGACAAGTTATTAATATAACCTCCGTTAACATAAAAGGCGACTAGGTCTAAATCAGTCTGCTGACTCAGCAATTTATTTAAGCTTTACAGAGCCCCCCACTGCCACACACACAGCGGCCCAAACGCACAGCAGCCCAAACACACAGCAGCCCAAACACACAGCAGCCCAAACACACAGCAGCCCAAACACACAGCAGCCCAAACACACAGCAGCCCAAACACACAGCAGCCCAAACACACAGCAGCCCAAACACACAGCAGCCCAAACACACAGCAGCCCAAACACCCACAGCACTGGGAAACCTCTCCTTCACAACCAGCACAGCTGAATGCCTACAGAGACACATGGAACTCCATTTAGGAGCCCCCCGCCCCCCGCCCCCTGCCCCCCGCCCCCCCTCCTGGTACCTCTGCAACCTGAACGAAACTGCCCCAGGGAGGCACCAGAACACAGCAGAGTGACTTTAGGTTTACAGCCGTGCCTGATGTGTCTTTCTCTATGGTTTGACACGCCTTTACATCGGTACGAACGCACAGGATCTGGGCGTGCTCCCCTGGACAAACGCCAGCAGCGTTGACCTGTGTTTATGTCCCTCTGTCATTCGGATCATTTGATTGGTGGGATCGTTCGGGCGGTACGTGCTCAGTGCAGGGGTTCCACGGCTCGTCTGGCGCTGCTGACAGACGGCGCGGATGCAGATACACGTGTGTGTTGGGGAAAGAATGAGCGGTAAAACACGGGAGGGGGTGACCGTGCCTTACCTGTGTGACACCGGCCGCTGGACTCTCGTAGTCAAGGCTGCTGTTGCCGTGCGCTACCGTTGCCGTGCACCTGTCCTTGACTTTGTCCAGAGGAGGGAAGTGATATCCAACATCCAGCAACGTTTGCAGCTTGAGCCCCCTCTTCTCTTTCTATCCTCCTCCTCCTCTTTCGGTCCTCCTCTTCCTCTCCTCCGTCGGTGTGGTTGGGTTCCAGGTGGGACGGGGGCAGGCTGCTTGCCAGGCTCACGATGGCTCCTCCAGGAGCTCCTCCAGCCACAAAGGACAGCCAAGGAGGGACAGATCAGTGCAGTGGGGAGAGACACAACCTGCCACACAGAAATCAGCCAGCCTGCTAAATTTAACTTCTTAACCTTTCTCACACACACACACACACACACACACACTCACCCTCCACCTCTCTCTCTCCCCCTTCCACTCTCTCTCTTTCTCTGTCTTCCCCACTCTCGCTGGCTGTCTTTCACTCCATCTCTCTATCTTTCACCCTCTCTTTCTGTCTAATCTCTTTTTCGCTGCGACCAGCAACTCGTATAAGTCACTCTGTGGTCGGTCTGTCGGTCCGAATTATTTCTGCTGCTTTGTAGTACGCTTGATCCGGGTTACCCAGAGTGACATGTGCAGCGAGGTTGGTGTTTTTTGCTTTCAGCCAAAGTCCATAACAGCTGAAACCTGCTGAAACCAGCAAAAAGGGGTACCAACTTTAATGGTCGGAAACATTACTTTGTGGCATTTAAATAATGTTAATGTAACGTTAGTGTAGTTAGCTAACGTTAACGTTACTTAAGTTGAACCTATAATATTTACGTTGTCGCGCTAGATGAGCATAGCATAACGTTATCAGATAAAAACAATGTCGTCAGTGTTTTTGAGTAAGCGTCTTAGATCCAGCTAGCTAACGTTGGCTAACTATTGATGTGGTTAACATTTGCTAAGTTACATAACATAAAGTTACATTGCACGGATTATCTGTTAAATTGAGGTTACTGATCAAATGATAACGTGGGTGTAACATTAGCTAGCTAGCTGCTAACGTTACTAGGTGATGGGCCAAACGTTAAGGTTGTAAATTGTTAAGCCAGTTATGTTTATGTTTACTTTTGGTACTTACATTTTAAATCAGATACTTTGGTCCTTTTACTCAACTGGTGTTTGAATGGGGGACTTTCTACTTTTACTGAGAGTCACTTTTAGCTGTGACCAGCAGCTGGTCCAGCAGAGTTGAAGTCACTCTGTCGGTAGGTCGATCTGCCTGATATTTATGCAATAGACCAGGGTTCTTCAACCTTATCCCGCAAGGGCCGGTGTGGGTGTGGGCTTTTGTTCCAACCAAGCAGTTACACAGCTAATTCTACTAATTAATCACTAGAGTCTTTGCTAAGGACCTTGATTAGTAGAATCAGGTGTGTTACTGCTTGGTTGGAACAAAAGCCCGCACCCACACCGGCCCTTGCGGGATAAGGTTGAAGACCCCTGCAATAGACTATGCCTGCACATACAGATACTTTGGCATACGGTCACTGCTTATCACGTGCCAACGTTTTTGTTTACTCTATTTTTCACTCTCTCTCCCTCTCACTCTGTCTCGCCCCTTCCCCTCTCTCTCTCTCTTATTCCTGATTCACGGCAGGCAGCGTGGTGTACATCACTGTCTTCGATGCTCACACCTTTTTTTTTAAATCTGCCCTTGTGCAGAGCAGAGCCGCATCTTAATGTTTGACAGTATGACAGCGCGCTCTAGCTGTTTACGGTTTGCTGAAATTAGCACCAGCTTTCCCCCCCTATGTGCTTATAGCTCAGCTCCCATCAGACGGAATGCCGGGGGTTTTGTGAGAGCAATTCTGCCCCCAGCACCAGCACAAATTGTGTTCAGTACCCAAACTGTGGGTGAAACTATTGAGATGCCATGATATCAATGTGTGGGCACATGACAGAAGTTCAGTGTCATGACATCACAGTGTGGCATTGTGGGTATTGCGGTCCACCCCCTCGTGACTCGGTCAGCGGTTGTATCCGTTTCAGCCGTTTCCTCTGCCTCTATAACTGCATGTTCAGGCTGTCACTCAAAGTGTGATGCAAGCGCACCGCAGGGCGCTGTCAGAAATCCAGGCTCCGCTCCAAATTCAACATCCATCCCATCGGCCAATGGGACAAATCTCAAAGAGAAGCAGGCTTCCAAATTATCCAACGGGCCTCGTGCCCATGTCCCCCAGAGGAGTGTTCCGTGGCATAACCTCAAAGAGGACTGATGTGTGACACTTCCTGAGTGCTGAGGAGAGTTAGGCCCAAAACATACCCTACGTAAACACGCAAACATGGAGGCTTTGAGCTACGCTGTCGATTCCACACGCCGTTTCTTAACACAACGCAAGCGTGAGCTGCAGTGCCAAGCGTCGCAGCAAGGGGCGCTATAGCAGGAACAACAGGATCAAGTCGTCTTCTTCAATTTGAGCTTTCTTCCGCTCTTCCGTCTTTCATAACTGTGCTGGATCGCCACGTGAGGACTCCATAGGGACTCCATAGGGACTCCATAGGGTGTATTACCTCCATAGGGACATGAAAACGCGTTGAGTATGTACTACCAAGCCGTGTGTTTGCAGTGCGTAGACCCGGCATTGTCATTTGAGTTTGCGCGCTTGCGTTGGGTATGTGCCGGGCCTTACAGAGCGTGTGCCGCTGTCGCATTGTTTCAGCAGACGCCTCAGAGAACGACGAGCAGGAGGAGAAGACGACAGAGATCGTTCCGGAAGACAAGAAAGCAAAAAAGAGGAAGACCGAGAGTAAAGCCGTGAAGCCAAACAAGGCCAAGAGGAAGAAAAAGACGCCGCAGGTTTGCCTTATTCCATTCCATTACATTGCAGCCATTCAGCAGACGTTCTTATACATACACAACTTTGTTTTTTTTTTGTTGCATTTTTTACATATTATCCATTTATACAGTATACTGAAGCGATTCAGGTTAAGTACCTTGCTCAAGGGTACAGCGGCAGTGTCCTACCTGGGAATTGAACCTGCAACCCTTAGGTTACAAGGCCAGTTCCTTAACTATTATACTACACTGCTGCCCTACATCAGACATTATTCCACATCATTCTCTCTTCAGAGACAACACCAGCTGTCCTTTAGCCTTTTTACTACGGTGTTTTCTATTTGATTTCCTGCTTTTGTTTTGAAATATGTCTTGATCTACTGGAGTAAAATTCCAAAAAGAGAATATGGGAGAGATGTAAACTCACTGGTGACAGTTAACTCCAAAAATATGTGATAAGTCATGATTACAAAGCCATTTTAGCACTTGAGTGCTGAATCCCTGGCATTTTTACAAGAAAATAAAATCACAGTTATTTGGACTAAAATATTATGTCAGTGTCATTTATTGGTTCCTTCCAACCATCTGATTCTTGTAACATTGAGTGTGCATTATTGCTGCCTTTTAATTTAATATAAGTGTTCATAAAAATGTTATTATCTTTCCTATTCTCAAAGAGGAAAGCGATGTGATAAGTAAGAGAAGGAATGTACTGTGATTTTTAAATCTGCCCCTCGTGCTGCAACGTTGCCCTTGAAATATGTCATTTCTTGCTCATCAGATACTTAATAACATATTTGTGCATTTCTGCAGAAAGAATGCTTTGTTACTGAGGAGAAAAAAGAGGAGGGTGAAGAAAAGGAGTCAAAGCCAAAGAGGAGGAGAAAGGTAACCAGGGAAACTACTATTATCCAGAGCTTTCAGGAGTCGAACCTGGAGGTCACTGCCTCCTCATCTCTTTGAGCAAGAAAAAGAAGAAAAAGAAGTCCTGTTAGGGTGACAATAATACAAAGGTTTATTTATGTGATTGCTGAACCCGCCGAAATGTGTTTGTGAAGGAAAAAGTTTAGCCTTTATTAATAATTGGAGGTTGTGGACAAAGGCTGAATGAATCTGCCATTTCTACTTCATTGCAGATGTTTAGCGCACCGTAGCTGACAAAGCCCTGAGCTTAACATTCACCGCACTTCTCCCTGTGTGTGTGTGTGTGTGTGTGTGTGTGTGTGTGTGTGTGTGTGTGTGTGTGTGTGTGTGTGTGTGTGTGTGTGTGTGTGTGTGTGTGTGTGTGTGTGTGTGTGTAAAATGATTCACATTAGATTCCCATAAAATGTACAAACACTGCTGCAAGTCTCTGAGGAGTTTTTTTACAGAAAGATCTAATGTTCTGAACAAACAGCGGCTCTGTGTGTTTTTCTGCGTTTCTCCATGCAGAAAAAGACTATCACAGATGTCCTGGCCACTTCAGAGCCCAAAGCAGGGAGTCCAGCGGATCTCCAGAAGCTCGTACACGAGCATTACTCCGACAAGCGCTCGGTCATTGAGCTGGAGGAGCTCAAACTGCCAGGTGAGGCACTATAGAGAGGGAATCAAGGTCTTGAAGACCCTAATTAGTTGATGAGATGTTTTAACGCTGGGCTAGAAGCTTGGATGCTAGAAGCATTTTTTTGGATGACCAAACACATTGATGCCTGAGAGAATCTGGTCCGAATCCGCTGCAGGCCGTTTCACAGCCCCCTCCCAAGCTTGACCTATGACCCCTGCATGTCTCTTGCTGTTGGTTGCAGATTCTTGCTTCCTGGCCAGCAATGACCTCACCCACAGCCTCTCCTCCTACTTAAAGGAAAGTAAGTGTGTCTCATCGTCGCCCCCTGGTGCTGACTGGGTTGTTTAAATTATTATAAAATACAATACTAATGTATTCATCCCATTAGGAGCTATATACCTTTACAGTGAGGCATTTGGCTTAACACATGCACACTCGTGTATCACACGCAAACTCTTGTCTAACACGTGCATGCTCACGTGTAGCACATGCACTCTCGTCTAACACGTGCACGCTCCTGAGTAACATGCACGTGCTCTCGTCTAACACGTGCGCGCGCTTGTCCTTCTGTTTCAGTTTGTCCCAAGTGGGCAAAGACCCAAAGGCTCCACACGGAGAAGAAGTCTCTCGCCCTGGTGATCGTCTGTAGCTCCGCCCTCCGTGCCATAGAGCTCATTAAGTAAGTCACAGCTGCATGGCCTCCTTCACCTTCCACCTCCAACCAGTCCTCACACGTCTGTGCTAAAGGCTAGCCTGCCGTAATACAGTGCATCATGCTTAAAGAATAATGTGTAATGTGTAAAACATGAAGCAGGACACATCTCCTACGATATTTAAATGGGTTTTCTTCCCCAATCACGTAGTGTGTTACATATACTTTCGTATGTAATGTTGAAAACGTCTCTGGTAGAGTCATGCCTCGTAATGTCACCGGTCAGAAGTGTGTACCATTACTTTTCTCCAGTAACATGTACCATGTCTCTAGAAACACGCGACATGTTTGTAGTGTACAATGTCTTTAATTTTGTGGTGTACAGTTCCAACTGTAACGTGTCATAAATGTGTAATGTGGTTAGAAAGATGCTGTAGTCTCCAGGAGGACTCCAGGCTCTGGTGGTAGTTTGTGTTTTATTAACGCTGATGATGCAGAATCGCAGTGTGTGATGAGACGTGCGCTAACTTCTCGTTCTCCTTGTGGCTTTATCTCTCTGCTCAGGCAGCTGACTGCATTTAAAGGAGAAGCCAGAGTGATGAAATTATTCGCCAAGCACATAAAGGTGAAAATACGATTCAGCTCTTTCAATTGGAGGCCTAGAGGACTGCATTCCCTGCCTCTTATCATAATGGCTTTGAACATCATCATCATTATTATTATGACTGTGCTAGACATACTATGCACAGACTCTCTGGGACAGACATGTCTCAGGGAAGACTGTGGTCATAAACAGCATTGTAAGAGAACTTTAATCTTGCGTCTTCCAGACCTTAAGGTTCATGTAAACAATTTTTTTTTTTTCGTGTGACTGTGTGTGACCGTGTGTGACCCTTTCCGTGACCGTCCTTCTCCAGGTGGAGGAGCAGGTGAAGCTTCTGGGTAAAATGGTGACACACATCGGAGTGGGGACACCAGGGAGGATCAAAGCCCTCATCGAAAAAGGTGCTGAACATCTGTTCCATTACATCACATTTTCAGCTTATACGTTCTATGTCAGTTGTGAAGTGTAAAACATGACCAAATATCCTCAGGTGCTGTGAATATTGCTCATTATAAAATCTGAAATTTAGACCTTCAGAATTCAGCTCTGTCTCCACAGTGAAGAACTCATTTTGGTTCTTTTTTGTTCTGTGGTTAATTGTGTACCACAGAGGGGCTGAGCCTGCAGAAACTCCGCTTCCTGGTTCTGGACTGGAACTGGAGGGACCAAAAGCTGAGGAGGATGGTGGATGTTCCAGAGGTGAGCTGCTTCCCCCTGCTGGTGACTGTTCCTCATGACACCCGGAGTTTTTAAAAAATAAAAAAAAGCTGTAAAAGCAAAATTTAACTTTGGTAGAACTTTGGGTTGTGTAGTTACCTGGCCATGATATGAGTCCAAATGGTGGTGAAATACAGTTTAAGTCGGAAGTTTACATACACTTAGGTTGAAGTCATTAAAACTAATTTTTAACCACTCCACAGATTTCATGTTAGCAAACTATAGTGTTGGCAAGTCAGTTAGGACATCTACTTTGTGCATGACACAAGTCATTTTTCCAACAATTGTTTACAGACAGATTATTTCACTTTTAATTCACTATATCACAATTCCAGTGGGTCAGAAGTTTACATACACTAAGTTGACTGTGCCTTTAAATTGTTTATATTTGTTCGCATATCCTTTGCAAGCCATGACTTCCTGATGTCTGTGACCCAACAACATCAAAAGACTCTTGATATCTTATTTTCTGGTACTCTTACAAGCGATACTATAACATCTCTGCATTTGAATGGATCTCTATGGGAATTGGGGGTGGGACTAGATTTAGCTGTAAATTACACTGGAACAGTATGGAACACATGGTTGGCTAAATGGCTCTAAGTCATCAAGGGTCTGACGTATCAAACAAGCCTCAAACCATCACTGCTGCCAGATATGTAGTAGATATGGATGGATCACTTTAAGGGTTGTTTCTCCTGACAAATTTTCCTATAGAACTCTCTAGAAAAATATGTCAGGAGAAGAAACCCTTCAAGTTATCCAACACTTGACTTGCCAACACTATAGTTTGCTAACATGAAATCTGTGGAGTGGTTAAAAATTAGTTTTAATGACTTCAACCTAAGTGTATGTAAACTTCTGTCTTCAACTGTATGTGCTAGAAGTGTCATTTTGAGACAGTTTTAGCTGCCCTATAGAAGTGAATGGAGAACAACAAATACCTATTCTGGATTATCACCCCAGGGGAGCACAGAGCAACTAACAAACATATTTTGCCATTTGGACTCATATCATGGCCAAGTAACTACACAACCCAAAGTTCTACCAAAGTTCAATTGTGCTTTAAAAGTCCCATCCAGTGAAAATGGTCTTGTTTGTTTATAAATGGCAAAAAAAAAATTAAAAGGACAAACATTAGATATAACTATCCTTTTAAGAAAGGGTAAATGAGTGGATTGCAAACCTTTTCCACAAAAGGCCAATGAAACAATTATGAAGGCTATCAACAACATCAACCATTTGAATTTAAACAAAATAAAATATACTGATGTGATTGTTTCTCTTCCAGGTTAAAGGTGACTTGTTGAAGCTGCTGGAGGCTGGTATCATGAAAGGCTGCCAGGAAGGAGGCATCAAACTGGGCCTATTCTAAACCCCCCCCCCCCCCCCCCCCCCCACACACACACACACACACACACACACACACATAGACATAGGACTGGAGTCAGTCAACATTATTATTTATTTTGAATTTTTAAAAAAAATGATAGTGCTATGTTTTTTAAAGTACAAATGTTGATGATGTTGAAGCCAAGCGACACACCTTTACAACAGTCAGGACACAAGTGGAAGTGGATCTGTTCTGCACTACAGTACAGAACAGAATAAAAATGACTGATTCCCACAGAGAACTTCCTCTTTCTCCGAACAGCAGATAGACAATGAAAAAACAAATGGCTGCCAAAGAAGTCATAACATAACATCTGCAGCCAAAAAAAGTCATGTTTACTAAGACGCTACAATAAATTACCATGGTAAACCCTTTTGTAACTTTTCCATGTTTATTACCCAGTCACTTGTGAACTTGTTATACAAATAAAAGTGAAAAGAATTAACAGGACAGTGTGTCTGTGTCTGTATGCATGTGTTCAGTTAAGAGGAAGCTCCACCCACAGATCCGCCCCCCTCCCTCCCTCCCTCCCGGAAACACAGCCCGTGCGAGAGGTTCCTCTAACCCAAACATCCTGTAATCTCAGAGCAGAACAGAAGAGAGCAGCTCAGCTCGATCTGACGCCTTTTTAGCGCTCGCAGCTCCAGACGGACCTCGGGCCTCGGTCCTGTGGATATTTACGCACTTTGCAGCTTCAGACAGACGCACTGAAGTGTGTGAGGGGGGGGCGGGTGTGTCTCTGAGGAGAGGAGGACTTGTAATGAAAAGCAGGGCCATTGAAACAGGAAGTGGCGCTGAGTGTTGAGCCGGAGGGAGTTAATGAGTAACAGCTCTCAGGTCTCAAAGGTCTGGCTGTGCTGTAGGAGTCTCACGGGAGAGCAGAGGGGACAGGGAGGCGGCGGTAAAGCATTGCTTCTGGGAAAATGGAGAAGAACACGGAGGACAGCAAGCCCCTGAAGCGCCGACCCGACAACTCTGCCTTCAAGCAGCAGAGGCTGCCGGCCTGGTCGCCCTCGCTGGCCGCCGGCACCGTCCTGCCCTTCTTCTTCTTCATGGGTGTGCTGTGTGTGCTGCTCGGGGTGGGGCTACTTCTCACCGTGCAGGCGACGCACGAGATTAAGGTGAGTCCCCCTCCCTCCCCCCAGGGTCCAGGAGAACGCTGAAGTGCTCTATGGCACTCTCCCCAGAAACACGCGCACAACGTGCAGGAATGAGCTCACAGCACACAGGAACACACTCATGCCGCCCTTATCGGTACAGAAACACTCGCTGCACAGGAACAGAACGCGCTTATCTGCACAGGTGAGGTGATAAGAGTCCCACCTGTAGAACAGGCCAGAAAGAAGTGTGTAATTCTGTTTTTCACAGGCAGAATATGCCATAAAAACTAAAAAAGTCAAACTTAAGTACAAACCCCAATTCCAAAAAAGTTGGGACAGTATGTAAAATACACATAAAAGCAGAAAGCAATGATTTGTAAATTCTCTTACATATATTTCATTGAAAACAGTACAAAGAAAAGATATGGAAAGATTTTTCCATTGAGTTCAATAGGAAAATGAGTCAGGAGAAACGACCCTTAAAGTGATCCATCCATATCGACTGCATATCTGGCAGCAGAGTGATGGTTTGAGGCTCGTTTGATAACTCAGACCCTCAGACCTGACTCAGCCATTTACCCAACCATGGCTTCCAAACTATTCCCGTGTAATTTACAGCTTAACCTTGATATATTATATGAAAATAAAATATATAGAGTCTTTTGATATCCTTTTATACCCAGTCATGATAGCATCACCTGTTTACCTGTGTAATGTTACAAATCGGTAACGTTTGATAAGGTAAAACATTAAATATCTTTTCTTTGTACTGTTTTCAATTAAATATATGTAAAAGAGAATTTACAAATCACTGCTTTTTATTTAATGTTCAACTTTTTTGGAATTGGAGTTTGTAGATAAGTACTACATGTGTGTGGGTCTAGCAGGCAGGTACAGTATTCTGTACATATTTAACATTAATGAAGAGAAACTGGGACCAAGGATTATATTAGCCGTGGGTGTGGTCTTTGCACAGTGGTCATTGTACTATTAAGGATCAATAACCAACGATACATTAATATTTGCATTTCGCAAATGTTATATATACACACACACACGTACATATAATACTTTAGATTATAATTTAAATCTTAAATGTGCCAAATGTATTTATTAGGGATTGGGAATATGCAGGATACTGTGCTGTTATTGTCATGTTGTTGCCTGTACTGAGTATATCTGCATATCGGTCTTTTTAATGCAGATCATTTCTGTGTAAGACAAGTCACCAAGTAAATTAACTTCAGGGGAAATGTTAAATTTGGCATACCAAACACACACAGTTCATAAAAGGAAGATTTATAAGTGTGTGATGTTCTCAATGTAACTATTTTGGGGTGCTAATAGCAATACCCTACATGCTTTTTCTCCGAGTTACTCTGGTACTGTGGGCATTAGCACCTGTGCACTGTTGTTTTGGAGAAGAGCCCGATTCCTGCTCTATGCCGCCCCCTTCAGGTGGACTACACAAATGCGGGTACGTGTGAGACCTGCTTCAACCTACGCAAGAGCAGCATCAACGCACTGCAGTCCTGTGACTGCAACATCAACTTCACCCTCAGCAAAGCATTTAAGGTGTGTTATTACATCAGCTGGACAGTTCAGTACTGCTGTGTGTGTGTGTGTGTGTGTGTGTGTGTGTGTGTATTGCAAAGCACCATGTTATGTTTTCTGAAGTATGGTAAATGTAGCCAAGAACATAAAATTATAACGTGGATAACCAGGCCTTTACTGAATGCTTATATAAAAGTAGATGTGCAGGAGACAGCTGCCCATTATAATAGAAACATTTGAGCAGTCAGTGATGTTCCTGTTTTAGGGGGATGTGTTTCTCTACTACGGCCTGGTAAACTTCCACCAGAACCTGCGCCGGTACATGGACTCAAGAGATGACGGGCAGATGGTCGGACGACTTAAAAACCTGAAGGTACGATTGGGTCCTACTCGCCTCCGCAACCAGGCTCAATGTGAACGACCTATCCACAAGCCGAAGAAGCAAAGCGCACTCGCTGTTCAGTAACCGCTCACCGCTTTGAAATGTCCGTTTATCCAACCAGACGCCGAGCAGCTACTGTTCTCCCTTCAGCCACGCGGGCAAGGCTCCGATCGCTCCGTGCGGCGCGATCGCTAACAGCATGTTCAACGGTACGTGCGTCTCTCAGAACGGCCAAACACTCGGGTCCGCGTTCTCAATACTGAACGTTCTGTCTCCCTGCCACCGAAGAAGAAATATTCACATTTTGGGTGCACCTTACAACGTACGCTGCCGTGGCGATGAGCATTATGTGGTGTAATATTAAAGCAGAAGCTGCTCTACATGAGAAGCAGAGAGGACGGGAGGGAAGCGGGAGCTGAGTATCTGGTTAAACTGTGAAATCTGTGGTTAAACTGAGTCATTAATCGGTAAAGCCATCAGTGTTATATTCAGAGCCGTCAGAGCACTGCATTTTAATGATCTCCCTTTTTTTACCCCTAGACTCTTTCGTTCTGCACTACCACCCCACTGAGGGGGAAAGCGTGCCCCTCCCGATGTTCAGGAGGGGCATCGCCTGGTACACGGACAGGAACGTCAAGTTTCGTAACCCGAAAGAGCCCAACAAGACTCTTGTTGAGGTCTTTGAAGGTCTGTAGACGGGCTCTTGGGACGCATAGCTAAATCATGATCAGTTGAACATCCTGTGTGATGCTTTGTCTGTGTTTGTCTGAGTTTCTGTTTTTATACAAGTGTATTTTAGTGAAAGCACTGACGTGTGCTTTCCTCAAGGGGGAGCCCCTTACCGTCTGCCTCTTAGATCTATGCGCCCCTGGGGGTGGGGGGCATTTTAATCACGCGTTTCTCCGCTCTGTCCCAGGGACTGTCCCCCCTTTCTACTGGCAGAAGCCCGTATACGAGCTGGACCAGTCAGACCCCGGCAACACCGGCTTCATCAACGAGGACCTGATCGTGTGGATGAGGGAAGCAGCCTTCCCCAATTTTAAGAAGCTCTACGGGATACTGGACCAGTCCCAGGCCAGGTTTGAGGAGGGACTTCCTGCCGGAAACTACAGCGTCAGCATCTCCTACAGTATCCTTCAGTCACACATTCAACCCCAGAATCATATTCAGGTGGTTTGTGTTTAAGGGTACGAGTGCAACAAAACCATGCCAGGACGGAAATGACACTCTGTACCATTATGGAACCACGAGGACCCAGAGCAAACGCTATATTGTTTATTTCAAAATTGTTCTGAACAAGGTGACTCACCGTAAGGTCTTTATGGTACGTTCCCTGTGGAAAATATTTTATCATTCTTCTTTCTGTGAAAAGACAGGTTTCCTCTCAGTATGGGGACCTCCAGCCAAAAATCATCATTTAATAAGCCGGTGCTCAATTTACCAATAATTTCTATAGCCCAGAGCAATACGAATGTACAGAGCCACACCCCCAAACAATGACGTGACACGTATATAACTCCTCCCCCTTTCCCATTGCAAAAAATGGATTCAGCAAATTTAGTCGAGGTTGCAGTTCAGATGAAACAAAAACAAGACTCCAAACCTCCATTTATGTCATTAACTGTGACTTCTGAAATATTGAGAAAACAATTGATTTGTCACTAACACAGTATTCTCTCATGCCAATGGCACCTCAATGCACTTTAATGATAAGAAACGTAGACGTTATATCAAAGTGACATCACATCAGTAGGCATTTAGCATTTTTAAAGACATAAGATTGGGTTTTGACCCTTGAGATACAGGTCACATCAATTAGTCAACAGGCAAGACAGAATGTAACAAATCATGATTTTTTTTGGTGAAATCTGAAAAATTACTATTTGGCCTTGACCTCTGACCTTCAGATTACCCGGTGGAGTACTTCCAGGGGCGTAAGATGGTGGTCCTATCCACAGTCAGCTGGTTTGGGGGACAGAACCACTTCCTCCCCATCGCCTACATGGTGACCGGTGGGCTCATCCTGGTGGTTGCCATGGTACTCACAGTTGTGTACCTGAAAGTGGGGAAACGGGGTGCCAACTTGGAGGAGTGAGCAGTGCGTGGGAGGGGTGGTGTACCCAATTTCTGCATCTGTTTCTGGATTACATGCCATCATTCTGATATGAATTATTTAATCAGCCCAAATCCTTTATGTGATCTGAGGCCTTAGTTTGATTCACTCATTAGTCCTTCTGTAGTGTTTTACTATGGTCTAATCTACAGCCAATTAGCTCACTTAGCCTGGGGTACCAGGTAGAACTATCCGCTGGCATGAAATCCAGAACAGATGGAGCCCTCCAAGAACGTGATTCTCATCCCTGCTATACACTGCAAAAAATGTCTGTCTTAACAAGTGTTTTAGTTTTATAATGATTTATTAAAAATAAAAAAATTTTCTCTAAAGTGGAAAATATTAGCTTGTTTTAAGTTACTTTTTGCTTGGCAAGTGAAATTCTTACCCCACTGGCAAATCTTGAAATCATCTATCTCACCCCCATGCAATCGTTTTGTCTTATTTAATAAAAAAGTTACAGAAATATGATTATAAAGTCTAAATATAATTAAAATGCTTGTTAAGATTAGCTTTTTGCAGTGTGACACCATGCAGGGTAGAACTGCACTGTAGAAACAGCAGGTCTTTATAAATAACGATTCTACAATTACATGAGCCAGTGCTGTTGATTTCAAGACAGACGCTTTTCTGTTTTTTCTTCTTGAGTGGATTTTTATTTTTATTTTTACAATGAAGAGAATTTTAAATATACTGTCGTAACTTGTAACAGTATTTGTGAAAGGATGTTGACCACTATAAAAACATTTGTTAAAAAATATTATAGTATTATTGTAAATTTTCTATTTATTAAACTTTTAATTACATAAGAATCAATAGCGAATGTCTTTGTCTTGACCATTGTGCTTGTTACACGACATTAAAGATGGTGCGTGTCACCCCGTAAAGGGCTGGATGAAAGTGGAACCCAGCTCAGGTTGTCACCACAAATCTACAAGTTAGTAAAGGCACCATATTAAAGGTGCAGTTTTTATTCAGATATTTTCTATATAATTTTGGCGAAATTATTACATTTACTCATTATATTCCAGCAGCTATCAATGAATCAAGTGTTCTGGGAAAAAATCTGGGTTTCTGTGTTAGGCTGTCAAAAAATCTCAACCCGGTCTTCTAAAAACCAATCAATCAGGGCAACTATCTACAAGCAAAATATCCTCCCCGTAGAATAAACCCCTCCCTGTCTGCCTTTCTCCGCGCGTGCACTGGAGCATCATTTGGTGGGAGGAGCTTAGGAGAGAGATAGGAGGGAGGAGAGTAAAAGGGGTAAGTCTTTTTGCCTTGTATATTTTCAAACTTGCCTACTGCAGCTTTAATACCAATGTAACCAAATGGGTTTGTTTCAAATAATAAGTTAATTAAGCTGATTTTTCCATTAATAAATGTTCCTTATCCGGTAACAGTATTACACTGTTTAAGCAAAAATTATTAAAATTAAGAAAAAGGTGGTATAACTTTTTGGTATACATATTTTAAAATAATTATTTCATTATTATTTAATTTAATATGCTGCAAACTGAGTTATTGGATGGGTATCAGGCTCAATAGTTTCTGTTTTCCAATGTTAATGTTCTGAATTGCTCATGCCATAGTTTGGTCTCGCAGTAAATTCCCTCTGCTTGAGAATCCCTGAGAAGCCTCTGTGTGTCCAAAGTGTTAGCGGCTCTCACTCGCGAGGCTCATGTATTCCCGCTAATGTGCCTGAATGAGCCAAAGTGATCGCAAGACGTAGCATCGCATATCCAGCCTGTTATTCCACATGCGACCAGCAGGTGACACTATTCAAAGAACAAGGCGTCTTTACTTTGACATCTCCCTAAATATCTACAGCATACAGGGCACAATTACAGGATGAATTGCATCATTACAAGCAATAATAGTTGTAGGACCATGGATTATGGGAACATGTATAAGACAAGTGGTGAATACACACTTGTGTCAGGCTCTATGACATCAGGATTAGTTGGACGCAAACTGTGTAGTGAGTAATGGTGACCAGAGAGTGAATCAATGCTTTCAGCTGCTTATCTTTCTGACACCAATTCTCTCTCTCTCTATATATATATATATATATATATATATATATATATATATATATATATATATATATATATATATATATATACTGTATATACAGTGAGCACCATAATTCATTGGACAGTGACATATTTTTTGTTATTTTGGTTCTGTACTCTAGCACTTTGATTTGGAAAGGCTACAATGACAATGAGGTTGAAGTGCAGACTGCCAGCTTTAATTTTAGTGTATTTTCATCCATATTGGAAATTATATAACCTTTAGTCCCCCCCATTTTCGGCATCAAAAAATATTGGACAGTTCAATATGAAAGTTTGTAAGGAGAAACGACCCTTAATGTGATCCATCCAAATCTAATGTAATAACATCATTGTCATTGTATCATTTCAAACTCAAAGTGCTAGAGTACAGAACCAGAATAACAAAAAATGTGTCACTGTACAATGAATTATGGTGCTCACTGTATATACATATATCGATCACACTTGAACCCCAGCACAAACACACCTATTCCCTCATATCTCTCTCTCAGTAGATTGTCTTTATCAAGATTACCTCTCTAGATGGTACAGCAGCAATATTCAGTGGGTATCCCATCTAATTAAATTGCACCTGTTCAGTCTAAAAACATTCCATCTGGCAAGGTAAGCCATGAGTTCCCACATATTTATTACACCACATATGTACGGAATCCAGCGGATTTTGAGAGCTGCCTTTGACAAGTCATGCTGACGGAGAACAAAGTTCCCAGAGGCCTGAGATTCAGACGGTCTGAAATAAAGGCAAAAACCTTCGATACCAAAACCTCTCAGATGCTCTCGGTCGCACTTTCTAGAGCTAAAAATTCTTCGGTTTCTTTTTTTTCTTTTCTATTTCTGTTACAGGTTGGTGTCCTCTGTGTAGGTTCTGGTGTTTTCAGGTCTATATCAGACGCATTCTGAAACTCTCCCAGGGCTGGGTTCTTTTGATGGAACGGTACACTGGTAAGACACTAGTTTGCTCAAGTAGAATGCAGAAAAAAGCGTGATGTGATCACTCTTCAGGGTTTTTCATCTTTTGAACTTGAATTTTGAACTAAGTTAGTATGAGTGCATGGGGCCAGCAAGTGAACTATTCTGGAGATTTATTCAGCCTTTATACACATTAATATTAAATAAAAAATAAAAAATCACATTAAAAAATAATCTGATCAAACGTTTATCATAAGTAGCACTGTGAATCCGTTTCAGCTGGGATAATCTGAAGACCCTGTGCAATCAAAATCATAATTTTTTCGTTGTTAAATGATAAATAAAAGCCCAAACAAAAACGCATACTGTGATATTAAGCATACTGCCATCTACAGGAGGATCTTGGATTAATCTTTTGGAAGCCGTGTCACTGACTGACGCAAACAACATGGTGATTTATACTTTAACCCAGGGGTCCTCAATCTTATCCGGTCAGGGCTAGTGTGGGTGCAGGCTTTTGTTCCAGCCAGCAGTAACACACCTGATTCTACTAATCAAGGTCCTTAGCAAATACTCTAGTGGTTGATTAATAGAATCAGGTGTGTTACTGCTTGGTTGGAACAAAAGCCTGCACCCACACCGGCCCTTACTGGATAAGACTGAGGACCCCTGGTTTAACCAATCGGTGGTGCATCATGTTTATATTCTGCCAGTCAAAAGTGAATCTGAAGTGAATATCCCTCACAGAACTAACACACTGCATCAGAATGCCAGCTGTCCTGTCTCCTGTTTACAAATGACATGTATGAAATGTAATGTTACATTATTTTCCATTATGCAAAATTAGAGTACAAAGGTGAGTGTAGATCTTTATAATGTGGCTTAATGAATATTTGAAATGTAAGAAAATGTGATTGCACAGAGTCTAACACCGGTGAGAGGACATACATTCCTGGTCTGGAGTTTGATATAGATTATTCAAAATGGTCTTTCTATAGCTGTTTTTCTTAACTAGTAAATGGGAACGTTAGCTTAATGGTATAGGGGGACAGAACATTGAGCATTATGAAGACAGAGCTGGGTATCTGGTGAGTCTAAAGTGATATACCATCCTGTAGGTTTTCATTTCAACCCAGCACAACGGATTCTACTAATTAGCAGCTCAACGAGATCTCTAGCTGTTGAATGAGGTGCGCTTTGTTAGGGTCTGAGTGAAAACCTACAGGAGGGTAGATCTCCAGGAACAGGGTTGGGCAGCCCTAGTCTAAAGGATCTGCACAGTCAGGTGCCTTAGTTGCTACCTATACAGTATCTTTGGGGGTGACCTACCTGGAGGAATCTTGTAATCCCAGAGGGTTTCCATGGAGACCTGCACAAGTGTTCCACAGGCTGTTTCTATGGACGCTTCTCCAGGGGTCTTAGGCATTTCCCTGGGAAATCACGCAATAAGCAAAACAACACCTCACTAGAAAAGCTATAGCAATAAGGGGAAAGAAAACAAACGGAAAATAAACGGCTAAAGCGTGTTCTTTACTGTCTTTTGCTGTTGAAACTCAAGAAGAGATCGACCTGAATATTGTCAGCGTCAAGCAAAAGCCTATTTCCAAAAATAAAAAAAATTTAAAACTGAATTCTCACCAATGTAGCATTATGATTTAGTCACTTGGGGTTTTGGTTCAACTTAAAATGTAAAAACCAAAATGGACATTCAAGGCCTTTCCATGACACAGACAAAATCCAAACCAAGCACCAAAAACACTGTGTTGCTTTTTCTCACATTTCCTACAGAGGATATGTTCAGAGCGCAGCGTGACTGAGAATCAAGCTGAGATCTCTCTGTATGCAAAACTTATTACAGTAAGACTAATGTTAGCCTGTTTCTATCAGGGGCTGATGAACAACACTCATAAAAATGTCAGTCATCTTGCAAAACATTTTCATGATCACATTTTTTATACATTTATAAGTCCCATGCTATCAAATGCACATTTATTGCTCGTGTTGTTTCAATCAGAGCAGCTTGTTCTCCCTGGCCTTTTCACAACGTTCTTTAATGTCATAGTGATTAGGTCACTGTGGACTAGTTTTGTACAGGGTCAGAGGATGCAAACACTCTTCTGACTCAAAAGTGCAGAAATGGCTGCTCCAGGTGTCCTTCAGTTTCAGGTTTCATAAAGTCCTTTCTGTCTCATATCTTTTATCGTTTGTATGTCCTAACCTCTCTGTAGCACCCAGTCATACCCCCAGTTGCCTGAAGCTGAGGTTCTCACTGCTACTCTGGATTGCTTTATCCCGCCTGATTCACATAATTTATATGGCATTATTTAGCACACTATCATATTGAAAATTATGTCATTAATCCAGCAGTACTACTCCTGTGTATTGAACCTGCAACCCCCCTGTGTACAAGTGCAGTTCCTACACAGCAACACAAATTTATCCAATTATGTCTGTGCCTCTGATGTCATGAGATTATAAGGCATGTTGTGATGCTGCTTCCTTTAAGTGAATGATTTAAATTCAAACACAATCAACAATGAACACCCCTGCAACTAGAATGGCACTCAGAGAGATGCTACACCTGTGCTTGTGCTAATCTCGACCCTGAACGTAATATGCATGGGGCTAAAACTTTGATCTTGCACTGTGAAGGCGGGCATTGACCGATTGTGGAAAAAAATTCAAGATTCAGGTCATTGGCCAACTGTCAACATTTCCACAAAGTTTCATCACAACCGGTTATGTTGTTTGAGTTATGGATGATAGGGACACACACACAGACAGGAGTAAAAACAATACCCCCTGCCTGCGCTATGCGCAATAACATAACTTATCCCTTATTTTAGTGGTGGCACTGCATTGTCTTCTGAGTGAATTCAGAACGCTCCAGAACACTAATCCACACAATTACAGTCTCTGCTTCTTTCAGTTGCGCAGTCATCCAGCTGAGCTGCGCTGTCCGCCAGCTAAACTGTGCAGTCCGGCAGCTGAGCTGCACTGTCCGCCAGCTAAACTGTGCAGTCTACCAGCTGAGCTATGCAGTCCACCTGCTGAACTGCGCAGTCTACCAGCTGAACTGCGCAGTCTACCAGCTGAGCTACGCAGTCCAATGTCTACCAGCTGCGCAGTCGATCAGCTGAGCTGAGCAGCGCAGCCACTGCATTGGAGGACTGCACAGCTTGTGCAGCAGGTGCAGACAGACTGCAGATGGACCCAGTACCCAGTGTAGAATTTTATTTACCTGTGTTCCAGGTGTGTCTGGAGGTTTAAATCCTCATGGCTCCCAGAGCTGCTCCTGTGTATACCGGGGCAGAGGAGGAGAGAGAAAGAGGGTGACACCTGGGAACGCCCCCCTGGACCCCAACTTTATTATGGCTGAACGGTTTGAACAGCAAAATAAATGGCGTACCCCCAAACACCAGGCACACACAGTGATGTGCACACACACACACACACACACACACACACACACGCACACACAACAACAACGCAAACACTTTAGTCCCACAGCCCAGTGCTTCCCGAGCATTATAATCCCGTGATCGACTTTATGAGCAAATTTGTGAAATGTTGACCATTGAATGAGGCCAACAAATATCAAATTCAAATGTTTTCAATGTATCTTGATTGAATTAACACTGTACACATTTTAATTTGACTGATGTGAATATTGATGTAAAGTTTATTATACAGGCTACAGTAAGTAATTTTTGTCTTGCGCATCTCATCACCGCCGACAACCTACCAATGGGTCCCCCAAACCACCACCCCCCCCCCCCCCAGTTTGGGGGTCACTGCTATAGTCCTTCCTGTAGTTTAGTTCAGAGTAAACAGGACGAAAGATAAGCCGTGTAAATGTAATGCGCCGAGTTGTGAAATGACAGAGAGCTACAGGTGTCCCTCGGGTCTTGGTGTCAGAGGAGAGGTGTGTGTGTAGAGAGAGCGGGGCGTTTCTGGAGGTCCCTCAGAGAGCATGTTTACCAGATTAAACTGGTTACTGCTCCTGAGTGTGTGTGTGTGTGTGTGTGTGTGTTTGTTTGAGAGAATGTGTGTGCGGGGCAGGTGGTTGGAGATGTTTGGGGCCAGTGGAGTGGCAGTCCTGCCCTCACAATGCCCAACTAGAACAGTCCTGTAAATGAAACACCTGAAAACAAAACTTCAGAACTATTAATGTTTTAAACACAAACTAAACATATATGTATTGTTCTCCTTGCTATTCGACCCATCACACTAAGTAGAATTGGATTTCTATTAAATATAGCTCAGATGGGGTGCTGAGTGGATACACGGACCTGCCATTAATATTGGCTGACAGTGGAAATTAAGGATATGATCGACACATCCAATACAGGCCTACAATTAAGTGGACTGGTTCAAATAGCACATTTTAAAAGGTGCACTGACCATTTTAAATCCAGTGAATCGAATCCCACAGCCCACCTATTCTTCATCAATATATGTGTTGGTAATTGTTATGTGCTGATTATCGTTTTGTATTTTTTTTTTTTCTTTCCTTAGCAAAAAGGCCCAGTGTGCGGTTTATTAATGAGATGAATGTCACGAATCCCTTCCGTCATTTCCCCCGGGCCTTAAGTTATAAGTGTGGAGGAGAAATGGGAGACCACTGCGGGCTGAACAGTTCAGTGAGTTCGTTTTTGGCGGAAAGACTGGATCACTCGCCGTAAAGTCATTACTTTAGTCTTCACTTGAAAAAATGGGAAACCGTTAACGAGATACACGCGACCTAAACACTTAAAGGCGCTTTTGCAACTATTTTTAAGCGTTGTATGGTTTAAAATGAATATTAAATGAGGAGATTAAAAAGACAAACGAACCCACCGTACTGCCGGAGAAGAACACTGCCTGATGCGTTCGCACCAGACGTGGTTTTGGCAGTGCGCTGTGGCGCGCGGAGCAGTCCCGCGTTCGCTGCCTGTGCATGCTGCCTGTGCGCCGCGTGCGCTGCTGTGTATGCTGCCGCGCGCTTGAATGGATGCGGGAGCAGTGCGGTGTCACTGGCCCTCAGGCAGCGCGCGCCGTGATTTCTCGCTTCCTCCCAAGGCAAACTCCCACGGCGAGCTTGTTTACTGTAAAGCCCTCTAACCTAAGAGAGAGTTGCGAGATGCAGGATACAGGCTTCCAGTTGCGCCCCTGACTGAGCAAGATACCTTCTGTGAGATGGACTAATCAGGGAGGTAAACATGCCGACAATCTTCGGGTTCAAAAACAAGCTAGCCAGTGTCTGTTCCATGCTTCATTACACAACACAGGTGAGACCTGGTTGACATTAATTTTGTTTGAAAAGTGCATGCTGTGAACTATTATTAACGCTGTCAGTGTTGTCTTTGCTAATTTCATTCTTCATCATTGTTATTTTTACGGAGCGATAGAATTTGTCATCGTTATGAAGATGCCCACACTGCAAGAAATACTGTCCATCAATATAAATTTGTAGCTTAGCATATTTCTTAGTTGCTAAACTAACACCGTGGAGCCTATTCAAAGTGTGAATAGAACACAATTTGCGACATGATATGTGCGAAGTATGAGTACCTGTACTACCTGTAGCTTTGTGCAATTAATGTTTTAATGATCTGAAAGAGCCCGGTTGTTATGGGAAGCCTGTGGTTAAACGGCGACTTCCTGCTTAAAATAAGTCGATCGTTTCTGCTTGTTTTGGAGTGGTTTTTGTTTTCAAATCTTAAAATGTTCAGCAGCGGCATGATAATCATATTTCTAATAAACTGAACGTCTAATTTCTAAGGCTTTGGAAAACCAGAAGAAATACCTCGGAAATAATTTAATATCGATGTGATTTGTCATTGTTGTCTTTCAAATCCCCACGTGACAAAACATAGCAACCTGTTCATGCGTTGAACAGGGGTCTTCAACCTTTTTTATCCAGGGACCCCCACCCAGGCTCAAAGGCAGCCACGGCATCTCTATCGTAAGTTAAAAATGGTTATATAAAAAAAGTTTTCTATTTTGAAATATTTCCCCCAAATATATATAAAGTCATAAAAAAAATTATATTTTGAAATATTTCCCCCAAATATATATAAAGTCATTGCATGTCAAGTCTGGCCAGGGACCCCCTGTAGTACCTCCAAGGACCACCAGTTGAAAACCAAGGTTCTAGAAGGAAACAATAAGTGTAGCCACTTCCTGTTAGAGCCCCCAGTGCACCTGCACTGGCTCCACCCTGTGTCCGTTGCATATGAGTCCCTGTCATTTAATTCAGTTTGGCAGTGACTCAGTCACATCTTAGTCAGCCGTGAGTAACACCTGCACAGTGACGAGCCAAATCTCTCTCATCCTCCCCCCAATGTGACCAGCAAGTGTTTGTTCAGATATGAGTCTTATATGACTTCTATTTGCCAAAGGGAGAGGGGCTGGCTCCACAAACACACGACTGTGGCTCTGGGCCCCCAGATTCAATTTCTGAGGACGGAGCCACGTAAAGTAAGGAATACTCCCCGTAGTCTGGTGGGTCATATTGGCCTGTATCAGGTTTGGACCGTGGCTTAGGTTTAATACGTGTTTGGGGAGGGGGGTCTCGAGTCCAGTGACTTTGTCATCTGAACGACTGCCCTGACACACACACACACACACACACACACACACACACACACACACACACACACACACACACACACACACACACACACACACACACACACACACACACACACACACACACACACACACACACACACACACACACACACACACACACACACACACACACACACACACACACACACACACACACACACACACACACACACACACACACACACACACACACACACACACACACACACACACACACACACATACATACACATACATACACACACCTCCTTGGGTAACTGACTGTTTGTTCTGGGGATTTCAGTGGCCTTTGTCCATCTCTCTCAACCTCAGTTTCACTGCTTTGCCTGTGTTCCTCATTCAGTGCCATAACTTAATGAAAGCTGAAATCTGCCTCTGGCCACATGCAACTGCACAGATGTGAAGGGGCAGACAGTCTGAAGGACATTAACACACTGAGACTATGTGGGTACGAAGAGAGACAGAAAGAGTGTTTAAATGTAGAGAGAGTGAGACAAACTCATTAGTGGAGCAGGTGGAGAGGAGGAAGGAGGTGACTGAGAGAGGGACAAAGAAATAATGTGTTTGTGGGGGGGTATCTCATGAGGAGAGGAGTGAAGGAGGTGACGGGGAGAGAGAGGGAGGAGGAGGAAATGATGCGTTTGTGTGGAGCATCTCGGGAAGAGTGGAGGGAGAGTTCTGGTCATTTATAAATTCATAATGTTTCTCTTTTCCAGGAGGTGAAGACACACAGCTCTTACCACACAGAGTGTAAGTACATGCGGACCTGCTGATTGGAAGCAGGCTCCCAGGACTGGTGGTTCATATCCTCCTGGGGTGCGTCCCAATATTCTTCACTCCCCACCTCCCTTCCTCCACTCCCCCACTACCACTCCTCTCCTACCCGGAAGTATGCAAAACTGTCTGAACGTTTAGAGTACAAGTATTTGCATGTACAGCATACAATGTACCTGACATTGTGGTTTGCGTTGAGACATTAATTAATATGTAACCATTAATACGTAACTAATTAATATAATCAGCGACATTATATTAAAACACAAAGATCCGTTTCCGGGGCACGGAGTAGAGGAGGCGGTAGTGGAGGAAGGGAGGGTGCATTTTTCGAGTATTGGGACGCACCCCTGGTGTTAATCTTGATTTCTGTTCTGGCCTCTGTCATGGAATGGTGCAGGCTGACTTCATTCTGCTCTGTCAATGAAAACCATTTAACAGTTTGTGTGAAAAGACTACTTCCAATCTGAGACATAAGCTTTTCTAGCTACTGACTGGCAATGGGGAAAAGTCTGTCTGTTTAGGGGAACACCTTATGTCTTTTCCAATTTGAAACACCATCTGCCTTGATTCGTTAAAACTAAATGTGGGAAATTCCTTGGATCAGAAATTTTCCTCCCCGAACAGGGGCAGTTCTAGAAGCCTGCGAGGGGATGTATTTCTTCACCATGAAAAAAGCGTGATGCATAAACACTCGGGCAGAGTGTGGGTGCACTGCTCAGGCTGTCCTGGGGGGATCCCCAGTGTGTGCGCTGGTTTTAGCTGCAGCCAATCTCTCCATCAGCTAAGATTAATTCTTACTTGCAAAAAGGTGTTTAAGTTCTTTAAGAATTCCTTCCTAAAACCTTAAATGTATCTTAATGCAACACAGGTTTAGCTCATTGGTTTAGTGTCCGTGCCCGTGTGACCACACCTTCAGCTATTAGGACCCCTCTGACCTCCCCTGTGTACTGTGTACTCACAGCTGTGTACTGGTTATTACGCGACGTGCAGTATGCAAAAAAATATCCCTTGCCATGTCCATGTCACATGTTGTTTTTGTTGTTGCTGAAGGAGAACGTCAGCGAAGCTGCGCCTTTGAAAGCGAAGCTGCATGTCATATTTATGTGACCAAAATGTTCGCTTACTTCTTGAGAAAGTATGCTCCCGAATATACTCAGCAGAACCTCGGAAGTAAGCACATCATCCGGGGGTTTTAAGTATACTGCACTTGGAGATAATTTTGCCAACTTTTTCTTGTCCAGTCTACTCAACAAGCATACTCAATAGTATGGAAGGGTGCTTATTCAAACACAGACCAAGACTGACCAGATGTCCTCTTTTTCCTGAACATGTCCTTTTTTGGGACTGGAAATATCCATCCGTGTGGGGGGTTTTTTTATATCCGGAATTTAGGTTTCTTTGTTCCATAGACTGCATATAAATAAACACATACTCTAATATTATGCTAATAATGCCTGCCCACTCCTATCCTCTTTTCTTGAAAACCAAAATATGGTCATCCCAGTTTACCTTGTGGCAAAACGTGAAAGCATTAGTTGATCTGACTGATTAAAAGTCCTGGGATGTGAACATAGGAGATTATTCTTCTTGGCCTACATAGCTATTTTTTGACATAGTGTGGCCTTAAGATGGCAAATCATTCCTCAGTTGTCATTAAAGGTGTCTAATTAAGAGCAACTTATGGTTGCAATACAGGGGTTGCAATTGTGGTGTGGAAAAAAACCAGCGTGCACGGGTCCCCCAGGACCGAGTTTGAAAGCGCGTGCCCCAGAGTCGACACATGAAATTATATTCTGTTTGTGTCCACAAGGGGGTGTCTGTTTCTGAATTAAATGGTCATTATTACCCATAATTAAACAGTAATCCTGCTTTGTGAAATACCCCCGTGGTCCCCATCAGCTGTTTATGTCTTTCTACTGAATGTCTTTCGTTTACTTCCTGCCTTGTGGATCATTTAATGTTATTAAAGAGTCTGATAATGCATAAATCACAGGTATTATTCTTGTCCTTGACTCCGCTCTCTGTGGCATACCTGTCTTTCACAGTCAGGCGGGATATTCGTCCAGAGGATGACCCTCCCAAGGGCAGCGCCTCACAAATCGTAAGTTGGCTTTTACCGGCTGAAACTTTCAGCTCAGGTATGAGCAGTGCTTCAGCTGAAATTCACATCTGGCTAGCATCCGTCCTGGAGGGCAGCAGAGTCTGTTGGTTTATTTTCACTTTTAAATCAGCAACCAGTTTAGGCCAAAGAGGCCAGCTGAGGTGAGTTAACTGCGTGATCAATTCAGCTGCTTTATTTAATCAATTCATTGGTAAGTAACAGCAAACACTTATGGCATTATGGCACTCTGGAGAACCCTGCTGGAGAACCCTACTGCAAATCCCCTGCATAGGAGGAAGGGGTGTTTGCACCCTTTTATGAGTACTCTTTGGGGCACAGCATTTAAATACTATCTGAGGTGCCATGTAATGTAAAATTTAGATTTTAGGTCCATGAATTTTAGTCAGAGGATATATTGTAGATAAATAAGGTTGATATATAATCAATAATATAGATCAGCTGTGCAGCACAGAGAAGCTTCAGATAGGTTGCCAAGTTTGCCAAAATTAATAAAACAAATCACAAGAACTCCCAAACCCCCTTGAGGAAGGCTAACTGAATGTGTTAGAGCCAACTTCTTGGGTGATTTTTTAAATATATATTTTGACAATAAAAAACTCTTGTTCACCAAGCCAGCATTTTGGGAGTGCTAGCTTTTGCCTGTTTCTGTCATTTGCAAGAGTTGGGGGAAATTAGACTAAATATCATATACTCAGTGGGGTACCGAGTATGTATATTTTTGTGGGAAATATTCAATAAGGAACAGCGTGTCTAAATTCTCTCAAGGGCAGAGCATCAGCGCATACAAAAATTCTGGCAGGGAAAAGGGATTTGGGAAGGCAAAGGGAGAAATACTTATGGAAATGGCATTCTTATGTCATGAGAACTGCCCTTGACCTTGACACATGCTGCACCAGGGGAATTTGCGGATAATTTCAGAATAGGGATGTACTGAACACGACAATCAACCTTTGAAACAGTGGACTGTTGACATCTTCATATTTACCAGTGTGAAGATCAGTTACATTACTGGAGCTTCACAAGAAGTACAAGGTAGAGGTCGTCAGGGTTGAAAATGAGCAACAGGAAGTGGCTTACCAGCCATCTCAATGCAGATCAATCTGATTGCTACAAAAATAAAGAAAAGCCAACACTCACGGTAGGCAAAAAAAAAGCTTGGTTTTTCATTTTTCTGTGATCACTGATAATGGCAATATTCGACCAGAAACAAAGGAGGTATTTTGGTGTGTGAAGCCTTTGACTTTGTGCAGATATTGAGAGTTCTGGGCTGTGTTCAGCCCCGACAAAACGTAGCAAAACGTTTATTTAAACGGAAACGGTGGTGCGTTGAACACCCTGTTGTGTTACGCAAGCGTTGCAACTATGGCAGCTGAGAAGGCCATTCTTTGCTTTCGTTTCGAAGACTTCGAGACTGTGTTACGATCTATATGAGCTAATTATTTTATTATGAGTATTAGGCCAATCATTATTGCTGATCACTGTTGTGATATGATATTGTAATATTTACCATTACGGTATATACTTAGAGGAGTAGAGTGGAGTAGAAAAGTTTATGAAAGTGTCACTCCACAATGGTACATACAATAGCAAAAGATGTCTTCTAAAGACAAATATGTCTTCTAATGTCTTCAATTGTTGCATACACCAAGCTGCAGTAGACGCATTTGTAAAGGACTTTAGTTGGATCCATTGTGCACACTGCCTTTTTAATACGGCGGGGTTTAGGCCTACACGTCGCTGCTGATTGGGTAACACCTCTGACACACCCACCAAACGAGAGAAAACTACCTCAAAGGCCGTTGCACACCGTTTCGAGGAAACATGTCGTTCAACCCGGAAACCGTAGCAAAACGGTGCACACCGTTTTCAGATTGAACATGGCCCTGGTTTTTCTTTCTTTTTGTATTATTCATTTTCAAGTTTAAGCACCAAACAAAGACAGAAACAGTTTTTCTGAATATATAAGTTGAGCACGCTTTGGGTCTTTATTCAATCTGATTGCTTGCAGCAAGTTTTTAGTTGGTACCAATCAGATGCCAGGAAACCAGTCTCACAACCTGCAACTTCCATTTCCAGATGCTCTAGGGAAGTGCATGCTGGGGGAACTCTGTATATCCTCTGTGTATGCAGGTGCACCCCTGTATATCCCAAGGGCCCCATGTTTATGCTGGGGCACCCTGTGTATGCTGGGGGCCCCCCTCTGTGTATGCTGGGGGACCCCTGTATATTCTGAGGGCTCCCTCTGTGTACGTCATTTGCTTTGTCTTTGACTTCTTCATTATCTACCAAATGGAAAGTTTTAATGGCCATGTGTCCACAGTTTCACCAGTTAGGAGCCTATTGATTCACCGCTGTCGTTAATTTGATCAGTGGTTTGGGGACCACTGCTCCAGAGCAGGGTCCTAGAGGGCCAGTCAAGTTTTCTGACAGCTCTATAGACTATGCCGGTTCACACCTGTACTTGAGCGCTGTAAAATCTTTAGGATATACTTGCAGTCTGTGACTGTAGCTGGTGAATATACGAATGTCAGAACAAGATATCATTGAGCTAATTAAATAATTAAGATCCTGAAACGGATCGGCCCTTGTTGTGCCACCCCTACTCTAGTCCTCTGGTTGATATGGAAAC
>CM056384.1:48275747-48310747 GCA_029718625.1 Synaphobranchus kaupii | reverse complement strand
GCACAAACTCTATACCCTGGTCCCGTTCGGCCGCAGCGGAGGCGCTCCCGGCCTCGGGCACTCGCCCCCCGCGCAGTACGCCCGCGCCCGCAGCCTCAGGTCCCTCAGGGTGAGGATCGACCTCACCCTCCTGCCCGGCCCCCCCGAAGCCACCACCCGACCCTCCCGCGCCCGCTCCTCCTCATCCACATCTTCATCATCCTCACTCAAAAAGGCCCGCCGTAGAGGGGGCGCCAAGCGTCTGTGCTCTCCACAGTCGGACCATAAGAGGAGGCGCAAGGTAAGACCTCCGACAACATCCCGACAGAGGAGAAACTAAAGAAAGTTTGTTTGCAAGTAGTGACCAAAAACATTGGACAAGGAGACATAATCAAAGGGAAATGTGTTGGGGGGGGGGGTAATGCTTATGACTAACGCAGCAATAATTAAGGGGAAAACCATAGAACAAACCATAGATCAGCTTGGCTTCAGACCAGCCGTTTCAATCAATGCTCTAACTGTAAAACGCTGTTTCCATTTTTTGGTTCACAATCTGTCCGTGCTCTTAGATATGGAGACATTGCTTGGAAGATCCAAGCCTGTAGGTACATTGGCCCCTATATATCCGCAGGTTCTTATATCCACAGGCTCTTATAAATGATGACCTCTTGATAGGCAGGCACGTTGAAGTTTTTTTTGTTTGGGAAAAGTAATCAAACCCCCGAGAAGGTTTATGAACACATTTTACGAGACGACCACCAGGTTTCTGTGAGTTTTGACTCTTGCAGAAGCTCCAAGGATACTTTCCAGGACGGACATCATGCAGTGTTTATCCTTGTTTGTATGCCAGTGTCCGTGTACTGTTTCAGTGGTGGTTCCTTGTGTCACTTGTCTGTTCCACCAGTATGAAGAATCAGATCTGTGGAAGGATGGTAAGCAGAGCCATCCCCCCCGTGATCCCCCGCTAGACTGGAAAGCTTCCACTGTCAGGGCCCCCACAGAAACTCACACTGACACCAGACTCAACAGGTACCACGTCTACACACCTGTACACATTATCACACACCCACACACACACAAAATGAGCCACACACAAACAGACCTTCTCTCACACACCCATAACCAGGCTTTTACTTCACACACACACACACACACACACACACACACACACGCGCGCGCGCGCACACATGCACACACACACAACCTGAGCCACACACAAACAGACCTTCTCTCACACACCCATAACCAGGCTTTTACTTCACACACACACACACACACACACACACACACACACACACGCGCGCACACATGCACACACACACAACCTGAGCCACACACAAACAGATCTTCTCTCACACACCCATAACCAGGCTTTTACTTCACACACACACACACACACACACGCGCGCACACATGCACACACACACAACCTGAGCCACACACAAACAGATCTTCTCTCACACACCCATAACCAGACTTTTACTTCACACACACACACACCTTCTGTCACACACACACATAATCACAGACATTTACCTCATACACATACAGTACACACACCTGCTTTCCTCCCAAATGTTTGAACAGATGCAAAGAGGATCGACCAGCCAATAAGAGGAAGACCCTGTCACCCCTCTCCCCTCTGACGGACACCCCTGAGTGCCTCAAGAAAGGAGAGGTACCCCACCCCCCTGGAAAGGCAAGAATGGAAAGAATGGAAGATGCACCTGTACAGAACACACAGCCTGAGGTGAGATACTTTCATAATGGCACTGCAGGACAAGACACCTGTTAGAGACAGAACAGCAAAGTACAGGGAAGATTCCAGAAAACTGCTCTACGGAGAGAGTACAGGACAGCTATGAGTAAGATAGTAAAGGTCAGTTAGGACAGTGTGTTTGATAGTACATGTAAGTTAGGACACTGATAGTACAGGTGAGTTAGGACTGTGTTTGAGAATTCAGGTGAGTTAGGAAACACTGTTTGATAGTACAGGTAAATTAGGACTATGTTTGTGAGTACAGGTTAGTTAGGACTGTATTTAGTAGGACAGGTAAGTTAGGACTGGGTTTGATAGTACAGGTAGGTTAGGACTGTGTTTGATAGTACAGGTAAGTTAGGACTGAGTTTGATAGTACTGTGAGTTAGGACTGTGTTTGATAGTACAGGTGAGTTAGGATTGTGTTTGATAGTACAGGTGAGTTTGGACACTGTGTTTGATAGTACAGTTAAGTTAGGACACTGTTTGATAGTACAGGTAAGTTAGGACTGTGTTTGATAGTACAGATTAATTAGGGCACTGTGTTTGGTAGTACAGGTGAGTTAAGTTCCCTGTTACTCTTCAGATGCCGATGGGCCGGCAGCAAGGCCCCCTCCAGTCTGTGTGTGAATACAGGGGTACCCCCCCACCCCAAACTACGAGCCACAGGCAGGGTCCGTCCATCAGAGACATGTGAGTGACCCTTATCCTCACTGCCCTGTCTTATCAACCACTCTTTTACACATGAAAGTATTTATAATGGGACATAACCCCCCACCCCCCCAGCGCTCTGCAGGTGGAACGCTACATGCTGGAGGCGAAGAGACTGAAGCATCGCGCGGACTCCATGGTGAGCTCTTCATTTTTACCTTCTTTGTAACTCACGCAGTGTGGAGAGACATTCCCAGAGTAATAGAACATGCATTTCTGATGGAAGGGTAGTTATGAATAGGCCTTTAGCACAGCAGGTGTTTCCTGTGGGAGTCGAGACAGATTTGCCCCTCCCATCTCCTCTCCTGTCCTCTTCCCGTCCCGTCCTGTCCTCCCTCAGGTGGACCGCTTTGGGAAGGTGCTGAACTATGTGGATGCTGCTCTGTCTTTCATGGAGTGTGGGAAGGCTGTGGAGGAGGGGCCCCTGGGGGCCAAGTCTCCCTACAGTATGTACGCTGAGACAGTGGAGCTGATCAGGTGAGTCTCTCTCTCACACACACACACACACACACACACACACATACATACATGCACAGACACACTCACACACACACACACACACACACGTACATATATACACACACACACAGTAACAGTGACACGTTCCTATCATTGTCAGGTATGCGCTGAGGTTGAAGAAATATCAGGGATCCAAGGCCAGTAATGAGGATAAGCAGCTGGCTGTGCTGTGGTGAGTTTGTCCTCTCCTGTCCCTAATTCCTCCATTTGCTCATCATTTACCCACCATTTAAACACCACTTACTCATAATTTACTCATCATATTTGAGAGTATGTTTACGTGTGTGTGTGTGTCTGTGTGTTATCCGAGTTTCCGCTGCCTGGCGCTTCTCTACTGGCGGATGTTCAGGCTGAAGAAGGACCACGCCATCAAGTGCTCCAACACTCTGCTGGAATATTTTAAGGTGCCCTCCCACCCCTGACTTCTGCTATAAGCTATGAACTTTTATTAAAAGTATAAAACATTTAATAAAAGAAACCAAATGGCAATAGAAAACAACCTCTCTACAGTTTTATAGTTTGGACATCCTCATTGGTAGTTACCAGAACTGGAACCAGAACACAGTACACTAAAGGTGGTCTCTCACAGTATTGCATAACATTAGTGTAGCCTACTCTCCTTTTTTAGGGGGGGGTGGATGGGTGGACGGGAAAGGCCAAGAGGAAGATGTTGTTCTTTCTAATGGTGTTTATCTGGGTCTTCTTCCTTTCTTCCAGAGCACCCCCAACTCCTTCCTGACTCCACCCCCCCGGAGCACCCTGGGAAAGTAAGGAATCTTCCTCAGCTGTGAACCTCTTGTCTTAAAGGTCACCAGGAGCTGCTGTTTGACAGTTAAAATTTAAAACAGAGCTTGAAGTCTATAAAATATGTGTAAATATATATGCAAATTAACTCAAGGGAAAGAGTGAGACTGAACCGTTTCTGGGGTTCCAAACAGGGTTCCCCAAACCTGTTCATGGAACCACTTAATTACTTACTCAGCACTTGATCAATTTTTTACATGAAAACAGAAAGTCAACAGACACGGTGGATCCTGTCAGAAGACAGAGGTGTGTTTAGGTTTGTTTTTTGTGGCAGTGCTGTTTGTACGCATACAGACTCTGTGCATCTCCTCTCTCCACAGGGACTCAGGGGCTCCCTCCTCCACAAACCCCTTGTCCTCCCCTCTCTGCTCTCCCTCCTCCTCCATAAGCATTCCCCAACATGTCCACCAGATGGCAGCAGACCACCTTGAGATCACCAACAGTGTGCTGTACAGTTACGAGTACTGGGAGGTGGCTGACAACCTGGCCAAAGAGTGTAAAGGTTAGCGAGACCTGACCTTAACTATCATTTTACCATTTTTAAATCAGACCCTCAGTAAGATATTTTATTTTTAAATACACCTTTTATGCTTCAGTAAATTCCTGCAGATTTTCAAAGTACCATATTTTCACCAATGTCTAGAACAAAATTCTCCTGTTGTATGATTTTGCATTTTGGTTGGTAACATGTTTTGGTGAAAATTCTCAAGGATCTGCTGCAGTGTTTTCAAAATAGGCAACTGACCCAGGTCTGTTTAAATATACAAAGATTATCGGGAAATCTACTGTAAATTAAATAATTGTAAAAAATGTACTTGCTTCCCTCCCACTTTTCTCTTTTTCCCGCACTTTCTTCTCTTTCCCTTTCTCTCCCTCACTCTTTCCTCTTTTTCTTTTCTCCCTTTCCCTCTCTCTCTCCCTATCTTTCCCTAGCTTTTTCCCTCTCTCCCTCTCTTTCCCTCGCTCTTCCTCCCTTTCTCTTTTCCCCTCTCATCGCTCCAGAGTTCTTCAGTTACCTGAATTCTCTGATGGGGCCCCTGACACTCCAGAGCAGCATGGCACACATCGTGCGCTACACCAGGCAAGGCCTGCAGTGGATACGCGCCAGCGTTCAGCTGACTTAGTGGCCGGCCTCCATCTTCTCCCGCTGCAGGGGCTCCAGGACCTCCTCCATAATGGTGAATAAACCAAGAAAAATAAACGTGGATAAAGTGACAGTGGCTCCGGATCCTACATGGTGGAGTGGGATTCGCTGACCCCTGGTAGACACCACAGAAAAAGAGCTGTTTGCTTCCTGTGTCACAGTACTGTTGGCTCCTCCCGCGATTCAGGTTACCAGCTCTCAAGCTCTTGCTTCACCAGATGGCTACACTTGATTCCCAATACCTGTGGACAGAAGGCTGAGAAAAGGCCTTTAAGAACTCAAGTCTTTATTTAAATCACCAATGGAATGGGTGCATGAACAAAGCTATGGAATATGAACACATCAACAAATCAGCGAGTTACAGGACATCATATTAATGCAATTTTCATAAAATTGTAACTTTGGCACTGTTCCAGGGTGTGGATTGGCCCCACGGTCTGGTATCTGTTAAGGCACTGTTCCAGTGTGTGGATGGGCCCCAGGGTCTGGTATCTGTTAAGGCACTGTTCCAGTGTGTGGATGGGCCCCACGGTCTGGTATCTGTTACAGCACTGACGGTCTGGTATCTGTTACAGCATGGTACTAGTGTGTGGATGGGCCCCACGGTCTGGTATCTGTTAAGGCACTGTTCCAATGTGTGGATGGGCCCCACGGTCTGGTATCTGTTCATTTCTGATCAGGTACCCACAAGTCCAGCTGTTGAACTGCAAGTGAAGTGTCTTCCTCTGACTCGCGTCTGTGCGAGCGCGACCTTTGGCCTGCGTTGTGATGAGAAGCTGGGGCTGACATCACACACGCTTGTTTACGCTCTCCTGAATCGATAGCAGAGGCTCCAGCACAGAGCGCTGGTGAACGTGACTGGGCTCCCCAAATTCAGAGAAATGGGAGGGAAAAGCTTTTTTTTTTTTTAAAAACACTGTCTTTTTTTACTCTTTGTATTGTGTGATTTTATACATTTTTTACTTTTTATATACATGCATCTGAACAAAAAGTTTATTTTGGAATGTCTTTTTATCCTCACGTTCATCTGTTTAAATTGTTTATTTTATGATATTGTTGTTATTTAAGAATGCTTCTGTTCCAATAGGTCTATTTATGAAGTTAATGTATAAAGGGTATCAAACAGACGTGCATTACATTGTGTCAAAAGTGTTTGGCTCTACTAAAATTTCTGTCTAAACAAAGACTTGTGGTTTGTGTTTGTTTGTGTGTACACACACAGCACCCTCCAAAGTTATTGAAACCCTTGATAAAGATGAGCCAAGAAGGCTGTATAAAATAAATGCAGGTGAGCCCTATTGCTCAAAAATGGGGAAATGTTATTGTTTTATACTTATATAATTTGTCAGAGAAAATTATTTTGTTTAACAAGTAATATTATATTTTCCCAAAAAGGTGTCCCAATTATCCACAGCCCTGTGACTTTGTGCACCCTCCCTAACACTAACACTACTGAGTTATCTTTGATAATGTTTTATGAGATTGGTGAGCATATGTGGAGGTCTCTCTTTACCTGTGCAGGAGGGTGTTCTTGTGTCTAAAGGAACTGAATTGAGGAATGTGTGAAGCACAGAGAACTCCTGCCTCTCCTTTCTTCTTACCTGCTACCTTTTAATTATGTTTCTTACTCACAGTCTGCCTACAGCTGTCTCATTGGCCAATAGACAAACAGCTACAATCACTGGCTGGCTTCACCATCAGCTATTTGAAACCATAGCAACAGAGGCCGAGCCAATGAGGTGAAAGCCACACAGAGTCTGACACAAGAGATGAAACTCCACTTAAACGAGCAGAATAAAGGCCTTGTACAGTGCAGAGAGAAGGACAATACGCTGCAGGAGACGCTGTCTTTCCGATGAGATGGTAAAAACCGTGGTTCTGACTTCCTGTAATCATCATGAAGATCCCATGGCACTTATTGCAATGAGCAGAGGGTCCTCTGGTGTCCTGGTAAAATTATTAAACCCAGTTCTCTCAACCTGGTGTTAATACACCTATTCGTTCAGAACACACGTTTTGTTTGTTTTGTTTTTTTCTTTGTACTGGCCCGCATTGCGTCGTTAATAACGCGCAACAGCGCAGTCCCTCCCTCAGCAGGAAGTTTAAAAGACCATCTGACAGGAAGAGGATGAGACAACATTTGGTGCCATTTTTGAAGACGAGGCTGTTGACAGTTTTTTTTTTGTGGCAATTGTGTTCATTTTATGTGTCTTGTGCAAATTGTTAAAAAATGTGTCACTGATAAAAAGGAGATATGCAGAAGGGTTTGTGAGAGGTAGCTCTCCGTGGTTTTTGTTAAAATATATTTTGTTTTGTTTATCGTCTGTTCATTCTTGGGGAACACCTCAGCCTCCTCCACCGTCGGACTGTCAACGTTTCTTTGCCTCACCATTGCGTGCATCGTGTTTTTGGTTGTTTGTTTCCTTCAAATTGTCCTTTTCCCACAAAACTAAAACTTGAACAAAGAAGAAACAACGGTGCTGGCCAAGAGGCTTGAAGGCAGTGTTGGTCAATCCTGTACACGGTCATCTTCCTCTCAGCTGGTAAGAGGCCGCCTTGGTAGACTTGACACTTTTTGTTTGGTTTATGCACACACCACTACCCCACACAACATACACTAGATTAGGGTACAAAACTTTAGCCATAGATTCCAGCTTTAATTAGAGGTATAGCTTTTGTGTTATAGCTAGATAGCTAGGCGGTAGGCCAGGTTTGTTTTTAGCTCATAACACTGGCTACCCAATCATTTAATTGACACAGTAACCCCCCCCCCCCCCCCCCCACTCACACACACCTAAGCCATGTGACGGCTATCATTCTTCTCAAATCGGGCATGTCTGCATTTAACGTCCAGTTCACAATCCAGCAGCAGTCCCATCACTGAAGAACATCTTGTCTAAGATGTTTGGGGATGTCACATTAACCCTGACGTACTCACTTTCCATCCTATCAATGGTAGGTGGGTTAGTGAAACACAGCGCAGGAAGTGCCAACTTCAGTCACCCCTCGAACCTCAAGAGGAACGAGATTTGGAAAGACCGGAACTGGTGTCTATGGTGGTCGTTTTGGAAAATGTCCGGGTCCACCGTTCACCACCAGTACGTGAGAGGTTTGGAATCCATCTACAAACTGATGATGTTCATTCCACCTTACGCCCCACTCCCAAAATCCAGCAGGGCAAGTCTTTTAGTCCTTCGGCCAGATGTCACCCATGAGGTGTGCTGTATTTTACTCCAGATGCGTGACCAGAGAGAACACACGTTGAGATGACAGTGAAATACTCTGGCCTGATAGAACTGACAGGGTGGATAATGCAAGTCATTGGTCACAACAGTGAACATGTCTGTGGTTGTGAAGAAGTGTCGTAGAATGGTTAAGGAACTGGCCTTGTCACCTAAATCTAAAGGTTGCAGGTTCGATTCCCAGGTAGGACACTGCGGTTGTGCCCTTGAGCAAGGTACTTAACCTACATTGCTTTAGTATATAACCAGCTGCATAAATGGATACTATGTAAAAAGGAAAAATCTGGATAAGAGCATCAGCTAATTGCCCAGAATGTAATGTTTCTTTTGGAGAAAATTGTGATTTTGTGCGTAAATCATCAATACTCTATACTCAATAGTAAAACCTGTACTTACTGTTCCTGTATTGTAAATGGACAAGCATGTAAACTATGTCAACTATGACATACTATTTCAAAAATTGTGTTGAACATAGACGTTTTGCATACTAATTCCATCAACAAATTCTGGAAATATTGGTTGTAGTCAACAAAGTATTTCTGAACATCCTGATAAACATTCTGATAATAAGATTTTACCTTTCATAGCTCCACTCCTGGCAAGCTATCCAACTACGTAGAATCTCTGGTGTCAAATAGCTTGCTAAATTATGGGGCCAGCAGCAAACAAAACATCAGATTACCTAGTTGTTCGCTAATTAACTGAACTACTGCTGGCTAAAAATGTGCTATTGTGCAACCCACCCCTCTTTGCATGCTTTCAACTGGCGAGAATGTCCATTGACCTATTTTATGTTATTGACTCCTCTCATGGCCAAATTATTCATACTTATCGTACAATCTATCTGTTGTATTCGCATCCAACGCATTTAGAGAAAAGATCTTGGTTGTTTTGAAATGGTACTGTTGTTTTTTAAACTTGACGAATAATCTAATACAGGGGTCCTCAATCTTATCCAGCAAGGGCCAGTGTGGGTGCAGGCTTGTGTTCCAACCAGCAGTGTTCTGATTCTGATTCTACTAATCAATGTCCAATGTCCCTAATCTAGTGGTTCATTGGCCTAGAATCAGGTTCTACTTGCTTGGAACTAAAGCCTGCACCCACACACCGAGCCTTTCTGGATAAGATTGAGGACCCCTGATCTAATGATACACTGTCTGTCATTCACTTTCCACATATTGCCCCTTGTATGTCCTTGGTAGTAGCCTAGTTTAAACATTAAGTGGAATATATAGCCTACGAGCTAAATGTAAATTACTACATGGCCTGCCTGCTCCCTCTAGTCCACATACTAATTATGTTTTGTTTTTCGGTCGCAAATGAGCCCTCCTTTCGCAAGAGGGCACCATCACCCTGTATTGGACGGAGTTCACTTTCTTTTCTAATTGTTTTAGGCTACGCTATGGATGTAGCTACATACGTATTGCCGTTTGAATCTAAATTAAAAGTGTCGTTTTCTTGATTAGTGAACTCCCGAGAGGCATTCGAGTAAGTAGCAAAACATGTGGATGACACAAGTTGTCTGTAAAATGCTTGAGACTTTGTTGGAGAATTATGAGTTTGCTCATATAAGTCTGTCCTTTGTAAAATAGCATATTCTTGCTCAGATCAACATATAACTGATATTTACAATGCAATATAGGCTACACGCCATTTTAGATACATGTGAACGTATGTATTATTTTTATACAGTCTATGGTATTAATACAGTAGGTGTATTCTGTAATAGTCTGCAGTTAAGTGCTAGCCTACTGACTGAACACTGCTTGTGTTGGTTTTTATATTCAGTCTCGCATAAAGTCGGGGACACAACGGGAAAAGCTGTACTTCAGACCACGTGCGCAGCCCGCTGTGTCTCGTTTCATTTTGAAGATCCCGTCTCTAGCGGCTGGCGTATTGCAGCCCAATCTATAAGCGCTCGACTATTCCCCCCATCCCCGAGGCGGGTGTAGCCTGCACATGAGCCTGCATTAGCTGCCATGCGTCATAATGCGTCGCAACGTGCCGGGGTTTCTGAGGACACGCACTCAGACATTCGTAAAGCCCACGAGCCAAACCCGAGACAAACCTTTGTCTACTCCTGTGCTAATATCGTTTTTTTTTTTTGTTCAGTTTCCCGTCATTGAAATAAATGTAGCAAGTGTTAGCAACAGCAGCTAAATGTAGCAATCCATGTTCAAATCTGGTTCAAATGAACCAGTTATCACTGTTGTGTACAGTTCTTTCGTATTTCGTGTAGCCTATATTGAAGACATTGCGTTATTGTTTATTGACTCTAAAATACTTAGTAACAGGCCTACTAAGATACAACGTTAGGCTATTTTCGTGTGCTAATCTCCATCGCAACGAAAATCCTGTGTCCGAGGCTGTTTACTGTAAGGTATTTCGGTACCTGTAGTAGCCTCCGCTTGCCGTGAGCTTGACAGACGGGAATGAAAAACAAATGGAAATGGGGCGGGCGACATTCCGCCAATAGCAGCAAACGGCCTAGTCAATGAATCTGGAGAGAGAGAGTGAGAGAGACTGGCTAGGCTAGGCTAGGCTGCATCCATCACCGCGCTGCGTCAACTGCAACGGAACCTAATCACCGCAGGGGGGCGCCGGTACACCAGCCCTCAGCATCCAGGCTGTCACTGTGTGACCCGGCAGGGAGGAGGGTACGAGGCGGAAAACGACGAGAGGAGGAGCCGGGGACAGACGAAAGCAGCTGGAAATGAAGAAAGAGGGAGAAGGTGATCGCGAGTGATCATTGGTCTGACTCTTCTAGTGCCACAATAACATGTCCAAATCGGAAGCCCCCAAGACACAAAGACAACGACGGTAAAACTCATAAAATATTTCAGTAAATAGCACAGCCCTTGCGGCGAGAAAGGAACGGATTGGCCTACGGACATAGCGATGAGCACCTTGCTCTAAGAGAAAGAACCAAAACACAATACAAGAGGAAAGAAAAGGTAAGGTCGGTTTTCCACGGATTAAGCCGCTAGCTCGCTGCTACTAACACAACAGCGAGCAGTCCAGACACCGAGCCTATCTGCCGCGGCTCCACTTATGTAAGAGCGGTCTGCTTGCATGGCATGCTCGCAGGCAGCCAGGGCGCTTTGGCTGCTAGCTGGCGCTGCGGCCAGTACTGTGCTCCAATCGGGGGACTCTGTGACATTTGTTGTTGGTGTGACGGATGTAGCTAGTTAGCCACCTTAGCTAACTTGCCCGGACTTGCAGGCGTAGTTTGCCTGCCCTGCTGCGCGTTTTAGGCCGGTGTACTGGGTCAGACTCCCCCCCCCCGTCCCACCCACGACTTGAGCGATATCACATGGGGCCGCGCGCTAACAGAAACACGGAGCAGCACGCGACGGAGAGCGGGGTTTGTGTGATAGTTGCGAAGGCTGCATGTCGTTCACACGCAGTCTGCAGGCTCGCTAAAGTGTCTGGACGCAGCTTTGAAGCGGAAACGAAATTATCAGTGTGCCTTTGTGCAAACCGCTATTAACGCCAAGGTGTCCGAGAAATACGACGGACTGTTTTTGGGAGAGCAGGCTGTCCGGAGCGACAGTGTGTCTGGGTCTTGGTTTGCGTGCAGCGGATAGCGGGGTGGGTGGGTGGGTGAATGCTATTGCCCACAATAATGTCTCTCTCTCCCAGACGCCTTACTTTCAGCCAGTCAGAACACGTCGATCGCAGCCTGCAGCTCTAACCCCGGCGACCGCACGTAAAAGTGTCATCTTAAAAATATAAATAACTGGTTTCCGTCTCACTGCCCGCCTTGCGGTGTAGGCTGTGGTGTTCAGAATCAGTTTTACCATAAGCCAAATATCATAATCATACAATTATTTTCTGTACAAATGAATGCCATTTTCATCACTTTACTCAGCGTCACTCCAATCACAGTTTAAGGCGAGGCGACAGTTGATTAGACATAGATCTGAAGAAAATATTTTTAAAATATTGTTTTGATATTTTCTTCGTAGATCCTTATCTTCTTTAATGTCTTTGTGTGTCGCATATTACCTGGCACAGCCAGGTATGAGAATGTTTTGAGAATTCTTTAATGATACAACAACTTCCCTCCAGCCAGATTCACTCAAAATGTTCTCCACTTTATCGACCCTGAAATCTCATCTAAGTGGGTATAATTGCTTTCGTAGACAAGTGCTTGTGAAATGATTTGACCGTGTGTTAAGTGGTTTTTCTGTGATGTCCGTTACCCTGAGCGGTATCGTATCTCCGTGTTTGCTGCCCGGCTGTTTAGCGCGGGCCGTGGGCTCCTGTGGTGACTGTCGCGGACAGTAGATGCCAGACAGCCTCTGGTCCCCGGAGAATAAGCTACAGTACGACGCCAATCTCTGAAATTCTCTTCTGTGACTATAGCAGCTATACACACACACACTTTTTAAATTAAAAACAAAAAGTATTTTCACCCAAAGTGCTAACTCGGGGTAGTAAGTTGACCTGAAAGTTGCCAGGTCAACAGAGAACACTTATGCAACATGCCGTTGGCCCTCATGGTGGCGCTATAGCAGCAGGGATTTTCTGTTTTTATTTTTAAGCCACAAAAATGCACACTTCCAAACAGATCTCCCATGGTGCGTCCCAATATTGTTCACTCCTCACCTCCTTTCCTCCACTCGTCTCCTACCCAGATGTATGCAAAACTGCCTGTACGTTTTGAGTACAAGTAGTTGCGTGTACAGTATACAATGTAACTGACATTGCGGTTTGCGTCGATACATTAATTTTTAACAATATGTAATCAACAAGATTATATTAGGACATAAAGATCGTTTTCCGGGGCACAGAGAAGAGGAGGTGGTAGTGGAGGAAAGTTATCACAACATTAATGGTGCTGTGCTCGCAGCTCCGTGCTCGTGACAGGAAAGCGTATGATTGGCAGGTCTGACGTGAAGGAAAGGGAGAATAATAAAAAATTATCTTTTCTTTTTACGTGTGGTGCATCCCCGATGCTTTGTTTTCAAGGTCATCAAAGTTGAAAATGTCACCTCTTGGGAGTTTTTGAAAGGAGATTCAACATCGCTTCTGTCCATTGACTTTTACCATTTCCATTTCAATGTACTAGAAGCCCCAAAAAAGACTCCTCAGTATAGTGTACCAGCCCTTCCTTTAGGCTGATGCGCATTCTGAGCAGTCCCTCTTTCAGATTGTGGGTAATGGACCATTTCTTTAATGAAGCCTCTTGCCTGGACATTGTTTTACTATGTAGTTTTGTCTAAATGTGTGAGACAAAAGTGATGTTCAGCGTGGCGTAAGGAGAGCCAGCCAGGCTTACATCCGGATTGTCGCGATAGTACAGCAGCTGCAGGAGCATAGACTGCTGGCACAGCCTGTCTCTAATTTATGCGCGCAAGGTGCGCTCGGGAAATTTAGCCCCAGTCAGACAGTGACACCTGTGGTCTCTAAGCTGTGGGTGATTTGTGTTTCCCAGGGGACTCATTTAAATGTGACACGACAGGACTGACATTTTGGCCCGGATACAGCTACTATCCATGCAGCAGGTGGAACGGGCACGTGGTCAAGCTCTGTTAAAAACAAGAATGACTTGCTACCCCCCCAACCCCCATCTGTCTGTTTGGCAAGAAATCTCTCCGCTTTCTCTTTCTTGTAATGAAAGTCAAGTTGGCCCCCGAGAAAATGAAAACTCTTGAAGAACAATTTTTCTTTAATGCGATTTTGCAGTGTCTGAGTGTGGCAAGCGCTGCGGTCTTATTTGTTCCTAATTGTAAATGCTGGAAAGCAGAATATAAACATAAAAATGTATGAAAATCATACTTGGATATTTTATGCCTTTAACATTTAAAGCAGTCCGGAATCAAACATGGTTATTTTTACTTTGGCCAGAAAAAATGAACCGGCCTACTGCATACAAACTGCTGTGCAAGAATAATTAGGCCTAGTAGCCTGTAGACTTAGATGATAACCTACACTCAATGATTATTGTTTACTATAAACTTTAAAAATAAATAAAACCTATGCCTGTAGCCACCCGCTTTGTATCCAGCTAAAGCCCATAAAGAAGAAAGAATAGAAAAGAAAGATAAAAAATATATATATATATATTTAACCCCTTTAACCTTTTTTGTACACATGCCCGAAAATAAAATAGTTTTTGTTCTTGAACCCCTTTGACTACAGGCATAAACCTGGTCTCTTCTGTAAGGTAACCCTTGAGGGATAAACCTGGTCTCTTCTGTAAGGTAACCCTTGGGGGCTTGTCTTCCAAGAGTCAGAATTACTCTTAAGTATTACTCAAATAAAGTAATAGAACTTATTCCCAGATAAGGATACAGACTTTACCGTTATTCGTGTTGTCTGTGGATTTCCGTGGAACACAGAACATACGGAGTCATCGGTTTGATTGAGCCTGTTTTGTGTCATGATACAAAATAAGGAACCGTTGTTGCTATAACATTGGGATCGTAAAATAGTTCATAGATATTGGAATCATGAATTTTAACACTTTCAAATGGTAAATTGTCTTTTAAAAATTATTTTAAAATTTCACCGTAAAAGAATACAATGAATGCAACTAAACAAAACCACTTCTGGCCCGAATACAGGCCCGTGCTAGTTAAGGGGTTAATGGGCAGGGAGGACACACACCCAGAAATGCATTATATCTATTGCATTTCTTCTTCCACAAACTTAGAACTCGGAGTAAAAAGCTTAGCCTTTGCCCTGTGAACTTTACCCTTTGGCCTGTGGACTTGGTGCAGTTTCCTGTATGGATAGTTCAGTGGTAGTTTGGACCCAGGCTGCATCCCAATAGTCTTCACTCCCCATCTCCTTTCCTCCACTCCCCCACTACCACTCCTCTCCTACCCAGAAGTATGCAAAACTGCCTTTCGTTTCGAGTACAAGTATTTGCATATACAGTATACGATGTACCTGACATTGCGATTTGCAATGTGGTAGTGGAGGAAGGGAGGGTGCATTTTTCGATTATTGGGACAGACCCCGAGGGTTCATTCCAATCGCTTATTTTATCCATCCTCACCAGATCTGCCATGTGGTGGGTACACCCCTACACAAATGCAATTTTACCATTCCTTTCCATTTATTATAATGTGCTTTAATCCATGCTGACACTCATTCTTTATGACTCACAAAAGCCATGTTTATTCATGGAAAAAGAGGCTAAAAAGCATTATTGTTGATTGAGCAAGGACGTTTCATTTGCCTAATGCATGTTGCCTCGATTCCTCTGTCCTCATATCTGAGCCTTGCGACCTTTCCTCGCATCCCCCGTGGGGCGGAGCTAACGGGCGAGGAAAGGATGAAAGGAGTGAAAATAAGCGATTGGAGTGAACCCCCAGACTGACTGGTTTATAGACTCTCCTGATCTCTCTTGCTTGTTCTTGCTCCCCTCTCTTCCTTTCTGCAGTAATAAGCGGGTGGGGAGCATGCTGACGGGGCGGGGGGTAGGGTTTGGGAGTATGGGGGGTGGTTCAGGGTCTGTGTTCATAATGAGTCGTCGTGCTGAGGTACGGAGAGGTTTCCTTTGGAGTTTCTGTGAGATTTAAAGTGTTGGAGTTTCAATCAGCTGTGAGGAGTCAGGGAGAAGTGTGTGTGTGTTTAGTGTGCGTCTGTGTGTGTTTGTGTGTGTGTGTGTGTGTGTGATCTGTTAGTGCGTGTATGTGTGTGTGCTCTGTGTGTGTGCAAGGCCAAGGCTGGCCAGGTGTGTTTGTGCGTGTGTGGGGAGGGGGTTGGGCTTGGGGTTGTTAATTTGGTGCTTTACTCAGCAGCACAGAGGGAAAGCCCCTCGAACTCATTAGCACGGCGCTACGCTCTCTCTGCTGTGGGAGATGGGGAAAGCCCCTCTAACTCATTAGCACGGCGCTACGCTCTCTCTGCTGTGGGAGATGAGAGAGAGAGCAGCTCCCGGTCTGGGGCGTCAGCAAAATATCACCGTAGTAACTCCTCCTTTGGGGGGCACAGTCCCAGCAGGGTTGTCATTGAGCCTGGCACCCCCCCCCCCCCCCCCCCCCCCCAGGAAAGCCTAATGCTGCCTGACCCTGCAGTGTGTCTGTAGGACTAGCGAGCAGGAGTGTGTCTGTAGTGAGCAGGAGTGTGTCTGTAGCGAGCAGGAGTGTGTCTGTAGGACTAGCGAGTCTGTAGGACTAGGGAGCAGGAGTGTGTCTAGCGAGCAGGAGTGTGTCTGTAGGACTAGCGAGCAGGAGTGTGTCTGTAGGACTAGGGAGCAGGAGTGTGTCTGTAGCGAGCAGGAGTGTCTGTAGGACTAGGGAGCAGGAGTGTGTCTGCATGACTAGGGAGCAGGAGTGTGTCTGCATGACTAGGGAGCAGGAGTGTGTCTGCATGACTAGCGAGCAGGAGTGTGTCTGCATGACTAGGGAGCAGGAGTGTGTCTGTAGGACTAGGGAGCAGGAGTGTGTCTGTACGGAGCAGCACTGTGTCTGCATGACTAGGGAGCAGGAGTGTGTCTAGGACTAGGGAGCAGGAGTGTGTCTGTAGGACTAGGGAGCAGGAGTGTGTCTGCATGACTAGGGAGCAGGAGTGTGTCTGCATGACTAGGGAGCAGGAGTGCGTCTGCATGACTAGGGAGCAGGAGTGTGTCTGCATGACTAGCGAGCAGGAGTGTGTCTGCATGACTAGGGAGCAGGAGTGTGTCTGTAGGACTAGGGAGCAGGAGTGTGTCTGTACGGAGCAGCAGTGTGTCTGCATGACTAGGGAGCAGGAGTGTGTCTGTATGGAGCAGGAGTGTGTCTGCATGACTAGGGAGCAGGAGTGTGTCTGTACGGAGCAGCAGTGTGTCTGTACGGAGCAGCAGCATCATTGTGTCTGTAGGGAGCAGCACTGCGTCTGTAGGGAGCAGCAGTGTGTCTGTAGGGAGCTGCAGCGTGTCTGTACGGAGCAGCAGCATCATTGTGTCTGTAGGGAGCAGCAGTGTGTCTGTTGGGAGCAGGAGTGCATCTGTGGGGAGCAGGAGTGCGTCTGTGGGGAGCAGGATTGTGTCTGTGGGGAGCAGGAGTGCGTCTGTGGGGAGCAGGAGTGCGTCTGTGGGGAGCAGGAGTGCATCTGTGGGGAGCAGTAGTGTCTGGGGAGTAGGAGTGTGTCTGTAGGGAGCAGCAGTGCGTCTGTAGCGAGCAGGAGTGTGTCTGTAGGACTAGGGAGCAGGAGTGTGTGCATGACTAGGGAGCAGGAGTGTGTTTGTAGGGAGCAGGAGTGTCTGTAGGGAGCAGCAGTGTGTCTGTAGGGAGCAGCAGTGTGTCTGTAGGGAGCAGCAGTGCGTCTGTAGGGAGCAGCAGTGTGTCTGTAGGGAGCAGGAGTGCGTCTGTAGGGAGCAGCAGTGTGTCTGTAGGGAGCAGCAGTGTGTCTGTAGGGAGCAGCAGTGTGTCTGTAGGGAGCAGCAGTGCGTCTGTAGGGAGCAGCAGTGTGTATGTAGGGAGCAGCAGCGTGTCTGTAGGGAGCAGCAGCATCATTGTGTTTGTAGGGAGCAGCAGTATCATTGTGTTTGTAGGGAGCAGCAGTGTGTCTGTAGGGAGCAGGAGTGCGTCTGTGGGGAGCAGGAGTGTGTCTGTGGGGAGCAGCAGTGTGTCTGTAGGGAGCAGCAGCGTGTCTGTAGGGAGCAGCAGCATCATTGTGTTTGTAGGGAGCAGCAGCATCATTGTGTTTGTAGGGAGCAGCAGTGTGTCTAGGGAGCAGGAGTGCGTCTGTGGGGAGCAGCAGTGTGTCTGTAGGGAGCAGCAGCGTGTCTGTAGGGAGCAGCAGCATCATTGTGTTTGTAGGGAGCAGCAGCATCATTGTGTTTGTAGGGAGCAGCAGTGTGTCTAGGGAGCAGGAGTGCGTCTGTGGGGAGCAGGAGTGCGTCTGTGGGGAGCAGAGTGTGTCTGTGGGGAGCAGCAGTGTGTCTGTGGGGAGCAGGAGTGTGTCTGTAGGGAGCAGGAGTGCGTCTGTGGGGAGCAGGAGTACGTCTGTGGGGAGCAGGAGTGCGTCTGTAGGGAGCAGGGCTGTGTCTATAGGGAGCAGGGCTGCGTTCGGATCCAATTTAACACATTCTCATACCCTTGCTGTCTTCCCTCGAGTGAGCTACCTTGTGACGCAATTTGCGACATGCAAGAGACAAGCAAGCTTATCAGGTGCTCTGCAAGAGAGGATTGATGAGAAACAAACAAAAATGGAACTGAACCGCCCTCGCAACCAATATAAGAAATGCAAAAGAAGTGCAACCCCATAGAGTTGAAACATGACCACCTACTTTTTCCATGTGGAGCATTGCATTGTGGGATTCCCTTCTTGCTGGAAGCTTGCATTGTATACCCTTAGTGGAAGGGAGGATAAAGAGGGAGTGAGGGAATATAATTACTCCCTCCCCTTTCTTAAATTGGGACCAAGTCCCACTTGGTGTGGCTGTCATATTTCATCCTGGAATTTTGGGGATTCCCCTCTTGAAGCAAGGGAAGGGAACGACAGGAAGAAAGCAAAATTCTGATCCGAATGCAGCCGGGGAGCGTGTCTGTAGGGAGCAGGAGTCCGAGCGAACCGCGTAGCTGCACTAAGTAAAGTAAAGAGCAAACGCACACTGCCATGTGCAGCCCCTGCCTCTGATGCACTGTGTATACACCAGGCGGGGGGGCGGAGGAGGAGGACACTGGTGTCTTTGAGGTCTTTGTGGCGATTTCACTGCTGCATCCCAATACAGACTGAGCTCTGTTACAGCCCCCCCAGCCAGGAAAGGTGAACACTGCCTTCTGATTGGCTCCTCCTGGGTAATCATCGAGCAGCGGTATCAGGCCCTCCTGCTGTTCAGAATAGTCCCAGTAAGACTGAAGGTGGTAAATGTACAGTCTGACTGGGCCAGCGAAGCACTGAGCTTCACACACGGTGATTGATGGTTGGGTTTTGGAGAAAACAACTTAGTCCTGATAAACAGGGATGAAACGTTTAGTCTACCAGTTAAAAATTGACGATTATCAAACCATCAACATTTTCCTGAAAACCTTGTCTGAGGTATTTTGTGATTTTGGCAACAAAAAAAATGACCTGCCTTGTCTTCAGCTATGAACATTTAGTGTCATTATTGCCATGGGCGGCTCATCGCCTTGTGTTACTGTGTGTTACTGCTACACGTGTTGCTAACTCTGTCTGTGTATGAGAGTGTGTGTGTGTGTGGGGGGGTGCTCTGTGTGTGAGTGTATGTGCTCTGCGTGGGCGCTCTGTGTGTATTTGTGTGTGTGTGTGGGCTCTGTGTGTGTTTGTGCGTGTGTGTGTGTGCGTGCGTGCATACGTGTGCTTGTTTCCAGCTGTGTTCCACAGAGGCGAAATCCATACCTGGAACGTGAGGGGGGCGGGGCTTGTGGCCATGTCAGCCTGCTGACTGACAGCCACAGTTAGAGCAACAGTGCTGTGCTATTATTAGACTGCGCCGCGCGCTGTAGCTGTTTACTGTCCGCTTCCCTCTGGGGAAAGGGGGGGGGGGGGGGGGGGGCCGGGGGCGTGACTGTCGACACCAGCAGGGGGGTGATAAACGCTCCAGACGCCAGCAGCGACTGAAACAAAGAGTCGCGCCCACAAACCTCAGACCGTAGCCCAGAAACCAGCCGGTGTGTGAAACATGTTTGACCCATTAACCTGTTAAACGGATTGTATACCTGCAGCACTCTGCCACTTTCTTTGCGTGTTCCATGAAGAACGGCTCTCGATTGCTGCGGCCGCTTTCACGCTTGTTGGTAATTGGCGGGGAACGATCTGTTGTATTCCTGTGTAATTTGGAGCTTAATCTAGTCCCACCCCCCAATTCCCATATTGATCCATTCAAATACAGGGATGTTATAGTATTGCTTGTAAGAGTACCTGAAAATAAGATATCAAGAGTCTTTTGATATCCTTTTATACCCAGTCATGATAGCATCACCTCTTTACCTGTGGAATGTTCCAAACAGGTGTTTTTTTTTACTTCCCAGTCTTTTTTTTTTTTTGCCCCTGTCCCAACGTTTTTGGAACGTGTTGCAGGCATCAAATTCAGAATTTGCGTATATTTACAAAAATCAATAAAGTTGATAAAGTAAAACATTAAATATCTTTTTTTGTACTGTTTTCAATTAAATATATGTAAAAGAGAATCACTGCTTTCTACTTTTATGTACTTTTATGTGCATTTTACATACTGTCATTTTACATAAGAGTAACACTGGACTGACACTTGAATGCTGATCCCAGTGACGGAATAGTGAACTGTTCAGTTACCCTACCGATTGTACATTAGATTTTTGTGTGGGGGATGGAGGACACCTTTATAATATGTGATTTGCATAGACAGTATTATGTGTTTGCTTTGTAAGCGATACACTGGTTTGCAACTTACTGGTGAATTTTAAGAAAATACAGTACCAGTCAAAAGTTTGGAAGTTTGGACACACCTACTCAGGTTTTTTTAAGTTTTTTTTTTTACTGTTTTCCACATTTTAGAATAGTAAAGTCATCAAAACAATGAGATAACACATTAAATTATGCAAACAAATAAAAAAAAGTGTTAGGCACAAAAAATGACTTAGGCACTTTTGTTATGAGGCTGTCGAAATAAAAAAACTACTTATATTTTAGATTCTTGAAAGTAGCCACCCTTTGCCTTGATAACGGCTTTGCACATTCTTGCCATTCTCTCAACCAACTTCTGTGGTAAACAGGTATTCCACAGGTAAACAGGTGATGCTATCATGACTCTGTATAAAAGGATATCGAAAGACTCTTGATACCTTATTTCCAGGTAGAATGTGCAATGCTGTTATCAAGGCAAAGGGTGGCTACTTTGAAGAATCTAAAATATAAGATGTTTTTTTATTTCGACAGCCTCATAACAAAAGTGCCTAAGTCATTTTTTGGACATTTTGAGATTTTCTGCCTAAATCACTTGATTTATCATTCGTCAACAGTGTAAAAATGCTCAAGTCACTGCAGGTCGCTGTGCACTTCCTGAACCACTTTATGCTATTCTGCCTAAATCCTCATTGACGTAGAATTGCAGCAGTTGTTTGCCTTTTTCTCAAAACTACAAAAAATTACTTAGGCACTTTTGTTATGAGGCTGTCGATTTGTTTTACACTTTTTTTTTGGTCTTTGCATAATTCCATTTGTGTTATCTGATAGTGTTGATGTCTTTACTATTCTAAAATGTGGAAAACAGTAAAAATTACGGAAAAAAAAATTTCTACAAGTAGGTGTGTCCAAACTTTTGACTGGTACTGTATCTTTTGTTTGTGACAATAATCATGTTTCTCTTTCCATCTACTCATCCCTCTCTTTCTCTCTCCCTTGCTCTCTTCTCTCTCCTCTTTCCTGTCTTCCCTCTCTCTCTCCATCCCTCTGTCCCCCCCACTCTCCCTCTTTCCCAGGTCTTTGAGGATGAGTCGAGGTGGATGGCGGAAGAGAGCAGATGGAGATGACGGTTGGGGAGGGAGGGTGAGTACCCAGGGATAGCCCCGCCCTTCTAACACGCATCACTTCCTTACCTGAGAACCCCTGCAGGGATAGCCCCGTCCTTCTAACACGCATCACTTCCTTACCTGAGAACCCCTGCAGGGATAGCCCCGCCCTTCTAACACGCATCACTTCCTTACCTGAGAACCCCCTGCAGGGATAGCCCCGCCCTTCTAACACGCATCACTTCCTTACCTGAGAACCCCTGCAGGGATAGCCCCGCCCTTCTAACACGCATCACTTCCTTACCTGAGAACCCCTGCAGGGATAGCCCCGCCCTTCTAACACACATCACTTCCTTACCTGAGAACCCCTGCAGGGATAGCCCCGCCCTTCTAACACACATCACTTCCTTACCTGAGAACTCCTGCAGGTCTCACGTTAGGCTTCTCTCTTTATCCTTCACTCCATCATCTCTGCCTGCTGTTCCACTGACCCTTTTCTCTCTCAGTCTGCTCATACTGTATGCCTCTCTGCTGTCCTTTCCTTTTGTGTTCCCTCTCTCTCTGTCTCTCCCCCTTCTCTCTCTCTCCCTCCCTCTCTCCCCCTCTCTCCTCTCTCTCCTCTCTCTCCTCCCTCTCACTCTTCCTCTCTCTCCCTCCTTCCCCCTCTCTCTCTGTCTCTCCCCCTTCTCTCTCTCCCTCCCTCTCCCTCCCTCCCCCTCCTCCCCTCCCTCTCACTCTTCCTCTCTCTCCCTCCCCCTCTCTCCTCCCTCTCACTCTTCCTCTCTCTCCCTCCCTCCCCTTCTCTCCTCCCTCTCACTCTTCCTCTCTCCCTCCCTCCCCCTCTCTTTCTTCCTCTCTCCCCTTCTCTCTCTCTTTCTCCCCCTCTCTCCTCCCTCCCTTTCTCCCTCTCTCCCCCTCTCTCATCCCTCACTCTTCCTCTCTCTCCCTCCCTCCCCCTCTCTCTGTCTCTCTCCCCTTCTCTCTCTCTTCCTCCCCCTCTCTCCTCCCTCTCTCCCTCCCTCCTCCTCTCTCCTCCCTCTCACTCTTTCTCTCTCTCCCTCCCTCCCCCTCTCTTTCTCTTCCTCTTTCTCTCCCTCTCCCCTCTCTTTCCTCCCTCACTCTCTTCCTCTCTCTCTCCCTCTCCCCCCATTCTTTCCCTCTTTCTCTCCTCCCTCACTCTCTTCCTCTCTCTCTCTCCTCCCTCACTCTCTTCCTCTCTCTCCCTCGCCCCTCCATCTCTCCCTGTTTTTTTCCCTGATTTGATCTCAGACCTGCAGGTGCTCTTGTTGTATCTGTGTAATGATCAGTGGGGTTGTGTCCGAGTTTGGGGTTCACTTTTCAGACTATGTGGCTTGTGATTCAGAGCGAATGTTTCCTCAGCCAGCGTCAGTGAGAAATGTTTTTTTTTAGTCTGTCTCTCAGCAACAGCTTAAAAAAAAGGCTTCAGACAGGGAAGCAGTGAAATCTCTTTTCTCTGTACTTTGGGGAATATTTCTTCTGCGAGGCGGTTCTTGATTACTTTAGTGGTAAAGTTCTCATTTTCTCTGCTGGTTCTGTTCCTCCAGTGCGCATGAGGGAAATATGGGCCTTGTGCTGTACTGGAGAGAAACACACCCTTACAGCCGAGCTACACACACACACACACACATGCATACATACCCACGCCACACACACACACACACACACACATAGGCATGCCACCCACCCACACACACACGGGCATACACACACTTTCACGCGCACACATAATGTTCTGAGAGGGTTCATGTTTAGTTCCCATGTGTGGCTGACAAACAAAGAAACAGCTTATATTTCTTTACTTATTTCAGAAAATGTGTGTGTTTCTCAGGGGAAATAAATTATGTTCAGAATTATTCACACTTTCTAATTATCTGAAAATAAAATTGTTAGCGTCATAGGGTAGTGGTAGTGGTAGTGTTAGTGTAAGTGTTTTAGTGTAGTGTTAGTGTAAGCCCAAATCACACTTTCAGTTATCTGGTTCTAGATGGTTCTGAAACATCCTGCTCACGTCCAACACCTATACCTTTACCCAGAGGTGCCCGTCTAAGAGCTGTGTCCAAATGTCAGGCAAACAGGCCGTTTACTTCCGTAAGCCAGCAGGGAGACACTGTGCACCGTGCAATATTCACAGGGCCTCATGCTCCACTTTTTTTTGGGAGGACCAAGGTCACCGTTTTGTCAGCAGGAGGAGCAAAAAAATGCTCTGTGACATGCTCTGTGAGGACTGTAGACTCAAACCCAGAGCCAGCCTGGGAGCTCTACAGTAAAAGTTCAGACTGCATCCCATGGCCGAACAAAACAAATACCTGGGATAACAGCCTTTGCTGTGTCATCGGCTGACTGTGACCTGCAACCCGTAGCAGTGGAACCTGCAAACCCATAGCAGTGGAACCTAGAACCCGTAGCAGTGGAACCTGCAGCCTGTAACAGTGGAACCTGTAACCCATAGCTGTGGAACCTGTAGCAGTAGAACCTGGAGCCTGTAGCAGTGGAACCCTGAGCCTGTAGCAGTGGAACCCTGAGCCTGTAGCAGTAGGACACAGTTGTCTTTGTCTCGCCTGAGTTTAAGTTGGCCCGGGTTTCGTGGGACAGCACTACATCGTTTAGGCCCAACGACACACCAGGAACCCAGAGTGAGATACACACCTGTGCTCTGATTGGCTCTGGCAGGTCGAGGGGATCAGGTGCTGCCTGACACTATTGCAAACACTGTTGTGGGGAAAAGATGTTTTCAATTGTTCCGCAGCAACCTAGATTTCGAAGTATAAGTGGTAATGTATACTGGGGAAAACACCCCCCCCCCCTCTGAGATATGATTGCCAATCTGTCTTGTATTGTGCTGGTTTTGTGTATTCTGGTCCTTGATTGATTGATTGATTGAGGTTATTAGACAATTGAATATACGTATAATACCGCACTGCAGTCATTACATACATTTAAAATCATTGAGGATAAAAACACAATAAAGCAAATATGGCTTATTTCTGTTGTAGTCCTCTTATACACTAAACAGAAAAATAGACAAACAACAACAACTAAGTTGTTGTAAGCAACAAATGGCCGGATTCTGTTCTGTCATACACCCTGTTTTTTTAAAATAAAAATTGACAAAAAGAGGCGCACGTTAGAAGTACAGGAAAGGAACTTTGGCCAATTTTGGCCAGAAACCTACTTTCCTCTGATTTTAGGCCCAAGTGTGCTTGGAAGCAGATATTTGGCATAATTGTCCATTTACATGTATATTTCAGCATTTATCCGACACTTATCCAGAGCAACAGATTGCATTTCTACATGCAATCCATTTAAACAGCTGGATAATTTACTGATGCAACACAGGTTAAGTACCTTTGCGCAAGGCATGAATTCAAGTGTGAAAGGAAACATTACGGGAGTGTGTGTGTGTGTGTGCGCGCGCACGTGCGTATGTGTGTGAGCGTGTGTCCCAAATTAGAAATTACAAATGAGCTGTGTGTATTCATTAGTCTTGTGATTAAGTGAACGTTGCACACCAGAAAATTTAACTTGCGTGTGTCATAGAGCTTTCCAGAAAGACCCGCTTCCGTTTCATCAGAACCTTCAACCTGAGAATTAATTTGTTCATATTTAAACGACTTTATCTTGGATTGTATTGTTGTATGTGTGTGTGTGTGTGTGTGTGTGTGTGTGTGTGTGTGTGTGTGTGTGTGTGTGTGTGTGTGTGTGTGTGTGTGTGTGTGTGTGCGCGCGCGAGTGTGTGCATGCGTGCGTATGTGTCTGTGTGTGCATGTGTGTGTAACTGTGTATAGGTGTAAACATATGTGTGTGTGTGTGTGTGTCTGTATATGTGTGCATGTGTGTCTGTGCGTGTGTATATGTATATGCGTGTATGTATGTGCATGTATGTGTGTATATATGTCTATGCATGTGTGTGTGTGTGTGTGTGTATGTGCGCGTGTGTGTGCGTTTCTTCTCCTGCAGTCAGAATATCCCTCGCAGTCCCAGGGTCCTCTTGGTTACCATGGCACCAGGCAGTTGCTGGCAGTAGCCTCTCTCTGGCTCCATGTGTCAGTGTTACACACATCTAATCACGCACAAAGTCTTTGTCTCCCTTTTTCTCCCAGAGAGTCAGAGAAATTGATGTTTTGTTGGAGGTCTGCAGCCCACATTTGGCCCCTTGTGGTTCTGTTTTTCGTATAGGGGGGGTACATGGCTGCCAAGGTTTCTAAGCTGGACGAGCAGTTCAAGCAGGACGCCCCGCGGGAGAAACAGAAGGAAGGGGCCGGCTCCGAAATCTTCCGCGGCGTGGCCATCTACGTCAACGGCTACACAGGTGAGCGTGGGGGCCGGTCCGCCGTGCCGCGCCTACCTGCATTCACACTCCCGACCCAGTGCATTCTGGGTGCTGGAAACGGGCCAATCCCGCTGCCTGCGCCCAGGATGTGGGCGTGTGGGCATTTTGTCCTCGTTCGATTGGCTGGGGCAAGATTAAGATGCAGGTTGTCCCGCATCCCCGGTTATTTTAAAAGGAGGGTTAAGAATAGCGCTGAGAGAGGGGGAGAGAGCAGCCTCATCGGAAAGGAGAGCAGAGCAGCACTGTAGCGTGAAGGAAAGACTACAGCGGTTACTGAGGCTGGATGCATGCAATGATCTTACTGTTATTAATGTTATTATTACCAGAATAATGGCACTCAGTGTTACTACTATGCATGTTCTTTTTCATACTAGTGTTTTCTTGGAAGTGCGGAACATGTGTGTCCTAAACCCCTCGAATTTCATTGAGAGAGAGAAAGACTGAGGCTGCTTTTTTGTGGTGGGCTTGTGTTTCCAATGGTTTTCATTATTTCGAAACCCATTTTTTGTTTCAAGTTTTTTGTCTTTTTTTTTTTTCTTTATAGGAGAGCTTTATTCACACAGGGGAAAGCAGAGAGGGTAACAGACAGAGATGGGGTCAGACAGGGGAAAGCAGAGGGCAACAGGCAGAGATGTGGGGTCAGACAGGGGAAAGCAGAGAGGGTAACGGGCAGAGATGGGGTCAGACAGGGGAAAGCAGAGAGGGCAACAGGCAGAGATGTGGGGTCAGACAGGGGAAAGCAGAGAGGGTAACAGACAGAGATGTGGGGTCAGACAGGGGAAAGCAGAGAGGGTAACAGGCAGAGATGGGGTCAGACAGGGGAAAGCAGAGAGGGCAACAGGCAGAGATGTGGGGTCAGACAGGGGAAAGCAGAGAGGGTAACAGACAGAGATGTGGGGTCAGACAGGGGAAAGCAGAGAGGGTAACAGATAGAGATGGGGTGAGACAGGGGAAAGCAGAGAAGGTAACAGACAGAGATGGGGTCAGAGAGGGTAACAGATAGGGAAGGGACCAGAGCTGAGAAAGTGTCATGGCGGGGTTCGAACCCGCAGCCACGCAGCAGGAGTCTGTATATGGCGTGAGATTTAGCCACCCCTAAACTCAGACGTTTACGGGGAGGCTGTCTGATTGGGTGTCCTGTGGCTGTTCTGGAACATGCTCTGTGTGCGCAGACCCGACTGCGGACGAGCTGCGCAGACTGATGATGCTGCATGGCGGACAGTTCCACGTGTACTATTCCCGCTCAAAGACCACCCACATCATCGCCACCAACCTGCCCAACAACAAGATACAGGAGCTGAGGACTGAGAAGGTTGTGCGTCCAGAGTGGATCACTGACAGGTGTGTGTGTGTGTGTGTGTGTGTACGTGTGTGTGTACGTGTGTGTGTACGTGTGTGTGTATGTGTGTTTACTCTGATTCTTTACCGTTTACTCTGTTGCAGTATAAAGGCGGGTCGGCTCCTGTCCTGCCTGCAGTACCAGCTCTACAGGCCCAAAGGACTCTGCTTCCCCAGCACATGGGCCCCCCAGGGCCTGGAGCCTGCTGGACCCAGCCACACCCAAAACAATGCCTGCCACGCCCACCGAGTGATGGACCACACCCACCGGGATGGAAGCATCAGGCTGTGAGTGTGGGGCTCTGAGCTGCAGTATTGAGTGGGTTAGGATTGGTCAGACGGGCTGGGTTTGGGTTAAGATCATGATGGGTGGAGTAATTCTACGGTTCTGTCCCACAGGAACGGGTCCACGAAGAACTGTGTGGACTGGACAGGGGGACCTAAAATGAACGGGGTACACGAGGGGGACAGCGAGTACCCCGAGCAGCCCCTCACCAACGGCCACGCCCATCCTGCCAACGGTGCCTTAAAGCCCCTGGATTTGGCCCTTCGTCCTGGACGGGACACCCTGGTGAAGCCTCGCCCCCCCCCTTCGGACTGCCCTCAGACCCCTCCCCCACAGGACGGGAGACCCGCGACGCAGCCACGCCCCCTCCAGACGCTCAGTTCCCTGGGTCCGCCCTCCCCAAACCCCGCCTCCCACAACAAACGCACCACCCAGACGCCACCCAGACCCTCAGCCAACCAGAAAGCATCCATCATCACCAGGCCCTGCCTACAAACCCCTCCCCCCCAATCACCTACCTCTGAGAAGCCCCTCCCTCAGTGTGGCAGAGTTAGGATGAACGGGGCGCACTATGCCTCTCCTGCCCCGCCCACAGGCCCCGTCCCACCCTCGGGCCCCGCACCAGCAGACTCCCCAGGGAAACATGTGGCCCCTCCCACCAACGCGAGCGCCATATCGGAGTACTACTCTCATTCCCGCCTCCACCACATCTCCACCTGGCGGAACGAGTTCTCAGAGTTTGTCAATTCGCTGCAGCAACGGCGGCGGGCAAAAGGGGGCGCCGTCTTTCCTGGGAGGGAGCGGCTGAGGAGACAGCGGCCCGCCAACACTGCAGGTATTACCCACAATCCTCAGAGTCAGTCCTAAACTAAAAAAGAGTACATGCACGCTGCTGTCAGGTTACCAAGTCATTTGTTTAATTTAATTTCACTTCAGCCTCTTGATAGCGCAACATCAGTGCATATGTGATCTAATGTTCTTTTGGACTGCATAACCCAGAATCCTCCAGCTGTTAATATCACAAGTCAGACTTGGGGCACCACAGTTGGGACTCAAACACTGACTGGGCCGAAGTGAGTTGAGTGAATAAGCAAGTGAGTGCGAAAGACAGACAGACCCAAAGCCACTTGTACAGTAGTGATGTGTCGTTCATGAACGATCCGATTCTTTTGAACGGCTCTTTGGTAGGAACGAAGGGAACCAAGTCTCGTAGGTATCTGAGCCGTTCTTTTTTGCCAAGTTTTCCCTAGAGTGTTTACCATCAAAAATATTTCATAAAACGCGACCATAATGTTTTTGGTATATTATATTTGATATTAGAGTACATTTCCTTAGCCTATAAGATTTTAGTCACGTTAACTGTCGCTGTTAAAAATAGAGCGAAGTTCACAAACTTCCCATGCACCCCTACTGGGGAATGACGTTGTCGAATGTGTTGTTTTGATACTTGTGTTGCTTTCAAAATAAAGGGAGAGTTTGCATTAGCTCTTCAACTCGCAAATTATTCGTCGTCTCTCTATCGCTCAACTTCCACAACCTTGCATAATATATCGACAAGAAGTCGTACGTCTTGTAAAGTGAGTGGGAAAATATTATACATTAGGCTATATAGCCTATATTACATTTAATCAATTTCTAATCCATTTCTAATTATTATTATATTCTAATTTAAGTGCGTGTGTGTGGGGCAGTAGAAAACCGTAATGAAGGGAACGATACGTAGGTAGAGTATCATATATGTTCACGTGTTATTTATGTCTTCTGCTAATGGGCAGATGTTTACAGTCCTCTGCCAGACATTTGGCGACTAGTATGTGCATTATTAGATTTAGTAGGCTAGTGTAATCCTGCCATTCGTAGTCGTAAAGTGCCCCCCTCTCACACATGCATGCATGCACACATACACGCAAAAAGAACGAAGAGCCGTTCTTTTGAATGGCTCTCGGAAACGAACGGAGCCATAAGATCCGGGTTCCCCTTAAAAGAGCCATAATTCCCATCACTATTGTACAGTATGTTAGCCCGCAGTCCCTGCATTGGTCCTGCATTAGCGGCCTACATTAGCGTCCGCAGTCCCTGTTAGCAGTTAGCGCTACTTCGGACGCTCAGACAGAAATAGCCCTGTTCTGTTGGGATTAAATGTTTCTATCACGGCGTGTGTTTTGTCTGTCCTGATGGCAGAAGACGGGCTGCTGACGCCGTTTCCTGTTGTTTTAGTGCTGTGAGTCTGTCATCGCAGTTAGCCTCACTGCAGACAGGAAAAATCTCATTAATAAACCCTCCCATGATTCTCTCTGTCTCCTAAATGTCAGTGGTAATTTGCCTTGTCGCATACTGATATCCAGGAGCTTTATGGAAGTATTAATAGTCAGGCTTTCTGGGGAACATCGCTGGCTGTTAATTAAAGGCTATAATGTGTTACACTTAACCCAAATCCAGAGAAAGAGAGAGAAAGAACACGAGAGAGAGAACATAAGATGATGGAGAGAGAGATAGAGAGAAAATAAGAAAGAGAAAGCAGAAGAGCGGGAGAGAGTGGGAAGACAGAACAGAGAGAGAGGGAAAGGGCATGAGATTCCAGATGCCTGTGTTTGAGAGAGAGATGGCAAGAGAGATGGGGCACGTAAGGGTGAAAGATGTATGAGAGGATGAGGTTCTGAGAGGGTGAGGTTATGAGACGGTGAGGGGGGATATTAAAAGGGAATGAGAAGGTGAGGTTATGAGAGGGTTAGGGGGATATTAAAGGGGAATGAGAGGGTGAGGGGGATATAAAGGGGAATGAGAAGGTGAGGTTATGAGAGGGTGAGGGGGATATTTAAGGGAATGAGAGGGTGAGGTTATGAGAGGGTTAGGGGGATATTAAAGGGGAATGAGAGGGTGAAGTTATGAGACGGTGAGGGGGATATTAAAGGGGAATAAGAGGGTGAGGTTATGAGAGGGTTAGGGGGATATTAAAGGGGAATGAGAGGGTGAGGTTATGAGAGGGTTAGGGGGATATTAAAGGGGAATGAGTGGGTTAGGGGGATATTTAAGGGGAATGAGAGGGTGAGGTTTTGAGAGGGTGAGGGGGATATTTAAGGGGAATGAGAGGGTGAGGTTTTGAGAGGGTGAGGGGGATATTATAGGGAAATGAGAGGGTGAGGTTATGAGAGGGTGATATTTAAGGGGAATGACAGGGTGAGGTTATAAGAGGGTGAGGGGGATATTAAAGGCGAATGAGAGGGTGAGGTTATGAGAGGGTGAGGGGTATATTTAAGGGGAATGAGAGGGTGAGGTTATGAGAGGGTGAGGGGGATATTAAAAGGGAATTAGAGGGTGAGGTTATGAGGGGGAATGAGAGGGTTTGGGGGATATTAAAGGCGAATGAGAGGGTGAGGTTATGAGAGGGTGATATTTAAGGGGAATGACAGGGGTGAGGTTATAAGAGGGTGAGGGGTATATTAAAGAGGAATGAGAGTGAGGGGGATATTAAAAGGGAATGAGAGGGTGAGGTTATGAGGGGGAATGAGAGGGTGAGGGGGATATTTAAGGGGAATGAGAACGTGAGGTTATGAGAGGGTGAGGGGGGCTATTATAGGAGAATGGGGAGGGTGAGGTTATGAGAGGGTGAGGGGTGATATTTAAGGGGAATGACAGGGTGAGGTTATGAGAGGGTGAGGGATATTAAAGGGAAATGAGAGGGTGAGGTTATGAGAGGGTGATATTTAAGGGGAATGACAGGTGAGGTTATGAGAGGGTGAGGGGTATTTAAGGGGAATGAGAGGGTGAGGGGGATATTATAGGGGAATGGGAGGGTGAGGTTATGAGAGGGTGAGGGTGATATTTAAGGGGAATGGGAAGGTGAGGTTATGAGAGGGTGAGGGGGATATTTAAGGGGAATGAGTGGGTGAGGGGGGGATATTATAGGGGAATGACATGGTGAGGTTATGAGAGGGTTTGGGTTATATTAAAGGAGAATAAGAGGGTTAGGGGGATATTTAAAGGAGAATAAGAGGGGTGAGGGGGATATTAAGGAGAATAAGAGGGTGTGGGGGATATTAAAGGAGAATAAGAGGGTTAGGGGGATATTAAAAGAGAATAAGAGGGTGAGGGGGATATTAAAAGGAGAATTAAGAGGGGTGAGGGGGATATTAAAGGAGAATAGAGGGTTAGGGGGTTTTTAATGTGATTAGTGGGTTAGGGGGATATTAAAGGAGAATAAGAGGGGGTTAGGGGGTTTTAAAGAGATGTGAGGGTTAGGGGGTTATTAAAGGAGAATAAGAGGGTTAGGGGGATATTAAAGGTGAATAAGAGGGGTGAGGGGGATATTTAAGGAGAATAAGAGGGTTAGGGGGTTATTAAAGAGAATGAGAGGGTGAGGGGGATATTAAAGGAGATTAAGTGGGTGAGGGGGATATTAAAGGAGAATAAGAGGGTTAGGGGGGATATTAAAGAGAATAAGAGGGTGAGGGGGATATTAAAGGAGAATAGAGGGTTAGGGGGATATTAAAAGAGATAGGAGGGTGGGGGGTATTAAAGAGAATAAGAGGGTGAGGGGGATGATTTAAGGAGAATAAGAGGGTTAGGGGGATATTAAGGAAAGGGTTTGGGGGTTGTTAAGAGAATGGGGTGAGGGGGATATTAAGGAGTGTTAAGAGGGGTGGGGGGATATTAAGGTGTTTAAGAGGGTTAGGGGGATATTAAGAGATGAGTGGGTGGGGGGGATATTAAAGTGATGGTGAGGGGTTAGGGGGGTTATTTAAGAGATAAGTGGGGTGAGGGGGGTTGTTAAGTGTGATAAGTGGGGTGAGGGGGTTATTAAGGTGATAAGGGGGTTAGGGGGTATTTTGGTGATTTGGTGGGTTAGGGGGTTGTTAAGTGATGGTGGGGTAGGGGGATATTAAGGATTTGTGGGTGTGGGGGATAAGAGAATTTTTGTGGGGTGGGGGTGTAGTTAAGGTGAATAAGAGGGTTGGGGGGGTATTAATGTGATGGAGGGTTGGGGTGGTTTTGTGTGAATATGTGGGTGGGGGGGGTTATTAAGTGATAGAGGGTGTGGGGGTGTAAGGAGAATAGGGGTTTTGGGGGGTAAGGGTGTGGTTGGGTTGTGGGGGTGTTGAAGGATTATGTGGTGTTGTGGGGGGTTGTTTAAGTGAATAAGGGGTGGGGGGATGTTAAGGTGAATAAGAGGGTTGGGGGGTTTTTTAAGTGAATAGAGGGTTAGGGGGATTTTAAGAGATAGTGGGTTTGGGGGTTATTAAGAGAATGAGTGGGTGTGGGGGATATTTAGGGGATGGTGTGGGTGAGGGGGATATTTAAGGGGAATGTGTCTGTGTGCTGCAGGTTCATCTGGTTCAGCCGGGCATCAGAAAGGGCAGCCCTGCATCCTTCATGTGGACATGGACTGTTTCTTCGCGTCCGTGGGGATCCGACACCGACCGGATCTCAAAGGTGAAGTGCACGCACACACACACACGCACACACACACATGCACAAACACTCTCTCTAACTGATTGTGTCCTACCCTCAGGGAAGGCCTGTTGCCGTGGACGAGTAACCGAGGCCCTGGAACAGTGACCCCCCGCCCTGGGGCCAACCCCCAGCTGGAGCTGCTGTACTATCAGAGAAGACGAGGTGAGTATCCTCACATCCCACACCCCAAATACTCAAACATCCACACACCCCAAATACCCAAACATCCACACACCCCAAATACCCAAACATCCCCCAAATCCACACATGCCAAATACCCTCACATCCACACACCCCAAATAGTGTCACATCCACACGCCACAAATACCCTCACATCTACACGACCCAAATACCCTCACATCCCCCCAATCCACACACCCAAAATACCCAAACATCCCGCCAAATCCACACACCCCAAATACCCGAACATCTCCTCACATCCACACGCCCAAATACCCAAACATCCCCCAAAATCTAAACATATTCGCAGATCCACACACCCAAATACCCTCACATCCTCGCACATCCATACACCCCAAATACCCAAACATACCCCCACATCCACACGTGCAATTACCCCTCACATCCCTGCACATCCATACACCCTAAATACCCTCACATCCCCACACATCCAAATACCCTCACATACCCTCACATCCCACAAAATGCAACAACAAATGTAATCTATTTCAATCACAAATGGGGGATTTCGGACAAGTTGACGAGTCTTTCGGAGAAGTGAAAAATGTCCGATGGACAAGTGCTCAAACAGGTTTAATGTCAAGCACTGCATCCACACACCCCAAATGCCCTCATATCCCTCACATCCCGCACATCCCGCACATCCACACACCCCAAATACCCACACATCCAAACATATCCTCACATCCACGAGCCAGCAGAGGACTGAGCATGAGCATGCCTGACTGTTTGTCTGTCTGTCCTGCAGAGAGGAAGGACGGTGACCTGGACACGTCCTCCTCACCTGAAAGCCCTGATGCCCCCGGTAACGGAGTGGACCCCGCCCTCGTAGCGCTGTCCATGGCAGAGATCGCTTCCTGCAGCTACGAGGCCAGGTACCGGTCCTGCCACCTCCCTGTCATACCGCCATTACCGCTAAAACAAGCACACATTATTACAGCACTTTGAGAACATTCCAGAGGTCGTTCTGTGATGTCTCTTTCCCTGATCATTTTGCTTGAAAAATTAATCCTCTTCCACACAACTTTTAGCCAGAAGAGATGGCCCCTGTAGAATAGAGTGATTGTTCAGTGTGCAGTTGATCCTGTGCAAGTCACCGCCTCCGGAATAGGCGAAACAGCCCCAAACCTGAATGTTGCCACGACCAAAGGAATTTGGAAACTGCTATTCCTTCATAAAGGCTGCATTTTGCTTGTCATCTTTTGCACGTAGTTTTATTAACTGGGGCGCTCTTTGTTCAACTGGCTTTGAATCCTGGATGCAGATGCTTGTCTGTCTTGTACGCATTCGCTTTTATTGGCCTTCAGACGGTGTGGTTGCTTTAGGTCTACCCGATCTTGCTTTGGATGACAGTGACTTGGTTTGTGGAAATCTAATGTGCATTGTACTGCCCCCCTAGAACTTTCAATTAGCTGCAATTTGGGGCTGGGACAGTCCTTCATCATCCAAAGCACACATCAAAGTTTTGCCAGGACTATTTGAAGTCTGAGGAAGAGCAAGGAATGGTGTTTGTTGTATGCCTTCCCTCCACAATCACCAGAATGGTGGACATACCAAATACTGAGACTTTCTGGTAAAATTAGCAAAATGTTATGACTTGTGTTAGTAAAATAGTGATGTAATCTTGCTTCAGATGTGTGTGTGTGTGTGTGTGTGTGTGTGTGTGTGTGTGTGTGTGTGTGTGTGTGTGTGTGTGTGTGTGTGTGTGTGTGTGTGTGTGTGTGTGTGTGTGTGTGTGTGTGTGTGTGTGTAACCAAAACCATTCAGTGCATGTACAAGAATATATGGCACGACAGGGTGGTGATCGACAATGGTGGGACAACT
>CM056384.1:48258350-48275247 GCA_029718625.1 Synaphobranchus kaupii | reverse complement strand
GCTTAAGTGTCTGAAAAAGTAGCCTGTTAGTTTAAAAAAAACAACAAAAAAAAACTAATGAAAACTTTTTATTACAAAAAAAGCTTACTGAAAACTTTTTACTTTTTGCAAATCAAAGTGCCAAAATTTGTCAGTATTGCATGTAAATAACGGTTCAAATCTTATAGTTAATATTGTATTTAGAAATGGGTTTGTTTATATGAAGACGTTTTATTGGTTTTTACAGTGCAGTGTTTACCAGCTGTAATTAAAGACTATGTTCGCTGTTAGCTTTCTATTTTCGTTCCTTGTGCGTTTGTCGTGATGGAAACAAATTGGCCACGCCCTTCACCTTTCCGAATTTTTGGGAGGCACTGGGGGGGACAATGAACAGAACCGTTCCTTCTTGGCCATTAATCAAGCACTTGAACTGGAGATGTGCTTTGGATCGCCACGCCTGTGCTTCGTTCGGAAGGTGCAGTTAAACTGAGACTTCAGACTTCAGAAACAGAGCTGAGGTGAATCGAATGTATCCTTAACGCAGGAAAGAATTTGGCTTTCCTGAACACCTTCCTTTTATTTGATTATGGTTTTAGTTCATTACCTCGACCGAACCCCTTCAAATTCCCAGTGGACAGCAAGATTGAAGTTTGATGCCTTTAAGGCAGTTTTTGATTTTAATATGTTTTTGCCATAACTTGTATAAAAGGAAAGGAGCAGGAAGCCGTGTATCAGTACTAACCTGTGCCTGCAGACCTTGCGCTGTGAAATCATTTGTATGTTTTTTTTCTAAGGCAGATTATTAATAAACACTGAACTCTGTGAAAACTCTTGTCGGGGGCCGATGATTTCATGTCCGTGTCCAAATCCCGGAATAAAGAAACAACACCGGTGACGTTGCCACTTTATTTTCATTTTAATTACAATCAGTCTTTAATATGTTCTTTTCCATTTTACCTGTACAAGCAACAAAAGGCAGAAGACATGAGGTTCTATAAATAGGCCACATCTTCTCCCATCACAGTTCACACTTTGGGGGCGGGGCAGAGGGAATAATGTTTCAGGTAAATCTTTCACAATAAAAGTGTCTCTAGGCACTGGGCAGAACAGGAAATGGAAGGGGGAGGAGACAATGTGTCCATTTCAGGAATGGTGACAGAGGAGTCAGATTAAAAAGAAGAAAAAAAAAATCCGAACCGTGAAACTGCATTCCAAAAAAAGAAGAAAAAAAAAAGTGACAAGGTAATAGAACTAAAACTGTGGCTAAAAGTGTGAGCCCCTCCCCACCCCCCCTCCATGTAAGCCCCCCCATGTAAGCCCCTACCTGGACACGAAATGACCATCGACCCCCCCCACATCTGATGTCCCACCTACAGGTGCGCTTGGCAGACTGGGGGGGGGGGGGGGGGGGGGGGGGGGCAGGTGAAGGACTGGTGAACACAATTAACAGGCACGTTGGAGTAGTGTGTAAATGTTGAAAAACTGTCACTGACAAACCAGTGGAAATAGTTTGGTTTCTCACAGAAAACATTTACTTTTCCATTAAAGACCGTGCTTGTCCTCATACCCCCCCCCTGCAGAGTGCAAGGAGGGGCAGGGGCAGGCATTGCACCCCAAAAAGCGCAAACATGCAGGTGCAGGTGTGTGTGTGTGTGTGTGTGTGTGTGTGTGTGTGTGTGTGTGTGTGTGTGTGTGTGTGTGTGTGTGTGTGTGTGTGTGTGTGTGTGTGTGTGTGTGTGTGTGTGTGTGTGTGTGTGTGTGTGTGTGTGTGTGTGTGGTAAGGAGTTGGCTGATCTTTGCTGTGAAGTGTGTGTGTGTACGTGTGTGTGTGTGTTGTAAGGAGTTGGCTGATCTTTGCTGTGAAGTGTGTGTGTACGTGTATGTGTGTGTGCCTGCTTGTCTACTCAGATGATCTCGAAGGTCTTCTTCAGCTCCATGATGAGCTGCCAATCAGATTTCTGCATCTCATCTCGGAACCAGTTCTTCAGCGCATCGATCGACGCTCGTGTGATCTAAACGAAAATGCGTTTCTCATTTCAGCCTCGGCAAACAACCCACCAATCAATGTACACAATGTATGAAAAGCAATTATTAAATGCTGATGTGACCAAATATACAAATTACAAAAATAGTAGTTTGGGGAAAAACAGCTTTGTGAACTAACAGGTAACAGTACCTTGCTGACGATGACGTCGGTGGCCTCAAAGTGTCGGCCGAACATCTTGGGAGACTCGCCGGGAATGGGCTCGATCTTCACACAGATTTCCTGTCCCTTTTTAGCGCTGTCCACACCCTTGTGGTTCATCTCTATACTGGTGATGATGCCGATGTCCACAAACTGAGAGAATAGAGAATACAGGCGGGACACAGCAGGGCGGTGAACACCTGAGCCTCTAACCAAACACACCACTTAGCTAGGCTCTTACCACACATACCTGAGCCTCTTACCAAACACACCACTTAGCTAGGCTCTTACCACACATACCTGAGCCTCTTACCAAACACACCACTTAGCTAGGCTCTTACCACACATACCTGAGCCTCTTACCAAACACACCACTTAGCTAGGCTCTTACCACACATACCTGAGCCTCTTACCAAACACACCACTTAGCTAGGCTCTTACCACACACACACCTGAGCCTCTTACCAAACACACCACTTAGCTAGGCTCTTACCACACACACACCTGAGCCTCTTACCAAACACACCTGAGCTAGGCTCTTACCACACACACACCTGAGCCAGTTTTGACACTCACCCCTTTGCTGGGCACACACAGGAGGGTCCCTTGTTTCAGCACGCCGGCCTCCACGGTCACGCCCATGACGATGGGGTCACGGGAGTTGAAGATGAACTGCGGAAGGATCCGGAGTTTGCAGGGGAACACGGCGATGTGTCTGGAGGGGCGGAGAGGGTACAGGGGTGTGGGTCCAGGGGCGTGGGTTCAGAGGGGCAGGTACAGGGGCGCTGCAGAACTGACGGACATGCGCTTTCTTGCAGGACATGCGCTGAAGTGCGCATTCGCTTGCATGCAGCTTTGCTGCATCGTCATCTTTGGATATATCCAGCTGATGGCAATTATCTCCAGGTAATTTTCTCACATCATGATCTCCAATTAACTGGTTTCCTGGAGGTTTATCTGCATTTCATTTGCATGGAGATAAACGGGACACTGTTCTCCCATTGTCCACTGACACTGGCTGTGGACCGAGAACATCACAGTGACAGCCCTTTTATTTCCCAATTGGGGCAGCTACACAACCGGGTATGACCGGTTAATGACCATGTATTGACCGGGTAATACAAAGACTGGCAGTAAGAATGCAGAACAGGTGGAGACCATGTTCCTTCAATCTCTGATGAGAACCAATAAAAAGAATGTGCTGTCCATGGCAAAACAATATGATTGGTTGAAATCAAGGAGCCATCACTGACAGGACCCACCCTCCCACCCCTCTGTGTCATACTTGAACTCGTCCTGTTTCTGCTTCTTGTAGTCCTCCCTGTATTTGGTGAAGGCGTCAAACAGGTGGTAGATGATCTCAGCGCTGAAGATTCGCACCCCCAAACTGTCAGCCATATCCTGAGAATCCCGCTCCACCTTCACATCGAAGGCCAAGATCACCGCAAACCTACAGCAGAGGGGGGGGGGGGGGGGGGGCAGGGCGATGGAGAGAGTGGGGGATAAAGGACGGAAAGGAGAAGGGACAGTGGAGGGCAGAAAGGGAGAGATGAGAGATGCAGAGTTGGCTGGCTCTTCACAGGCAGATGCATGTTTAACCCCTTCGCGCAGATGCCAAATTAGCTAAATTCTCACCTATTTAGGGGGTGCTCTATTTAAGGCTTTATAACTCCAGGTGTGAGCATCACAGAAACTTGGACAATGGCTTAAATGAAGCAAGACAGTTGTACCATTTACAGTACTAACTTACAATTATTTTTACCTAAATAATGAGAGTAAACTAAAGTGGCACCAATCCAAAACAAAAATGAAGTTGTTGTTCTTTAGTTTTCAATGAAATACTGAGAGCCCCATATGTAAAACAGGTAAAACTATACATTCCCTGGATCATAAACTCCTTGACCACAAGTTTGCAAAATCTGAGGGTGATATGCAGAATTACTAATGATCTATGAAGCAAAATGTAAGCGGTGTACCCTGCTGTCCCTTAGTGTCTCCAAATCTATGCAAAATGGCAAAAATTTATATTGCTGTAAATCATAAAATAATCATATATTTAACGACAAATCAACTGTTGACTCATTGAACTCACTTTTTCATCATTTTCACGTGGGAATTAATTTTTATCAGTACAGGGGGATGGATATATAGGTGTCCAAAAACCTATCCAAAACATTTTCCGAAAATGAATAAAATGCTTTTTGTCCATTATAAAGCATATATCCTTGCCCCTTATGATGGCTGTATGCCAATCTGCAATATTTAAAAAATATTTGAAATAATCAACTGAAAGTCTAAATGCAGATTATGGTTGTGGGGGGCCTGCCTGTTTATAAATTACCTTTTTACCTCCAGATAAAAGGTTCCGTTTCCCGTCATTTACCGATTTTTAGAAGCTTTGATGGAAAAATCCAAATGCCATCCATCATTTTGACAGATAAAAAATATTGCTGCAAATGTGTTAAAAACTAACTGACTACAATAGCCGAAAAAGTCTTGCGTCATCTAAATAAATTCTGTTCAAGCATGCTAAACAATTTAATGGATTAGGTATTTCCTCTGAATTTGGATTGATCATGGTTAGATAGATGCCTTGACAAAGATCTCGCTTCCCATGAATTCTAAGGCCTAGATTCTTATCGTTATCAGGGGCCATATTCACAAAACTAAAAGTAGCTCCTAACTTGCTTATTTAGGAGAAACTCTTAAAAATAATGGGCATGTCAGTCCTAACTTTAGGACTCGGTATAAGAGTAATCCACAAAGCATTTTAGCTAAAACCAGCTTCTAAATCTGCTGTCAGCATCCCGCCTTGTTATCGAGTCAATGTTCTGGAACATTTAATAACCACGAGCTTTTAAAAAGGTATCAATCGCAACGGTATTAGGATTAGTATAACTATACTATAACCAACAAACAAAAACAACTGAGATCAAGGTTTTGCCAAATCCATGCTACTCAGCTACAGGTAAAATGCAGCGCAGATGAACTGGGAATCTCTCACTCATCTGTCATAGAGAAGCTATTACACCAAACAATAAATTCCCTCTGCAGACCCTGCATCGGCCGACAATTCATACGCTTTCCTGTTGATGTTCGCAAACTAGGCGACGAAAAATAAAGCTGACTTATTCTAGCCTAATCAAAAGTCTGTTTAAATGCATATACGCAAATTATTTTACGAGCTGCCAGACATGTAAGAAGCTGACAATTAGCTGAATATACCAGATTAGTCAGTATATTATTTTTGGTTTCATGTTAAAACAGGGACTTTGCATAAATTTTTACTTAAAAATCTATTTGAATATGGCAACGTGATTTGTAGCCTACCTCCCACTGCAGTATAATGAATTTGACGACAAAGACCCGTTCCCTCGTATCAACCACTTAATAGCTTAAGAGTTCTTCCCATTCCTTCGTAAAAGTTGGCCTCAGCAGCTTTGTGAATAGGTCTGGGAACTTTTTGCACCACCTAGGAGAACTCTTAGTGGTAAGATAAAAAACAGCCCCAGAGTTGTATCTCTCGGTCACAAATTTAGCCCTTTTTGTTTAGCTAACGTTAGAGCAAGGGCATGGAATTAAAAACATTATTTTTATTATTTTTTTAAAGGAGCTATATGTAACAAATGTACTGTACTAAATCATAAAATGACCATGATATGTCATCAGAGATTAAGGAAACATGCTAAGTCGAAATACTGGCTTCTCCGACAACAATGCTACAGCCAGTATGTTCTACTTTGAAATTTCCATTCCGGGTCGGAACGTCTGTATTTGTTTTGGCCTGTGTGATTCACTATTCTCCGAGTTGACTCCGAGTCCACTGCCCATTACGAACAACCAGATGTACTCCGGCACTCCGACAGCCGATTTACGAATGCCCAAGCTAAGTTCAACATTGTTTCCATTTAGCTAGCTAGCCAAAGATTTAAATATATATATGTATATAGTTACTCGCTAAACATACCACTAACGTTAGCTTATATCTATGTGACCATAAACATAGCCAGCCATGCATCTAGCTAACATTGACAAAGTTATAAAAAATCCACATGAGCTGGTTTATAATTTGCAAACAATAAATAATAAAGAAATTACAAATATATACATTAGCTGATCAACTTACAGTGTAGGACTCGTCGTCGCTTGTCATTGTCAAAATAGAATAAGCTTGTCTCAAAATATAATGTTGCACTCGTCTTGCGCTCGTGTTCGTTCAGTGTCTCGACTCTCTCCAATATTGTGAATTTGGATTGCAGTACCCATTTTAAACGCTCGGCGTCAATGTTACATATAGCTCCTTTAAATAAACATGTTCTGCACTTTGTGTTAAAGGCAATTAGTCACCCCAATTTTATTTTCAATACTAGCCGAGTAAGGACAGTGAATGAGAACTTTTGATTATTGAATAAACATGTTCTGCACTTTGTTTTGCTTAGCCTACGCATAATTATTGTGCCTATAAGGGAGCCGATAGTAGGCTAACTCATCTCATAATTCAACCTAATAATTTAGGCTAATATGTTGAATATATGTTGAAATGAAAATGTTATAATACATCCAAAAATGCAACCCAAATTATTTAAAATTGGTAAACATTAAAACAAACTTAATGGCCAGTAAAAATAGACAGTGACAGATTTTTTGTCAACCCTGTCCGTCACGTTGACGGATTATGAGTTATTCTAGCGCAACCACTGCTCCAGATTCAGTTGGGTACCAGGGTAGTACCACTGGTATTGTCACATGGATGGTATTATTTTGCCCAAATTTAAAGGGGAATTCCACTGAAAAATTATGTTTGATTTGTAGAAAAGTAGCTCTCCTGATTAAAATGAGCTCTCAGCCAACTTTCTACCTGTAGTGAGAGCAGAGATATAGCCGCAAACTACTGCGCATGTACCAGGTACCTGCTTTACTGTGAACTACAACGACCAAGAGCACTTACAGTTTATGGGCGGTGTCAGAAAACGCCGGGAAACGGGGAAATACGGCAGTTAATTCTGGAAAACACAGCTCTTCATTTATCTACATTTGGTATTGTTAAAACATTAGCCAGCCTAGCCAGAAGTCTGTAACACTTAGGCTACTCATTTCTCATCCCCGGGCTTCTAACAGAAAAAAATATATAATATAACGGCCTTCAAACTAGGAGTTCCGTGTCGGAAATCAGGGATCGGGAAATCAACCCCCACCTCCCGTTTTTCAGTACGGAATGCTTTTGTATCGGCCAACATGCTGATACAGAATGATAAACATATACAATTAAAAGTTAAAACGTTATTGTTGTAGCTGTTAGCCTTTTTAGCTACGTTTGCCAGCAAAGCCAAAACCTTCCCAGTTGTGAAACTCGAATGCACTGATGTCGGTAATGACGCGAAAACAACACGTTTACCCCCTCCGATATCCGACCTCCTGCCATAAACAAATGCAGGGTTAGCTACTGCATGGCAAACTGATTTAAAAACCCAGATTTGCACCTTTGTTTGATGCAAAGAAACCCGTGGCTAACAACAGCTAATGACACTAGCCCAGAAAATGACAGTTAACATTGCTTCTGTAATCGAATGTTCAAAGCGAAACCGTTTCATTATGGTCAGCTCGCTAATGTTAGTGCACTTTTCATGGTCATGCATCATGATGTAGTTGACATGGTTCCGGGTGATTCAATAAGGCAGAGGAAGATGAATGATACTGGAGGCCACTCCACTCTGTAACCAACAGTACTCGAGTCCGGTTTGGTTTAGTTTGTTTCCTAAAGATGTTTAGGAAACAAAGTAGCCTATCATATATTTGACATTATAATAAAATAGCAATGCTATCTAGCTTGATCTTTGATGTGTCCCTACTCAGAATAGTGACAGACAAAGCATTGTTTCCTCCCTCGCTGGCTCCGCCTATGTGCCTATGTAATTTACACACCCACTTGACGCCACTGTAGTCTTTCAAAAAACGAGGAAGTGGTAGAGGTATACGTCAAAATGATGTATACCTCTACCAAAATTTAAACTTTATATAAAAATATCTCAGTACAGAATTTTTTTTTTGGCCAGCCGCAAAGAGAGACTTAATTAGTTGTGCCTTGGTCTGTTAAATAAATTTATTGTTGTTTTTCGGTGGAATTACCCTTTAAAGGGTTAGTTCGGAATTTTGGACATAATGTCTCAATTACGACTTACCCATGATGTAGTTGATTGATGGAAACCATTTTCAGATAATTCCATGCTGTCCCTTCTTTTGGACATACACACATTGCTAATGCTAGCGCAACTCGTAGAAAACTAGTAGCATCTACTACCAAACGCACTTAAACACTCCAAGGTGCACCCAAAGCAAATAAAATACGACGACAGTCTATCGGGTTATTTTCAGTGATTATACCATAATTTTTCAAGTCAAACTATCGTTGAATCCTTTACTTTGTGCTCACCTAAATTCTCTGTGGAAGTACGGCGTTAGTTTAGTAGCTAGGTAACATAAAGTAGCCTATAGCTCTGCCGGCCAGAAACAATATCGCGCGTGTGAAAGAATCAGACTCGTAGTATTGTTAGCTAACGTTCAGGTAAGATGGTATTTCGGTGTGTATTTCAAGGTTGTTCAAATCATGCAAAAAAAAAATGGGCACCACAAAGTTTTCACCGATTTCCAGTGGAAGATCAACAAAGAAAACAGCTGTGGCTTCTTGCTGCTCGCATGGATGTCACCAATTGAGACTCTAAAAAAGTTTGTAGTGACCATTTCACGGAGGATGACTATGTGAAAATCAAAAAAGGACGGGCGGGACACCCTCTATTGAAGGAGACTGCTGTGCCATCACCTGTTTTTCTTCATGCACCGAAAACAACTGACAAGCAGGTAACTAATAAATGATTGCATGCGTGATCTATCTATTCAGCTAGATAGATTGGTAGCCAGTGTGCTTGCTTGTATATGCTGTGTTATTCTGTAGCATGTTTGTGTTTAGCTGACTTCTTGTCTACCAAATATGTGACTTTACGGCAAAACGGATTGTGTCGGCAACTGTGGAGTACAGCAGATAGCCTACAGGCAGATACCCTGGCAAATCTACAGCTAGCTCCGCCGCCGTACTTCCACTGAGAATTTAGGTGAGCACAAAGTAAAGGATTCAACGAGTTTGACTTGAAAAATGATGGTATAATCACTGAAAATAACCCCGATAGACTGTCGTCGTATTTTATTTGCTTTGGGTGCACTGTGGAGTGTTTAAGTGCGTTTGGTAGTGGATGCTTAGCATTAGCAATGTGTGTATGTCCAAAAGGGACAGCATGGAATTATCTGAAAATGGTTTCCATCAATCAACTACATCATGGGTAAGTCGTAATTGAGACATTATGTCCAAAATTCCAAACTAACCCTTTAAGGATTGTACAACAATCATTCAACTTCCATTAAAAGCAGAAGCAAATGTCTCTTTTGGAGAGGTTCTCAGTAATTGATCTGAATGGTTTGTCCTAACCCAAGCATGTTTGGTGTCTTTAAATGTTAAAACCCTGAATTTTTTAATAATAGTATCATGGGGCTTTCCATACCATGATATAGTTTATTTCTTAATTAAAGTTGTCCGCTTTCAGATAAGCCAGCCTTGTCGTAAAGGATGGTATGAATTCTGACAAAGCAGGTCACCACGAGCCACTACGCTAACTATAACATTATACTAACAGATATTATCAATATAAATATGTTCAGCATTATTAGCAGGCTAACATTTGTCTATTACGAGCAATGTGAATATAACAATATCAAAAATATGGCTAAAGGCAATGGTAGAGTGGGAAAACATATGGGATTACATATATAATCAAAATTTTACAAGTAGTAGTACATATCGAGTAAGATATCTTCACCATGTTGGCTACGTACACACTGCCAGTTTTCTGGAGTGACTGCCGACTGTATTAGTCAATCCCTATGAACTGTACATACTAACAGCAGAGCGGACTCAGTATTTAGGTTTGTAAGTCACATAAGTCACTATCCTTCCCAGATCTCGAGATTACAGTGAAAACACATGTAAACATAGCAACGTTTACTTTTGACAATTGGTTCACAAACAAATTGCAGTTCTTTTCACAGCTCCAGAATTCGGAGGTGTGAGTTTGTCTGACAAATTATTGCTATGCAAATTTGTGCTATGCCTATGTAGCCTACGGGCAACAAATAGCCTAGTTTCTATTGCCATATGTTCCATCATCGTTTTATCACCAAGCCATTTGCCATTCGTATATTATTCATATTATATGCCATGTGTATATGCTTTGTGTTTTGTAGCTCCAGAATACGATTACTTGGTCGCATTTTGCTGCCGTTTTCTATTCAGTGGCAGTAAACTTTTCACTCGATCAATGTAGCTGGTTAGGTAAATTTTTTCTCTCAAATCCTAAAAATTCACAAGGTGATGCAGTTTCTTGTTTTTGCTATGAGCCGTTAGAAATAGCTGGCGTTGTTTGCTCTCACTCTTGTTCCTATCGGGAATGAATAAGGAGGAAAGAGGGAGCAGCGTAGGAGTGCGCGTTATGTTAGCGAACAACTAGTTGTCCAGTGTAGTTCTGGTACACTCTGCGCAGACCAACAGCCAAAGTGAAATTCGGTAGCCAATACCTGGAATTCCAGGCAGTGCTTGTGGTTGTAGAATGGATTACACTTAGACAACTATATTTAGCTGCAGTGTGTACGTAGCCGTTGATAGACATCCTCTTCGATAGACATGCTCTTCGACAGACATCCTATCCTCTTCGATAGAATCTATGCTACCGGCTTAGAAGAATCTCCATCGCTCTCCTCTTCTGACTCACCTCCAAAATACATGTCATCAAAGCCAGGAGTTTCTTTAGCCATGCTGATAAGTTGGCAAATCCGTAAATTGCTAGGAAAAAAACTATTATACATGCATATAATTTTGCTGCGTAATGTGTATTCGAGTGTGTTAAGCCGCCTTTCCACTGAATACGATGTACGTACAAGAACAAGTCATTCATTTTCTATGGCCAGTCATGTATCGGATGCGAGGAGCTCTGGTGGACTGCGCTGCGGGGATTTTCTGTCCGACCGAGGCTAGGGATACGTTGAAAATTTTCAACTTTTCCGACAGAATTTACTCCGACACTAGACAGGAAATGACGAAACGATGCTAGCTAACATAGATGTCAATGGTGAATGTAACCTAGGCCTATTTGCAACAAAATAAACCAGTAAGCAAAATAAGCAAGATAATTATCGATTGATTGATGGTTTTTGATGAGCATTTGGGTTAATAAATAAGGATATTTTAATCGATTCTCTGTGCGTGTTATTTTAAATGAAAACATGAGCTGTTACAAGTAGCCTAGCTATCGGGCTGGCAGTTCCTAGCTACAGTGAATCAATACAGTAATGCATATGCTATCCTTTAGCTTTGCCCAACTGTTTGCTCCCATGAATATTGAACATTTCTTTGCATTGTATAGTATAACGTTAGCGTACTTGAGCCAACGTTAAATGGAACTAAGGTGAGTTAGCTAGGCTATGTGTCTAGCTCTGTGTTGTTTTTGTAGCCTAAAAGTTTTTATGTTTTTATGTTGACGTGTTCCCTCCTGTGGTCATTTGCCCACTGTAAACTCCAGGGTTCTGTCATCCATTCGTGCACCACGAGCTAATGTCAGCTATGATGTTCACATACTTCTGACTAAATGCTCTTTAGAATATTTTAAATTATTCTCCCTGAACTTTTTCAAGCTCCATTTTATGGTTTATGTCCCTGTACCCCTCCAGGGCAACAATATTTAGTACCGGGTGCTCTCTCACATTGCGACAGAATGACTGACTCAATACGACCTATTCAATAGTGTGGAACGACTGACACTAGGGGGCACAATCCGACTGTCGCTTGCGTAGTCGTATTCAGTGGAAAGGCGGCTTAAGACTAGCAATGCAACTAGACTTCCTGTTGCGCACGGCCCTGAATAGTTGTTCAAATCTTTCAATTAGACAGGCCGTATGCTTGTGGAAAGCATATAATGGCCTCTATTGGATATAATCGTTGTCAATCAAATAATAATTAAATTGATATCAGTCAAATCATAATTAAATTAAAAGCGTCACAGCTGTGTAATCAGGAAGCCTGGTTTTTATGCAGAGCTAGTTTAGATTGTAAACTCTTGTTCTAATGCGCTGTGTATTTCTCAAACAGATTTTCCAAGGCAATAAATTACTATGAAATCTTGAAAGGGTCTCTACACATAAAATCAATGGTAAGATTGTATATTTATTCCATATTTAGTAGCAGATATTGATAGTAGAATGATATGGTTTGATTACACAATAATTTCACTTGTTTATTTCAGTATTGAGTTAGCGGCGCTTTTCACTGCTGTATTAGCATATCTTTGGGCTATTGTTGGTTTCATCTTGTTGCTATGACGGAATACAAATTTTTGGTGATAAAAAAAGATATATTTATGATCTGACACATAGACGCTGTTGTTCAATGTGTCACGCATGGGTAGGTACAGTTGCAGGTGAGACTGGGTGGGGGGCTGCTTGTTAAATTAACCGCATACGCGACAGTGGTGGCATGTAGAAACTCCGTATTCTGCACATTTGTCACGAATCGTGTACTAATAAAGGTAGAACATGGAGTTTGATGTTTCCACTCATAGTTTGGTTGCAGGAGCAATGAATGTCTCAGTTGAGCTATCTCAGGACGCCGGCATCCTGCCACTCGGGCATCTGCGCGAAGGCATTAAATGAACACACATGCATCAGACAGCTGGTAAATGCACAGTTTAATGCCAGTTGTAGGGTAATTCCAGTGGCAGGCCCAACTCAGGGGACGCTCCCTGCAGGTGCAAGGGTACACTGCCACGGCCCTCTGACTGGCTGGGGGGCGGGACTTACTGAGGGTCGTGCTCCAACATGGTCGACGACTTCATCACATCCTTCTTGTGGACCGGGCCGATGTTAATGCCTGCGTACTGCAACAAGATGCACAGCTGAGATGACAACAGAAGTCTCTACCTCCCTCTCCCAATCTCACTTCTCACTTACTCACTCTCTCACCCCCCCTCTCTCACTCCCTCCCTCCCACTCTCCCAGCCTAAGATCACTGTGCTTATGCAGAGACAGAACCAAGGCCTTTGATCAATTTATTTATTTTTTTTCTGTTCATGGAGAAGCGACAGTGCTCTGTAATCAGCTTTGCCCTGTGTGTTCCTGAGTGAGGGGTAACTGAGGGGGTAATCGTCAGCTTTGCCCTGTGTGTTCCTGAGTGAGGGGTAATTGGTCAGCTTTGTCCTGTGTGTTCATGAGTGAGGGGTAATTGAGGGGGTAGTCAGTCAGCTTTGCCCTGTGTGTTCCTAAGTGAGGGGTAATTGAGGGGGTAGTTAGTCAGGTTTGCCCTGTGTGTTCCCGAGTGAGGGGTAATTGAGGGAGTAGTTAGTCAGGTTTGCCCTGTGTGTTCCTGAGTGAGGGGTAATTGAGGGGGTAGTTAGTGAGCTTTGCCCTGTGTGTTCACGAGTGAGGGGTAATTGAGGGAGTAGTTAGCCCTGCTCTGTGTGTGCCTGCATAAGGGGGCAGTTTTGGGAGGCGGGTTCTGAGGCAGAAACACTCACTGGCACTTTGGAGGTGCGGAGGAACTCGAGCAGGGCCTCCAGGGAGCCCAGGGTGGAGGCCTGTACGTACACACCCTTCTCTTCCAGCTTTATGGAGTTCAGCGTCCGCTTCAGCTCCCTCACCAGCTCATCCTGAGAGAGAGAGAGAATGATAGGGAGGGAGAGAGAGAAGGATTGGGAGGGAGAGAGAGAGAAGGATAGGGAGAGAAAGAGGGAGAGAGGAGGGGGGGGGGGGGCGTGAGAGAGAAGGATAGGGAAGGAGAGAAAGATGGGGAGAGGGAGAGAGAATTACAGCAGAATTGGTTCTGCCAGTTGGCATGCTGAGGCAGAACTAGTCTGAACAGAGTTTGGTGTCCTGGTGTTTACTCACACACAGATTTATAAACTGCCTTCGCCGGCATGGAGTTAAAATGGAGGATATCAGCAAACAGAAGATGGTTTGTGAGGGGGAGTGAGGGGCGGGGGATATTTTTGCATGCAGAGGACAGGAGCGTTTTCACAGGTGGAAGGGCTGTGAAATGAGGAGCAGCCCATACCCGCAGCACGGGGATCTCGTCGTCCTTGTGTGCCACCAGCAGAGGGAGCCCTGCCAGCGTCTTCTCCAGATCCTTCCCCAGGATCTTCACCCCCTGCGCCGTGGAAACCTCCTTGTGTTTCTCGTACTGACTCTGTCACCACAGAGAGAGACACTCATTAAGGCTTCAATCATCTCCCAGCCCAGCCAACCAATGGGAAATAACCACAGCTGCTGAGCTTTCCTCAAAGGCTTTCACCGATTGGTCAACACGTGAGGATATGGGTCTCCAACTGATGTCATGAAGAGAATAGCGGTCTCTGGACATTTTGAAATGCGTCATAACCCAACCGTTTACTGAGGGTGCGTAGCCCCTACCCCCTGCTCCCGTTACCTTGACGCGCAGTTCTTTCAGGGGCGGGGGCAACAGGAGGCCCCTGATCTGAGTGACGATGGGGCCCTCCACGCCCGGGACGATGATGGTCTCCCCCTCCCGCAGTCGACCGTTGATCAGGATGACGTCTATGGTGGTGCCCATACCCGGCAGTGCCTTCACCTGGAAGGGAATTTGTACACTCAAAACTCCCGGGAACCTTCACACAGCCCCTGCTGACCTTTAACCTCAGACGTTATTATTCAAACTATAAATGATTTATTTCTTTGAATGGCAAAGTGGGAAGGTCTTCAGAAGTGTCAGAGAACCTGACCTCTTTTACCTGTCGGGAATGGAAAGTGCCACCAACTGCCCTGCAGTCAGCTGCGCAGGTGAGTGACAGCCTGCGATTACACTGCTCCGCCCCCTCCTCTACTCACCTCCATGACCTGGGCCCGGAGCTCATCGCTGTGTGCCAGTCGCCGTGCCAACATGGTCTGGGTAAGCTCCACCAGCAGGGCGATCAGGTTGCCCATCCCGTCTCCCGAGTGGGCGGAGGTGGGCACCAGGGAGACGAAGGTGCGGGGGTCTTTGTTCTCGAAGAAGAGCGCCGCGTTCAAACCCTGCGGAGACACACACACAGTCAGAAACGGGACCTTAACCACCGCGTTAGCTGGGTGCGTTTCCATCGCACCGCCGTTTTGCTTTCCACGGCAGTGGCTTTTATTCATCGGCAGAGTAATATGGGCGCTTTCACAGGTGCCTGTTCAGTTAGCGGTTAGCACTTCCGTTTTAAGTAGGAACTGAAATACAGCGGCAGTCTCGTCCACTAAGACAAGGGGGGTATCTGTGGTGTCCATCAAGAAAGGTCCCATCACATTTGAGGCAGACTGAAGACTCACCTCTTCAGACTGCACCATGGATCCCCTCACCCTGTTTAGCCATCATTTTGGGATAGTAGCACAATAGGTACAGCTGTGTAAAGAGAGGTTACCCGTCTAGTGCTACATTCTAGTTACAATACAAATTGTTAGGTTCGTTCGGTTGAATATTACACTGAGCGATTAGGCCTCTGTGACTTCTTGGTGAAACCGCACCTTTGTATTCCTGAGAGTAATGTTGTCACTCTGGATAAGAGTGTCTGCTAAGTATTACTGCTAAGTATGAATCATTTTAAAGGTCCTAGGTGATGCTGTGTGACTGTACTGCAGATGCCCTCTTGGTGCTGAAATCAACGGGCTGGTACTAATGACCGTGAGAGCAGGGTGAACACCCATTAGACCCTGCCAAGGGACAATTAACACCACCCACTGTAGGGCACCGTCGTGCTGACCTGCTGGGCGAACTCCAGGATGACCGCCTTGGTCCTCTCGTCGAACTCGTCTTTGGTGTTCTTCTTCTGCTTCTTCAGAGTGACCGCCACGTCCGTTTCCGGACTCTTCTTCCAGTCGTACAGGCGGTCGATCTGGAGGGGGGGTGGAGGTGGGGATGGGGGGCAAGGGCTTATTATGGCATGATCATTTGCATTTAGGCATTGAGCAGATGCAGATTTTCCAAATGCAATCATATGTGAATATAAAGCCACACTTTAGCAATTCAGGGAAAGGTCCCCAAGGGACCCCACCTGGGAACTGAATCTGCCCACTTTTAATTACAGGCTGAAGCCAGTTTTGGGGTGTGTGAGTTTTGGGGTGTGAGATGTAGGAGTTGTGTATGGAAGGTGTGTTAGTGTTGGGGAGTGAGATGTAGGAGTTGTGTGTGGAAGGTGTGTTAGTGTTGGGGTGAGTGAGTTTTGGGGTGCGGGATGCAGGAGAACTGAATCTGCCCACTTTTAATTACAGGCTGAAGCCAGTGTTGGGGTGTGGGATGTAGGAGTTGTGTGGAGAAGGGTGTGTGAGTTTTGGGGGTGAGATGTAGGAGTTGTGTGGAGGGTGTGTTAGTGTTGGGGTGTGTGAATTTGGGGTGCGGGATGCAGGAGACCCTCACCTTGTTAAGTGCTACGATAAAGGGACACTTCTTCTTCTTCAGCAGGTTAATGGACTCCAGGGTCTGTGGCTCCAGACCGTGCATGATGTCTACCACCAGGATGGCAATATCACACAGAGAGCTGCCCCTGTTCCTCAGGTTACTGCAGAGAGAGGGAGATTAGTGCACACGCACGCACACACACCAGGATGGCAATATCACACAGAGAGCTGCCCCTGTTCCTCAGGATACTGCAGAGAGAGGTAGATTACGCA
>CM056384.1:48183350-48253350 GCA_029718625.1 Synaphobranchus kaupii | reverse complement strand
AAGGAAAAATCTTTACAAAGGTACAGTTGAAGTCGAAAGTTTACGTACACCTTAGCCAAATCCATTTAAACTCTGTTTTTCACAATTCCTGACAATGAATCCTAGTAAACATTCCCTGTCTTAGGTCAGTTAGGATCACAACTTTATTTTATTTTATTTTCTTTATTAGTGAAATGTCAGAATAATAGTAGAGAGAATGATACATTTCAGCTTTTATTTCTTTCATCACATTCCCAGTGGGTCAGAAGTTTACATACACTCTGTTAGTATTTGGCTAGTAGCATTGCCTTTAAATTGTTTAACTTGGGTCAAATGTTTCGGGTAGCCTTCCACAAGCTTCTCACAATAAGTTGCTGGAATTTTGGCCCATTCCTTCTGACAGAACTGGTGTAACTGAGTCAGGTTTGTAGGCCTCTTTGCTCGCACACGCTTTTTCAGTTATGCCCACAAATTTTGGATAGGATGGACTTTGTGTTGTGAGTACTTTGTGATGGCCACTCCAATACCTTGACTTTGTTGTCCTTAAGCCATTTTGCCACAACTTTGGAAGAATGCTTTGGGTCATTGTCCATTTGGAAGAGCCATTTGCAACCAAGCTTTAAAGGTTGTATCAGCGATTTTGGGTGGAAACATAAATGATCACATTGATCTGATTTTTCCTCACGATCCGCTAGCTGCCCGCCCCATAAGCAGGCCGTCAAAAAACCGCGTCTCTGTAGGCAGCCTATGCTCCGAGATCGTACACAAAAACAATGGTACTACCAACTACTCAAAACCAAAATAAACAGTATTCCAACCAATTACAATGATCTGCACAAACGTGACGTCACTTCTGAAGCGAAATCCCAAGCAAACATACTTATGAATAATTATGTTATGTTTTAAAAAATAGTGTTCAAGCATCCAGAATTATAACCACGTTAATAACGTTTGTACGAAACCAAACCGTTTGTAAATCCGTCAAGATTTCAGCGAGATAAGAGTATTAGCGTTTGTGCAGATCATTGTGATTGGTTGGAATACTGTTTATTTTGGTTTTGAGTGGTTGGTAGTACCATTTGTTTTTGTGTACGATCTCGGAGCATAGGCTGCCTACAGAGACGCGGTTTTTTGACGGCCTGCTTATGGGGCGGGCAGCTAGCGGATCGTGAGGAAAAATCAGATGAATGTGATCATTTATGTTTCCACCCAAAATCGCTGATACAACCTTTAACTTCCTGGCTGATGTCTTGAGATGTTGCTTCAATATATCCACATAATTTTCTTATGATGCCTTCTATTTTATGAAGTGCACCAATCCCTCCTGCAGCAAAGCACCCCCACAACATGATGCTGCCACCCCTGTGCTTCATGGTTGGGATGGTCATTATGGCCAAACAGTTAATTCTTTGTTTCATCAGACCAAAGGACATTTCTCCAAAAAGTAAGATCTTTGTCCCCATGTGCAGTTGCAAACTGTAGTCTGGCTTTTTTATGGCGGTTTTGGAATAGTGGCTTCTTCTTTGCTGAGCAGCCTTTCAGGTTATGTCGATATAGGACTCATTTTACTGTGGATATAGATACTTTTGTACCTGTTCCCTCCAGCATCTTCACACCTTTACTGTTGTTCTGGGATTGATTTGCACTTTTCGCACCAAAGCACATTCATCTCTAGGAGACAGAACGCATCTCCTTCCTGAGCGGTATGACGACTGCGTGGTCCCATGGTGCTTATACTTGTGTACTATTGTTTGTATAGACAAACGTGGTACCTTCAGGCGTTTGGAAATTGCTTCCAAGGATGAAGCAGACTTGTGGAGGTCCACAATTTTGGAGGTCTTGGCTGATTTCTTTTGATTTTCCCATGATCTCAAGCAAAGAGGCACTGAGTTTGAAGGTAGGCCTTGAAATACATCCACAGGTACACCTCCAATTGACTCAAATAATGTCAATTAGCCTATCAGAAGTTGATGACATCTAAAGCCATGACATAATTTTCTGGAATTTTCCAAGCTGTTTAAAGGCAGTCAACTTAGTGCATGTAAACTTCTGACCCACTGGAATTGTGATATAGTAAATTAAAAGCGAAATAATCTGTCTGTAAACAATTGTTTGAAAAATTATTTGTGTCATGCACAAAGTAGATGTCCGAACTGACTTGCCAACACTATAGTTTGCTAACATGAAATCTGTGGAGTGGTTAAAAACGGGTTTTAATGACTTCAACCTAAGTGCATGTAAACTTCCAACTTCAACTCTATATTCTTATGACATAGCTGGAGCAAAGGTATATTCTAACAACTCAAGAGTCTTAACCCCTTCTGATGCCTAGTGACCAGGGGCCAGATTCTCAAAACCTTCTTAAGAACAAAAAACTGGTCCCAGCCCCCAATTCCCAAAGAGATCCATTCAAATGCAGAGAAGTTATAGTATTGCTTGTAAGAGTACCAGAAAATAAGATATCAAGAGTCTTTTGATGTTGTTGGGTCACAGACATCAGAAAGTCATGGCATGCAAAGCATATGCAACCAAATATTAAAAATGATTACTTCATTCTATATATAAATGCAGGGGTGCCAATAATTGTGGCACATGTGGTTTTGTTAAAAATAATTATTTCTTGGAGGGATTTTTTTTTCTCATAATAAATGTACTTTTTTTTTCTAATTTTTCTAATTTTTTCAGTGTGACATTAAGCTAATTCACCAAACGGTGAATTTTTTATAACCCTTTTTACTAATCTTTACCAGGGGTGCCAATAATAGTGGAGGGCACTGTATGTAGGTCTCAGTATTTCATTGTAAACTAAAGAACAACAATTTTCTTTAAATTTTTTTCCATTTTCCAAAGTTTCTTTGCATTTGTGCATTTGTGGCACCTAAATTATGAAAATAAACGAATGCAAGTTAGCGCATGAGTGAGTGCAGTGTGTATGCATGCATGCGCTGTGTGTGTGCGCATTTGTCCGTGCGTTGTATGTCTGTGTGTGTATTTGTATGCGCATGCGTGTGTGTGTGTGTGTGTGTGTGTGTGTGTGTGTGCGGTACCTGTTCCAGCCTGAGCGCCTCCTGCTCCTCCAGGTGCTTGAGCCTGGCCTCCTCCTCCTGCTTGGCTCTCTCCTCCTCCTCCTTCATCCGTGCGAGCGCCTCCTGCATGGCCTTCACCGTGGCCTTACTGGGGCCCTTCTTTTTCTCCTTCTCTTCCTTCTCTCCCTTCTCTCCCTTCTTCTTCTTCTTGTCCTTTTTCTTCTTGTCTCCCTCCATCTCCTCTGCAACCGCAAAAATGTGTGTGTGACACACTGCCGTACCGCTCTGTGTGTGTGTTTGTGTGTGTGTGTGTTTGTGTAATGTCACCTGAACCATTAACATCAAATTGCTTTACAGTTGTATTTTATTGAGACAAATATGATTTTCAGCATTTAAAATGGTCTGAGGTAAAACACAGACAGACAGACAGACAGACAGACAGAGAGACAGACCCCCCCCAGCTTAGCTCACCATCCCCTTGGGCTTCGACTCCTTCCTGGTCTTCGGCTCCTTCTTGGTCCTCGGAAACCATTGCCACGGCAGGCGGGGCAGCCTCTGGCTCCTTCTTGGCAACCTCCTTCTTGGGCTGGGCCTCAGCGACCTTCTCTGTCTTCTCTGTCTCCTCGTCTTTCTCCTTCTCCTTCTCCTTCTGTTTGCGCAGTTTGGCACGCTCCTCTTCCTTCTTCTTACGATCACGTTCCTTCTTCTCCGCCTTCTTTTGCGCCGCCGTCTTCATCTTAAAGTTACCCTCCTCTTCCTCCACTCCCTCGTCCTCTCCCCCGCTGCCCGCCTTCCCTTTCTGGTTGCCATGGCTGTGGGCCTTCGAAGCCGCCTGGGCGGAGTCGTCCGAGTCCGAGTCCCCACCCAGGTTTGTGCCTCCTCGCTCTTCCTCCTCTTCCTCAGAATCTGACAGCTCTTTCCTGCTCCCCTTCTTTCCCGCTTTTTTCTTCCTCCTGGGCTTTGAGTGGTCTTCCTCAGAGTCCGAGGCCACCACTGCCGCCACACTTTTGATCTTGTCCCCGTGGCTGCCGCCATTCTCTGCCTCAATGAGACCTCGCCCTTCCCCGCCATCCTCATCTTCGAAGCTTCCTTTCTTTCCCTTGCGCAACTTTTTCTTCTCCGCCTTTGTCAGGGCGGAGCCAGGCTCAGGCTCAGGCGCCGCCTCCTCTGTGGAGTCAGGTTTCTGAAAATGGAGGGAGAAAAGAGAAAAAAATGTACATTTACAGGAGAAGACTGGCACTGCAAATGCTACACAGCAAATGCACATAAACTCGCTCGTCATTTTGTTGGCCGATTCTAAGCTACATAATCAACATGGTCTACTTAGAATGAGGACAGGTCTTCAGGTGACCTTATGTTTGATGTAGCATAGTAGTGTCATAGTTCCCACAATGATAAATATGACGAGACCCTTGTGAAACTATATCTAGCCCCAAATAAAATGTTTGTACAAGTATGCATGTGCTGTTATGTTTAATATCAGGGTTAGTTGATTGTTGGATTAGTGATATGACGGGTGAATTGTGATAAGATCAGTGGATTTGGAGAGATGGGAATTTTCCATCTCTGGGTGTGTGAAAGCTATTCCGTGTAGCAGAATGAATCTCTGGGCTCAAACACAGCCCAGAAGCCCTAACCTTGCCCTCCGTTGGTTCTTTGCCGGGTTTGGCTCCTTGGGTTCCTATAGAGAGTTCCTCCAGCTCTTTCAAAATTTCCTCTTCACTGTGAAAGAACAGGCAAATGTTCAGTGTGACAGACATTCTTATGCATAATGGCAATTGTATCATGACTACCAATATTACGAAAGTGCAAATGCTTTTGCAAATGTGTTTCAGTGGCAGGAAGAGGCGGGGTTACATACTCAAACTCTTCCTTCTTCCCGCCTTTCTTCTTCTTGGCCCTCCCTTTGGCCGGTTCTTTGGGGGCCCCGGCCCCCTCGATCTGTGCAGCAAGGGCGTCGATGTCAATGCCGTCATCTTTGGAGCTGCGGAAAAACACACCATCCGTGCACGTGTTCACACAAAGTGTTCACCTACGTTTCAATTTAGCACCGTGTTTGGTTTTTAACACAAATTCAAACCAGGTTTTTCAACCGGACAGGAAACAGTGAGTCACGAATAGTGCTCGTGGTAATTAGCCTAAGGTATTCCCACTAGACTCCAGTGACTTTAAATAGCCTAAGTAAGAAGAGTTATGAAACCTTATTACCAAAACAGGCCCTTATTCAACACATTATTCAACACAGGCCCTTACTCAACACCACTGTCTCACTTCCTGTCTGATTACAGGTACTGCAGTGGAAAAGTCCAGCCTGCACACGGCACAGAGCTTATGTTCCAAGATAAAGTTGCTTAGGAGTTGCAAAGCCTCCTGTTTTAGCAGTTAGTCACTCAGTGTCAGATAGTGTGGGGGAGAATTTTTCACTACAAGAATTGTTTTGTTTTTTTGTTTGTTTTTTTTCAATTAAATGAAACACCACCTCAACACCTCTCACTTAACCAAAATAATAATAATAATATTTACATGTCAGTTCCTTAGTAGGTGCAGGTAGTGCAGAAAGTTCACCACGTGTCAGAAACACATCAAGTCACTTTCGCAATCCAGTTGTCAACTCTACCCCAACCCCCCAACCCCCACCCAACTCAGACCCCCGTCCTTGGGAACCACGCACCTGAAAGAAGTGACCTTAGTACCTCAGGTAACACAGTAAACATATACAACCATGTTACATGCCAGCACAACAATCGGATGTGGGTTTGTGGCCTCTGACTCACCTGTCCAGCTGTCCTCAGAAACACCTGTAAACTTCCCTCCAGACATGAAATACTGAGGACATGCTTTTACAGCACCACATGTTAATATGTTTATCAATGTAAAATATATCCCGCAATATAAAAACAAATATCCATGCAGACCTGCTGCACAAATCATGCAAATATTCATTTAAAAAATAAAAATAAATAAAAAACAAACTTACATTCACAACTCTGAGGGACGAATGTGCAGAGACCACACAAGCCTTCTCAGGAAGAGTCTGGTACACGTTTTCTAACAGGCAGAAAGCCTGGTCTTTAAAGACCTTTAAAGGCTGTGTCTGTTACACACGCTTTACGTCACATTACAAAGCATCACTCAGAACTCCGGTCAGCACAAAAAAAAAACCTGCTCACCTAAGCACAAAAGGACAGGGTGACCTCACTCAACTGGGGGGTCTCTAAACAGAACTACACCACAGAGAAGTGTGGAAGTTCTACAGGTCAAACCCGGTGGAAATGTTGAGCTCTAACTACCACAAATTATATAGCACACAACTGTATTTGGGAAGAAAAAGTATCTGATGGCACAAGCTTAGTCCCCATGTTTACCCCATTACCTCCAACTGAGTCAAAACAGCACCTTAGCCTACAAGTGTAAAGTTCACACACATTGTTGGGACATAGAAATATAATGTGCCACCCACACTTACACATAATGTGTGTATGTGCAATGTAATGTAGTGGGCAGGCCACTGAGCAGGGATGGGCAAAACTCGGGGGGAAATGTATTTTTCTCTAAATCTACAATATTTCAATTTAAACCGACGTGCTACCCAAATTATAGCAATGACGTGCCTTTAAATACAAAGCTGTAAAAGCAGTCACAGAGCGGACTTCAAAAGCAAATACTGTGATCTTTAGAAGAGCGCAAATATGACGACAAGGTGGGTAGCAGAGCGGACAACTTCAAATGCGTTGAGAGGATAGGCTACAACGGTAGGCTATCTAAAGCAAAATATTAAATGAATAGGCTATATTTTCAGTAAAGTTTACATTTGACAAAATGTGCTCACATTGAGACGAAATGACAGTTTCTCTTCCATTCTTCGCAAAACATTTCGAGGAACGTTTGATGTTCAGTTTGATTTTCGCCACGCGTGCAAGCACATGCCTACGTTATTACTTGAGCGTTGATCAAGGAACATTTGTCCCATATCACAGCCTCACTCAATTGTCAAAGCCGACACTAGATCAGCACTTTTCATCAACACAAGCCTACGACAATCACAGTGAGATAGGACACTGTAAAAAAAAGAAATGGGTTATAAAATAATAATTGATTGGACATTTAGAATTGGATTTTTATTAAGCTGAGATATCATTGATAGGCTATGTGAGACCACGGACCGTTTGGATTAATTGAATTAATGAATTCATCTGAGAATTTTTTTTTATATATATCAAAAAACAACTTTTATAATTCCCTCAGGGAGTATGATACAGGTCTCATTTTATATATGCAAGAAGAAAACCTAAGTGAGCATTTACAGAGTGAGTTTCATTACATGTTCAGTCATCTTAAAGCTAAACCTGAGACATTTTGAAATATTCAGTAGCCTAACTGAACTAAATATGTCGGCTAACCTTAATTAATTGTATTTCATTCTTGTCTGCGACACACATAAATCAGGTATTTGTTGCGATTCATTTTTATGCAAGTATTACAGCATAATTATGCAACACTGCGACCCCCCCCCCCCCCCCCCCCCCCTGATATAACTACGGTATATAAGTTAAGCGTTTATACAAAGCGCAGTAGCCTACAATGACCTCTCCGCCCGAGTTTTTCCAAACGGGCCTCACTGTGACAGTGGCCAGCGTTAGAACGAACTGGGTCAGACTATAATACAGTAATGAATTTACAAGGCCAAACCACTTTCACACATCTACGGTATATCTGTGAAGTAACTGTGGTTAAAAATTACCTAAATGGGGCTTAACAAAACCAAAAAAAACCTGTCCTGACGAGCAGGTCGCTCGCCTCCAGTCAGCCGTCATAAATCTCACTCATCACAATTGATCACTCGTTTCTGTTGTAGAAGGGCAATTGCAACGTCTCTTCGCAACACTGTGCCCATCGGTAATTCACGTGCATTTATGACATTTTCATCCAGCGAGCTAGATCGTTACACAAGGTTAACCATACCTAAAGGAAAACATTGCATATCAGCCTTGTCTCCTGAAGATGCCAGCTCAACACCTTTGGCTATTCATTTTGACAAGAACAATAAATGCACTTCTGACCGGTCATGGAGTGAGAAGGATGAACGATTGAAGCCTAGCCACACGAGCGCACACGCAAGCGTAGCCTACGATGCCTGAGACAATGGGGGGTATAGCGGCTGCATAATAAAAAGGGATGATGTTGCAAACCTGGCGGGAGGTGCTGGGGTACCCCAACAGTACACTAGCTAAGCAGCGGTCCATTTCTGCATCCTAAATCCCAACCCGTAAGCACTCAATATGACGTGCCAGATAGCAAGCTAGCGGACTCTGATCATTTGTATTAAGTCCATGTCAACCATGTAACAAAACAACGTTACAAATTAGCGAGCCAACATTGAAATCGGGAAGCAGCAAATCTCTCAGGCAATGTCCGTTTCTCTTATTAGTTACATATAAGATCGAAAACAAGTTCACCTTTGATAAAATGTCTGAGACAGGTTGGAAGAAAGCTAGATCGCTAACCCGCGTTGTGTTATCTCGCAACATGCAGCTAGCAAGTTGGCTAGCATGGCTAAATGTATATCCGCAAGTAAATACAGATAACAGCATTTATGCTAAATTGGACAATCAGCTAGCTAGCTTAGAGAAACAGGCCTAACCAGAGAGACCTAAACTTATGATCAGCAAGCTACATTTTACATTCCCCATTTCATTAAAAAATCACTGCTTAGCTTTCACCACCTGACATAGATTTGTTCTGGTTTAAGATGTCGTATACCTGTCTTCGCCCTTGTTTTTCTGTTTCTTTCCCATTATCCTTGATTGTTGGAATCAGTGGAGAAATGTTCCTGATCCTCGCCTGCTCACCGCTGTTGCTTACATATGGTCGAAAAGTCAAACCGCGCATGTGCCTCCCCAAATGCATGCGGAGCCTATGTGGGTGCGCAGGATGATGATCTCAAGCTCGCTTTATTCTGGGTCAATCTAATCAATTTAAAAGCCATTGTAATTAATGACGAAACGGCACATTTACCATTTTGGACACATAATCGGGGCTAAAATGTATCGATATATTTTTCTGTATTGACCCATTTTCTTGAAATACCATTGTTATTCTCTATGATGTTTTTGGTCCTGGAGTGTAAGTACCAGAATGCATTCATATGTGAAAATGTAGCCAATGCGAACGCTTTTGACTTTTCTAAGAACATCGTGTTATAAGCGACACTAGGTATTTTATTCACTTTATTCACAATTGTTTTGACCAGTTGTATCACCAATGCTTGTTTATTAAACCATTAACATGATGGGGGGGGGGGGAAACATGATGGAGAGGAAGTGCGTAGTCTTGGGCGCATATGGATGACGTTTCCGGAAACGGTCTGAACGCAAAAGGGGCGGTTTGTCTTTCTCTCGCAAGCCAATATAGAGGTGGGTACGTTTGGCAAATAATTTGTGTGCCGAAGGGTCTGAATAATGTTTATTTGTAAAGTATGTACCTTAGTTACCTGTATAATTATGTACTCGTCGTTAAATATAGTTTGCTACCTAGTGAACGTCGTTGAGTTTGCTTTGTTCTGCTAATATTCGCGAGCTAGCATAAGTAGCTAAACTTAGCATGATACAGTAACAACTGACTATTCCTTTGTTAGCTAGCCAGCGGCTAACTAGTTACAGCAGTCGTTCAAGCTAGACAACCGGAACTTTATTCGCTCGAAATCAGACATCGTAACTCGTTACTTATTTTTTATTGTAGGTCTATGAACATAACACGTGCAGTAGGCGGCTAACATTCGCCGACTAATATTAGCCAACGTCAGGGTCGCGTGAGTGTAACGTTAATGAACTGTTACCATGGTCACTGCTTGCTAAGGTTGCTAAGTTGTTGGGTAGCTGAAACTTACAAATGAGCCTAGCGCCCAAGTTCGGATGACCTTAGGTTGTTAACCAATTTCGATGTCATCATCTTTGTGACGAGTTCCACTTTGTTGGTTAACTTAGCTGGTCACCTTTCAGTTGTCGACCACGGAGTCGTGGTGAACTGTGTGCAGCTAACTGGCCTGAACGTTGCTAACACAAACGTTGGATAAATAACTAGCTAACGGTAACGTTACTCACAGCAACAATCGCTGAAAAGGCTGTAGATTTTTTTAAACTCAGGTACTCAATAAGGTAAGGGTGGCAATTTTACTTTCACATTATTTAGGATATTGCTGACAGACATGACATGGGTGTTTTTCACTCATTTTTATGCTCCCAGCGATCAGTGAGCGCAGGAAGCGGCGATGGCGAGTCAGTCAGTGGACATAGTGGCGAAGGTGCTTGAGCAGCAGGTGCTCCAGTCGGCACGGCTGGTGGAGGAGCAGCTGGATGCTGAGTTGGAAAAGCTGGAGAAGATGGACGAGGACGAGCTGGAGACGCTGAAGGAGAGGAGGCTGGACGCTCTGAAGAAAGCGCAGAAGCAGAAGCAGGTGGGCTTAACGCCAGGGAGCCCTCGGAGGGTACCAGCCTAACCAGGGTCCCTGTGCACTGGTGCATCTACCAGAAGTTAAAATGTTTATTTATACTAACTCTAAATGCAGAGAATTAATTGGGAAACCAGTGTCATGCTTTAACCCTGTGCATATGGATGGAAGTACTGATGGAAATGGGTTGTTTCCCCTTCACTTTATTTCAATAGGCTTGAAGTTTTAGTGAAGCTATCAGAAATTCTTTATTTGTTTTATTGTCATCTTTGAGGGTAACTCCAGCGACTCGATGTCTGTCAGATGTTGGGTGTCCAATCCAGACCCAAAGGGACTTGATTGACGTTGGTTGCTTCCTTGTAGCTGCCCTTTTATACCTTTTCAAGTTTTACGAAGACACTTTTTTGATGAAAATTATTTTGTTTTCACTTAAGTGGTGAGATTGACGTGAAAGGTCAAAAGTCACTTGGAAAAAACGATTATAGATTTGTAGTTTTACATTTCATGTCCCCTCTCTACACTCAACTGAATTTATATAGCACATTTTTATTTTTTGTTCCCATGTACACATTTCTTAATTGCCCTGGAGTTCTCCCCCATCCCCCATCCCCTGGGCACTACTCCATGGAGCATAAGTCTCCCCTCTGCTTCCTGTGGAGTGACACCATCCCCTTTGCACTTCATATAGATGCAGTTTATCCACTAATACAGAATTATCTAGTCTCAATTACAACATTATATCATCAAGTTGAATAGCTCTGCTGTATAGTGTTCCGCTGAACAATGTTAAACTCACAATGCAGTCAGACCCACCCGTATGCATGCAAAGGTTGACATGGTTAATTCCTCCATTTCTGTCCCCACAGTTATGGAGACCAAAGTACCCCCAGAGAACATAGCTGGCATAGCGTTTGTATTTTTCACGGCTATAAAGCAAGGATAGAACAGTAGTGTCCTACTTGTCGTTTCTGACTGTCCTTTCTGCAGGAATGGCTCTCAAACGGACATGGTGAATACAGGGAGATCCCCAGCGAGAAAGATTTTTTCTCTGAGGTGAAAGAAAGCAAGAACGTGGTTTGCCATTTCTACAGGGACACAGCATTCAGGTATGGCATTCAAAAAATCTTACTAATTGAGTAATTGGTCAGAGAGCCTCGTTTACAGAATGGTGATGGGGACACTGTGCAGTAGGAGATGCTGTCTGTCTGATGAAACATCGAACCAAGAGCCAAATTCACTGGGGTCATTAAAACTCACTTGGCACTTGTTGAAAGAGCTGCTCAGTCTGTCCATATACTAATTCCCCAGTTTATTGGCTCTATAATCCCCCTCCCTCTCCACCTGTGTGCTGGGTGTTCTGGTACAAAATGGCTGCCGTGCATCACCTAGGTGGGGGCTACACATTGGTGTTGGTTAGAACTGAGTTTCCAATGTTCATTATGGGAAACCTGAGATGAAAGGTGAGATAAACACAGTTGATTATTGCTGGGGGGTCATTTTGACACCGCTTTCTTCCCTCCACCAAACGATAAGGTGCAAAATCTTAGACAAGCACCTGTCGGCGCTGGCCAAGAAGCACCTGGAGACGAAGTTTATCAAGCTGAACGTGGAGAAGGCTCCCTTCCTGACTGAAAGACTGCGCATTAAGGTCATCCCCACCATGGCGCTGGTGAAGGATGGGAAGACCAAGGACTATGTGGTGGGCTTCGGCGACCTGGGAAACACCGATGAGTTCTCCACAGAGGTGCTGGAATGGAGGCTGGGCTGTGTTGATATCATTAACTACAGGTAACTAAGCAATACCAGGCTCAACACTACAGGTAACTGAGCAATGCCAGGCTGAACATTACAGGTAACTGAGCAATGCCAGGTTTTATACTACAGGTAACCATGTAATGCATGTTCTTTTTGGGTTTTTCTGTTCACAGAATGCTTTTTTATATGCTTTGTTTCTTGTCATCGGGTAATTATTGCAGTGGCATTTATTTCTATGTACACACTGGGTTTCTGTTGTATGAAGTGAGGTCAGTTTGAGTACAGAACGGGAAATATGACTGGCTTCAGCCCGACTTCTGTGGAGTAGATTGGTGTTCAACAGCCAGGACAGATACAGACGGGTGAGAAATTAAAGGAAAAGCCAACATCGTTTCTTGATAAGGTGTTGGGCCACCACGAGCCCCCAGAACAGCTTCAGTGCACCTTGGCATAGATTCTACAACTAGTCTAGCGTAGATTCTATTCTCTGGCACTCTACTGGAGGGACAAAACACCATTCTTCCAAAAGATATAACTTTATCTGGTGTTTTGATGATGGTAGTGGAGAGCGCCGCCTCGCTCGTCGGTCCAAAATCTCCCATAGGTGTTCAATTGGGTTGAGATCTGGTGACTGCGAAGGCCATAGCATATCATTCACATCATTTTCATACTCATCATACCATTCAGTGATCCCTCGTGCCCTGTGGATGGGGGCATTGTCATCCTGGAAGAGACCACTCCCATCAGGATAGAAATGTTTCAGCATAGGATAAAGGTGATCACACCGAATAACTTTGTATTGATTTGTAGTGACTCTTCCCTGTAAGGGGACAAGTGGACCCAAACCATGCCAGGAAAGTGCCCCCCACAGCATAACAGAGCCACCAGACCCCCTCACTGTAGGGGTTTTCCCTTTCATTTGTGACCTGTCTGTATATGTGAATGTAGAAATTAATCCTTAGCAAAGTAAGATAAGAACTAACTAATGCAACAACAAAAAAAAAACGCCTAAAGACGGCTGGATCTCCCAAGCTTTACGCAGAAAGCACTTTAATGAACAGAACGTCATTCAAATGTTTGGCGTCTGGTGAGGTAAATTTGACTGTGTGGCATGAATCCACCTTCCGGAACCTTCTGCACATTTTTTTGTTCTAGTGGCAACCCGTTGGAGCCGCCCACAACCGGTCAGAAGGCAGGGTCAAAGTTCACCAAGGTGGACAAGAAGACGATCAGGGGAAAAGGCTACGACTCTGATTCTGACGATGATTAGAGGACACTCCCCACTTCCTGTTCCTCAGTCTCTCTCTCAGGACTTCCTTTTCACAGTCCTTGGTTACAGACGAGCAGTTCCACACCAACAAAATCACAAAAAGTTCACCCTTCTCATTTAATGCACCCTAATGTTTCAGCCTGTCAGATGGCTCAATGATTCAGCAGTATCTCATTACAGAATGCCTTTTTTTTTTGATTAACAAATTAGGAAAAATATAGTTTTTCCAGGACTGAATTCTCCTGTAGTGAACCACCGTTAATGCAGGTATCAGTAACTGGTTGTATTCTGTTTTTCAATATTACAATTCGCAAAACATTTTTGTACAGTAACCTGGAGATTGATTCTGCCTGAGCCACGATTGCACTGTAACATGCAGCAAGCTATCTAAAGCAGACTTATCCGAAAAGGGCCAGTGTGGGTGCAGGTTTTTTGTTTTAGTCCAACACTACGACACCTGATTCAACTAACTAATAATGGTCTTCAATCCAGACCTTGGTAAGTAGAGTCGGGTGTCTTAGTGCTGGGCTAAAACAAAAATCTGCACCCACACCGGCCCTTTTCAGATAAGATTTGACACCCCTGATATAGATGAACAAGGTGGTTTGATGCAGAGCTCATAAAGTAACATGAAACCCAATGACTCTGCTCCTCTTGGCCTTGTGGCTGTAACAGTACATTTAGATAAAAATTTTATCAATGTTTAAATCTTACTGAGGAGTGCATTGATCTGAATCTTTTGCATTTCTTTTATTTTTATGGCACTAACATTAAAACTAATGATCAGTTCTTTACATTTTTGGTTGATAGGTTAGACGAGTGACACTTCAGATGCCTGTGAGACTTAAGTGGCACAGAAGTGCATTCCAGGAACAACCACCTCCTCGTTTAGACCTGTCTTAAGATGGTAGCACAGGTTTTGAGGTTTTTTCTAGAAATGTGTGCTTTATCTTAAAATAAACTGATTCACCGGTGCATTTTTTGTCTTGTGAAAAACCTGTGGCTACTACAGTAAGAGCCTAGTTGTACAAAATGTGCAGTGTCATTCTGATTTGACTGGATACCCAAATATGCATTATGATTCTCTACCCAAAAAAAACATCCATTCCAAAGTGCAACATCACTAAGGCCATGACCGAATATGATCCCTGCCCCCTGTCCACTCAGTTAGACCCATTTACTATGTGCCCTCTCCCCTCACTGTACAAGCAGTGTGCGAAAGAAATCTGCAAAACTTTCCAAACTAGTGAGGAAGTTCGTAATGTCTCGGGCTGTGTCTGAATCAGAGCCCTATCTACTAAGCTCTGTCTCTTGCGTACCGTGCACTGGCAGAAGTGTGCTGTTTAATGTGCACTGTTTAGCAGTCTGCGAAAAATATAATACCATACTATTTTCCAACCGTACTGTGGAAGTATCGTTGCCATGTCCACGGTTTTACACCTAAATTAGGATAGAAGTGCAGTCACGGGTAAAAATGAAAAGTTGCAAAGCACACACTCATTTTAAAAGGTAAAAATATGATTTATATTTAAAATACATTGGTTTCGGTTAAAAATATATTTTGGGCTAGTTTTGAGTCGCCATTTGGCTGGAAAGTCTTGAGATCTGGCAACCCTGCGCCCAACTTCTGCGCTGCCATGTCATGTGTTTTTGTTGTATTTGAAGGAAAACGTCACCGAAGCTTCACGTCATATTTATGCGACCAAAATGTGTACACTTCTTGAAAAGTGTGCTCCCGAATGTACTCAGCGAAACCTTGGAAGTAAGTCTGTCATCCGGGTGTTTCAAGTATAGTGCAATTTGAAAAAGTTTTGCAGACAACGACTTTCTCGTCCTATCTACTCACCAAGGCTACTCAATAGTGTGTGGAAGAGTGCCAGGGGCTGCGTTCGGATCAGAGATTTTTCCTTTCTTCCTGTCGTTCCCTTCCTTTGCTTCAAGGGGGAATCCCCAAAATGGCAGGATGAAATATGGCAGCCACACCAATTGTGATTCGGATCCAATTTAATAAAGGGGAGGGAGTAATTGTATTCCCTCGCTTCGTTTAACCTCCCTTCCACTAAGGGTATAAAATGCAAGCTTCCAGCAAGAAGGGAATCCCACAATGCAATGCTCCACATGGAAAAAGTGGGCAATCACATTTCAACTCTGGTGTTGCACTTCCGAAATGTTCTGAGGGCGATTCAGTTCCGTTTTTGTTTGTCACTCATCAATCCTCCCTTGCAGAGCACCTTTTAAGTTTGCTTACTGCACGTAGTAAATTGCATCAAAAGATAGCTCCCTCGAGGGAAGTGAGTGTGTTAAATTGGATCCGAATGCAGCCCCGCTCTTGTTCTACAAGTTTTTACTTCCGGCTTACTTCCTGAAATTGTCAGATGATGTGTGCTCCTGAATCCCCTCAACAAAACCCTGGAAATAGGGGTTTCATCCAGGGAGATTTTGTGCCCCCATTTGTGAGAAAAGGTCGCCCACTCAAAAACTTTTTGACGAAGTTGACTCAAAGGTTGGATTCCGATCACTTATTTTATCCGTCCTCTTCTCCTCGGTCCTCGATCGAGGTTCACCATTTTTAAGGACATTCCAAACCGCTAAATGCTCCACGGAGGAGCGAGGAGTGTGTAACGAGGAGGCTCCCAGAGGATGCTTCAGTGAGGAAACACACGTGTAGCCTTTGCGGAAGCCTTTTCTCAGAACGTGTGACATGTATAAATTATCCACCACTCCACATCTGCCAAGTCGCAGGCACACCCCTACACAAATGCAATTTTACCGTTCCTTTCCATATATTTAAAAAGTGCTAATTCATAATGACACTCATTCTTTATAACTAACAGAAGCTATGTTTATTCATGAAAAAATAAGCTAACAAAACATAGTTAAGCACGTAAGCATAATATGACGGTAACGCTTTATTGAGCAAGGACGTTCCATTTGCCTAATGCATGCTGCCTCTATTCCTACGTCCTTGTATCTGATCCTTGTATCCTTTCCTCACGTCCTCCGTTGAGCGGAGCTAAGGAGCGAGGAAAGGACGCAAGGAAAGGATGCAAGCAGTGAAAATAAGCGATTGGAATGAACCCACATAATCACCAAAATGCGCCCTCAAAGGGGTGAAGGGATCATTCGGTCATGACCTAAATGTAATTTATATTCCCACAGCACGGCACACGTCAGAATAAAAGTCCTCACACGTCATAGCAAAGGACATTTATTTTACATAACCAGTGTCGTGTTAGGCTAAGGCTCGATAGCCTTTGGCTCCAGGGGTTGGAGTCGCTTCCTGACCACCAGCTCTCCATTGCTGTTCAGCAATGTGTCGGCCATGTCCTCTTCAGCTGGCAGGCCTTGCGGCAGCTTCAGGGGCTGGATCCTGCAAACAGGCAGCATTTACAAACCCCAGTGTAAGCCAGGCCTCAGGCTGCCATTTAACCCAAGTCTTAAGTCTACCGTAGGAAAACCCAACAGAATGTGGCGACACCTGCACCGCGTACATTCTTTAAATAGAAGCCAATTATACAGCTGGATATTGAATGGAAATTGAGGTTGGGTACATTGTTCAAGGGTACAACAGCAATGCCCCGGCCCCCACCTGGGAATCAAACCTATAGCCTTGGGATTACAGGCCCAGTTCCCAAAACATGCTGCCCTGCTACCTGGCCACTCAAAGAACTACAGTATTAATAAATATATTGTACGGGTAGAACACAGTGAACTAGCATATACCACAGTGGGTAGAAGCTGAAAGCCTAGGTTAGACATCTGCAGGACCGTTGGGGGGGGTCCTATGCACCTGGTGTCCCAAGTCAAATATTAGCCAAATTCCAAGAAAATCCAGCTATCGTACACAGGATATATTTGTGCATTAACCTGTGCTGAGCAGATAATGCAGTTGAGGAATACACTTCCCCACGTGGTACTTTAAATGGTTAAAAATGAAAACTTACTTTACAAGATGCTTTATGATTTTCAGTTTGCTGTTGATTGAAGGGATATTCTTATGTACACAAGCTTGTTGGGACTGGAAAGATACGTACAGACGAAAACAGCTTAACTGTCGCCTATATAACGACATAAACTTAATATTTCATTAAAGAAAATGGAATAACTGGTACCTTCCCCAAGCCAAGATCGTGCACAATCTTTTTCTCCCAGTAAGGCCGGCGAGTTGTGCTCTTCACCCGCGTGACAAGATGCAGTTTATGGGGTTGCTCGGGGTCCCCGTCGTATTTATCATGCTCTTTGGACCGTTCCTCAAATACCTGAGTGCTCAGATTAAGACTCCGTTACCTATCTATCCACACTTTTGAACCACAAATCGGATGCATATTCATGTTATTTCCTAGTCACGGGAGTTGTTTCTCACGATGGTCTAGAGCAGTTGGTAGGCTAACAGACATCTTTGCACATGACAGTTTTCACACAACAGGTGTACAAAAAATAAGCAATTCCTTTACTTGTGTTCAGTTCATATGCGAAAGAAATGATGAACACAAGCTAAACGTAATCATGTGAATCAGTTCTCTCATACCTCTGGAGGAATGCGTGATTTGGTGAATTTGCAGCGTTGCGATATTATCCAGGTCGACTGTGTGGCCTCTGGAAAATTCTGAAACAAAAAAAATAAATATTTAAGGCATGGATACTCATAATCGCTGTAGCCTAGGCCTTACATCACATTTAAAAATAGGCGGCATGCATATATGCGGCGACGTACTTATTGCACGTCGCTTTGGATAAAAGCGTCAGCCAAATAATTGTAATGTAATGTGTAATGCATATCCCCTAATATAACAACAAAACGTATAATTATAACAACAACGTATGTGATAAGCTACATACAAGACAAACAATAAAACGCGTAAATTATTTCATGGCCAACAGTCACATTTAATTTTGATATTAGTAAGCCATCTGATCAGCAATGACTTCCGACATAGTTGCTTGCCATCTCCTCACTGAAACTAGATTGTTGTATTTCTATTGGTGTATCACACATTTTATTTGGCAAAAGAAACTAAATTAAAAAACCAGGACAACGCACATGATATTTATTAGCCAACCTCTGTTTTAACGTCCTTACCTTAACTGCAACTGAAAATGAAGGTTTCTGTAATGCACGACAGAAAACAGCCATTTGGACCGGGCACACCAAGGTTATAACTTCGAGAGCAAACAGGATCTCTGTAAATGGTTAGCAAAATGCGTATGGACGTTACAAAAATCTAATATTCGATAGGCGCAACAGTTATGGTTGTATTTAAACATTACATTGTTTCGTTTTTTTTCGGAAATTTTAAATAATTCTAACTACATTCATCAAAAAGCACACATCAATTCTAATGGAATCCGGAAGTTTCTTCGCTTGCTGTGTTGTCCGCATTTGATTTTTCTACAGCTCTTTCGTTCCTTCTTTAATCTAGCAAATTTTCTCATAAATAACGCAGCAGAGCTCAATTTAAATTAAGTTAAAATGTCAAATTATAAAGTGAATTACTATGGATTTAAATCGGTCAGTGTGCAATGATTTTCACACTGACAGATTTCTTGAAATGCTCTAATGTTTCCTGGGGGTATTATTATTGTGTAGTACAAGTACAGCAGTGAAGTTCAATCAGGAAGTATCTGCCGTTTTAGTGGCAACAACGAATACCATTGATGCACTTTATTAAGTTAGATAAAGCTATACGGTACAACAGCCTTGTTCCAACAGTAAACACTCTACTTTTATCATTCAAATAGTTTGTACCGATAGCCGCCGGTTACCAAGTGAAATGGAAGTGGAATTAACTGGAATGTAATGCGTCTTCAGTTCCGACTGGTCTTTACTCTCTCACCAATCTGTTTTGGTAAATAAGATATTGCCACTTGTACCCAAAATCTATCTTGCGTCAGACATCAGCGTCAATTTAATCATGACACAAAATAATTTGCCGGGCATGGAAGCGTCCGCAGTCTCCGTTCTCACGAGGGCTGTGGAGCTGGACCACAGCTCGCGCCTCCAGGAGTCCCTCATCTGCTACCAAGAAGGAATCCAGCTACTCATGGATGTACTGAAAGGTATGGAGTTTCATTCGTAATTCGGTATAGATTCTTATTCTGCAGTGCACATGTATTGTGCGGCAGTGTAGTATAATGGTTAAGGAACTGGCCTTGTAACTGAAAGGTTGCAGCTTCGATTCCCAGGTAGGACACTGCCGTTGTACCCTTGAGCAAGGTACTTAACCTGAATTGCTTCAGTATATATCCAGCTGTATAAATGGATAATATGTTTTTTTTTTTAAATGCCAAAAAGTTGTGTAAGTCGCTCTGGATAAGAGCGTCTGCTAAATGCCTGTAATGTAATGTAATGTATTGTAAAGAAACCGGTGTGTTTTAAATTCGAGATTACTTTGCAACGTAGCGCATACAATTATGTTAGATTAATTTATTAATCTAATTAACAAAGAAGGAACTGAGTGTGAGCTTTACTAAGTAAAATTGTGACTGTCTGTTTCTCAACAGCTATCAAGGATGACTCAAAGAAAGCTCATTACAGGGAAAAGATTAAGGGCTACATGGAGCGAGCAGAGCAGATTAAAAACCATGTGCAACGAGAAAAAGAAGGTACTGTGTCTTAGAGTCAAAACGCATGCAGCTACTGTTAGGATTTCAGTCTGACTGGCATATTGTCACACTCATTACTTCCTATTGTATGTAGTCTTTAACAGGTATCCAGCAGCCACCCTGTACATTTCTCATGCCAAAGTGCAGAAGCATAGCAGAGTTGGGTTTGGGAATGAGAGACCTGGGAAGAGGTTTAGGTCGGGTGCAGACTTCCCTCCGGCGTAAATAGAAATTCAGTGATTGGGACACTGCTGTAGAAAGTTCTGTCCTTCAGATGACATTTTAAACCAAGGTGACTCAATGTGATCGTTAAAGGTCATTTTAGAGGTGATAACGCCAGTTTCATAGTCAAATTCCCATGAAATTGGCTCTCTGGATTTAGCGACCCCCCCCCCCCCCACACACACACACACACACACACACACACACACCTGATTGGCTGCACAATCCCTTGCATTCCTACCCACTTTGATTGCCCCGTAAAGTTGTTTTTAAAAACAAAATCATATTAATGACAGCATTTGCTTTGCATATAAATTTCCTGTATTTAAGCATTAAAACCCCTCTTCTTCCTCTTCTCTGTCTTTTGCATGCAAGAGGGCAAATATCACGAACAGATTAAAATAGCAGAGAATGCCACAGGATACAGCTACGACATACTGTTCCGACCTTACATTAATGAAACCCTGACGGAGGTGTGGGTGGAGGATCCGTACATCAGGCACATCCATCAGGTAACAGAACACCAGGACCAGGGAGTGCCATTGGCTTGGATATGGCCATGTCACCTGCTTAAAAACATCAGACTTGTACCTTATCATAATCACAGAATTAGAAATTGGCTTGACGTATTGAGGAGATCATAGTGAGCAAAGTTAGCCAGAGCACCATTCCACGTTAAGTTTTAGACCGATGTGCTGCTCCTTTTTGCACTGAGTGTCTTTGGCTGTCTCTTTCGTTTCCAGCTTTATAACTTCCTCCGCTTCAGCGAAATGCTGCTGAAGGCCCCCTGCAAAGTCAGGACGATTCACCTCCTCACCTCCCAGGATGAGGTGAGCATGCTCAGACCACCACGCACCTCATGTCTACTCCAGGACTGTACCGCCACCAACAGTCGCAACTCCACGTGTTAATTCAAGTTGGCCTGAGGAGTCTTCTAAAAAAATGCGAGAACAAACATTGTCGTTTTACCTGTCGATGAGATGTCATAGGAGGACACACCAAAATCCTATAAATATAATTTTGAATTCCCCATTACTGGCTGTGACAATGCAATTCTCATAATGCATTAACTCACGCTTCTGCGAAATGTTCTGTTCTTTCACTCGTAATTGTTCACAGTCACTAATAGAATTAAATGATTCTTTCTCCAATGACAGTTCATACTCATCCATAGTCTTCAGTCATTCTTTCTCTTATGTAGCCTTTATTTGCAGCGGCATTAAGGGCCTCCCCAGGAGTCTCTGAGATGTTGTTTAAGATGAGTGGTGCTTTGCAGGGTGAGAGCTCGGCCCAGCAGAACTGTGCCCTGGCTGAAATTAAGCAGTCCCTTCAGGTCCATGAGGTGACCCTGGATCTCCAGTACTCCTCCACCATCCACGACAGGGAAATCAGGTGATTCCACATTAACTTCCTTCCCCTAATAAGCGTCTACCAAATTCCTAAAATATGGAAGTGTACGTTCTGTCCTAAAGACCATTTGGTGTCTCAGTCAAGGTATTATTCTGACAAAATTGTCGTGGGTTGAGGGAAACCCAGAAATAAATGTTGTAAATTCAACAGGTTCAACAATGGCTGGATAATCAAAATCGGAAGAGGACTGGACTACTTTAAGAAGCCACAGGCAAGGCTTGATCAATGGTTTTGAGATAAAACTAGACTAGACCAAGCTGTAAGAATGATAAAATAATTTTTTATAAAAGATTAAAATGTGCTCATGCAGTCTTAGAAAATATCTGTTATTTTCCTTTCAGGGTCGATTCTCCATTGGGTATTGTGACTACAACCTGAGACAGTGTCATGAGACAACAGTGGATGTTTTCCATACAAAACACACAAGGAAAAATTAGCCATAAATAATGAATCTACTGGAGGACATTGAGTACAGTATAAACATCATACTGGACTTATCTCAAGCTTCCAGGACAACATTTTTACCAAATCTGTTTTTCGACTTGGATACTTCAGTGTCATTTCATTGCCGTTTTTATATTTTGTACATGACAAAGACTGGTAAACATGAAAAACCTTCACACTGGATCTTCCAATCTCAACAACTTTAATGAGTCAGTTAAAAATAAGTACCTGGGCACAAAAAGTTGTTCAAACATTATTTTAAATTGAATGGGGAAAATGTGAAATACGAAGTGCCTTGGTAATGTAATACAAATTATGTATTTTAAGGATGAATTGAGGTCTGCCAGAATTCCTGAGTATGTTGGATTCTGTTCCACCGTTTGGGAAACAAATGGCTTTTTAAAATGTAAAGGATCGGCTCTGCTAGTTTTGGTGCAAAGTGAGTGCATTTGGGCTCGCATTTAGCCTAAGCCCAGGGTCTCAAGTGCAGGCTTCTGAGCAACCCATCTCCTGTGGTGTGCGGAGCACAATCAGCAAAATGTCATGTACAGGGTGTGAAATAACCCCCACCACCAGCCAATTTCTGGTAAAAATCTTATTGTGGCTGGTAAGATTTTCTACTCTAGCAGCCACTTTGGCAGGTAACCAACCAGGTTGTGTTATATTGGAAAAGGTAACGTGGCTGGTAAAATGTTGAAAATTAATACACAAGCCACTCTGGCCAGTGGGTGAAAAAGTTAATTTCATGCCCTGGTCACATGCATTGTTTTACTGCACAGTGATCCTTCAACCTGGCACTGGTGTCAGCTGTGTCCAGTTTGCACTTTAGCAACAGGTTTCCCGTCAGAAATAAGTGTACGTTACAAATGTGTATTTGTTATATTTTGTTGGATACATTAAAGTGGCACTGTAGGTATAATGTCCTGATTGACCCGTGGAAATCAGACATTTCAATTTCAGTATACGTTTGATGTTTATTCACATGACAGCAGCCACATTTTGGCACAGAATATTTATCTTGGTTGCAACTTCACTGTTCGGCGGGGTTGTCCTCAACACAGCCGATGTAAGCACCGCCACTTCGCTGGGACAGAATTTGCAACCGACCAAGAGCGCGTTCAGTTCTTGGCATATTGCTGAGGGCAACCAGTCCTGAGGTAGTTCGATCGAGCACGTCTCTATAATGCCGTTTTTGACGTCCATATTCAGCGTGACCTTGGTGGTGGAAGCTTCGTAGTTCACCTCAAAGCAGGTACTGACGCTGAATTTCGGTGTTCTCCCGAACACCCACTCCCACGTCTGAAGCTCAGAGGCCATCTTAAGGATACCGGGATAGCTCAGCTCGTCTGTTGGGTCAACAAGCATGACTGAGCCGTTCAGTCCAAACTCTGCACTATACTGGGATGCTACGGCTTCCATGATTGAGTCGCAGTCTAAAGTTGGGTCCTCGTCCACGAGATTTTTCACCGGCGAGGGCACGCTAGGGGTTGCGTTGCTCCTGATCCCTCGACAAGTGCTTTTCAGTACCGGGGACAGCAATGCCAGATCTGCTGCGAAAAGCAGAGTACAGTGATGATAAGCATCAGTTCTCCCCAATTTAGCGGCAGTCCCAGATATTTTAAAGTGTTGATTAAGAAGTATATCGAATCTATCAGTTGCGTGCACATCCAGACCGGGACGTAGTTTCTTCAAGGCACTGGTAACAATATTGAGATTCTTGTGTCGGTCGTATTTTCGCTTTGACGTGAAGAAGGTCATGTTGATGTTCCCCAGGTCTTGGAACACAGTCCCTCCCCCACTCCGCCGTCTCGCGAGTGGGACCCCCCTCTCTCTCATTAGCTGGAGGTTACACTCCTGCCAGGGATTCTGATGCCTACCGATGACCACTGCTGACGCGTTCCTCCACAGGAAAAGTATCCTCCAGTCCTGCAAGTCCACGTGCTCGTGTACCCAGTCCTCAAAAGCCAGGTTTTCATAAATGTCAGTGGACATGGATTTGAGGACAAGACCGGTTTTGCCATTCTCCTCAATGACAGCTGACAAAGTGCTCTGCGGTCGAATTAGGCGAAAACAACCGCGAAGGTTTGCGTACGCATGAACACAATGCCTTAATATCATCGTGCATCTAACGTGACTTATTAATGCTGCAAAGTCTTTAGAATATAAGAAAACGTTGTTTTGCACGTGTGGCGAGTTACCTGAACTTCACTGTATCGCCCATGCTGCACTTCGTGACCGATGCCAACATCCACTTCCTGGGTTAAAGGACGTGAAATAATATATATATCTTAACAGCACCATCTAGAGGTTGAACTTGAACAACCACGGGAAGATCTCGTTTTCAGACTGTACAACAGGGGTGTCAAACTCCAGTCCTGGAGGGCCACAGTGTCTGCATGTTTTTGTGGTTTCCTTTCAATCAGCAGCCAATTAAGGCCTTGAGAACAAGGTGTGTGGACTCTAGTTTCGCCATTCAATTACTTAAATTAATCACTTGTGCAGAAACACAACAAAAACCAGCAGACACTGCGGCCCTCCAGGACTGGAGTTTGACACCCCTGCTGTACAAGAATGGCAAGAGCTGTTTATTAACTGGATATCCTTCAGTGCACGCAATTTTCGACAAGCATTCTATTAAAAGAAATACACAGATATTTACGCGCGCAGTCTTAACAGAATTACAACTTATATAATAAACACATCTAGGGTATAGTGAAAAAGTAAACGTGAAAAACAAAGCGGTGCAATTATTGCCTATGTAACGTTAGCACCGTGCAAACACACTCATGATAATAATCTCCGTCATAGTTGCAGGCAAGTCGTCACATGAAAGGCAGAGCAGACGAAAAGAACCACCCGCAAGCACGGGGTCGGACGTACTAGAGCAACTCCAGTAGTTCAGAATCTTTTTTTATTAGTAGTTCAGAATCACAGTTGCCTGAAAACACCTGCAGAAAATAATGATGGAATCCACAAAAGATACGGACAAACAAGAGGTAATCTATTTACAGACATACCGGGTGCATTTAAAACTTGCTTACTGTAGATTACATAGTAGGCTACGTTTTATTTATGATAACTGCACAAAGCTGGATTTGTTATACCAGAAGAGAAGAGAACGTTTACCCTATTTTATTAACAGCCCAAAATTAAATTGTTCATTAGTGCCCTTTCATAATGCCAACTATATTAGTAATCTAACTTGTTTTCTATTAGCCTATGCCTGCCTTGTTTTCTTATTTCTTTTTCGTAACAAACGCATTTTAAGTTGCAGGCTTGTGTTCCATTTTAATCTAAGATGTTCACGCATCAAAATTATGAACATTGACTGCATATAGCTCGCGAGCGTCAATTGTATTTCCATTTTAGCATTTGTAACTGATACTTTATTCATGTTGTCAAATATATTTGTGAATTATTATTATTATTCTTAATAATAATAATAATAATAATAATAATAATAATAATAATAATAATAATAAATTCGTTTTTATGGTCCGAACTTCATCTCCGCGTGTTAAAATCTGTGTAGAATGCTAAGTTGCCAAGGCACCGGTCACAACAGCAAGCAGGATATTGGTTGTGATTGGTTATGATGCTAATGCTGAGCTGTGATTGGTCAAAGTGCTAAACCCGAGTAGAAAAGCGGTTTATCGCCGCTAGAGAAACTCCGGCAGCTTTTGTGAACTTTTATTTCCATCACACTCCTGTCTCTCTATCACGCTGTTCGCTAACTTAGACACTTTTCTGTCACTGTAATATTTTTTTTAGCGCTGGCAAAGAAAGGAAACAACCCATATTAGACAATCGAACAAAAGTAGAGCTCTGACTAACTATTACCATTCGTTTTTACATTGCGTATGAGAATGTGAGCCGTTATCTGTTCATTCGGTAAGTACTAACGTCATTGGTTAGCTAAGATAACTAATGTCAGTTATTATTGCTGCACTGCGTCTTCACGACGTGTGCATGCCGTGGGTTTATTATGTTTGGCTGTGCATGCATGGAGGCTCAGAGGGTTGCATGAGCGTTACCATGCCAACCGTAACTGTTTTTAGAACAGAGCGAGAAAAACTGATTTTGAATGTCTCAGTGGAGTCTTCCTAGGCCCTACAAGCATGTGTGTGTGCGTATGTATGAATAGGCATATCACGGTAGCCGAGTTGGGAGGCTGTGCATCAGATTTAAAAGCACAATTAGTCATCTGCTAACTAACAACAATTGAACAGTAAAGTAATATGCTCAGTGTAATTGTGATCTGCAGAGTCCTTTGATTTGGACAGAAAAAACAGAGGGAAGTTCACCTGAGCTTGCAGGTGCAAACGGGGAGCACAGGAGTATCACCAGTGACCCGTATAATCAGGTAACTTTCATTCCATTTCAGTGCCGTTCTGGGTGGTAGCTGTATATCAATGCTAAGAAAACAAACATATTTTATTCAGTTGCATTTGATTCACTCCATGTTTGTTTGTGTGTGTGTGTGTGTGTGTGTGTGTGTGTGTGTGTGTGTGTGTGTGTGTGTGTGTGTGTGTATGTGTGTGCTTGTGCATGTGTGTGCATGCTTGTGTGCATGTGTGTGTGTGTGTTTGTGTATATTTGTGCTTGTGTATATGTGTGGTTCTGTGTGCGTGTGTATCTATGTGTATATGTGCGTACATGCTTGTGCTTGTTTATATGTGTGTGTGCTTGTGTGTGCGTGTGTGCGCCTGTTTATGTGTGCTTGCGTGTGTGTGTGTGCTTGTGTATCTTTGCTTTTGTGTGTGCTTGTGTGTATGTGTGCTTGCATCCATGTGTGTGTGTGTGTGTGTGTGTGTGTGCTTGTACGTATGTGTGTGTGTGTGTGTGTGTATGTGCGTGCTTGTGCATGTGTGTGCATGCTTGTGTGCATGTGTGTGTGTGTGTTTGTGTATATTTGTGCTTGTGTATATGTGTGGTTCTGTGTGCGTGTGTATCTATGTGTATATGTGCGTACATGCTTGTGCTTGTTTATATGTGTGTGTGCGTGTGTGCGCCTGTTTATGTGTGCTTGCGTGTGTGTGTGTGCTTGTGTATCTTTGCTTTTGTGTGTGCTTGTGTGTATGTGTGCTTGCATCCATGTGTGTGTGTGTGTGTGTGTGTGTGTGTGTGTGTGTGTGTGTGTGTGTGCTTGCGTGCATGCGTGTGTGTGTGTGTGTGTGTGTGTGTGTGTGTGTGTGTGTGTGTGTGTGTGCGTACGTACGTGTGCTTGTCTATGTATGTGTATGTGTGTATATGTGTGCCTGTACGCATCTGTGTGCGTATGTGTGCTTGTGTTCGTGTCAGATCGAGGTTTTGAGGAGTGATGTGGCCAAGCTACAGCAGGAGGGAGAGTTGAGCCGGGAGGTGGAGGATCTGATCCAGCAGAACCAGCAGCTGCACCAGGAGCTCAGCCATATCAGTCAGCTCTCCCTGCAGCTGCACCAGGAGCTCGGCCGTATCAGTCAGCTCTCCCTGCAGCAGCGAGAGGACGGGAGGACAGTGTTGGGCACAGCCGTCAGCCAGGCAGAGGAAGCTAAGGTGTGCGACTGCAGCTGGCGGCGCAAACAGGACGCAGTTGCCGACGAGACAGGCTGAAGAAGCTTTTTCATCTTCTCCGTCTTTACGCTTTAGAGTGTCGTCGAGAATCTGCAGACCAAGGTCAGCTGCTCGACGGATACTGTCGCCCACCTTAAAACCGTACGCACCTCCTGGACCCTGTTCATGTTGTAATGTTACGCTCTGGTGTAGTACGCCAATCCTGACACTTTTCATGTAAACACCACACTTTAGAGTGATTGGCACTGATTTTATGGAGTAACCCGGTGGTCAGCTTATGCATCATCTGACCTTCCTTACTCTAGGAGGTTCTAACGCTTTATGAATTTTAAACGTTTATGAATTTATTTTTAGAAGGCTCGCCAGTCTTGGTCTGAACCGGGCCGAACTCTCCTCAGCCTCTCCCTGTCCCACAGGAGAGGGAGTTGGTCCGGGCCAAGCAGAGTCGGACAGCAGAACAGAACCAGAGCCTGCGCGGCTCACTGCTCCAGCTGCGCTGGGAGAGGGACGCGCTGGCCAATCAGCTGCGGAAGCTTCGGCTGTCAGGTACAGGGTGTTTATGAGATACATGTGGGGGAAAAGACTGTGTCAACTACACTTTTCAGCGAAAACACTGCACTCTCCATCATTTTTACATGCTAAAAAAGTTTTTATAATTTAATATCTGTCTGGCTGTGCATGTGTTTGGGAACCTGTGTCCTCACTCCTCAGGCTCTCAGATCTTCTGTTCTATAATGTAGTGTGTGGAACCTCCTGTAATTGTGTTTTGTGGTGTAGTGTGTGGAACCTCCTGTAGTTGTATTCTGTGATGTAGTGTGTGGAACCTCCTGTAGTTGTGTTCTTTAATGTAGTGTGTTGAACGTCCTCTAGTTGGGTTCTGTGATGTAGTGTGGGAAACTCCTGTAGTTGTGTTCTGTGATGTAGTGTGTGGAAACTCCTGTAGTTGTGTTCTGTGATGTAGTGTGTGGAACCTCTTGTAGTTGTGTTCTGTGATGTAGCGTGTGGAAACTCCTGTAGTTGTGTTCTGTGATGTAGTGTGTGGAAACTCCTGTAGTTGTGTTCTGTGATGTAGTGTGTGGAAACTCCTGTAGTTGTGTTCTGTGATGTAGTGTGTGGAAACTCCTGTAGTTGTGTTCTTTAATGTAGTGTGTTGAACGTCCTCTAGTTGTGTTCTGTGATGTAGTGTGGGAAACTCCTGTAGTTGTGTTCTGTGATGTAGTGTGTGGAAACTCCTGTAGTTGTGTTCTGTGATGTAGTGTGTGGAAACTCCTGTAGTTGTGTTCTGTGATGTAGTGTGTGGAACCTCTTGTAGTTGTGTTCTGTGATGTAGCGTGTGGAACCTCCTGTAGTTGTGTTCTGTGATGTAGTGTGTGGAACCTCTTGTAGTTGTGTTCTGTGATGTAGCGTGTGTTCAACCTCCTGTAGTTTAGAGACAGAATGCAGGAGCTGAGCACATGGAGAGCATTAGGAGTCACTGTGGTGTCCCATTCCCACTGTGTTCAGGTGCAGAGAAGGAGCGGGCGTGGAGGCGTGAGGGGGGTGGAGCCAAGGGGTGTGGGTCTCGTCTGGACTGTTTCGTGCAGAGCGTGGAACAGGACCAGGACTTCTACAGACAGGAAGCAGAGAGACTGCGTAGAATGCTGAGGCCTGGCCGCCCCTCCAATGGCCCCCAGGGGTCCCGGGGCCCCCGCAACCACAGCCCCCCCAGGCAACCCTCCGCAAAGGTACCCTCCCCCTCCCTTCCCAAAATGTCCTGGAGGGCCGCAATCAATCCTTTTAGCCAAACAGTGACTTACATTAACCATTTAAGTGCTGGAACACACTGAAAACTGTCAGACTCTCCAGGAATTGAGTTCCCTGTTATGTAGCATTGTAAAAACTTTAGAATGGTACCCGTTCACGCTCAATACTGTTGTTAGTCCTCTTTTTAGTGTCTGAGAACCCAATCATCGAAGAAAACACAGTGATCACAAATTTAAACGGGAAAGAACAAATGTGGTGGATTCTTACAGTGCATCTTGTCAGCTTGCCTGGTCTGAATTCTGGTTTCTGGTACTGCTACAGATTTTGGCCACAAGAGGGAGCCACGCTCACACAAGAGCTCCACAGCTTTTTTTGTTGTTGTTTTTTTGGAACATCAGTTGGTGGTCCCTGATGGGTTGTTTTTTTTTATGCCTGTGTGCCTGTCCTCGCTCAGGGAGGGACCTACGATTCAGAGCTGATGCGACTCCTGAGGGAGCGGGACGATCTGCAGGCCTTGCTCGACAAGTACGAGCGCCACCTGTCCGAAATCCAGGCCAACGTCAAAGTGCTGTCCGCCGACCGTGACAAGACCAGTCTGCAGTACCAGAAGGTGAGCTGGACCCCGGAGAGCCGAGGCCCTAAAAAAAGGCACATTTGCGCAGACATGTATGTCCTCGTGGTCTAAAGGTGCTTACAGAGTGATCAAAAGAGGGAGCAGACACGTACGGAGACTAACAGTCCGGTGGACTGTCCGCAGACTTTTGCCTTTCATAGTCAAGCGTACTTCAAGCATACTCAAAGCGTACCAACCACCCTTTGTAGACTACATTTCCCATCATTTTTGCATGCAAACTGCAAAAACAACAATGGAGGATTATGGTAGGAAGAAGCTGCGCCTGTCGGCGAAACGACAGCTCGGTGCGGTCACAAAAAAGGACTGCTGCACGGACTGCCTTGGCGGAAATCCGCTCATGGTCCGTTTTGGGTCTGCTATGATGTCATTTAGGTCCACGCGGACCCTGCGGACATCCGTACGCAGGCTTGTTTTGGCGACTAAGAAATGGCCTTTCGAGTGTGGCTAGCCTGGCCTGTATCCCTGCCTCTCACACAGGTGAAAGCCCTTCTGTTCTCTCAGTTTGTGAGGTGCTCTGCCTAAGAGTCTCTGCTCTATGAGTGTAATGTAAGATGGCACCTGTGGGATCACTGGGGTGATTGTGTACGTGCTGTGAGCTCCTCTCATTCTCTCCGTAAATAAATTGGGCCGTTGCTCTTTCCCAGCTTCTTTTTCGGCTTCATTTCTTTAAAGGGGAAAAAAACCAGCAGGTCAATCTTGAAATTGGGTAGCAAATGGTTCACAGTCAAAAAATGGGTGGGTTGTCTGATGCTACATTGTTTTCATTCACACGATATTGAAGGCACACTGAGTTCATTCTGTCCTATTTGCTCTTCATGTTGTGTACCTGAAAATATTTTAGCATCGAGCAAGCAGACATTTTTTTCTGAGTGTGAGCGCACTCCCGCTCTCGCCCCCGCCCCCCGCTGCAGGCCCAGGAGGAGATAGCGCACCTGCGTCGGGAGGTGATGAAGTCAAAGTCGCCGCGCACGCAGAAGAGCTCGGTGACGGCCCAGAGCATCCTGAAGCGCGTGGAGGTGGAGCGCGACGAGGCGGCGACGGACCTCAAGCGCATGACCACTGAGAGAGACAGTCTGAGGGAGAGGCTGAAGGTAGGCGCGACACAGACAGACAGACAGGCTGCTGTGTGACCTCCAGGCTTGATAGTCTTGCCTCTATTGAGTCTGCTGGGGCGAAAGACCCAGGTGTCTCTGGCACCGCACACTTTGACCACTAGAGGGAGACAGAAATTCACACAAGAGCTCAGTTGTCCAGGTGAACCTACATCCAGTAGCAGTGTGAAATAAGGAGCCCATTGTTTCGGAAGGAGATTCGTGCCCAGAAACATAGAAGCTGAGGTCACTGTGAAAACTCACCAGAGGGAAATGGCACAGCGTTCACCTGGGTGTGTGTGTGTGTGTGGTGTGTGTGTGTGTGTGTGTGTGTGTTTGAGCATACCTGTGTGTGTGTTTGTGTGTGTGTCTCTGTGCACGTGCGTATTTGAGAGTGCCGTATATGGGGTCAGAACAGCGTGTTTCTCTGCGATAATACTGTATTTTGAGCTGAGGTCAGGAGTTTGTGAGCCTCACCCGTACCTGGGCACTCCGGTGCTCACCTGTGTGGCCTGAGCAGATCTCCCAGGAGACAGCCATCAGTGAGAGAGCACACCTGGAGCAGAGAGTGGAGGACCTGCAGACCACCATCTACACGGTCAGAACACTCCGCCATTTTATCCCACACTTTTTAGAGTGGCTCCGTCCCAAGGGGCCAAGACTGGGCTTTCGTTCTGAAGCTCACTTCCTGGTGCTGTTGCTCACTAGCGCCACTGCGGTTGGCTCCAGTATAGGTCTTTCCCCATGTAAGTCAATGGCAGCAATGCGGGCAAAATACTCAGTCAATAAATTTTTTACACAAAAAAAATGTAATTGCAATAGGTGCCTTTCCTTCATCTAATGCCTGTGCATGTGCTGATTTTAAAAAATATTGTGTCGTTTGGACAGGGTATTAACATTTGTTCAGGACCAATCAGAGGGACAGGTTGAGTCCTGGGATCACTGGCATAGATAGGTTCTATATGGTTCTCACTGCCAGGACCAATCAGAGGGACAGGTTGAGTCCTCTTCGGCTCCACGGAGCAGGCGCAGTTTGTACAAATGGGCGGCGAAAAAAGACTTCCGAGCTTCAATTCCGTTTTTACGAGGCCGTGGAAAGGCAATGGGTGACGTCACAGTGGCTTTGTCCATATTTTTATACAGTCTATGCTCCGTCCCCATCTCATCTCAGCCAATGGGAGCTCTGAAAATAAAATCTTTTTTTATTTTCATTTTTTTATCATTAAATAATATCAGGAAAAAAAATAGAATGCACATTTTAGGCTATATACCACACCGCATGCCAGACACTTATGTCTTATTTGAATTTATACATGGACAGCACTCGGGAGACGTTTAACAATCTTTTTTTCCCCAACTGATTTCAAAGAGGTTGAAGTCTTCTTTTAAAAAAACAAAACACTATTCTTTGGTTTCTGTCCTGAATGAAGTCAAGCTGGCACTTCCTTATCAACAGCCCTAGCAACAGGTTAATCCGGGACAGATCTCCATAGTGGAAGCCTTGTCCGATGTGACCAAAACTTTGCATCATCAAACTGAAGAAAATAAGAACAAACAGATGTATAAAATGTTTGGGGGTCGTTTGAATGATTTTATAAGCAGTTTGTTTGATTATAGAATTGATTAAAAGTACAGATCCTCGTGGGAACTGTGATCCAAATTCATTTCAGCATTTTGCTTTTACGTATGTTGATCTCCCACTTTCTCAATATTGTCACTTTCCTATCAACAAATACCTCAAAGAACTGCCACCAAACATTCATTATCTATAGTCATTATCTTTTCCAATTTTTCTGAAGGAAAGGTCACTCCTCATTGAAATGGAGTAGCTTCTATGCCAAGAGCTGTTTCTTGACTTCAGTTGTGTTTTCCTGCATAAACATGTTTTTCTAGCTCTTTATCTTTGTATGCGCCTATGTCCCCCCCCCCCCCCATGTCTTATTTTATCTAATGTGTGTCTTAACTGCTCTTTTTCATTACGGGGTTTGACGCAATTTGTTCTTCAGAATTGTTATTTTCTTATCTGAGAAGCACATCTGTATGAAGTGTGTTTTAAAAGATGAATAAAATGAGTGTCAATGCTGTGAAGCAAAGGGAAAGTGTCGGTGCTGCCCCCTAGTGGTGACTTGGTGTGTGTGCGCTCAGTTGGAGCAGGAGCATAGGGAGCTGAAGACTAAGCAGGCAGTGATGAAGGACACCATGATGGACCTGGAGGAGGAGGTATCCAGCCTGGGGCACCAGCTGGCCACAGCCGACGGGGACCTGAACCGCAGCAGGAAGGAGTGCGGCGTGCTGAGGCGAGAAACACACACACACACACACACACGCACACACATGCTGACATGCTTAGACACACACACACACACACACACGCTGATATTCTTAAATGCACACACACACACACACACACACACCCTATCGTGCTTAGACACACACACACGCATACACACGCTGGCATGCTTAGATACACACAACCGCTCTGACATGCTTAAACGCACACATACACACACACACACACACATGCTGACATGCTTAGACGCACACAGCTGCACAGACTCTGGCACACGCTGGCACAGGACCAGGTCACATTGTGACACCCTGATTCATGAATGCGTGTGTGTGTCTGTATGTGTACGTGTGTTTGTATATAAAGGTTGTCCAGTAACCAGTTGGAGAGTGCCCTGAGTGACAGTCAGCTCCGACTGACCGCCAGGTTTGGAGAGCTGCAGACCGTCCAGGACAAGAACAAACAACTGGAGGAGAGGAATGGTGAGAGTGGGCCTTTTCACTACAAATCCCATCAGCCCCCATTCCACATACCACACCCTCCTCACTACAAATTCCATCAGCCCCAATTCCAAACACAACACCCTTCTCACTCCAACTCCCACCATCCCCCATTCCACATACCACACCCACCTTATTCCACATTCCCCACTTACACAACCCCACTTACCATCACACCCCCATGTCACCATCCGCTATTCTCTTAATGGGTAATTCCACCCAAAAACAACATGAACCTTATTGAACAGATCAAGGCGCAACTAATTCTTTCTTTGTGACTGGCCAAAAAAAAAATCTTATTGAGTTATTTGAATATAAAGTTGAAAATTCGGGAGAGGTATACGTCAAAATACGTATACTCAAACCTTGCATTCGTTAATGGAAGGAGGTCGGATATCGGGGTGATAAACGCGTCATTTCCATGTTTTTACCAACATCAGTGTGTTTGAGTTGCACTGGGAAAGTTTTGGCTTTGCTAGCAAACATAGCTAAAACGGCTAACAAGTAGCCTATAACAATGAAGTTTAAACTTTTAATTGTATATGTTTAAATGTTCTGTATCGGCATGTTGGTCGATACAAAAGCATTTCATACTGAAAAACGGGAGGTCAGGCTTGATTTTCCAACATGGAACTGGGGTGTGTAGCCTAGCTAAGTGTTACAGATTTCTGGCTAGGCTGGCTAATGTTTTCACCATACCAAACGTAGATAAATGAAGGGCCGTATTTCCCCCGTTCTTCTGGAGACTGCGGTAATGATGGTGGTATTTTCTCAGTATAACTGTTACATTAGTGACTAACTTGCCAGTGAGTTACGAGGCCTCTCTAGTCTCTAAGAAACGCTGCAGACAGGCACTACAGTAGCAGTAAAATGCCCGGCCCCTCGGCCTCCGCTTCTGTAACATCATTCAGTGGGCGTGGCAACCTGTTGTCTTAACTGTAAGCGCCTTGGCCGTTGTAGTTTATCGTGAACCATGTACATGGTTTGGGGCTATATCTCTGCTCTCACTACAGGTAGAAAGTTGGCTGATAGCTCATTTTAATCAGGAGGAGAGCTTTTCTATAAACCAAACATCATTTTTGGGTGGGATTACCCTTTAACATTGGAGGTGTGTAAGTGAGTGTTTTGCAGTGTGTGTGTTTGTGAGTTGTCTTTGTGTATCTATCACACCCCAGTGTGCTGGGTCATGTAACTGTCATACCCCTGTGTGCTGGGTTGTGTAACTGCCACACCCCAGTGTGCTGGGTTGTGTAACTGTCATGCCCCTGTGTGCTGGGTTGTGTAACTGTCACACCCCTGTGTGTTGGGTTGTGTAACTGTCACACCCCAGTGTGCTGGGTTGTGTAACTGTCATGCCCCTGTGTGCTGGGTTGTGTAACTGTCACACCCCTGTGTGCTGGGTTGTGTAACTGCCACACCCCAGTGTGCTGGGTTGTGTAACTGTCATGCCCCTGTGTGCTGGGTTGTGTAACTGTCACACCCCTGTGTGTTGGGTTGTGTAACTGTCACACCCCAGTGTGCTGGGTTGTGTAACTGTCATGCCCCTGTGTGCTGGGTTGTGTAACTGTCACACCCCTGTGTGCTGGGTTGTGTAACTGTCACACCCCTGTGTGCTGAGTTGTGTAACTGTCACACCCCTGTGTGCTGGGTTCTGTAACTGTCATACCCCTGTGTGCTGGGTTGTGTAACTGTCACGCCCCTGTGTGCTGGGTTGTGTAACTGTCACACCCCTGTGTGCTGGGTTGTGTAACTGTCATACCCCTGTGTGTTGGGTTGTGTAACTGTCACACCCCAGTGTGCTGGGTTGTGTAACTGTCACACCCCTGTGTGCTGAGTTGTGTAACTGTCATACCCCTGTGTGCTGGGTTGTGTAACTGTCATGCCCCTGTGTGCTGGGTTGTGTAACTGTCACACCCCTGTGTGCTGGGTTGTGTAACTGTCACGCCCCTGTGTGCTGGGTTGTGTACCTGTCACACCCCTGTGTGCTGAGTTGTGTAACTGTCATACCCCTGTGTGTTGGGTTGTGTAACTGTCATGCCCCTGTATGCTGGGTTGTGTAACTGTCACACCCCTGTGTGCTGGGTTGTGTAACTGTCACGCCCCTGTGTGCTGGGTTGTGTAACTGTCACACCCCTGTGTGCTGAGTTGTGTAACTGTCACACCCCTGTGTGCTGGGTTGTGTAACTGTCATACCCCTGTGTGCTGGGTTGTGTAACTGTCACACCCCTGTGTGCTGGGTTGTGTAACTGTCATACCCCTGTGTGCTGGGTTGTGTAACTGTCACACCCCTGTGTGCTGAGTTGTGTAACTGTCATACCCCTGTGTGCTGGGTTGTGTAACTGTCACACCCCTGTGTGCTGGGTTGTGTAACTGTCATGCCCCAGTGTGCTGGGTTGTGTAACTGTCACACCCCAGTGTGCTGGGTTGTGTAACTGTCATGCCCCTGTGTGCTGGGTTGTGTAACTGTCACACCCCTGTGTGTTGGGTTGTGTAACTGTCACACCCCAGTGTGCTGGGTTGTGTAACTGTCATGCCCCTGTGTGCTGGGTTGTGTAACTGTCACACCCCTGTGTGCTGGGTTGTGTAACTGCCACACCCCAGTGTGCTGGGTTGTGTAACTGTCACACCCCTGTGTGCTGGGTTGTGTAACTGTCATACCCCTGTGTGCTGGGTTGTGTAACTGTCACACCCCTGTGTGCTGGGTTGTGTAACTGTCATACCCCTGTGTGCTGGGTTGTGTAACTGTCACACCCCTGTGTGCTGAGTTGTGTAACTGTCATACCCCTGTGTGCTGGGTTGTGTAACTGTCACACCCCTGTGTGCTGGGTTGTGTAACTGCCACACCCCAGTGTGCTGGGTTGTGTAACTGTCATGCCCCTGTGTGCTGGGTTGTGTAACTGTCACACCCCTGTGTGCTGAGTTGTGTAACTGTCACACCCCTGTGTGCTGGGTTGTGTAACTGTCATACCCCTGTGTGCTGGGTTGTGTAACTGTCACACCCCTGTGTGCTGGGTTGTGTAACTGTCATACCCCTGTGTGCTGGGTTGTGTAACTGTCATACCCCTGTGTGCTGGGTTGTGTAACTGTCACACCCCTGTGTGCTGAGTTGTGTAACTGTCATACCCCTGTGTGCTGAGTTGTGTAACTGTCATACCCCTGTGTGCTGGGTTGTGTAACTGTCACGCCCCTGTGTGCTGGGTTGTGTAACTGTCATGCCCCTGTGTGCTGAGTTGTGTAACTGTCACGCCCCTGTGTGCTGGGTTGTGTAACTGTCATACCCCTGTGTGCTGAGTTGTGTAACTGTCATACCCCTGTGTGCTGGGTTGTGTAACTGTCACACCCCTGTGTGCTGGGTTGTGTAACTGTCATACCCCTGTGTGCTGGGTTGTGTAACTGTCACACCCCTGTGTGCTGGGTTGTGTAACTGTCATACCCCTGTGTGCTGGGTTGTGTAACTGTCACACCCCTGTGTGCTGGGTTGTGTATCAGACACGCTGCTGCAGCAGGTTAGCGGTCTCCGTGATGAGGTTGGCGGTCTGGATTCCGCCGTGTCAGAGCTGGACCAGCGTAAGAACGCCCTGCAGGAGACACTTGAGAGGGAGTCTGACCTGCTGGCCTCCGCCACAAACCAGCTGGATGAAAAGGTAGCAGTCACCTGGGGCTGTGTCAGAACGCACCTCCGTTTCGTCCTGTTCCGCACTAATGTTCAGAGCCACAGAGTCTATAGATCCACTAGATACTCTCCTCCATCTTCTTTACTTTGAAAAGTCTGACTACTATTAAAGCGAAAACAGTGCTATTCAACATGTCTTTCAAAAGTTATGAAAGTACAGTGCCGTGTGAATGGTACTGCTATATACCGCTATATCCCGCTACAGTATATACTGCTCTATTCCACTCTGTACCGCTCTGTACCGCTATATACTGTTCTATTCCACTCTGTACCGCTATATACTGCTCTATTCCACTCTATACGGCTCTATACTGCTATATAAAGCAGTGCTTTGTTTCAGTGACCTATATTCTGGTACGTGCTATGCACTATTGTGCTGTGTCATTTTCCATTTAAAAACCTGTTTCCGTGCTCGACAGAGAGCACTGCGCTATTTCAAATACAGTATGAATTATTATTTTTTATTATTATTAATAATAATAATAATAATAATGATTATTAATTAATTAGTTAATGATGAATTAGTATTAATTAGTATTAACACCCCCAGTGTAAACCAGAATAAAGAAATTCCTTGTGTGCTTTATTTTTTTATTTTCAGGACAGACTTATCCGAAGTTTAAAGATCAGGGTGGAAGAAATGGAAGCATCGTCAGAGTGAGCTGTTTTTCCTGTTCATTAAAATTCACTCAAAGACGCAACCAAATCCCTCGTGTGCCTGGGGGTTTGAACTCCGCCATGGCTCTTATCCCTCCTCTATCTATTACTGTCTCTGCTTTCTCCCTCTCTGAATAAAGTGAAAAGGTCTGTTCTCTTTTTAAAAACTGTGGGAGTGGCTGTTCTGTACTGTAATACATTGAATGTGTAGGATGTGCGTAGCGTGTGTGTAGGATGTGAGCGAGTGATTGAGTAGGATGTGTGTTGGTTGTGTGTTGTGAGTGTGTAGTGAGTGATTAGTGAGTGTGTAGGATGTGAGTAGTGAGTGTAGGATGTGTGTAAGACATGTGTAGTGAGTGTGTAGTGTGTGTGTGTGTGTGTGTGTGTGTAGTGAGTGCGTAATGTGTGTGTGTAGTGAGTGTGTAGCGAGTGTGTAGTGAGTGCAGTGTGTGTGTAGCGTGTGTGTAGTGAGTGTGTAGCGAGTGAGTGTGTAAGACGTGTGTAGCTGCTCTGGCTGAGCCCTGGCGCTGTGCTACAGGTGTCTGCGGGAGACGGTAAATGCGCGGGAGCGGGAGGTGACGACTTTCCGCAGGAAGCTGGGAGATGCAGAGGAAGAGCTGGCCTCCGTGGCCAAGATGAAAGATGGAACGCTCCGGGAAAATTCCCTGCTGAGGGACGACCTGGACAAAGTCCGACTCGACCACCAGGTGAGGTATACCTGCGCAGCCAGGACGTTCCACAGTCACTGCCTCTGTTAGCAGCACGGTCGCTACCTGTGTTAGCACGATGGTCACTGCCTCTGTTAGCAGCACGGTCGCTACCTGTGTTAGCACCATGGTCACTGCCTCTGTTAGCAGCACGGTCGCTACCTGTGTTAGCACGATGGTCACTGCCTCTGTTAGCAGCACGGTCGCTACCTGTGTTAGCACCATGGTCACTGCCTCTGTTAGCAGCACAGTCGCTACCTGTGTTAGCACCATGGTCACTGCCTCTGTTAGCAGCACGGTCGCTACCTGTGTGAGCACCATGGTCACTGCCTCTGTTAGCAGCATGGTCTCTACCTGTGTTAGCACCATGGTCACTGCCTCTGTTAGCAGCACGGTCGCTACCTGTGTTAGCACCATGGTCACTGCCTCTGTTAGCAGCACGGTCGCTACCTGTGTTAGCACGATGGTCACTGCCTCTGTTAGCAGCACGGTCGCTACCTGTGTTAGCACCATGGTCACTGCCTCTGTTAGCAGCACAGTCGCTACCTGTGTTAGCACCATGGTCACTGCCTCTGTTAGCAGCACGGTCGCTACCTGTGTGAGCACCATGGTCACTGCCTCTGTTAGCAGCATGGTCTCTACCTGTGTTAGCACCATGGTCACTGCCTCTGTTAGCAGCACGGTCGCTACCTGTGTTAGCACCATGGTCACTGCCTCTGTTATAACAGCCTCCACTCTCCTGGGAAGACTTTCCACTAGATGCTGGAACATTACTGCGTGGATTTGGTTCCATTCAGTCAGAAGAGCATTAGTGAGGTCGGGTACTGATGTGGTGCTATTAGACCTGGCTCGCAGTCGGCTTTCCAATTGATCCCAGTGGTGTTTGATGGGGTTTAGGTCAGGGCTCTGTGCAGGCCAGTCAAGTTCTTCCATACCGATCTTGACAAACCATTTCTGTATGGACCTCTATTTGTGCAGGGGGCATTGTGATTCTGAAATAGGAAAGGGCCTTCCCCAAACTGTTGCCACAAAGTTGGAAATCCAGAATCATCTAGAGTGTCACTGTAATGTTAATGCACAACTGAACTTTGGTAGAACTTTGGGTTGTGTAGTTACCTGGCCATGATATGAGTCCAAACGGTGGTGAAATATGTTTGTTAGTTGCTCTGTGCTCCACTTCTATAGGGCGGCTAAAACGGTCTCAAAATGACACTTCTAGCACATATACGAACGCGAACGAAGCGGATTCTGTCAATACAAACAATAAACAGTCCTCATATGCTTTTTTTTGTGTAATTAAAATTAGTTATAAAAGTACTATTTTCTTCAATGTTGTTAGCAAGCTACCAGAAAAGACTTGCAAAATGTCGGCAGGTCGGTTTGTTTACCGTAGATATATACTACCAGGAACGATTGCTTCCGTGGAAATTTGGACCAATGAGTGGTTTCTGACGCATCGGCGCAATAACGCTGTTTCTGGCACAATAATTACCTACCGGATCTACGTTCCAAATAAAATACAAAAAAGCCAGTAAAGGGCCGTTTAATTTTTTTTAAATACATACGAGGACTGGTTATTGTTTGTATTGACAGAATCCACTTCGTTCGCGTTTGTATACATGCTAGAAGTGTCATTTTGAGACCGTTTAACCTGCCCTATAGAAGTGAATGGAGAGCGACAAATACCCTATTCTGAATTATCACACCAGGGGAGCACAGAGCAACTTACAAACATATTTCGTCAACATTTGGACTCATATCATGGCCAGGTAACTACACAAAACCCAAAGTTCTACCAGAGTTCAGTTGTGCTTTAAGATCTGCCTTCACTGGACCTAAGGAACCAGCCTGAACCATGAAAACCAGCCCCAGACCAAGGGGTGTCCAAATACCTTTGGCTATATAGAGTATATTAGCATGCATCAAGTCCTGGGAGTCTGCTGTGTCTGCTGGTTTGGCTGTTTCAGCACTTAATTCCTTAATTTAAGTCATTGATTGACAAAGGAATCCAAACACCACTAAAACCTGCAGATGTGATGGCCGTCCAGTACTAGCATTTCAAAACCTAGTAGTCTCGACCGTTCAGCTGGCTACCTGTCTGTTGGCACGCCCTGTTTTAAGTTGAATAAATTGGCTGTAATATAAAGGCTGAATTAAGTGTTGTTTGGGGCTCCAGAGTGACGCAGTGCGTCAAGGTGCGTGTTTGTAGGGCAGGGCAGACGCAGGCGAGTCCCCTCAGGGTCTGACGGACTCGGCCTTCCCTCCCCAGGCTCTGCAGAGGAAGCTGGAGGATTCAAACCAGGAGGCGGAGAGTCTGCAGAGGAAGCTGGAGGAGTACGGCACCGACATGTCGCGCCTGGAGGTCCTGCTCACCTGCAAGGTGAGGCCAGCGTCTCCGCCAGGGACAGGAAGTGCAGTGTGCCCTCAGTTAGGGAGCAGAGCGCAGTAAAACGCATCATTACAGACCCCATTCCTCAAGCGTACTGGACGTACAGCACTTAATACCCTGTGGGCACAGACAAACATACATGTTGGATATACTGAAATGTGATTTTTGCGGGGTGTGTCACGTGTGTGTGTGTGTGTGTGTGTGTAAATGAGGCCTGCGCTGTGGTGTGTGTGCGTGTGTGTGTAAATGAGGACTGTGCTGTTGGGTGGGTGTGTGTGTGTGTGTGTGTGTGTGTGTGTGTGTGCATGTGTGTAAACAAGGCCTGCGCTATGGTGTGTGTGTGTGTGTGTGTGTGTGTGTGTGTGTGTGTGTGTAAATGAGGCGTGTGCTGTGGGGTGGGGTGTGTGTGTGTGTGTGTGTAAATGAGGCATGCGCTGTGGGGTGCGTGTGTGTGTGTGTGTGTGTGTGTGTGTAAACGAGGCCTGCGCTGTGGGGTGTGTGTGTGTGTGTGTGTGTGTGTGTAAACGAGGCCTGCGCTGTGGAGTGTGTGTGTGTGTGTGTGTGTGTGTGTGTGTGTGTGTGTGTGTGTGTGTGTGTGTGTGTGTGTGTGTGTGTGTGTGAACGAGGCCTCTGCGCTGTGGGGTGTGTGTGTGTGTGTGTGTGTGTAAACGAGGCCTGCGCTGTGGGCTGTGCAGGAGAAGGAGTGTGTGGAGCTCCAGGAAGGAGAGCGGCAGGCGTTAGTGGAGGCGGAGGGCTGGGAGGAGCGGGCGCGGCAGACGGAGGGTACCCTCAGTGAGCTTCGCCTGCAGCTGGCCGACAGCGATAGCGAGAGGCGCTGTCTCAAAGATGCTGTGGAGAAACAGGAACTCAGGCTGCAGGAGGTCAGTGATGTCATAATCATGTGACACCGCTGTTGATGTCATCAGCCTGTGCCACTGCAAAAATCTCTGCACCAGACCTGACCACATTATTATTATTGTTATTATTTCTGTTTTTATTTGGACTATCCAGTCGTAGATACATCTGCTTCATCTTCTACTATCGATTCGGGAGAGTCCAGATACGCACGTGCTGTAGCTTTTGATCAGTGACATGTTTTGTTGAAAATTCTTGGGGAACTGCAGTTCTGTTTTACTTATCTTCACACTGGGCCAGTGAGACAGGGCAGTACTGGCTGGGTTATACAGTGAGGCAGGACGGTACAGGTTGGGTTATACAGTAATGCAGGGTGGATCCTGGCTGGGTTATACAGTGAGACATAGCGGTACTGGCTGGGTTATACAGTAATACAGGATGTTACTGGCTGGGTTATACAGTGAGACAGAGCGGTACTGGCTGGGTTATACAGTAATGCAGGGTCGTACTGGCTGGGTTATACAGTGGCTGGGTTATACAGTGAGACAGGGTGGTACTGGCTGGGTTATACAGTAATGCAGGGTCGTACTGGCTGGGTTATACAGTGAGACAGAGCGGTACTGGCTGGGTTATACAGTAATGCAGGGTGTTACTGGCTGGGTTATACAGTAATGCAGGGTGTTACTGGCTGGGTTATACAGTAATGCAGGGTGGTACTGGCTGGGTTATACAGTGAGACAGGGTGGTACTGGCTGGGTTATACAGTAATGCAGGGTCGTACTGGCTGGGTTATACAGTGAGACAGAGTGGTACTGGCTGGGTTATACAGTAATGCAGGGTGTTACTGGCTGGGTTATACAGTAATGCAGGGTGTTACTGGCTGGGTTATACAGTGAGACAGCGGTACTGGCTGGATTATACAGTAATGCAGGGTGTTACTGGCTGGGTTATACAGTAATACAGGGTGTTACTGGCTGGGTTATACAGTAATACAGGGTGTTACTGGCTGGGTTATACAGTGAGGCAGGGCGGTACTGGCTGGGTTATACAGTAATGCAGGGTGTTACTGGCTGGGTTATACAGTGAGGCAGGGTGGTACTGGCTGGGTTATACAGTAATGCAGGGTGTTACTGGCTGGGTTATACAGTAATACAGGGTGTTACTGGCTGGGTTATACAGTAATGCAGGGTGTTACTGGCTGGGTTATACAGTGAGACAGAGCGATACTGGCTGGGTTATACAGTGAGGCAGGGCGGTACTGGCTGGGTTATACAGTAATGCAGGGTGTTACTGGCTGGGTTATACAGTGAGGCAGGGCGGTACTGGCTGGGTTATACAGTAATGCAGGGTGTTACTGGCTGGGTTATACAGTAATACAGGGTGTTACTGGCTGGGTTATACAGTAATGCAGGGTGGTACTGGCTAGGTTATACAGTGAGACAGAGCGGTACTGGCTGGGTTATACAGTAATACAGGATATTACTGGCTGGGTTATACAGTAATGCAGGGTGTTACTGGCTGGTTTATACAGTAATACAGGGTGTTACTGGCTGGGTTATACAGTAATGCAGGGTGTTACTGGCTGGGTTATGCAGTAATGCAGGGTGTTACTGGCTGGGTTATACAGTAATGCAGGGTGTTACTGGCTGGGTTATACAGTAATGCAGGGTGTTACTGGCTGGGTTATACAGTAATGCAGGGTGTTACTGGGTGGGTTATACAGTAATGCAGGGTGTTACTGGCTGGGTTATACAGTAATGCAGGGTGTTACTGGCTGGGTTATACAGTAATGCAGGGTCGTACTGGCTGGGTTATACAGTAATGCAGGGTGTTACTGGCTGGGTTATACAGTAATGCAGGGTGTTACTGGCTGGGTTATACAGTAATTCAGGGTGTTACTGGCTGGGTTATACAGTAATGCAGGGTGTTACTGGCTGGATTATACAGTAATGCAGGGTGTTACTGGCTGGGTTATACAGTAATGCAGGGTCGTACTGGCTGGGTTATACAGTGAGACAGGGTGTTACTGGCTGGGTTATACAGTAATGCAGGGTGTTACTGGCTGGGTTATACAGTAATGCAGGGTGTTACTGGCTGGGTTATACAGTAATTCAGGGTGTTACTGGCTGGGTTATACAGTAATGCAGGGTGTTACTGGCTGGGTTATACAGTAATGCAGGGTGTTACTGGCTGGGTTATACAGTAATGCAGGGTGTTACTGGCTGGGTTATACAGTAATGCAGGGTGTTACTGGCTGGGTTATACAGTAATGTAGGGTGTTACTGGCTGGGTTATACAGTAATGCAGGGTGTTACTGGCTGGGTTATACAGTAATGCAGGGTGTTACTGGCTGGGTTATACAGTAATGCAGGGTGTTACTGGCTGGGTTATACAGTAATGCAGGGTGTTACTGGCTGAGTTATACAGTAATGCAGGGTGTTACTGGCTGGGTTATACAGTAATGCAGGGTGGTACTGGCTGAGTTATACAGTGAGATAGGGTGGTACTGGCTGGGTTATACAGTAATGCAGGGTCGTACTGGCTGGGTTATACAGTAATGCAGGGTGGTACTGGCTGGATTATACAGTAATGCAGGGTCGTACTGGCTGGGTTATACAGTAATGCAGGGTCATACTGGCTGGGTTATACAGTAATGCAGGGTGTTACTGGCTGGGTTATACAGTAATGCAGGGTGTTACTAGCTTGGTTATACAGTAATGCAGGGTGGTACTGGCTGGGTTATACAGTAATGCAGGGTGTTACTGGCTGGGTTGTATGCAGTTGCTCTGGTTGTTCCTGCAGGCTCTGGTGTCGGAGCGTGGCTGTAACGGTCAGATCTCCCAGCTGAACCGCAGTCTGCTCCTGGCGGAGGAGGATCTGCGTCTGACCCAATCTGAGCGCTCCATCACCGCGAGCGATCTGGAGAAAACTCGCGAGCTCTGCGTCAAACTGGACTCCAGCAAGGAGGTGGTGAGTGTGTGTGGGTGTGTGTGTGTGTGTGCGTGTGTGGTGTGTGTGCGTGTGCGTGCGTGCGTGTGTGTGTGTGTGTGTGTGTGTGTGTGTGTGTGTGTGTGTGTGTGTGTGTGTGTGTGTGTGTGTGTGTGTGTGTGTGTGTGTGTGTGTGTGTGTGTGTGTGTTTCTCAGCGTGTGTTCTCGTGCAGGTCTTGCGGGAGCTGGATGTGTGCCGCTCAGAGGTGGAGTTGTTGCGGAAGCAGTTGGCCAGTGAGCGTCTCTCCATGAAGAGCCTGGAGTCCATGCTGCAGTCCACCCGAGAGAAAGAGCTTCACTCTACACTCAGCTCCCAGGAGCAGCACGCTGAGATACAACTGCTGAGAGACAAGCTCACTGTGGCCGACAGCAAGGCGTGAGTCCCGCATGCACACACCCTAACCCCATAATAATAAAAAAAGACAAAAAAATGTAAATTCACTCCAAAAGAATGCTTCAAGTGAAAATGAAAGATCTTTCACTTCAAGGTTTATGACTTAATTTATACTTTTAAAAAACAGACTATTATGAAAATACCGGGCGGCCATACTGGGCGTACTGCAGTGGCGGCTCCTGAGCTGAAAATTGGGGAGGCAGAAAACTTCCCTTTAAACGGATTATTGGTCTTAATCATTTTTCAATCAGTTTCCTTGATTAACAATAGGCTACATCAGCGTTTAATTCACCAATTACTCAATGCCATCAAATGTAGCCAGTTCTTCTCAATGAGGCTATTAGGCAAGTAATAAAATTATTTTCACTTGCATCGCATAATTGTGCACATTTTAATCAACATTATAATTGTGGATACATGTGCTCTTCGTTCTCCGCACTCTTAATTACGAAAATATTCATGGAAATTAAACGATCTGAAAGCTCAGCTTTTGTTAGATTCTTTTTTATTGCAGGTTTAGCACAACCTCATCTTTTGTTAGATTATTTTAAAAAAATTATCTAACAAAAGCTGAGCTTTAAGATCGTTTAATTTCCATGGATATTTTCGGAATTAAGAGTGCGGAGAACGAAGAGCACATGTATCCACAATTATAATGTTGATTAAAATGTGCACAATTTTGCGATGCAAGTTAAAATAATTTTATTACTTGCCTAATAGCCTAATTGAGGAGAACTGGCTACATTTGATGGCATTGAGTAATTGGTGAATTAAACGCTGATGTAGCCTATTGTTAATCAAGGAAACTGATTGAAAAATGATTAAGACCAATAATCAGTTTAAAGGGAAGTTTTCTGCCTCCCCAATTTTCAGCTCAGGAGCCGCCACTGGCGTACTGGGTACCAGTAGGAGTGTAACAGTACCCAAAAACGTCAGTTTTGACTTAACGGTTTGCTACATTTTCGGTACAGCAGAAAAGAATTAAATGCAAAATATAAAATTGCTTTTCATTAATAAAATGTGGCTAATTGGCCATAACTTCTTTCTGAACAAAATAAGGCACAAAATAATAAGGGACATGTGTAACACAAAATTGATCAGGGAGTGAGAACTTAGAGTTTAGAATTTTAGTTCCGCATTACTGCATTACTGCCAAACCGAAAGTCCCATGTTGAAGGAAAGAGGACATTTTTTCCAGCCTTGATAAAATAAGCGGTGATTCTTTTCTGATTAGAAGCCCGTTGTTCTTCCCCGGCTTTGCAGAAGCATCGGGCTACTAAGACACAGGCTACTATTTTGGTTACACTGTGGCCGATTCTTTGTGCAGAACCATATGCACGTTACCCCAACACACCAATCCTACTACCAACTCCCCCATGCATGAGCATCACACTCTCTCTGTCTCTCTCTCTCTCTCTCTTTCTCTCTCTGTCCCAGGAGCACCCAGGTCAGGGAGCTAGTCCAGCTCCGCACGCGCTCAGAGCAGCTGGAGAGCGACTTGGACATCACCAAGAGACAGCTGTGCACTGAGCGCTTTGAGAGGCAAGAGCCTACACAGCTAAACCCCCCACCCCAACCTAACCTACCTGCACAGCTGTACCCCCCACCCCCACCCCCACCTAACCAACCTGCACAGCTACACCCCCCAACCCCACCTAACCTACCTGCACAGCTACACCCCCCAACCCCACCTAACCTACCTGCACAGCTACACCCCCCAACCCCACCTAACCTACCTGCACAGCTACACCCCCCAACCCCACCTAACCTACCTGCACGGCTACACCCCCCCCACCCCCACCTAACCTACCTGCACGGCTATACCCCCACCCCCACCTAACCTACCTGCATGGCTACACCCCCCACCCCCACCTAACCTACCTGCACAGCTATACCCCCCACCCCCACCTAACCTACCTGCACAGCTGTACCCCCACCCCCACCTAACCTACCTGCACAGCTACACCCCCCACCTCCACCTAACCTACCTGCACGGCTGTACCCCCACCCCCACCTAACCTACCTGTTCCTTCTCACACTGAAGTTCTGAAGACTAAATATATTATTTCAAAATAAATGTGTGTGGTCTGTGTTCACTCTCTCTCTCTCAGGGAACGGGCTGTTCAGGAGCTGCGTATGCAGGGCCTGCCCTCCTCTTTACGCTCTAGCTCTCCCCCACGTCGCTCCCTCAGTCCCCATCGCTCCTGGTCCCCTGACCGCACCTTCCAGAGTTCCCCCGAGCGCATGGCCACCGAAAGCGCCCTGGACAGGTGAGCCCAGTGCATGCTGGGAACTCTGAGCTCAGCAGCACAGGAAATATCCACGCTAAACATCCAGCCGTGTACATTTATCATACTTAAAAACTGAACTGTTTTGTTCGGCTCTTTGCTTCAGGGTACATGAGGGAGAACCGGAGGGGGGTGGGGGGGGGGGGGCACAGGAAGGAATATTTAAATTATTGTGTAAAAAAATGTATAAATAACATAGAAATGTAATGAAAGTTTGTCTCGCATGTCGTGTGTTTTATTTCTCAACAGGAGTTTGGTGTTCAGAGACCCATACAGCTAAAATTCTTCACTCCAACCGCGCTCTACAGAACCTTCTGTCCGTCTGCCAACCGACAGCACATCGGGAGAAATGCTGACTAAAGCCTGTGCACTGTTTGTTCTCTATGTTTAATGTATAATTATTAATTATACACATGTATAATTATTGTTTTATAGCTCTGAGACGGTTACATACATTCCCCGCTTTGGGAAACAGAAAATGAATAGATCTGTCACAATCACACCTGCTGCTTGTGGGTTTTACTCTGCTCATACCTTCATAGTTATAACTTTAGGCCTTTATTGTACACGTGATTGATATACTTCTGAATGAAAATTATTTTGTGTGTGTGGGTGTCTGTGAAAATTTTGTTTAAGGAATTGAATAACCATTTATAAGATATGTATCATAATGTTTATAATATAAACACTAGACAGTAAGGGAGGATTGTGGTATTTTTGGATGAAGCTTTATAAAGCCTTCGCCTCACTCACACACATATGAAAACAGAAGAATAAGAAACCCTATGTTGTCTAGCCGCTCTCCAAACACTAGTGTGGTGGGTTTGAAATGGGAAGGTCGCTTTTATTAAAATTCTATCCAAATATTTAATTTAAAAAATTAAAAAAAACCCAAACAAGAGAATGAAACAAACGGTTCATATAGACGTAAAAGGTGAGCCAATATTTTTACTGCCATTCCTGCTCAAGATGCAAGTTGATTGCAGTATTGATTTTTATTACTTTGTCATCGTGACTGTGATGACTAATGTTTTCATCGGAAAGCCTGATGCCACACTTTGATGACGGTCCCTGTTTGCACAGCCAATTCCTCGTGCGTAACGAGGTATGTTTCCATTGAAATTAATGAAACGGTCCACAGCGAAATAAACGGTTCGTCCATGCGCGGGCATCATCACAATGATTTTGAATGTTAAATGTAGGCTATTTGATTTCGTGCCAGTGTTAATTTACCGAAATATACTGAAACCAAGTTTGTGTTTATTCAAAAAGAAACAAATAGCATAGTAGTCGAACCTTATGATATAGTAAATCTGAAAAAATTCCGGGTTTTCGCTGAAGAGTTAAAAGTTTAATAACTTAACGTCGAGCTCACTACTGCGGTAGATTTGAAATCCTCAGTAAAGTGAGATATCCTTGTTTTATGATGTTTCTCTAAAATGTATGTGTTGGCGAGCTGGGCAGTGCATTCGGCGATTAATGAGTTACAGGTGCACAGTTGTGGTAGCTACACCTTGGCAGGAACGATGGCGCTGCTCGATTTCTATTGGTTGTTTGCTGCACCTACTGTACCCGAAGCACGAGGCAGCTGGAGCGGCACACGCTCACGAGCGCTTGCATAGGGAGCGCAAGCTAAGGGGGATTTCTGCGGGAAGGAAAACACGGCAACGTCAGAAGCGATTTGAAAAGGTATGCGACTATGCGCCCTAGTATTTCTTGGTCTTGCGGTGTTTGTTTTTGATTCAGCATTTTTGCGTTCAGTGACGCTTGCGAAGATGAGTTCTGCTTCCTTGCGGTCGCTCGGCAAGGTGTTTCCAAAGTATTTCCTCTTTTAAATGGTCCTAATTGACATGTTTTAATTGTGGTCTTTCGAGCGAATTCCGGCATTCCTGTTATGGATTTGGGGAGCATTCCTAGTCAATGATTTTACGTAGAATGTGTTACGCTGTATAGTTTAGGAATGGCCGAACTCGCAAGGAGTAGTTATCCAAATATGGGCCACTTTCGTCAAGGTGAGAAGTCTAGACATTGAACTCGGGGCTCTGTCCTGCTGTGGAAGCGACAAGCGAAACCCTCAGTCATAAAACAAAGACACCGGGATTAAACGTATTTCATGTACATGGAAACTTTAAATGAGGTGAAATTATGTATTGGCGTCGGTGTGATTTAATAATTTTACATGCAATTTCTTCATTGAGAATAAACTACATTTTCTGTCTTAGAAGTAGAATGCACAAGGAGTTACTACTTCTAAAAGTATAAATAACAATCAAGAAAACATTTGTGTAAAACCAAATTCTCAAGCATAAATTTTCATTTTACTAATAATAAATGGCCTGTATATCCTATGCAACACCTTTTTTTATAACTACATTCCCTTGCGTTATTAGAAAACATTTGCGTGGATAAAAATATCCATATTCCTGGGGGCGTGGATGAAATCAGTTTGTAATCGGCCTTAATCTCCCAGCGCGCGTTTCATTTCGATATTGTAGCCTACTCGGAAAATAAATCCCCTGAGTTAGCAAACGGACACATCAGTGTTTCCAGCCTATCCGATAGAAAATTCGACTGTGGCCTACATGTTTTTGTCCTGTACATAAATGCACAAAGATGAACAGAACATTCATAAAAATATATCAAAATAATGACAAACTAATTTAAAACCAGAATAGTGTTTGGTTCTGGAGGTATAGGCTACAGACTGCGTCTGCGTACAGGCGCTGTTGGGGGTCTTCTAATCGCTGTAGCAGAAAAGCACTCACAAACCCCTGATACTGGACAGCTGTCGCTGTTGACTTTATCTATTGCAAGTGGAGAAGGCGCGGATTTAGCGGTGATCTGTGTGCTCCAACAGATTTACATTGGCGGATATTTGGGGCATTGCCGTTAAATGGAAAAAATGCCCTCCCTCAGATAGGGAGTCTACTGAGAATGTGGTGCATACAGTATGTACGGTGCAGAGCTGTGAGCCGGTGACAAGATTGCACAGACCTAGATAAATAAAATGAATAAATAAACACTTTTCTTGACGCTATATTAGCTACTATATATTAAACAAAAATGGACAAAAATTCACACTTGTATATCGTACCTGTAGCAGGAAGGTCCTAACAGTGACATGTAAAAGTTAAAAATATTTGAATAAAGAAAGGCTCTCAAACATTCGTTAGGTCTGCATTAGAAGCAGAGGTCGAGTTTACCTCATGAACAGCCAGCTGACCCCGGTAGTGGAGCATAAAGATGCACACAGTCATTGTCATACACATTGCAGGGTTGAAGCACCATGTGGAACTGATTCTAACCTTCAGCTGGCCAGAGGAGATCTTGGAAAAGTTTTTAAAAAATAAAATAAACTTGCAGGGCAAGACAAGCAGTTCTGGTGGAGGAATAGAGACGTCTAGACCAGTGGTTCTCAACCCTGGTCCTGGGGACCCCCTGTGTATGCTGGTTTTCGTTCCAACCACAATTGCAATACCAGAATTTTAACAAGCTGTTATTTTTTCTTAATTCGGTGTTTTTATTGTATAGAGAGAACACTTTAAACTCTTTACTCTCTTAAGCCACGTTATGTTAGCAATAGCTATGCATGCTTTGAAGAAAAAAAATCCCATGTTCGTTATGCTTATTGTGTTATATTGCAAACAATTACAAAGAAAAGGTAAGAACTCAGGTGAATAGGCTCCTAATTAGGTAATTGAACACAAGTTTAAGTTACTTCATAATTTTTTCTTTAAACTTGTTAACACAATGCAGGTTTGGCTCGTTATCATTTGCTTTGTCTTTGAATTCTTCATTATTTACCAAACGGTTAGTTTTAGTGGCCATGTGTCCACAATTTCACCAATTATGAGCCAATTGATTCACCTCAGTCTTTAATTTGATCAGTTAAAACATTTTTTACGTCCTTTTAATTGTTTACAATACAGCACTTTTATTCTTCATGGCATGCATAGCTATTACTAACATAATGTGGCTTAAGAATGTAAATAATCCCTCTAAACATTAAAAACACCTAATTAAGAAAAATTAACAGCTTGTTAAAATTCAAGTATTGCAATTGTGGTTGGAATGAAAACCAGCATACACAGGGGGTCCCCAGGACCAGGGTTGAGAACCACTGGTCTAGACCATGGAAATACCATTTCCTTGGTTAGGTTAGTCCATACATGTAGCTATGACCATGTAAGGATGACTATATTGGCTGTTGGAGTCTGACAGGGATAACCCCCCCTGTGTTCCTGCGGTGATGGGTATGGGAAACCCTCATACCCACCCACATGGTTGCTGTGGTTACTGGTTTGAGGCAGGACTCCAGTGCTTCATGGATCATGACGGGGTAGATCAGTCTATATGTGAGAACATGTAAGTGGACAGTAGTTTAAATTCACACGCAGGTCTGTTTGGTGCTCTGTAGAGTGTGTTAAAGGTGCTAAAACAAGTGGACAATGGAGAGGGACTGACAGCTTGAGAAAAGAGCCTAAAATGGAGGAGACGGGGAGACATAAACTAAAAATAGGAGAAGAGTCAGAGGATCGAAGGACAGTTTGGGGGGGAAAATGAGCCTTCTAGAGAAACTGGAGCAGATGGGACTTTGCTTACATACGTTTTTGTGTCTGTGTGTCTGGGATGGTGACAGGTAGGTATACACTGCTTTTCATTGCGGTAAAGTGTGTGGTATGTGTACATATGGGAGTGTTTCACATGTATGTTTATATACATGCATGAGTCTGTGTGTTTGTGTTTGGGGGGTGATGGGCCCATTGTGGGCTGAGGAGTTGAAGTACATCCAATTGAAGGTTTTAAGCTCTGAGCTGCTTCATTATATTTGCTAAACTACCTGCTCAATGCATGCATTAATGAACCATTAATTATGCCTGAATTTGTGCCTTCAAGATGAAAATCATTCGATAATTACATTCAGGAAAGATTCACGCTCAATATTTTTGTTAAGATGAGGCTGAAAGATTCAACCATTTTGGTGAATTGGCTTCATCAGTGAAATGGTGTATGCGGATGGCTGTACCGAACTCTACAGCATCACCACAGCATCATGCACAAGCTGACTAGAGAATAACTACCAGTCAGAGCCTCTAATTTCAAATAGACTATTACCCCATGGCAGCAAATCCAAAAAGTGGCATACATTAAACATGAAATGGATTGCGCTCTTATGTCATCCTTTGGGTATAAAAACTGTGTATATCTAAGAAATTCAGTAACTACATTCAGGACAGACCTGCACTCAACGGTTTTTAGTTAAAGTTGAACTGAACCTCGTTCAAACTAAAAATTAATTTATGTTTGCATCAATTGCAGGATTCAAGCAAGACAGCATGTCAAAAAAATCAGTGGGAGATCCTCTGCAACAGACCAATTAGAATGCCCTCAGATGATCACGTGACTTCACTTCAGACCACCTGTGGATCAGAGAGTCTGTAGAATTTATTCACTGAAAGGTAAGTAGTATTCCTGCACGGCTTCAGAGAAAGAATGTGTCATTCATGAAGATGCCGGAGCACTTTAAACGTAAGAATGTCTGAGAGAGTTTATTGGAACTTTGTGAGCGCGAGCAGAGTTGGGTGAGATACATCTGGTGCTCTCTGTCACCTTCCTCCTCATTGTGCCATGCTGTAGCCACAGAGTCTTCATTTGGGGGGGGGGGGGGGTTGTGGCTGACCCCTGACCTGGAGATTGTGGTCTTTAGCACGGTGGGTTACACTTTCTTGCCGGAGAGTGCACCCACTTGTTTTGACCTTGTCAGTTGGGACAGGACTTGGAGAGGTCAACAGGGTGTTGTGGGACAGATACGTGTTCTATGTGTGGGTTTGCATGCGTGGTGTGGCTGGGGGTTAATGAGTCAGTGTGTGCCTCGCATGCATGCGCCACTGGCATGGTGTTCCGTTGCTAAGGGGGGGAATGCGAGATGGCCAAGCTCCACTCAAGATAATGGGCTTCCAAAGGTCACTGCCAAGGAGACGGCAGGAGAGGGTCCCAACTGCTGCCGCTCGGGTTCGAGTCTCCGGGTTACAGCCAGACGCTGTTAATAATCAAGCAGCCCTGTCTCTGTCTAAGAGGGGAGGAGGGGGCGACACCAAAACTGCACCGTTAATGATTAGGAGCCTCCTGCAGTCACACAATGTCTCATCAACACTATGCAGGAGCAACTTTCAACCACAAACTCCACCTTATGCTCATCATCACTCATCTCCAGTCAGAGCAGCAGACGTCCCACACAATCCCTCATCTCCAGTCAGGCATTTTAGTGCTAAATAACCTTTTTCTTTTTGCAAAAACTTTATTGGTTCAGCAGCGATGATTTAATCTCTTTGGAGAAAGAGCCACAATATTTTTGAGGCCTAAGGTTAGTTTCCAAATTTTCCAGTTGAGTACAATTGCCATAAAACACCATGGGTTAAGAACTAAGCAGAGAAACCCAAAAATGAGGAAGGGACAATCTGTGGGATTGTGTAGGAATGGATAAACAGGTGAACAGTGTGATATTTTTTATATACTTTTAAAGATACACAGACTATATCTTTTTTTGTGTTGAGGGTTACAGCCATAATGTGATATAAATTGCTTGCATGCTTATCTTAGCATTGTTGTTGTCAGCTTGAATCTTTATCACTGTCCTGTTGCATGCTATCAGGAGCCCATGCAGCCTGTACACACATGAGTTCATGGCCCCAGAGTGTTATTAGTGTTATACATTGGAAAGGGAGAGAGGGTTTCATGGCAACTCGGAAAGGACCAACAAATTATAAAGCCCATGCATTTATATCAGGGTTAAAATGCTAGTTTCATTTCATTTCTGAAAACACGCTTTGAGGCTTCGAATACAAAGAGTTATTTTTCTGTTCCCACGCTGTCCGTGGAAATGTCCGGAGCCTGTGGCGTTCTGTTCCCACGCTGTCCGTGGAAATGTCCGGAGCCTATGGCGTTCTGTTCCCACGCTGTCCGTGGCAATGTCCGGAGCCTGTGGCGCTCCTGGAAGTGTACTTTGTTCAGGGAGAGAAGGAGCGTCCGGGAGGTGAGCCGTAAGACAATGGAAGCCAGAGCGGCAGGGGGATGGGGCTGTGTTTGAGCTCCTTGTGCAGGAGATAATGTTGCATGGTGGGAATACGGCTCCTGAGAGCAGAGCAGGGCTTATTGTGTTCAGAACACTGGTGAACGAGTCCAGCGAGCAGATTAAACCTCTCATGTCACGCACTTAAACGGGACCGGGACAATTAATTATCTGAAGTGCGTTAACCCTTTAGATGCATGTCAAATTGTTGCTGATTACTCACCATTTAAAAAATATCATCTATTTTCACCAATATTAAAAGCCCAATTCCTCTTTTATATGACATTTTAGTCAGCAACATATTTCCTGGAAAACTCTCTGGGAATCGCCACTAGTGTTTTTAAATTCTAGTGGATGCCTAAAGAGTTAAAGAATATAAAATACATATTTCACCCAGGTTTGCACCTAAATATGAACTGATGTACCAAAATCCAAAAACAAATAGCATTGTCAGATACGTATATGCACTTTTATGGCCTGATTAGCTAAGGACACCAGCACAAGTGGTGGAGAACAAGGTGAAATGGAATAAAAGTATGATGAAGGAGATGATACCAGACAACCACTGTGGCGATGCAAAGCAGTGGCCTGTTTGTACAGTACAATGTAAACATTTACATGCACTTTGGTTTTCCAGTGTTAACGTATGAGCTAACATGGCCCGGAGACTGTTAATCAGTGCAGTCCTTCTGAACATACTAAAGTCTGTCCTGCTAAATAAATTATAAGGACTGAATACACAGTAATATGTGAAGGGGATGGTTCTGCTCATTGGTCAGTACATGATTGGCAGTTTTGTTCAGGTCTCTCTGAGTTGGTCTGCTTACTGGTCACCGAGGTGAAGGTAAAGGTTTTCGGCTAATGAGATCACGCTAAAGGTCATAGGTCACTAAGATGAAGGTCATTGGTTACTTTGAGATGAAAGTAAAGGTCATAGGTCACTTTGAAGAAGGTGAAGGTCATTGGTCGTTGAGACGACGGTAAAGGTCATGGGTCATTGTGAGATGAAGGTAAAGGTCATAGGTCACTGAGATTATGGTAAAGATCATGGGTCATTCTGAGATGAAGGTAAAGGTCATAGGTCATTTTGAGATTATGGTAAAGGTCATAGGTCATTCTGAGATGAAGGTAAAGGTCATAGGTCACTGAGATTATGGTAAAGGTCATAGGTCATTCTGAGATTAAGGTAAAGATCATAGGTCTCTGAGATCATGGTAAAGGTCATAGGTTATTCTGAGATGAAGGTAAAGGTCATAGATCACTGAGATTATGCTAAAGGTCATAGGTCATTCTAAGATGAAGGTAAAGGTCATATGTCACTGAGATCATGGTAAAAGTCATAGGTCATTCTGAGATGAAGGTAAAGGTCATAGGTCACTTTGAGATGATGGTAAATGTAAAGGTGTGTGCGGGTGGAAAAATGAGAGTATGAGAACTGAGTAAAATTTGAAAGAAGCACCAGTTGAGTCACTGCTCTGCAGTTTGAATATGTACCGCCTACAGAGATGGACATAAAAAAAAGCCAAACTGTTCTCTGGCTGTGACACGAGAGCCTGGGCTCGATTCACTCATATGGCTGTAATAAGCCAGAGAGAGCCTGCGCTCGATTCACTCATATGGCTGTAACAAGCCAGAGAGAGCCTGGGCTCGATTCACTCATATGGCTGTAACAAGCCAGTTAGAGCCTGGGCTCGATTCACGCATATGACTGTAATAAGCCAGTTAGAGCCTGGGCTGGATTCACTCATATGGCTGTAACAAGCCAGAGAGAGCCTGGGCTCGATTCACTCATATGGCTGTAATAAGCCAGAGAGAGCCTGGGCTCGATTCACTCATATGGCTGTAACAAGCCAGAGAGAGCCGGGGCTCGATTCACTCATATGGCTGTAATAAGCTTTTGACTGTGGATGCGTGAAACAAACAAAACTTTTCAGTTGCTCATATGGAAATATCATAGTACTGATGCACAGACATGCAAATACACAAAACCTCTTCCAGGTGTCAGTGGTGGTTCTAGGAAGTTTTCCATGGGGTGGCAAAGGGATGTCAGGAAGTTTTGGCAGGGTGGCGTGGGGTTAAGTGGGGGGAGTTTCAGAAACTTAATTTCCTGCATTCTGGTGAATTTTTAAGCATGCAAATCACAAAAACCCTAGGGCTATTTATGTCTGGAAAAAAAGCTATTATCTAAGATATTTTTACAAATAATTTAGCCTATTTGTTAACGGTCAATACACATCCAATAAAACTGCTTCTGAGCTACCCAAAGACTCACACCCCGTCCTTCCTAACCCTAACCCTAACCCTAATACACACCACCACCCGCTCCCCACATATCACCAACCTCCTTCCAGCCACCCACCCCCAATTACAGCTTTAAATCAGAATATTTTTGCCAGTCACATATTAAAATTTTAATTACATTTTTCATCACACATTCAACAATACCCCTCCCCTCACCCTCAAAGACACCACCCCCCCACCCACCCACAATTACAGTTCTTAATTTTGCAATTTACATCAACTTCGAAGAAATATCATGAATGTTCAACACAATTTATTTTATTTATAATATAATAATATTTACATCTGAAATTGGGGTAGCGACTGGGGTGGCAAGGACTTTTTATGGAGTGGTAGCTGCCACCCCATGCCACCCCGTAGATCCGTGCCTGCCAGGTGTGCTGCTAACAAGTAAAGATTTTTTTCCCCTCACCCCATATATAGAAGCACAGTGATCACACCCGACAATGTTCAGAACTGTCCTCTGAAATTCTGATTCTAGTCATTTGGTCAAATCCTGCAGCAAGCTGTCTTGCTCTACTGAGCATTTTGGAAGGACAAAAGAATTATCAGAAAGTTAATTCTTAGAAAGTTAATATAGGGATGTAACAAACGTTACAACAGTTATGTGACTGAGATTACTGATTGGATGTCACGGGTATCAATGCTAGATGTGATAGAGTTTATTTGACAAACCTCTGATTCCAAGGGCTTCTGCTCTTAGATGAGTCAGGTTAGCTAAGATCCACTGTAGATGGGGCGTATCCATTGTGGCATTTACCTTCAGTGTCACTGTGCCACAGAAACTGTGGAGAGAAGCTTCTAGAGAGTATTCAGCTGAGGATACTGTATTGGCCACTGTGAAAGGTTCCCTCTTTCTCACTGAAATAGAAGACAAAGGGAAAAGTGAGCTTTCTCCCCGGAGAAGGACACCACCCCCCACCCCCGCCCCTTACTGTATGGTCTATGTGAGCCTGGCACTGAATGGGGGCAGTGAAGCTTAGTGTGTGTGTGTGTGTGTGTGTGTGTGTGTGTGTGTATTCATTCATGTTCATGTGAGCATTGAGATCAGTGTGCGTGTGTGTGTGTGTGTGTGTGTGTGTGTGTGTGTGTGTTCATGTGAGCATGGAGATCAGTGTGTGTGTGTGTTCATGTGAGCATGGAGATCAGTGTGTGTGTGTGTGTGTGTGTGTGTGTGTGTGTGTGTTCAAGTTCATGTGAGCATGGAGATCAGTGTGTGTGTGTGTGTGTGTGTGTGTTCATGTTCATGTGAGCATGGAGATCTGTGTGTGTGTGTGTGTTCAAGTTCATGTGAGCATGGAGATCAGTGTGTGTGTGTGTGTGTGTGTGTGTGTGTGTGTTCAAGTTCATGTGAGCATGGAGATCAGTGTGTGTGTGTGTGTGTGTGTGTGTGTGTGTTCATATGAGCATGGAGATCAGTTTGTGTGTGTGTGTGTGTGTGTGTGTGTGTGTGTGTGTGTGTGTTCATGTTCATGTGAGCATGGAGATCAGTGTGTGTGTGTGTGTGTGTGTGTGTGTGTGTGTTCATATGAGCATGGAGATCAGTTTGTGTGTGTGTGTGTGTGTGTGTGTGTGTGTTCATATGAGCATGGAGATCAGTTTGTGTGTGTGTGTGTGTGTGTGTGTGTGTGTGTGTGTGTGTTCATGTTCATGTGAGCATGGAGATCTGTGTGTGTGTGTGTGTGTGTGTGTGTGTGTGTGTGTGTGTGTGTTCATGTTCATGTGAGCATGGAGATCAGTGTGTGTGTGTGTGTGTGTGTGTGTGTTCATGTTCATATGAGCATGGAGATCAGTGAGTGAGTGTGTGTGTGTGTGTTCATATGAGCATGGAGATCAGTTTGTGTGTGTGTGTGTGTGTGTGTGTGTGTGTGTGTGTGTGTGTGTGTGTGTGTGTGTGTGTGTGTGTGTGTGTGTGTGTGTGTGTGTGTGTTCATATGAGCATGGAGATCAGTGAGTGAGTGTGTGTGTGTGTGTGTGTGTGTGTGTGTGGTGTGTGTGTGTGTGTGTGTGTGTGTGCGCAAGTGTGTGTGTTCATATGAGCATGGAGATCAGTGTGTGTGAGTGTGTGTGCGGTTTCTCTGGGCCCTCCTGTGGCAATCATGGAACTACAGAGAGATAACCGTCTCTGGGATACTATACATTCTCTCCCCACTCCACCCAATCCCAAAGTCCAGCTCCTTTTTAGTATTCTTCTCATGGTATTCACCCCCCAGCCCCTGGAATGATTATCCACTGATAGACCACCAAGGCCCCTGGAATGATTATCCACTGATAGACTACCAAGGCCCCTGGAATGATTATCCACTGATAGACTACCAAGGCCCCTGGAATGATTATCCACTGATAGACCACCAAGGCCCCTGGAATGATTATCCACTGATAGACCACCAAGGCCTTGGCTTCCAGCACCTCTTTATTTCACAGGAACGCAGGGAAATCTCACACTCCGGTCCTGGTGGGCCATAGTGTCCTTTGCAGGTTTTGGTGCTTTCCTTTCCATTCAGGAATTGAAACAGGGTGTACGGATTCCTGTCAATGACTTAAATGAACACAGCAATGACCAGCAGATATTGAATTCCCTGCATTATGGGGTGAGAATACTGCAGGCACTGAAGGAGACAATTGTTGACCCAATCCCTTTATTTAGTTCATGGAAAGACACTGAGGGTGTGAGCCCTCATTTGCATTGGTGCAGAGATTACAAATATGGTACATAAAACAACAAAAGAAAGCACTCAATCCAAACTAATGCATTTAAAATCAAATAGTTAACTGTAGTGCCTGGTGAATGATTGCCAGGCCTGTGTCCAGTCCAGGTCTGTATTTTCAGAACCATACAGACTGGGTTCCCTAGAACTCCAGAGGCTGGATGGTCCTGATTGGACAGACGGGCATTTGTGCTGATTGGCTTACTGCCCAGGAGCATACTCTGAGCTCTGCTGCCATTGCCTCTTGCATGTTAAAATTTGTCAGTTATGGCAAATGTTAATTGTGCAGATTTTATGGAGGTTGTGGGAGGGGCTTCATTAGAGTCTTCCACTCTGAACTTGGTTTATAATTCAGAGATCAGGTCTGGTCTCTTAGCAACACAGGATAAGGTCTTCCTCTGGAACACACACCCTCTCTTTCTGTCAAACACACACATGCACACACAGACACACAAATGCAACTACATGCAGAGAGAAACACACACACACACACACACATACGGTGCTTTGATGTCCTGTTCAGAGCACCAGTGTGTAAACATCACTGACAGCAGCAGTACATTCTACTCTCCCAGTGTAGATTTCTCTCATCATTCAAGCTTCCAAACCAGTTTAGCATTTCATAAGGAGCTTACAGCAGCTGGCCAGTGAGTGCTGTTAGTGTGATGCGTGTGTGTGTGTGTGTGTGTGTGTGTGTGTGTGTGTGTGTGTGTGTGTGTATGTGTTGTTAGTGTGATTAGTGTATGTGTGTGTGCTGCTAGTGTGATGAGTGTGTGTGTGTGTGTGTGTGTGTGCTGTTAGTGTGATGCGTGTGTGCGCTGTTAGTGTGATGAGTGTGTGTGTGTGTGTGTGTGTGTGTGTGTGTGCTGTTAGTGTGATGCGTGTGTGCACTGTTAGTGTGATGAGTGTGAGTGTGTGTGTGTGTGTGTATGTGTTGTTAGTGTGATTAGTGTATGTGTGTGTGCTGTTAGTGTGATGTGTGTGTGTGTGTGTGTGTGTGTGTGCTGTTAGTGTGATGCGTGTGTGCACTGTTAGTGTGATGAGTGTGTGTGTGTGTGTGTGTGTGCTGTTAGTATGATGAGTGTGTGTGTGCTGTTAGTGTGATGAGTGTGTGTGTGTGTGTGTGTGCGCGCTGTTAGTGTGTGTGTGTGTGTGTGCTGTTGGTGTGATCTGTGTGTGTGTGTGTGTGTGTGTGCTGTTAGTGTGATGCGTGTGTGTGCTGTTAGTGTGATGAGTGTGAGTGTGTGTGTGTGTGTGTGTGTGTGTGTGTGCTGTTAGTGTGATGCGTGTGTGCACTGTTAGTGTGATAAGTGTGAGTGTGTGTGTGTGTGTGTGTGTGTGTGTGCTGTTAGTGTGATGAGTGTGTGTGTGTGTGTGCGCGCTGTTAGTGTGTGTGTGTGTGTGTGTGTGTGTGCTGTTGGTGTGATGTGTGTGTGTTGTTAGTGTGATTAGTGTATGTGTGTGTGTGCTGTTAGTGTGATGAGTGTGTGTGTGTGTGTGTGTGTGTGTGTGTTGTTAGTGTGATGAGTGTGTGTGTGTGTGTGTGTGTGTGCTGTTAGTGTGATGAGTGTGTGTGTACTGTTATTGTAATGAGTGTGTGTGTGTGTGTGTGTGTGTGTGTGTGTGCACTGTTAGTGTGAGAATATCAGTCACAGGCCTGTGGGTGAGGGAGACACAGGCCATGTTTTATATTTTGGCACGTTGTAGAGCAATCATATTTAATAGCGTTGTATTTTAGGCTTGCCTCTGTGCACATTATGGCTGTATCTGAGTGGTAAACTGTGCTGCAAACTTCACATTTTATGATTAATGTGTAAGAGGATTAACTGATGGCCTACTTCCTATAGGGCTGTAGAAGCAGCAGAAGAAGGAGACTTGAGTTTTAGTCTGCAGGGTGTTTCCATGGGTTTGTGTGCATGCTGGACGGTATAGTCATTGCATTTAAAAGTACCAGTCATCCATTTCTACTGTTAATGCATCACTGACTGCTTTATCAGGTCAGCCAGGGATTAAACATCAGGCATTCTGTATATATACAAACAAATCCACACACACTCACTCTCACACACACTATGCGCACACACACGCACACTTACACACTCACACACACACATTCAATGATCAGCATTGTACACACAATGCAGGGTGTAGTAGGACTGTCTCCCATCGATATCCCGATTCCTAACCTCACCTCCAACTCCAGTCCTGCCTTGAGTCTCACAACAACCCACTCCCAGTAGAACGCATACTCTAAAAACAAGTCATTACCATCATGCTAAACCAGTCATTACAAACCCTGATGCCAACATCAGCTCTGTTACAATAATCCATCCACCCGCTTGTCAGTTCCGTAACCCCAGTAACAGCATCAGCACCAGGTCGTCTCTAAGTCTTATTTGTGTGGTGGAAATGTTTTGTTGTTCGGTTCAGAGTGGGGCCGGCGTGCCTTGTTTTCAGCTATTTTCAGAGAGCCCTGTGGGAACTTACGGTCCAGATGGGAAACAAATTCATGACATCACCAGAGTCGTGACACAGCTGTGCATCTGACTGTAAGGTAAAAGGGCACAGGTGCACGGAATCTGCCGCTACAGTGGGGAGGGGGGGTTAATGAACTCATGATACAGAGCTGTGTATTTAACCCGTCCCTCAGCTCCCTGGAGATCACAGGGGGGGTTTAATCTAACCTCACATTTAGGGAGTCCGGCTCCTCTCTGAATATCCTGCATCTGCAGAAGCTCTTCAGCATGTCGCCCCTCAGCCGGGCTGACTTGCGCAGTGCCGCCGTCTTTTCAGTCCACCGTTTTCCCAGCTTTCTGGAGGGAAGCTGAGGTGAAGCGCAGCGTTCCGTGGGACAGGGTTTCCGATGGTGTGTCCCAGGGGGAACTCTAGGCCTGCAGATTCAGGTTCCAGCTGAGCGCTCCGTTAATTAGCCTCGATCGAGCTGTTAACTAATCTGTATTTTTCATCTCTGCAGTTAATGTGCTCTGAATTCTTCATGAAACGAATGTGCTGTCCCCTGTCAGAAAAATAGACGTAATCAGCTGTAAAAAAAAATGTTTACATGGTGCACCCTGAGGCCGAGTAACACTGCCAATTAACACTGCTCAAGTGTGAATTCCAGGGTAACACTGGTGTACTTTGTGGCTTTACGCGCTGTGGTCTAGGTTTCAATTCAAAAGTTCAAAAGGGGGGTTCAGGGGCACTTGATTCTTGAGATGCATCTGGGGTGCCCAGTGTTGCTGGGGGGAGTGATCAAGGTGACAGGTACAGGCCCCGCCCTGTCCACTCTGTTCATGACACCTGTGTTTGCACCCAGGACCAGCCGATCCCACTGTGCCCACTATTTCCACTACACAAAAGTGCACTTTTCACTACTTTAAGTAATACTGGAACTTCTTATTATGATAAATATTTTAGCTGGTTTAGCAGCAGGCTGATAGGATGTGCATGTGAACTGCACTGTTACCATGTTGCAGTTGTCCTAATACCACTCCCAAAATGCAAGACTTGTTACCTTCTAAACACCAAATGAAGAACTAATAAAATAAAATAGAAAATGTGTAAAGAATATAAAATATAAAATAACAGAAATGATAATCCACAGCGACTCCAGCCCTACAGTGTGTGTCTAAGAGGATAATGGGTGCTGCTGGGGAGAGATGGTGTTCCCTGTCCAGTAGCTCTGCGTGAGACGAGGGGGGTGGGGGGTGGCATGAAACGGGGGGAGGGGTTTCTGCATGTCACTCTCAGATGTTTAATGTCACATGGCGCTATCTCAGAATCGCTAGGCAATGATGACGGATGCCCAGGCCAAAGTCAACAGCAGCGGAGGATTGGGTTTGTTTGGAAGCGCCGGGCTGTGCTGATGGCTTTGGCTCCAAGCACAGAACTCATGGGGAAACTGGGGGGAAAAAGGCTTGATTTATGAACAGATCTAATGCTGCTTTGACCCAACAAACAGAGCGAATGAGTTTAACAACAGAGTATTAACGGCAGATTTTAAGACAGTTTGAGAACGAGAGCTAGAGGAGGTCCAGGGGCTGATGCTATTTTACAGGATCCTCTTACTGTTTACCTTGTGCTAAAGCAAAGATACGAACCTGCTATTCAGAAATATTCAGTGAGTGAGTCAGTGAATCATTGAGTGAATCAGTCACTCAGTCAGTGTGGGACACTACTGTCTATTTGCCAGTTTAGTCACAGAAATAAAAACAAAACAAATTGCATATTCATTTGCTTGATCCTGACTGCATTTTGTTGCTTGTGTGAGTTTATTTGTGTGTGTATGGACAGTATGTGTATTGGGTGGCATGTTTGTCTGTGTATATGTGAATTGTGCATGTGTGTGTGTGTCCGTGTGCTTTAGGCACTGGTCTGATCCACAGTTGAGCAGCTCCTGGTCTGATTCAGTGCTGCTGAGTAATCTGTTTCTGTAAACAGGGCCACGTGAGTCCCATCAGAGCAACTGAAGGCTTTACTTTTGTGATGTGGTGTGAATGTGTCTGACAGTCCGTATCCAGGCCAACCTCTGTATTATACCATAAACTGTATTACACCATTAAGTCATCACTGCAGTCACACATACACACACACACACACACAATTCAGAATTTCCTGTATGAGCTGCTTACATTCATGAATCCTACATTTATAGTTTATAGCACATTGGGGCTGCAGTCCTGGGTACCTCCAACACCGTACTGTGTGGAAAAATGGCCAGGCCTTGGTATATTTTTAAAAGGGAAGAACGCTTTATTACTAGATATCCAGTTTCTGCCTGGTTGTGGGCTGTAGACCAGCCTAAAAGTTCTCACACAATGCCTGCATTAAGGATCAGGACTGGATTGGATCCCAGAGATCCCGGATCTGTTTCTGCACCCTCGCGCTCCGTGGAGGCAACAGGCTCATCTGAGCATGCCGGGCTGGCTGTCGCTCGCTACGCTTTTTACGACGTTTTTATTGCACCGTTCTTCTGCTCTGCAGCTGCGTGACCCGCTATCTGTTCCTCCAAGGACAGACTGTCGCAACCCTTGCCGTCGAAGCGAGAAGGCTTCCGCCATAACCCGCAAACCCCCACCCCCGTCAGGGTCCCGTCGGATTGGAGCAGGGCTCCTCTCCCCTTAGGATAGGGAGGAATGACCCCCCACCCCACACACACACACACACAGCGCTGTAAGAAGCACACTCGGGGAGATAAGGATGGGGGGGCTGTGCATGTCTCCAGCTAGAGACGGCGCATTCCAGGGTGTGGATCTGAGAGATATGAGCTGTTAATGTGTAACTGTATGGATCTCACAGCTGTGTCTGCATTGCCACTAAACTGCCTAGCCATGTGAGCATGTTTGTGTTTTACAGAGTGTGAATAAAAAAATTAAAAGTTTAATCTCCCAGTGGTCTGTGTGCACATATTTCGGATGCTCGTTGCATGAATTCATTTATTTCTCTTTTGTGGTTCTTGTAGAGTAAGGGCAGAGGTCACCATGGAGACCAGCACAGCAGAAGCTGAGGGAAGCAATGAAGATGTCACAGGTTAGAGCATCCTCTCCTTTCCTCCTCTCCCCTCCTCCTCTCCTCTCCCCTCTCCTTTTCTCCTCCTCTCTCCTCAGGTGCGTCCCAATATTCTTCACTCCCCACCTCCCTTCCTCCACTCCCCCACTACCACTCCTCTCCTACCCGGAAGTATGCAAAACTGTCTGAAAGTTTTTGAGTATTTGCATGTACAGTATATAATGTACCTGACATTGTGGTTTGTGTGGAGACATTAATTAATATGTAACCATTAATACGTAATTAAGATGTAATCAGCGACATTAGATTAAAACACAAAGATCCGTTTCCGGGGCACAGAGTAGAGGAGGTGGTAGTGGAGGAAGAGAGGGTGCATTTTTCGACTATTGGGACGCACCCCTGCTGTCTCCCCTCCTCACCCCTCCCCCTCCCCTCTGCCCGTGATGATGTCGTTTTACACCTGTGTTTTTACGCAGTGTATTTCCGTTTTGCAGGGAAGAAGAAGTCCAGGTTGAAGGTTCTGAGGGCACGTTTGTTTGGGAGGATGAAGAGGAAGGAGACCGAGGGGCTGATGAAGCAGAGCCAGTCTGTCAGTGATGTCACCGCTGGGGAGAGCGAGGAGGCAGGGGGTGACTCTGGAGACGAGTTCCTGTAAGTTTCTGCACCATCTCTTCACTTTGGGGGGGGGGGGGGCTGTCTTTAAAAAATATATATTTATTCACTTATAAATTTAGTATTATAAATTGCCGTTTTTGAGAGTCAGTGTCTGTCTACACCTATACCTGTCTACCCCTACATCTGTCTGCACCCACACCTGTCTAAACCCGTCTACATCTACAACTGTCTGCACCTACACCTGTCTACATGTACACCTGTCTACACCAACACCCTTCTACACCTGTCTACATCTACACCTGTGTATACCAACACCCTTCTAGACCTGTGTATGTCTCTGCCTCATAGGTGCTCCCAGAGCACGCTGGTATTCTCGAGCGATGTCACATGACAGCGTCTTCCTTGCTGATGAAGCACAGGCACCTGCGGATCCGGTCCGGGTTCTGTCCCAGGAGAACGTGCCCGGAAAGGTCAAAGCCCTGCAGGTGAGCCAGCACTGGTGGTGGGGGGCCGCTGGTGGGTTTCCGCCATGGAGATGCGGGGGGTGTCAGCACAGATCCTCAGATCCTTTAGACACAGATGCTCAGCTCCTATGCTCTAACTAATATCTACTGCTCTCTCTGTCCCTGCACTGCAAAAACCAAATCTTAACATGCATCTTATATTTAGACTTTAGAAATTTATTTCTGTTACTTTTTTGCTAAATAACTATTTGCTAGTGGGGTGAGATAGTTTTACTCATTTCAAGATTTGCCAGTGGGGTAAGGTAATTTCACTTGTCAAGCTAATATTTTCCACTTTTGAGAAAAAAAAAAAAGATTTTAAGTCTCATTACAAGACTAAAACACTTGTTAAGACAGACAGTTTTTGGTGTGTGATTGGTCAGATGAAACAAATAACTGCTCCTCTCCATGTCTCTGATTGGTCAGATGAAACTAATAGGTGCTCCTCCATGTCTGATTGGTCAGATGAAACTAATGGCTGCTCCACTCCCTGTCTCTGATTGGTCAGATGAAGCTGCAGCAGCAGAATATGCGTCTGGGCCCACCCCCCCCTGCTGATCCCTGGCAAGCGGGCCGAGGACACAGGGCTGAGCTCTGAGGATGATGGGCTACCCCACAGCCCCCCCGAAACCTCCCTCTCCCTGTCTGAGGGTATCCCAAAGGTGACTACAGCAACCCCCAAAAACAGATATACCCCAACTTCATATATACCCCTGACATACTACCCCCAGCATCACATATACCCGCTACACACTCCCCCCAACATCATATATACCCCTGACATACTGCCCCAAACATCATATATACCCGCTACACACTCCCCCCAACATCATATATACCCCTGACATACTGCCCCAAACATCATATATACCCGCTACATACTCCCCCCAACATCATATATACCCCTGACATACTGCCCCAAACATCATATATACCCGCTACATACTCCCCCCAACATCATATATACCCCTGACATACTACCCCCAGCATCACATATACCCGCTACACACTCCCCCCAACATCATATATACCCCTGACATACTGCCCCAAACATCATATATACCTGCTACATACTCCCCCCAACATCATATATACCCCTGACATACTGCCCCAAACATCATATATACCCACTACATACTTCCCCCAACATCATATATACCCCTGACATACTACCCCCAGCATCACATATACCCGCTACACACTCCCCCCAACATCATATATACCCCTGACATACTGCCCCAAACATCATATATACCCGCTACATACTCCCCCCAACATCATATATACCCCTGACATACTGCCCCAAACATCATATATACCCCTGACATACTACCCCCAGCATCACATATAACTGCTACATACTCCCCCCAACATCATATATACCCCTGACATACTACCCCCAGCATCACATATAACTGCTACATACTCCCCCCAACATCATATATACCCCTGACATACTACCCCCAGCATCACATATACCCGCTACACACTCCCCCCAACATCATATATACCCCTGACATACTACCCCCAGCATCACATATACCCGCTACACACTCCCCCCAACATCATATATACCCGACATACTACCCCCAGCATCACATATACCCGCTACACACTCCCCCCAACATCATATATACCCCTGACATACTACCCCCAGCATCACATATACCCGCTACACACTCCCCCCAACATCATATATACCCCTGACATACTGCCCCAAACATCATATATACCTGCTACATACTACCCCCGACATAATATATCCCCCCTACATGTCACCCCCAAACACTGGTGTAGGCATGGGTGGTAGGGTAGGCCACGGCCACCTAAATAGTATCCTTGGTTGAACCACCTAGGAAGTTCTGCCCCCCCCCCCCCCCCACCTCCCTACTTCTATGGCCGGCCCAACTGCATGAATATTTCTGGCAACGCAAAAAACTGCTACTGGTGGTAATGGATTAAAAATGATGAGATGCTAGGAGCTAACAGAGGATGTATTGGGCTGTATTTGTGCTCATATATGTCCTGTGATACAGTGCTGTCCACAGCGGGCTCAGAGTAACACTCCCATCATTAGCAGAGCAGTGTAATCCCCTCATACTGTTAGAGCTGCACCTCACCAGATACTCACAGTACTGCAACTACCAGCAGATCAATCACATCCCATTTACCAGCAGATCAATCACATCTCATTTGTGTCAATGGCAGTATCAATTATGCAGTGTGTCAGTGAGCTCTCTCTCTCTCTCTCTATCTCTCTCTGTCAGTTTGGTAACCCTGTGTTTCCCATCAGCCATTGTGTGACACTGACCCCTCTCCCCCATTCCCCCTGCAGTTCCCTGTCACTCACAGAAACCTTAGCTCTTTGAGTTTAGTGGGAACAGGAAGTGAAGAAGAGGAGCAGGTAATGCAACTTCCTGTGAGGGGCATCTCAGTCTCTCATAACATCTCTAACATATATAATTTACCTTACAATGGTGGCCTTGAGTGTTTTCTGACTAAGCCTTATTTTACACTGGTACAAAGGTTTTTTAGGGGCACGTGCAGTGCTTCGCCCTGTAAAAAGGTGTTTGGGTGAACATTGGTCTTGTCTGCTGAACCAGCTGTGAAATAATTTAGTGCTTTCAACTTGCAGAGAGGTATTGGCAGGACAGAGCCTCCTGGTTCTTGCTATAATGGATATGAATTGCTTATGTTGTGCTCAGTTGTTTGTGTCAAGTCTGTGGGTAGCCTCACTGGTCTAGAAAGTATGACTGACCTCAGATCAGTTGCATGTCTCCATGTGGTGTTGGTCCGGGCAGTATAACTGGTCCCACATCAGTTTTGTGTGTCTGTGTGTGTCCTAAGCCCGACCCCACCGCCACACCTGCCGCCCCACCCGGCGTGGACTTCGACAGCCCCGCCCAGTTCAAGCCCTGCCTGGATAACTCAGCGGCCCGTCATCGCATGTCAATCAAACCCAGGAACCAAAGAGCCAGTGCCAAGGGGCGGAGACTGCCCTCTGTGAGTCACTTGCATTCAGCCATTTTGCACATGCTCTCCGTCCACATCGGTTTCCCTGTATGTGCAGTTAATTCATACATCTGGATTTTATCGATGCCATTCAGTAAGTGCCTTAAGGTTTCATAAGCACTCAGGTAGCTTATGTAAGGTTGCCCCACCTGTGAATGAAGCTAGCAACCTCCAAATTACAAGCCTGGCAGGGTGACGTTTGATTTTGCAATCACAAAATTATAAGGGAGAAGTATCAAAATCGGAAGCTCACAATTTCTCTCCCTCTCCTTCTCTCTCTCTCCCTCTCTCTCACTCTCTCTCCCTCCTCCCCTCTCTCCCCCCCATAAACAGGATGTCTCCCGGCCGCGTTCTGAAAGCCTGAATGCT
>CM056384.1:48147302-48182850 GCA_029718625.1 Synaphobranchus kaupii | reverse complement strand
TAGTAACAGACAGGTAGGCCAGGCGTCATACAGGTATTGTAGTACAGACAGGTAGGCAGGGTCATACAGGTATGTAGTAGAGACAGGTAGGCAGGGTCACACAGGTATGTAGCAGAGACAGGTAGGCAGGGTCACACAGGTATGTAGTACAGACAGGTAGGCAGGGTCCATACAGGTATGTAGCAGAGACAGGTAGGCAGGGTCACACAGGTATGTAGCAGAGACAGGTAGGCAGGGTCACACAGGTATGTAGCAGAGACAGGTAGGCAGGGTCACACAGGTATGTAGCAGAGACAGGTAGGCAGGGTCACACAGGTATGTAGCAGAGACAGGGTAGGCGGATCACACAGGTATGTAGCAGAGACAGGTAAGCAGGATCACACAGGTATGTAGCAGAGACAGGTAGGCAGGGTCATACAGGTATATAGCAGAGACAGGTAGGCAGGATCACACAGGTATGTAGCAGAGACAGGTAGGCAGGGTCATACAGGTATGTAGCAGAGACAGGTAGGCAGGGTCATACAGGTATGTAGCAGAGACAGGTAGGCAGGGGTCACACAGGTATGTAGCAGAGACAGGTAGGCAGGGTCATACAGGTATGTAGTACAGACAGGTAGGCAGGGTCATACAGGTATGTAGCAGAGACAGGTAGGCAGGGTCACACAGGTATGTAGCAGACAGGTAGGCAGGGTCATACAGGTATGTAGTACAGACAGGTAGGCAGGGGTCATACAGGTATGTAGCAGAGACAGGTAGGCAGGGTCACACAGGTATGTAGCAGAGACAGGTAGGCAGGGTCATACAGGTATGTAGTACAGACAGGTAGGCAGGGTCATACAGGTATGTAGCAGAGACAGGTAGGCAGGGTCACACAGGTATGTAGCAGAGACAGGTAGGCAGGGTCATACAGGTATGTAGTACAGACAGGTAGGCAGTGGTCATACAGGTATGTAGCAGAGACAGGTAGGCAGAGTCACACAGGTATGTAGCAGAGACAGGTAGGCAGGGTCACACAGGTATGTAGCAGAGACAGGTAGGCAGGGTCATACAGGTATGTAGCAGAGACAGGTAGGCAGGGTCAACAGGTATGTAGCACGAGACAGGTAGGCAGGGTCACACAGGTATGTAGCAGAGGCAGGTAGGCAGGGTCACACAGGTATGTAGCAGAGACAGGTAGGCAGGGTCATACAGGTATGTAGCAGAGACAGGTAGGCAGGGTCATACAGGTATGTAGTACAGACAGGTATGGCAGGGTCATACAGGTATGTAGCAGAGACAGGTAGGCAGGGTCACACAGGTATGTAGCAGAGACAGGTAGGCAGGGTCACACAGGTATGTAGTACAGACAGGTAGGCAGGGTCATACAGGTATGTAGCAGAGACAGGTAGGCAGGGTCATACAGGTATGTAGTACAGACAGGTAGGCAGGGTCATACAGGTATGTAGCAGAGACAGGTAGGCAGGGTCACACAGGTATGTAGCAGAGACAGGTAGGCAGGGTCATACAGGTATGTAGTACAGACAGGTAGGCAGGGTCATACAGGTATGTAGCAGAGACAGGTAGGCAGGGTCATACAGGTTATGTAGCAGAGGACAGGTAGGCAGGGTCATACAGGTATGTAGCAGAGACAGGTAGGCAGGGTCATACAGGTATGTAGCAGAGACAGGTAGGCAGGGTCACACAGGTATGTAGCAGAGACAGGTAGGCAGGGTCATACAGGTATGTAGCAGAGACAGGTAGGCAGGGTCATAACAGGTATGTAGTACAGACAGGTAGGCAGGGTCATACAGGTATGTAAGCAGAGACAGGTAGGCAGGGTCATACAGGTATGTAGCAGAGACAGGGTAGGCAGGGTCATACAGGTATGTAGCAGAGACAGGTAGGCAGGGTCACACAGGTATGTAGCAGAGACAGGTAGGCAGGGTCACACAGGTATGTAGCAGAGACAGGTAGGCAGGGTCATACAGGTATGTAGCAGAGACAGGTAGGGCAGGGTCATACAGGTATGTAGTACAGACAGGTAGGCAGGGTCATACAGGTATGTAGCAGAGACAGGTAGGCAGGGTCATACAGGTATGTAGCAGAGACAGGTAGGCAGGGTCATACAGGTATGTAGCAGAGACAGGTAGGCAGGGTCACACAGGTTATGTAGCAGAGACAGGTAGGCAGGGTCATACAGGTATGTAGTACAGACAGGTAGGCAGGGTCACACAGGTATGTAGCAGAGACAGGTAGGCAGGGTCATACAGGTATGTAGTACAGACAGGTAGGCAGGGTCATACAGGTAATGTAGCAGAGACAGGTAGGCAGGGTCACACAGGTATGTAGCAGAGACAGGTAGGCAGGGTCATACAGGTATGTAGCAGAGACAGGTAGGCAGGTCATACAGGTATGTAGCAGACAGGTAGGCAGGGTCATACAGGTATGTAGTACAGACAGGTAGGCAGGGTCATACAGGTATGTAGCAGAGACAGGTAGGCAGGGTCACACAGGTATGTAGCAGAGACAGGTAGGCAGGGTCATACAGGTATGTAAGTACAGACAGGTAGGCAGGGTCACACAGGTATGTAGCAGAGACAGGTAGGCAGGGTCATACAGGTATGTAGTACAGACAGGTAGGCAGGGTCATAGAGGGAGGGAGAGGGACTAACCTGGCTGTAGTGTCAGACAGCATAGCGCCCCCACCCAGGGCTATCAGAGAAATCATGCTCTCCACCTGCAATCCAATCAAACAATCAATCAGTGAATTAATTCATTAACCTGACCAATCAGACGCAATATTCATGTAGCACCCCCCTCATGGCAGAGTGCTTCTGATTGGCTAAGCACTTCCCCTATGACTGTACCTGGAATAAAGAACCAACAGCCACCAGACTACCCCCCCCCCCCCCCCCCCCCCCCCAAAACACCTCACTAACTGGGTTGGTCTCTGCACATAACAGCTCTCTGGGTCAAAATGCCCGGGGGGTACGGGGGACAAGGGGGACGGGGTTAAAGGTTAAAGGTTAAAGGTTAAAGGGTTCCACATCATTAAACAGGAAACAGTGACAGCGTTAATAAAGCTCATCAAAGCCCAAAGCCACAGGAAACCACACCGTCCTACAGTACACAGTGTGTTTCCAACCAATCACAGGCTGCCCCTGTTGTACCCCTCCCTCCCCCCTCCCTTTCTCTCTCTCTCTCTCTCTCTCTCTCTCTCTCTCCTCTCTCTCTCTCTCTTCCCTCTCTCTCTCCTCTCACTCTCTCTCTCACTCTCTCCCTCTCTCTCTCTCTCTCCTCCCTCCCTCGCTCTCTCTCTCTCACTCTCTCCCTCTCTCTCTCTCCCTCTCTCTCTCCCTCTCACTCTCTCCCTCTCTCTCTCTCTCTCTCTCCCTCCCTCGCTCTCCTCTCCTCTCTCTCTCTCACCTCCTCTCCCTCTCTCTCTCTCCCTCTCTCTCTCCCTCTCTCCCTCTCCCTCTGTCCCTCTCACTCTCTCCCTCTCTCTCTCTCCCTCTCTCCTCTCTCTCTCTCTCTCTCTCTCTCTTTCCCTCTCTCTCACTCACTCTCTCCTCTCTCCCTGGGGAAATCCGTGACGTAACAGTACAGTTTTATACTGAGCTGTTCAAAGCAGAGCAGGTAGACAAAAAGCAGCTCTCCATCCTCCATAGAAATCTACCACAGCTTAGCCCAGAGGAAAAAGAAACCTTGGACTCTGGCAATTAGTTTGCAGGAGTTTACGGTGGCGGTAAATCAGATGGCACCTGGACGTGCTCCGGGTATCGGCCTACCTGCCGAGTTTTTACAAAAAGTTTTGGGAATGTATTGGTAAGGACCTATATGAAGTCATAATGGAGTGTGTGGGGAATGGGGAGCTGCCTCAAAGCTGTCGTCGGGCAGTGCTTACACTCCTGCCAAAAAAAGGAGATTTGTGCCTAATTAAAAATTGAGACCCCTAGCACTTCTTTGCACCAATTTTAAAATACTCTCAAAAACAATTGCTAATAGACTTAAGATGTCTATAGCAAAACTTGTACATAAAGATCAGTCGTACTGCATCCCTGAACATACAATCAGGGATAACCTGTTTTTAATTAGAGATGTGATGGAATTGGCGGAAAAGTGCGACCTGAACTTTGGCTTACTGGCCATAGATCAGGAAAATAGCTTTTGATAGGGTTGATCATGGGTATCTGATGGACACCTTGAAGGCCTTTGGGTTTGGGGAGGGATTTGTTTCATGGGTGACACTGCTATACAAAGATGTGTCCTGCCTAGTAAAGGTAGCGGGGGGTCTCAGTAGACCAATAAGGGGTGCAGAGAGGAATCAGGCAAGGATGTCCTTTGTCAGGCCTTCTTTACACATTAGCAATTGAGCCACTGCTGTGCCAGATAAGGCATAGACTGAGGGGTCTGGGGGGGCCAGGCATGGGTTTAGGCAAGGAGGAAATAAAGGTTTCAGCCTATGCAGATGATATTACAGTAATTGTAAGGGATGCTCTGGTAGGCTGTATCAATACATATGAGCAGGCCTCTGCCACGAGGGTTAACTGGGAGAAGAGCGAGGCCCTGCTCTGTGGGGGCATGGCAGGGTAGGCCTCCTCCCAGGCTGCCAGAAAACCTAGCCTGGAGGGGCTGAAGGTGTTGGGGGTCTATCTAGGGACAAAGCAGTACACCTTGAAAAACTGGGAAGGTGCATTGGACAAAGCGTGTGCCAGGATGTCTCGGTGGAAATGGCTCCTCTCACAGGTGTCTTATAGGGGGAGGGTGCTAATCCTTAACAATTTAGTGGCTTCTGCCCTCTGGCATAAGCTTACGGTTTTAAACCCCACCAAAGGACTTTCTAAGGGCTCTACAAAGGAACATTGTAAACTTTTTCTGGTTGGGGCAGCACTGGCTCAGGGCAGCAGTGCTGTATCTGCCCTTACATGAAGGAGGGCAGGGTCTCATAGACCTGGAGAGCCGAGTGATGGCATTCCGCTTACAAGCTGCACAGAGGCTTCTTTACCATGCAGATGTGAGCTGGAGGGAGACCGCCTGTGCTCTGCTGAGGAAGGCAGGTGCTTTGGGGTTGGATTTGCAACTTTTCCTGACTGACTTACAGGGGCCATGGAATGCAGGTCTTTCAGATTTCTATGCCTCTGTGCTGAGGGGCATGGTCAGGCATATTTACCATGCAGCGGGGGACCCTTTGGGGGACAGAGGAGCCGCTGTTCCAACAACCCGCTGCTGGGACTATCATTAGTGTCGGCCGCCTTAGGAGTTCCCTTTGTGCGGGCCGGGATCACAAAGCTGGAACATTTGCGAAGCTCGAATGCGGTGGCTGGAGGGATGCAGTGGACATTGCCGCACAGACGGGGGTGCACTCTGTGCGGCTGGTAGAGAAGACCCTTTTAAGAGTGAAGGCGGTGGTGTCTGCCTTGGCTGGAGAAGACAGAACTCTGACACCTTCACTCACTGAGGCCCCTGTGTTCCCACCCATTCATGTGCAGGCGGCGGTGGGAGAATGGCAAGAGGAACAGGGGAAACTTTTAACTTTTAGGACTACTTTGTTGGGCGATTTTAAGGTGATAAGTAAGAGGGCCTTGTATACAGTATGTATAAAGGTTTGGCACCTTCTCTCTTTGGGGCAGGTGCGGGCAGGTGTTTGGCAGGGGTTGGGGTCAAATTTTACCCCCTCATTAAAAAACTGGAGATTGATCTATAAAACTCCAGTACCAAAGCGGTCAGGGGACCTCCAGTGGAGGATTATACATGGAGCCATAGCCACCAACAGGCACCTGGCACACATTGACCATGCACTGGGGGAGGGCTGCCCCTTCTGTGGGGAAGGGGAATCGGTGTTCCATCTGTTTGCCCATTGTGAGCGCTTGTCAGCCTTATTTGTGTTGCTGAAAAACTTGTGTGGGAGGCTTGGGGTGGTTTTTGATATGGGGGTTTGTATCATGGGTCCAGGTTACAGTGTCAAGCACAAGCACAGGTTACAAATAGTAAATTTTTTATTTGGACAAGCAAAGCTCGCAATATGGCTCACAAGGAGAAACAAAATAGAAGAGGGGCAGGTAACTGATCCATTGCTGGTTTTCAGGGGGATGGTTTTGGAACGGCTAAAGATTGAATATGTGTATTTTAAATTGCATAGCAATGAAAAAAAATTCAAAGAAGTCTGGTGTGTAAATGAGGCGATTTGTGCAGTTGAGGATGAGGCTACAAGGTGTGCCTCTGAGGGAAATAGGAAAAGGAAAAATAACATTGTACTAAGGGGTTTATTTGGGTCTTTGGAAAATTTATTTTTGTGTTTTGTCCTTTTTAAATATTGTTTAGGAAAAAAGATATGATTTGAAGGACAGGTTTTTGATTCTTGTAAATATGTTCCTGGCATTGTTTAAATAAAGGGGACATAAAAATCAAAAAAATCTCTCTCTCTCTCACTCTCTCTCTCTCTTTCCCTCTCACTCTCTCTCTCTCTCTCCCTCTCACTCTCTCCCTCTCTCCCTCTCTCTCTCTCTCTCTCTCTCTCACTCTCTCCCTCTCTCTCTCTCCCTCTCACTCTCTCCCTCTCTCTCTCAAGTTCAAGTTCAAGTTCAAATGGCTTTATTGGCATGAATGAAAGTCAATCATTGTTGCCAAAGCAGTACAGTATACAACACATATTTATAGAGAATAATAATAATAATTCATTAATATATACATATGGGACAGTGAGTGATATGTGGTTCTTATATTAATTACACATATAAGTGGATAAAGTTAATAAATAATAATAATAATAATAATAATAATAATAATAATAATAATAATAATAATAATAATAATAATAATAAATCAATAAATAATAATAATCAAAAACAAAAGTTAAAAGAAGTACAGTGAAAATAAAATATACAAAAATATTATACACAAAAGTATAAGTACACAAAAAATAAATAAATAAATAAAATAATTAAAAAAAATAATAATAATAATAAAATACAATTTGTTAAAACTGATCAGATTGGGACTATGTTACATTGTTAATTAATTAATTAATATTTTATTTTTCCCTCTTAATTCATGGCAGGCTGTCACATATTGTGCAGAAAGTTCCATTAACTCTGGTGCTTCTCCCAAACATATCTGTAATTGTTCATCTTGTGTTTTGCTGTTATATGATGCTATTTTGTTTTTAGCTTTACATAGGAAAACTTCTCTTAAAGAAACATATGTGGAGCAGGAGAGGAGAAAGTGGAATTCTGTCTCTATTTCTCCTGATCCACAATGTTCACATGTTCTCTCCTCTCTGGGCTTTCACGTTTTCCTATGGCGCCCTTTTTCTATTTCCAGATTATGGTCACTGAGTCTGTACATTGTTAAAGTGCGTCTCTGTTTGGGATTTTTTATATTAACAAGGTACTGTGCTAATGTATATTTTCTGTTCAGTGATCGATAACATTCCAATTTATTAATGTAGTTTATTTTGTTCATCCAATTATCAATGTAATTATTTTTGTTCTTTTTATCCATTATTTTTAGTTCTGTTTTTGAAAGAGTATGGAAGTCATTGTTTTGAAGATGGTAAGTATCTTTGATATGTTTCAAGGGGTCTGTCTCTGGGCAGAGGCAGTTACTCATGAATGCTCTGTGCTGGTAGGATTCAGGATCAGCTTTTGCTAAGTGAGCCTGGAATTTGATAGCCCTTTTTATCATGGGGAGGGACAAAGGGAATTTACCCAGTTCTGCTCTGCAGGCGTGGTTTGGGCTATTTCTATGAACCTTGAGGATGTCTTTGCAGAACTCAAGGTGTAGCTTTTCTATGGGATTTGTGTCCCATGATGTGTGTTTTTGATTAAGAGGTGGGCCCCATATCTCACTCCCATATAGAAGAATAGGTTGAATGACGTTGTTGAATATCTTAAGCCAAATTTTAATTGGAAGATTGAATTTGTTTAATGACCTTCTGATGCTATAATAGGCCCTACGTGCTTTATCTGTCAATGCACTTATAGCTTTGTCAAACCTTCCAGAAGCACTGATTATTATGCCTAGGTAATTGTACTCCATAGTGTGCTGTAATTTGGTTTCTCCTATAGTGAATTTGTATCTGGATCCCTGTGATCTGGCCTTTTTTTGGATCACCATAATCTTGGTTTTTTCTAGGTTAATTTTCAGTGCCCAATCTTGACAATAGTTCTCTAGCAATTCTAGGTTCTGTTGTAACCCGTGTTCTGTAGTTCTCTCTCTCTCCCTCTCACTCTCTCCCTCTCTCTCTCTCCGTTGATCAAAGGACATTACACCCCCTTCTCTCTCTCTCTCTCACCTCTCTCTCTCTCCGTTGATCAAAGGACACCCCCCTCCCTCTCACTCTCTCTCTCTCTCTCCCTCTCACTCTCTCCCTCTCTCTCTCCGTTGATCAAAGGACACCCTAACCCTAACCCTAACCCTAACTCTAACCCTAACTCCCTCCAAGTTTCTTTTACTCCCATCTGGTGAAGCGGCCTCCCAACACAACCTCATTCTAGCACACCACTATAATGATAAATATTAATAATATAACTATAATAATTTCTATAATTATAACTATATATAATTTCTACTGAATCAGGCCAATAATCTGGAGTTTTACAATCAGAGACTACTGACCAGGCACCATGCTAATGACTGCAAAAAAACTAGAAACATGCCCTAAACCACAGCATATTTGCATCACATTTAAAATATATATAACAGAGTTAAACCATCTAAGCATGCAAATATATATAACAGAGTTAAACCATCTAAGCATGCAATTTTGCATGCTGCTAATAATGTCATTTTTGTTGTTTTTGAACAAAAAGTGATGATAGATCATTTAAATGTAATACATTTCAGCAAATAAATCTCAAACAAACAAACAAACAATACTGAAATAAAGCAAAGCAACCTTGGCAAAGATTGCTAATTCCAAACAAAATAAAGTTTTTTAAATAATGAATCAAAGATCAAAGATTTGTCATTATTATGGTCATCACAAAGCGACAATGAACAGATTTACTAGTTGCTGTCTTCCTATGTCTCAGCGATAAGTTGTACGTTATAGATTTCAAGTGATTAAAAAATGATTGTAATTAAAACATAAACGTAGCCTATTTGGAAACATGCAATCAATATATTCCAGACTAATATTGTTGTAACAAGTTATTCAATGGCTCCTAGCAGCTACTCACCTGTATGCACGAGGTCCTCCTTTATGTCAGATAGAGAGGGGAACGGTGAGATAAATAACCAGCCCTCTGTCAATCAACTGCCAGCCAGTTTTCCATTGGCTGCTGTGTTCGACAGCGTTACGCCCATGTCTTCTGAGCGCGATGGTTTACTAGCAGCGGACCTTTGGGCTAAACGATGAAAGTTAACTTCAAAGGAAATTATCTACTGTAAAATATAATAGGGAAAAACTCGCCAAGAGGAGAACTGGATATTATTATACAAAAGTAACGGTCTCTTTCTAAGTTTTTTAAATAAATTCACCTGATTGAAAAACCCCCCACACATTTCGCTATTAAATAATTGTATGTAAGTAAACGGCCTCAAATGATTCAAAGTATCCAAACTAACCCTAGATTAACATATCCATAATGATTAATTCGGTAATACATAAAGTTTACCAAATATGCCTGCCTGCAATTATCCCGGTGACCTATTAGTCCTACCTGGTCTAATCTTGTTGCCAAATACAAATGTTCTTACTGCAAATATTGCAGTAAGAACATTATATACGTGTCGTAGAACTCACAGGCATGGAACTATTTTTTACTGGAGAAAAGTCAAGACTTTTGTCGCGTTTTCTCAAAGAATGTTTTGCTCGTCGAAGAGCGTGAAAAAATATAATAACAACCTTTTCCTGAAGACTCAAACGCAGAACAGCTAATTTAAGCCCTTTCGTGAAAAGAAACAGATGTCTTTCTCCGCGTCTGCTAGCAGTTGGCTGTAAGACATGCCAACACTGTATTTTGTTCAGCTAACTACAGAACAAGTTGCACAAAAAAAAGTGTTTAACCCTTGATTATAAACCTTTGCAAAGAAACTATTCGTAATCATACGATGCGCGCTCAACCAACTGCTTCTGTACGCTGTAAAATGCGCATTCTCGCGCGCTTGTGTAGCCTGCAGACACCCTTGATCTCACCACGGACTGCTCCTGAATAGAATAAATACATGTGAAATCTCCGTTTTTGTGTCTCAAAATATAAAAAATAATCCTAAAAAATACAGATTAATACTGCATGATCCTAGAGTATTTTTGTGGGAAAAACAGTCAGGCCCACCGACATTTTTTCATTCTTAAATGTAAATAGGTAATCGTCATGGTACACACCGATGGTAGTTTTGACAGAGAGTAGGCTAGTGTTTGTTGTAAATTACAAAGCATGACTGTAACGTCACCTTGGAGAGGACTGCTTCTGACTGGGATTACGCTAACCTGTGAAACTGGTGTTCACAAACATTATTACATTCATTTGACACTATTATGAAATGTTACAAAGCAAAATATGGCTGAGCGTGAGACAGTCAGAAAAATTATCCATGAATATTATGCCTTTGTTTTAGAACTAAAAATAACAGTTTATTATTTTTGAGAATGTCACATTTTGCAATGCATTTTAATAGAAACCGCAGGGAAAAATACAACTGGTCGTGGACATTAACTTTTGATATTTTGTAGCTTCCACAGCAGCCAGACCCAACACAGCAGCCCTACCCAAAGCGAGCAGCCCCACCCAACGCAGCAGCCCTACCCAAAGCAGCAGCCCCACCCAACACAGTAGCAGCAGCCCAGTTTCTCATTATACCCCTTTCCCACTGCAGAGCTGGAACCAGGCTGGTTCATTATAGCCCTTTCCCACTGTAGAGCTGGAACCAGACTGGCTCATTATACCCCTTCCCCACTGTAGAGCTGGAACCAGACTGGCTCATTATACCCCTTTCCCACTGTAGAGCTGGAACCAGGCTGGCTCATTATAGCCCTTTCCCACTGTAGAGCTGGAACCAGACTGGCTCATTATACCCCTTTCCCACTGTAGAGCTGGAACCAGACTGGCTCATTATAGCCCTTTCCCACTGTAGAGCTGGAACCAGGCTGGCTCATTATAGCCCTTTCCCACTGTAGAGCTGGAACCAGACTGGCTCATTATACCCCTTTCCCACTGTAGAGCTGGAACCAGGCTGGCTCATTATAGCCCTTTCCCACTGTAGAGCTGGAACCAGGCTGGCTCATTATAGCCCTTTCCCACTGTAGACCAGTACAGGCTGGCTCATTATAGCCCTTTCCCACTGTAGAGCTGGAACCAGGCTGGCTCATTGTACCCCTTTCACACTGTAGAGCTGGAACCAGGCTGGCTCATTATACCCTTTTCCCACTGTAGACCAGTACAGGCTGGCTCATTATAGCCCTTTCCCACTGTAGAGCTGGAACCAGGCTGGCTCATTGTACCCCTTTCACACTGTAGAGCTGGAACCAGGCTGGCTCATTATACCCTTTTCCCACTGTAGAGCTGCAACCAGGCTGGCTCATTATACCCCTTTCCCACTGTAGAGCTGGAACAGGCTGGCTCATTATACCCCTTTCCCACTGCAGAGCTGGAAACAGGCTGGCTCATTATACCCCTTTACCACTGTAGAGCTGGAACCAGACTGGCTCATTATAGCCCTTTCCCACGGTAGAGTTGGAACCAGGCTGGCTCATTATACCCCTTTACCACTGTAGAGCTGGAACCAGACTGGCTCATTATACCCCTTTCCCACTGTAGAGCTGGAACAAGCTGGCTCATTATACCCATTTCCCACTGTCAAGCTGGAACCAGACTGGCTCATTATACCCCTTCCCCACTGTAGAACAGGAACCAGGCTGGCTCATTATACCCCTTTCCCACTGTCGAGCTGGAACCAGACTGGCTCATTATACCCCTTTCCCACTGTAGAGCTGGAACCAGACGGGCTCATTATACCCCTTCCCCACTGTAGAGCCAGAACCAGACTGGCTCATTATAGCCCTTTCCCACTGTAGAGCTGGAACAGGCTGGCTCATTATACCCCTTCCCCACTGTAGAGCTGGAACCAGGCTGGCTCATTATACCCCTTTCCCACTGTCGAGCTGGAACCAGACTGGCTCATTATACCCCTTTCCCACTGTAGAGCTGGAACAGGCTGGCTCATTATACCCCTTTCCCACTGTAGAGCTGGAACCAGACTGGCTCATTATACCCCTTCCCCACTGTAGAGCTGGAACCAGGCTGGCTCATTATACCCCTTTCCCACTGTCGAGCTGGAACCAGACTGGCTCATTATACCCCTTTCCCACTGTAGAGCTGGAACAGGCTGGCTCATTATACCCCTTTCCCACTGTAGAGCTGGAACCAGACTGGCTCATTATACCCCTTCCCCACTGTAGAGCTGGAACCAGGCTGGCTCATTATACCCCTTTCCCACTGTAGAGCTGGAACCAGACTGGCTCATTATACCCCTTTCCCACTGTAGAGCTGGAACAGGCTGGCTCATTATACCCCTTTACCACTGTAGAGCTGGAACATGACTGGCTCATTATACCCCTTTCCCACTGTAGAGCTGGAACAGGCTGGCTCATTATACCCCTTTACCACTGGAGAGCTGGAACCAGACTGGCTCATTATACCTCTTTCCCACTGTCGAGCTGGAACCAGACTGGCTCATTATACCTCTTTCCCACTGTCGAGCTGGAACCAGACTGGCTCATTATATCCCTTCCCCACTGTAGAGCTGGAACCAGGCTGGCTCATTATACCCCTTTCCCACTGTCGAGCTGGAACCAGACTGGCTCATTATACCCCTTTCCCACTGTAGAGCTGGAACCAGACTGGCTCATTATAGCCCTTTCCCACTGTAGAGCTGGAACAGGCTGGCTCATTATACCCCTTCGCCACTGTAGAGCTGGAACCAGGCTGGCTCATTATACCGCTTTCCCACTGTCGAGCTGGAACCAGACTGGCTCATTATACCCCTTTCCCACTGTCTAACTGGAACAGGCTGGCTCATTATACCCCTTTACCACTGTAGAGCTGGAACCAGACTGGCTCATTATACCCCTTTCCCACTGTAGAGCTGGAACAGGCTGGCTCATTATACCCCTTTACCACTGGAGAGCTGGAAGCAGACTGGCTCATTATACCCCTTCCCCACTGTAGAGCTGGAACCAGACTGACTCATTATACCCCTTTCCCACTGTAGAGCTGGAACCAGACTGGCTCATTATACCCCTTCCCCACTGTAGAGCTGGAACCAGGCTGGCTCATTATACCCCTTTCCCACTGTAGAGCTGGAACCAGACTGGCTCATTATACCCCTTTCCCACTGTAGAGCTGGAACCAGACTGGCTCATTATACCCCTTCCCCACTGTAGAGCTGGAACCAGGCTGGCTCATTATACCCCTTTCCCACTGTAGAGCTGGAACCAGACTGGCTCATTATACCCCTTTCCCACTGTAGAGCTGGAACAGGCTGGCTCATTATACCCCTTTACCACTGTAGAGCTGGAACATGACTGGCTCATTATACCCCTTTCCCACTGTAGAGCTGGAACAGGCTGGCTCATTATACCCCTTTACCACTGGAGAGCTGGAACCAGACTGGCTCATTATACCTCTTTCCCACTGTCGAGCTGGAACCAGACTGGCTCATTATACCTCTTTCCCACTGTCGAGCTGGAACCAGACTGGCTCATTATATCCCTTCCCCACTGTAGAGCTGGAACCAGGCTGGCTCATTATACCCCTTTCCCACTGTCGAGCTGGAACCAGACTGGCTCATTATACCCCTTTCCCACTGTAGAGCTGGAACCAGACTGGCTCATTATACCCCTTCCCCACTGTAGAGCTGAAACCAGACTGGCTCATTATAGCCCTTTCCCACTGTAGAGCTGGAACAGGCTGGCTCATTATACCCCTTCGCCACTGTCTAACTGGAACAAGCTGGCTCATTATACCCCTTTACCACTGTAGAGCTGGAACCAGACTGGCTCATTATACCCCTTTCCCACTGTAGAGCTGGAACAGGCTGGCTCATTATACCCCTTTACCACTGGAGAGCTGGAAGCAGACTGGCTCATTATACCCCTTCCCCACTGTAGAGCTGGAACCAGACTGACTCATTATACCCCTTTCCCACTGTAGAGCTGGAACCAGACTGGCTCATTATACCCCTTCCCCACTGTAGAGCTGGAACCAGGCTGGCTCATTATACCCCTTTCCCACTGTAGAGCTGGAACCAGACTGGCTCATTATACCTCTTTCCCACTGTCGAGCTGGAACCAGACTGGCTCATTATACCCCTTTCCCACTGTAGAGCTGGAACCAGACTGGCTCATTATACCCCTTTCCCACTGTAGAGTTGGAACCAGGCTGGCTCATTATACCCTTTTACCACTGTAGAGCTGGAACCAGATTGGCTCATTATACTCCTTTCCCACTGTAGAGCTGGGACAGGCTGGCTCATTATAGCCCTTTCCCACTGTAGAGCTGGAACCAGGCTGGCTCATTATACCCCTTCCCCACTGTAGAGCTGGAACCAGGCTGGCTCATTATACCCCTTTCCCACTGTAGAGCTGGAACCAGACTGGCTCATTATACCCCTTCCCCACTGTAGAGCTGGAACCAGGCTGGCTCATTATACCCCTTTCCCACTGTAGAGCTGGAACCAGACTGGCTCATTATACCCCTTTCCCACTGTAGAGCTGGAACAGGCTGGCTCATTATACCCCTTTACCACTGTAGAGCTGGAACATGACTGGCTCATTATACCCCTTTCCCACTGTAGAGCTGGAACAGGCTGGCTCATTATACCCCTTTACCACTGGAGAGCTGGAACCAGACTGGCTCATTATACCTCTTTCCCACTGTCGAGCTGGAACCAGACTGGCTCATTATACCTCTTTCCCACTGTCGAGCTGGAACCAGACTGGCTCATTATACCCCTTTCCCACTGTAGAGCTGGAACAGGCTGGCTCATTATATCCCTTCCCCACTGTAGAGCTGGAACCAGGCTGGCTCATTATACCCCTTTCCCACTGTCGAGCTGGAACCAGACTGGCTCATTATACCCCTTTCCCACTGTAGAGCTGGAACCAGACTGGCTCATTATAGCCCTTTCCCACTGTAGAGCTGGAACAGGCTGGCTCATTATACCCCTTCGCCACTGTAGAGCTGGAACCAGGCTGGCTCATTATACCGCTTTCCCACTGTCGAGCTGGAACCAGACTGGCTCATTATACCCCTTTCCCACTGTCTAACTGGAACAGGCTGGCTCATTATACCCCTTTACCACTGTAGAGCTGGAACCAGACTGGCTCATTATACCCCTTTCCCACTGTAGAGCTGGAACAGGCTGGCTCATTATACCCCTTTACCACTGGAGAGCTGGAAGCAGACTGGCTCATTATACCCCTTCCCCACTGTAGAGCTGGAACCAGACTGACTCATTATACCCCTTTCCCACTGTAGAGCTGGAACCAGACTGGCTCATTATACCCCTTCCCCACTGTAGAGCTGGAACCAGGCTGGCTCATTATACCCCTTTCCCACTGTAGAGCTGGAACCAGACTGGCTCATTATACCCCTTTCCCACTGTAGAGCTGGAACCAGACTGGCTCATTATACCCCTTCCCCACTGTAGAGCTGGAACTAGGCTGGCTCATTATACCCCTTTCCCACTGTAGAGCTGGAACCAGACTGGCTCATTATACCCCTTTCCCACTGTAGAGCTGGAACAGGCTGGCTCATTATACCCCTTTACCACTGTAGAGCTGGAACATGACTGGCTCATTATACCCCTTTCCCACTGTAGAGCTGGAACAGGCTGGCTCATTATACCCCTTTACCACTGGAGAGCTGGAACCAGACTGGCTCATTATACCTCTTTCCCACTGTCGAGCTGGAACCAGACTGGCTCATTATACCTCTTTCCCACTGTCGAGCTGGAACCAGACTGGCTCATTATATCCCTTCCCCACTGTAGAGCTGGAACCAGGCTGGCTCATTATACCCCTTTCCCACTGTCGAGCTGGAACCAGACTGGCTCATTATACCCCTTTCCCACTGTAGAGCTGGAACCAGACTGGCTCATTATACCCCTTCCCCACTGTAGAGCTGAAACCAGACTGGCTCATTATAGCCCTTTCCCACTGTAGAGCTGGAACAGGCTGGCTCATTATACCCCTTCGCCACTGTAGAGCTGGAACCAGGCTGGCTCATTATACCGCTTTCCCACTGTCGAGCTGGAACCAGACTGGCTCATTATACCCCTTTCCCACTGTCTAACTGGAACAGGCTGGCTCATTATACCCCTTTACCACTGTAGAGCTGGAACCAGACTGGCTCATTATACCCCTTTCCCACTGTAGAGCTGGAACAGGCTGGCTCATTATACCCCTTTACCACTGGAGAGCTGGAAGCAGACTGGCTCATTATACCCCTTCCCCACTGTAGAGCTGGAACCAGACTGACTCATTATACCCCTTTCCCACTGTAGAGCTGGAACCAGACTGGCTCATTATACCCCTTCCCCACTGTAGAGCTGGAACCAGGCTGGCTCATTATACCCCTTTCCCACTGTAGAGCTGGAACCAGACTGGCTCATTATACCTCTTTCCCACTGTCGAGCTGGAACCAGACTGGCTCATTATACCCCTTTCCCACTGTAGAGCTGGAACCAGACTGGCTCATTATACCCCTTTCCCACTGTAGAGTTGGAACCAGGCTGGCTCATTATACCCTTTTACCACTGTAGAGCTGGAACCAGATTGGCTCATTATACTCCTTTCCCACTGTAGAGCTGGGACAGGCTGGCTCATTATAGCCCTTTCCCACTGTAGAGCTGGAACCAGGCTGGCACATTATACCCCTTCCCCACTGTAGAGCTGGAACCAGGCTGGCTCATTATACCCCTTTCCCACTGTAGAGCTGGAACCAGACTGGCTCATTATACGCCTTTCCCACTGTAGAGCTGGAACCAGACTGGCTCATTATACCCCTTTCCCACTGTCGAGCTGGAACCAGACTGGCTCATTATACCCCTTTCCCACTGTCGAGCTGGAACCAGACTGGCTCATTATAGCCCTTTCCCACTGTCGAGCTGGAACCAGACTGGCTCATTATACCCCTTTCCCACTGTAGAGCTGGAACCAGACTGGCTCATTATAGCCCTTTCCCACTGTAGAGCTGGAACAGGCTGGCTCATTATACCCCTTCGCCACTGTAGAGCTGGAACCAGGCTGGCTCATTATACCGCTTTCCCACTGTCGAGCTGGAACCAGACTGGCTCATTATACCCCTTTCCCACTGTCTAACTGGAACAGGCTGGCTCATTATACCCCTTTACCACTGTAGAGCTGGAACCAGACTGGCTCATTATACCCCTTTCCCACTGTAGAGCTGGAACAGGCTGGCTCATTATACCCCTTTACCACTGGAGAGCTGGAAGCAGACTGGCTCATTATACCCCTTCCCCACTGTAGAGCTGGAACCAGACTGACTCATTATACCCCTTTCCCACTGTAGAGCTGGAACCAGACTGGCTCATTATACCCCTTCCCCACTGTAGAGCTGGAACCAGGCTGGCTCATTATACCCCTTTCCCACTGTAGAGCTGGAACCAGACTGGCTCATTATACCCCTTTCCCACTGTAGAGCTGGAACCAGACTGGCTCATTATACCCCTTCCCCAATGTAGAGCTGGAACCAGGCTGGCTCATTATACCCCTTTCCCACTGTAGAGCTGGAACCAGACTGGCTCATTATACCCCTTTCCCACTGTAGAGCTGGAACAGGCTGGCTCATTATACCCCTTTACCACTGTAGAGCTGGAACATGACTGGCTCATTATACCCCTTTCCCACTGTAGAGCTGGAACAGGCTGGCTCATTATACCCCTTTACCACTGGAGAGCTGGAATCAGACTGGCTCATTATACCTCTTTCCCACTGGAGAGCTGGAATCAGACTGGCTCATTATACCTCTTTCCCACTGTCGAGCTGGAACCAGACTGGCTCATTATATCCCTTCCCCACTGTAGAGCTGGAACCAGGCTGGCTCATTATACCCCTTTCCCACTGTCGAGCTGGAACCAGACTGGCTCATTATACCCCTTTCCCACTGTAGAGCTGGAACCAGACTGGCTCATTATACCCCTTCCCCACTGTAGAGCTGAAACCAGACTGGCTCATTATAGCCCTTTCCCACTGTAGAGCTGGAACAGGCTGGCTCATTATACCCCTTCGCCACTGTAGAGCTGGAACCAGGCTGGCTCATTATACCGCTTTCCCACTGTCGAGCTGGAACCAGACTGGCTCATTATACCCCTTTCCCACTGTCTAACTGGAACAGGCTGGCTCATTATACCCCTTTACCACTGTAGAGCTGGAACCAGACTGGCTCATTATACCCCTTTCCCACTGTAGAGCTGGAACAGGCTGGCTCATTATACCCCTTTACCACTGGAGAGCTGGAAGCAGACTGGCTCATTATACCCCTTCCCCACTGTAGAGCTGGAACCAGACTGACTCATTATACCCCTTTCCCACTGTAGAGCTGGAACCAGACTGGCTCATTATACCCCTTCCCCACTGTAGAGCTGGAACCAGGCTGGCTCATTATACCCCTTTCCCACTGTAGAGCTGGAACCAGACTGGCTCATTATACCACTTTCCCACTGTCGAGCTGGAACCAGACTGGCTCATTATACCCCTTTCCCACTGTAGAGCTGGAACCAGACTGGCTCATTATACCCCTTTCCCACTGTAGAGTTGGAACCAGGCTGGCTCATTATACCCTTTTACCACTGTAGAGCTGGAACCAGATTGGCTCATTATACTCCTTTCCCATTGTAGAGCTGGGACAGGCTGGCTCATTATAGCCCTTTCCCACTGTAGAGCTGGAACCAGACTGGCTCATTATACCCCTTCCCCACTGTAGAGCTGGAACCAGGCTGGCTCATTATACCCCTTTCCCACTGTAGAGCTGGAACCAGACTGGCTCATTATACCACTTTCCCACTGTCGAGCTGGAACCAGACTGGCTCATTATACCCCTTTCCCACTGTAGAGCTGGAACCAGACTGGCTCATTATACCCCTTTCCCACTGTAGAGTTGGAACCAGGCTGGCTCATTATACCCTTTTACCACTGTAGAGCTGGAACCAGATTGGCTCATTATACTCCTTTCCCATTGTAGAGCTGGGACAGGCTGGCTCATTATAGCCCTTTCCCACTGTAGAGCTGGAACCAGGCTGGCTCATTATACCCCTTCCCCACTGTAGAGCTGGAACCAGGCTGGCTCATTATACCCCTTTCCCACTGTAGAGCTGGAACCAGACTGGCTCATTATACGCCTTTCCCACTGTAGAGCTGGAACCAGACTGGCTCATTATACCCCTTTCCCACTGTCGAGCTGGAACCAGACTGGCTCATTATACCCCTTTCCCACTGTCGAGCTGGAACCAGACTGGCTCATTATAGCCCTTTCCCACTGTAGAGCTGGAACCAGACTGGCTCATTATACCCCTTCCCCACTGTAGAGCTGGAACCAGACTGGCTCATTATAGCCCTTTCCCACTGTAGAGCTGGAACAGGCTGGCTCATTATACCCCTTTCCCACTGTAGAGCTGGAACCAGACTGGCTCATTATACCCCTTCCCCACTGTAGAGCTGGAACCAGACTGGCTCATTATAGCCCTTTCCCACTGTAGAGCTGGAACAGGCTGGCTCATTATACCCCTTCGCCACTGTAGAGCTGGAACCAGGCTGGCTCATTATACCCCTTTCCCACTGTCGAGCTGGAACCAGACTGGCTCATTATACCCCTTTCCCACTGTAGAGCTGGAACCAGACTGGCTCATTATACCCCTTCCCCACTGTAGAGCTGGAACCAGGCTGGGTCATTATACCCCTTTCCCACTGTCGAACTGGAACCAGACTGGCTCATTATACCCCTTTCCCACTGTAGAGCTGGAACCAGACTGGCTCATTATACCCCTTCCCCACTGTAGAGCTGGAACAGGCTGGCTCATTATACCCCTTTACCACTGTAGAGCTGGAACCAGACTGGCTCATTATACCCCTTTCCCATTGTAGAGCTGGAACCAGACTGGCTCATTATACCCCTTCCCCACTGTAGAGCTGGAACCAGGCTGGCTCATTATACCCCTTTCCCACTGTAGAGCTGGAACCAGACTGGCTCATTATACCTCTTTCCCACTGTCGAGCTGGAACCAGACTGGCTCATTATACCCCTTTCCCACTGTAGAGCTGGAACCAGACTGGCTCATTATACCCCTTTCCCACTGTAGAGTTGGAACCAGGCTGGCTCATTATACCCTTTTACCACTGTAGAGCTGGAACCAGACTGGCTCATTATACCCCTTTCCCACTGTAGAGCTGGAACCAGACGGGCTCATTATACCCCTTCCCCACTGTAGAGCCAGAACCAGACTGGCTCATTATAGCCCTTTCCCACTGTAGAGCTGGAACAGGCTGGCTCATTATACCCCTTCCCCACTGTAGAGCTGGAACCAGGCTGGCTCATTATACCCCTTTCCCACTGTCGAGCTGGAACCAGACTGGCTCATTATACCCCTTTCCCACTGTAGAGCTGGAACAGGCTGGCTCATTATACCCCTTTCCCACTGTAGAGCTGGAACCAGACTGGCTCATTATACCCCTTCCCCACTGTAGAGCTGGAACCAGGCTGGCTCATTATACCCCTTTCCCACTGTAGAGCTGGAACCAGACTGGCTCATTATACCCCTTTCCCACTGTAGAGCTGGAACAGGCTGGCTCATTATACCCCTTTACCACTGTAGAGCTGGAACATGACTGGCTCATTATACCCCTTTCCCACTGTAGAGCTGGAACAGGCTGGCTCATTATACCCCTTTACCACTGGAGAGCTGGAACCAGACTGGCTCATTATACCTCTTTCCCACTGTCGAGCTGGAACCAGACTGGCTCATTATACCTCTTTCCCACTGTCGAGCTGGAACCAGACTGGCTCATTATATCCCTTCCCCACTGTAGAGCTGGAACCAGGCTGGCTCATTATACCCCTTTCCCACTGTCGAGCTGGAACCAGACTGGCTCATTATACCCCTTTCCCACTGTAGAGCTGGAACGAGACTGGCTCATTATAGCCCTTTCCCACTGTAGAGCTGGAACAGGCTGGCTCATTATACCCCTTCGCCACTGTAGAGCTGGAACCAGGCTGGCTCATTATACCGCTTTCCCACTGTCGAGCTGGAACCAGACTGGCTCATTATACCCCTTTCCCACTGTCTAACTGGAACAGGCTGGCTCATTATACCCCTTTACCACTGTAGAGCTGGAACCAGACTGGCTCATTATACCCCTTTCCCACTGTAGAGCTGGAACAGGCTGGCTCATTATACCCCTTTACCACTGGAGAGCTGGAAGCAGACTGGCTCATTATACCCCTTCCCCACTGTAGAGCTGGAACCAGACTGACTCATTATACCCCTTTCCCACTGTAGAGCTGGAACCAGACTGGCTCATTATACCCCTTCCCCACTGTAGAGCTGGAACCAGGCTGGCTCATTATACCCCTTTCCCACTGTAGAGCTGGAACCAGACTGGCTCATTATACCCCTTTCACACTGTAGAGCTGGAACCAGACTGGCTCATTATACCCCTTCCCCACTGTAGAGCTGGAACCAGGCTGGCTCATTATACCCCTTTCCCACTGTAGAGCTGGAACCAGACTGGCTCATTATACCCCTTTCCCACTGTCGAGCTGGAACCAGACTGGCTCATTATACCCCTTTCCCACTGTCGAGCTGGAACCAGACTGGCTCATTATACCCCTTTCCCACTGTAGAGCTGGAACCAGACTGGCTCATTATAGCCCTTTCCCACTGTAGAGCTGGAACAGGCTGGCTCATTATACCCCTTCGCCACTGTAGAGCTGGAACCAGGCTGGCTCATTATACCGCTTTCCCACTGTCGAGCTGGAACCAGACTGGCTCATTATACCCCTTTCCCACTGTCTAACTGGAACAGGCTGGCTCATTATACCCCTTTACCACTGTAGAGCTGGAACCAGACTGGCTCATTATACCCCTTTCCCACTGTAGAGCTGGAACAGGCTGGCTCATTATACCCCTTTACCACTGGAGAGCTGGAAGCAGACTGGCTCATTATACCCCTTCCCCACTGTAGAGCTGGAACCAGACTGACTCATTATACCCCTTTCCCACTGTAGAGCTGGAACCAGACTGGCTCATTATACCCCTTCCCCACTGTAGAGCTGGAACCAGGCTGGCTCATTATACCCCTTTCCCACTGTAGAGCTGGAACCAGACTGGCTCATTATACCCCTTTCCCACTGTAGAGCTGGAACCAGACTGGCTCATTATACCCCTTCCCCAATGTAGAGCTGGAACCAGGCTGGCTCATTATACCCCTTTCCCACTGTAGAGCTGGAACCAGACTGGCTCATTATACCCCTTTCCCACTGTAGAGCTGGAACAGGCTGGCTCATTATACCCCTTTACCACTGTAGAGCTGGAACATGACTGGCTCATTATACCCCTTTCCCACTGTAGAGCTGGAACAGGCTGGCTCATTATACCCCTTTACCACTGGAGAGCTGGAATCAGACTGGCTCATTATACCTCTTTCCCACTGGAGAGCTGGAATCAGACTGGCTCATTATACCTCTTTCCCACTGTCGAGCTGGAACCAGACTGGCTCATTATATCCCTTCCCCACTGTAGAGCTGGAACCAGGCTGGCTCATTATACCCCTTTCCCACTGTCGAGCTGGAACCAGACTGGCTCATTATACCCCTTTCCCACTGTAGAGCTGGAACCAGACTGGCTCATTATACCCCTTCCCCACTGTAGAGCTGAAACCAGACTGGCTCATTATAGCCCTTTCCCACTGTAGAGCTGGAACAGGCTGGCTCATTATACCCCTTCGCCACTGTAGAGCTGGAACCAGGCTGGCTCATTATACCGCTTTCCCACTGTCGAGCTGGAACCAGACTGGCTCATTATACCCCTTTCCCACTGTCTAACTGGAACAGGCTGGCTCATTATACCCCTTTACCACTGTAGAGCTGGAACCAGACTGGCTCATTATACCCCTTTCCCACTGTAGAGCTGGAACAGGCTGGCTCATTATACCCCTTTACCACTGGAGAGCTGGAAGCAGACTGGCTCATTATACCCCTTCCCCACTGTAGAGCTGGAACCAGACTGACTCATTATACCCCTTTCCCACTGTAGAGCTGGAACCAGACTGGCTCATTATACCCCTTCCCCACTGTAGAGCTGGAACCAGGCTGGCTCATTATACCCCTTTCCCACTGTAGAGCTGGAACCAGACTGGCTCATTATACCACTTTCCCACTGTCGAGCTGGAACCAGACTGGCTCATTATACCCCTTTCCCACTGTAGAGCTGGAACCAGACTGGCTCATTATACCCCTTTCCCACTGTAGAGTTGGAACCAGGCTGGCTCATTATACCCTTTTACCACTGTAGAGCTGGAACCAGATTGGCTCATTATACTCCTTTCCCATTGTAGAGCTGGGACAGGCTGGCTCATTATAGCCCTTTCCCACTGTAGAGCTGGAACCAGGCTGGCTCATTATACCCCTTCCCCACTGTAGAGCTGGAACCAGGCTGGCTCATTATACCCCTTTCCCACTGTAGAGCTGGAACCAGACTGGCTCATTATACGCCTTTCCCACTGTAGAGCTGGAACCAGACTGGCTCATTATACCCCTTTCCCACTGTCGAGCTGGAACCAGACTGGCTCATTATACCCCTTTCCCACTGTCGAGCTGGAACCAGACTGGCTCATTATAGCCCTTTCCCACTGTAGAGCTGGAACCAGACTGGCTCATTATACCCCTTCCCCACTGTAGAGCTGGAACCAGACTGGCTCATTATAGCCCTTTCCCACTGTAGAGCTGGAACAGGCTGGCTCATTATACCCCTTTCCCACTATAGAGCTGGAACCAGACTGGCTCATTATACCCCTTCCCCACTGTAGAGCTGGAACCAGACTGGCTCATTATAGCCCTTTCCCACTGTAGAGCTGGAACAGGCTGGCTCATTATACCCCTTCGCCACTGTAGAGCTGGAACCAGGCTGGCTCATTATACCCCTTTCCCACTGTCGAGCTGGAACCAGACTGGCTCATTATACCCCTTTCCCACTGTAGAGCTGGAACCAGACTGGCTCATTATACCCCTTCCCCACTGTAGAGCTGGAACCAGGCTGGGTCATTATACCCCTTTCCCACTGTCGAACTGGAACCAGACTGGCTCATTATACCCCTTTCCCACTGTAGAGCTGGAACCAGACTGGCTCATTATACCCCTTCCCCACTGTAGAGCTGGAACAGGCTGGCTCATTATACCCCTTTACCACTGTAGAGCTGGAACCAGACTGGCTCATTATACCCCTTTCCCATTGTAGAGCTGGAACCAGACTGGCTCATTATACCCCTTCCCCACTGTAGAGCTGGAACCAGGCTGGCTCATTATACCCCTTTCCCACTGTAGAGCTGGAACCAGACTGGCTCATTATACCTCTTTCCCACTGTCGAGCTGGAACCAGACTGGCTCATTATACCCCTTTCCCACTGTAGAGCTGGAACCAGACTGGCTCATTATACCCCTTTCCCACTGTAGAGTTGGAACCAGGCTGGCTCATTATACCCTTTTACCACTGTAGAGCTGGAACCAGACTGGCTCATTATACCCCTTTCCCACTGTAGAGCTGGAACCAGACGGGCTCATTATACCCCTTCCCCACTGTAGAGCCAGAACCAGACTGGCTCATTATAGCCCTTTCCCACTGTAGAGCTGGAACAGGCTGGCTCATTATACCCCTTCCCCACTGTAGAGCTGGAACCAGGCTGGCTCATTATACCCCTTTCCCACTGTCGAGCTGGAACCAGACTGGCTCATTATACCCCTTTCCCACTGTAGAGCTGGAACAGGCTGGCTCATTATACCCCTTTCCCACTGTAGAGCTGGAACCAGACTGGCTCATTATACCCCTTCCCCACTGTAGAGCTGGAACCAGGCTGGCTCATTATACCCCTTTCCCACTGTAGAGCTGGAACCAGACTGGCTCATTATACCCCTTTCCCACTGTAGAGCTGGAACAGGCTGGCTCATTATACCCCTTTACCACTGTAGAGCTGGAACATGACTGGCTCATTATACCCCTTTCCCACTGTAGAGCTGGAACAGGCTGGCTCATTATACCCCTTTACCACTGGAGAGCTGGAACCAGACTGGCTCATTATACCTCTTTCCCACTGTCGAGCTGGAACCAGACTGGCTCATTATACCTCTTTCCCACTGTCGAGCTGGAACCAGACTGGCTCATTATATCCCTTCCCCACTGTAGAGCTGGAACCAGGCTGGCTCATTATACCCCTTTCCCACTGTCGAGCTGGAACCAGACTGGCTCATTATACCCCTTTCCCACTGTAGAGCTGGAACGAGACTGGCTCATTATAGCCCTTTCCCACTGTAGAGCTGGAACAGGCTGGCTCATTATACCCCTTCGCCACTGTAGAGCTGGAACCAGGCTGGCTCATTATACCGCTTTCCCACTGTCGAGCTGGAACCAGACTGGCTCATTATACCCCTTTCCCACTGTCTAACTGGAACAGGCTGGCTCATTATACCCCTTTACCACTGTAGAGCTGGAACCAGACTGGCTCATTATACCCCTTTCCCACTGTAGAGCTGGAACAGGCTGGCTCATTATACCCCTTTACCACTGGAGAGCTGGAAGCAGACTGGCTCATTATACCCCTTCCCCACTGTAGAGCTGGAACCAGACTGACTCATTATACCCCTTTCCCACTGTAGAGCTGGAACCAGACTGGCTCATTATACCCCTTCCCCACTGTAGAGCTGGAACCAGGCTGGCTCATTATACCCCTTTCCCACTGTAGAGCTGGAACCAGACTGGCTCATTATACCCCTTTCACACTGTAGAGCTGGAACCAGACTGGCTCATTATACCCCTTCCCCACTGTAGAGCTGGAACCAGGCTGGCTCATTATACCCCTTTCCCACTGTAGAGCTGGAACCAGACTGGCTCATTATACCCCTTTCCCACTGTAGAGCTGGAACAGGCTGGCTCATTATACCCCTTTACCACTGTAGAGCTGGAACATGACTGGCTCATTATACCCCTTTCCCACTGTAGAGCTGGAACAGGCTGGCTCATTATACCCCTTTACCACTGGAGAGCTGGAACCAGACTGGCTCATTATACCTCTTTCCCACTGTCGAGCTGGAACCAGACTGGCTCATTATACCTCTTTCCCACTGTCGAGCTGGAACCAGACTGGCTCATTATATCCCTTCCCCACTGTAGAGCTGGAACCAGGCTGGCTCATTATACCCCTTTCCCACTGTCGAGCTGGAACCAGACTGGCTCATTATACCCCTTTCCCACTGTAGAGCTGGAACCAGACTGGCTCATTATACCCCTTCCCCACTGTAGAGCTGAAACCAGACTGGCTCATTATAGCCCTTTCCCACTGTAGAGCTGGAACAGGCTGGCTCATTATACCCCTTCGCCACTGTAGAGCTGGAACCAGGCTGGCTCATTATACCCCTTTACCACTGGAGAGCTGGAACCAGACTGGCTCATTATACCTCTTTCCCACTGTCGAGCTGGAACCAGACTGGCTCATTATACCTCTTTCCCACTGTCGAGCTGGAACCAGACTGGCTCATTATATCCCTTCCCCACTGTAGAGCTGGAACCAGGCTGGCTCATTATACCCCTTTCCCACTGTCGAGCTGGAACCAGACTGGCTCATTATACCCCTTTCCCACTGTAGAGCTGGAACCAGACTGGCTCATTATACCCCTTCCCCACTGTAGAGCTGAAACCAGACTGGCTCATTATAGCCCTTTCCCACTGTAGAGCTGGAACAGGCTGGCTCATTATACCCCTTCGCCACTGTAGAGCTGGAACCAGGCTGGCTCATTATACCGCTTTCCCACTGTCGAGCTGGAACCAGACTGGCTCATTATACCCCTTTCCCACTGTCTAACTGGAACAGGCTGGCTCATTATACCCCTTTACCACTGTAGAGCTGGAACCAGACTGGCTCATTATACCCCTTTCCCACTGTAGAGCTGGAACAGGCTGGCTCATTATACCCCTTTACCACTGGAGAGCTGGAAGCAGACTGGCTCATTATACCCCTTTCCCACTGTAGAGCTGGAACCAGACTGGCTCATTATACCCCTTCCCCACTGTAGAGCTGGAACAGGCTGGCTCATTATACCCCTTTACCACTGTAGAGCTGGAACCAGACTGGCTCATTATACCCCTTTCCCACTGTAGAGCTGGAACAGGCTGGCTCATTATACCCCTTTACCACTGTAGAGCTGGAACCAGACTGGCTCATTATACCCCTTTCCCATTGTAGAGCTGGAACCAGACTGGCTCATTATACCCCTTCCCCACTGTAGAGCTGGAACCAGGCTGGCTCATTATACCCCTTTCCCACTGTAGAGCTGGAACCAGACTGGCTCATTATACCTCTTTCCCACTGTCGAGCTGGAACCAGACTGGCTCATTATACCCCTTTCCCACTGTAGAGCTGGAACCAGACTGGCTCATTATACCCCTTTCCCACTGTAGAGTTGGAACCAGGCTGGCTCATTATACCCTTTTACCACTGTAGAGCTGGAACCAGACTGGCTCATTATAGCCCTTTCCCACTGTAGAGCTGGAACCAGACTGGCTCATTATACCCCTTTCCCACTGTCGAGCTGGAACCAGACTGGCTCATTATACCCCTTTCCCACTGTAGAGCTGGAACCAGACTGGCTCATTATACCCCTTCCCCACTGTAGAGCTGGAACCAGACTGGCTCATTATACCTCTTTCCCACTGTCGAGCTGGAACCAGACTGGCTCATTATACCTCTTTCCCACTGTCGAGCTGGAACCAGACTGGCTCATTATACCCCTTCCCCACTGTAGAGCTGGAACCAGACTGGCTCATTATAGCCCTTTCCCACTGTAGAGCTGGAACAGGCTGGCTCATTATACCCCTTCGCCACTGTAGAGCTGGAACCAGGCTGGCTCATTATACCCCTTTCCCACTGTCGAGCTGGAACCAGACTGGCTCATTATACCCCTTTCCCACTGTAGAGCTGGAACCAGACTGGCTCATTATACCCCTTCCCCACTGTAGAGCTGGAACCAGGCTGGGTCATTATACCCCTTTCCCACTGTCGAACTGGAACCAGACTGGCTCATTATACCCCTTTCCCACTGTAGAGCTGGAACCAGACTGGCTCATTATACCCCTTCCCCACTGTAGAGCTGGAACAGGCTGGCTCATTATACCCCTTTACCACTGTAGAGCTGGAACCAGACTGGCTCATTATACCCCTTTCCCACTGTAGAGCTGGAACAGGCTGGCTCATTATACCCCTTTACCACTGTAGAGCTGGAACCAGACTGGCTCATTATACCCCTTTCCCATTGTAGAGCTGGAACCAGACTGGCTCATTATACCCCTTCCCCACTGTAGAGCTGGAACCAGGCTGGCTCATTATACCCCTTTCCCACTGTAGAGCTGGAACCAGACTGGCTCATTATACCTCTTTCCCACTGTCGAGCTGGAACCAGACTGGCTCATTATACCCCTTTCCCACTGTAGAGCTGGAACCAGACTGGCTCATTATACCCCTTTCCCACTGTAGAGTTGGAACCAGGCTGGCTCATTATACCCTTTTACCACTGTAGAGCTGGAACCAGACTGGCTCATTATAGCCCTTTCCCACTGTAGAGCTGGAACCAGACTGGCTCATTATACCCCTTTCCCACTGTCGAGCTGGAACCAGACTGGCTCATTATACCCCTTTCCCACTGTCGAGCTGGAACCAGACTGGCTCATTATAGCCCTTTCCCACTGTAGAGCTGGAACCAGACTGGCTCATTATACCCCTTCCCCACTGTAGAGCTGGAACCAGACTGGCTCATTATAGCCCTTTCCCACTGTAGAGCTGGAACAGGCTGGCTCATTATACCCCTTTCCCACTGTAGAGCTGGAACCAGACTGGCTCATTATACCCCTTCCCCACTGTAGAGCTGGAACCAGACTGGCTCATTATAGCCCTTTCCCACTGTAGAGCTGGAACAGGCTGGCTCATTATACCCCTTCGCCACTGTAGAGCTGGAACCAGGCTGGCTCATTATACCCCTTTCCCACTGTCGAGCTGGAACCAGACTGGCTCATTATACCCCTTTCCCACTGTAGAGCTGGAACCAGACTGGCTCATTATACCCCTTCCCCACTGTAGAGCTGGAACCAGGCTGGGTCATTATACCCCTTTCCCACTGTCGAACTGGAACCAGACTGGCTCATTATACCCCTTTCCCACTGTAGAGCTGGAACCAGACTGGCTCATTATACCCCTTCCCCACTGTAGAGCTGGAACAGGCTGGCTCATTATACCCCTTTACCACTGTAGAGCTGGAACCAGACTGGCTCATTATACCCCTTTCCCATTGTAGAGCTGGAACCAGACTGGCTCATTATACCCCTTCCCCACTGTAGAGCTGGAACCAGGCTGGCTCATTATACCCCTTTCCCACTGTAGAGCTGGAACCAGACTGGCTCATTATACCTCTTTCCCACTGTCGAGCTGGAACCAGGCTGGCTCATTATACCCTTTTACCACTGTAGAGCTGGAACCAGACTGGCTCATTATACTCCTTTCCCACTGCAGAGCTGGGACAGGCTGGCTCATTATAGCCCTTTCCCACTGTAGAGCTGGAACCAGGCTGGCTCATTATACCCCTTCCCCACTGTAGAGCTGGAACCAGGCTGGCTCATTATACCCCTTTCCCACTGTAGAGCTGGAACCAGACTGGCTCATTATACGCCTTTCCCACTGTAGAGCCGGAACCAGACTGGCTCATTATACCCTTTCCCACTGTAGAGCTGGAACCAGACTGGCTCATTATACGCCTTTCCCACTGTAGAGCCGGAACCAGACTGGCTCATTATACCCCTTTCCCACTGTCGAGCTGGAACCAGACTGGCTCATTATACCCCTTTCCCACTGTCGAGCTGGAACCAGACTGGCTCATTATAGCCCTTTCCCGCTGTAGAGCTGGAACAGGCTGGCTCATTATAGCCCTTTCCCGCTGTAGAGCTGGAACAGGCTGGCTCATTATACCCCTTCCCCACTGTAGAGCTGGAACCAGACTGTCTCATTATACCCCTTCCCCACTGTAGAGCTGGAACCAGGCTGGCTCATTATAGCCCTTTCCCGCTGTAGAGCTGGAACAGGCTGGCTCATTATAGCCCTTTCCCGCTGTAGAGCTGGAACAGGCTGGCTCATTATACCCCTTCCCCACTGTAGAGCTGGAACCAGACTGTCTCATTATACCCCTTCCCCACTGTAGAGCTGGAACCAGGCTGGCTCATTATACCCCTTCCCCACTGTAGAGCTGGAACCAGGCTGGCTCATTATATCCCTTTCCCACTGTAGAGCTGGAACCAGACTGGCTCATTTATACCCCTTTCCCACTGTCGAGCTGGAACAGGCTGGCTCATTATACCCCTTTACCACTGGAGAGCTGGAACCAGACTGGCTCATTATACCTCTTTCCCACTGTCGAGCTGGAACCAGACTGGCTCATTATACCTCTTTCCCACTGTCGAGCTGGAACCAGACTGGCTCATTATATCCCTTCCCCACTGTAGAGCTGGAACCAGGCTGGCTCATTATACCCCTTTCCCACTGTCGAGCTGGAACCAGACTGGCTCATTATACCCCTTTCCCACTGTAGAGCTGGAACCAGACTGGCTCATTATACCCCTTCCCCACTGTAGAGCTGGAACCAGGCTGGGTCATTATACCCCTTTCCCACTGTCGAACTGGAACCAGACTGGCTCATTATACCCCTTTCCCACTGTAGAGCTGGAACCAGACTGGCTCATTATACCCCTTCCCCACTGTAGAGCTGGAACAGGCTGGCTCATTATACCCCTTTACCACTGTAGAGCTGGAACCAGACTGGCTCATTATACCCCTTTCCCACTGTAGAGCTGGAACAGGCTGGCTCATTATACCCCTTTACCACTGTAGAGCTGGAACCAGACTGGCTCATTATACCCCTTTCCCATTGTAGAGCTGGAACCAGACTGGCTCATTATACCCCTTCCCCACTGTAGAGCTGGAACCAGGCTGGCTCATTATACCCCTTTCCCACTGTAGAGCTGGAACCAGACTGGCTCATTATACCTCTTTCCCACTGTCGAGCTGGAACCAGACTGGCTCATTATACCCCTTTCCCACTGTAGAGCTGGAACCAGACTGGCTCATTATACCCCTTTCCCACTGTAGAGTTGGAACCAGGCTGGCTCATTATACCCTTTTACCACTGTAGAGCTGGAACCAGACTGGCTCATTATAGCCCTTTCCCACTGTAGAGCTGGAACCAGACTGGCTCATTATACCCCTTTCCCACTGTCGAGCTGGAACCAGACTGGCTCATTATACCCCTTTCCCACTGTCGAGCTGGAACCAGACTGGCTCATTATAGCCCTTTCCCACTGTAGAGCTGGAACCAGACTGGCTCATTATACCCCTTCCCCACTGTAGAGCTGGAACCAGACTGGCTCATTATAGCCCTTTCCCACTGTAGAGCTGGAACAGGCTGGCTCATTATACCCCTTTCCCACTGTAGAGCTGGAACCAGACTGGCTCATTATACCCCTTCCCCACTGTAGAGCTGGAACCAGACTGGCTCATTATAGCCCTTTCCCACTGTAGAGCTGGAATAGGCTGGCTCATTATACCCCTTCGCCACTGTAGAGCTGGAACCAGGCTGGCTCATTATACCCCTTTCCCACTGTCGAGCTGGAACCAGACTGGCTCATTATACCCCTTTCCCACTGTAGAGCTGGAACCAGACTGGCTCATTATACCCCTTCCCCACTGTAGAGCTGGAACCAGGCTGGGTCATTATACCCCTTTCCCACTGTCGAACTGGAACCAGACTGGCTCATTATACCCCTTTCCCACTGTAGAGCTGGAACCAGACTGGCTCATTATACCCCTTCCCCACTGTAGAGCTGGAACAGGCTGGCTCATTATACCCCTTTACCACTGTAGAGCTGGAACCAGACTGGCTCATTATACCCCTTTCCCATTGTAGAGCTGGAACCAGACTGGCTCATTATACCCCTTCCCCACTGTAGAGCTGGAACCAGGCTGGCTCATTATACCCCTTTCCCACTGTAGAGCTGGAACCAGACTGGCTCATTATACCTCTTTCCCACTGTCGAGCTGGAACCAGGCTGGCTCATTATACCCTTTTACCACTGTAGAGCTGGAACCAGACTGGCTCATTATACTCCTTTCCCACTGCAGAGCTGGGACAGGCTGGCTCATTTATAGCCCTTTCCCACTGTAGAGCTGGAACCAGGCTGGCTCATTATACCCCTTCCCCACTGTAGAGCTGGAACCAGGCTGGCTCATTATACCCCTTTCCCACTGTAGAGCTGGAACCAGACTGGCTCATTATACGCCTTTCCCACTGTAGAGCCGGAACCAGACTGGCTCATTATACCCCTTTCCCACTGTAGAGCTGGAACCAGACTGGCTCATTATACGCCTTTCCCACTGTAGAGCCGGAACCAGACTGGCTCATTATACCCCTTTCCCACTGTCGAGCTGGAACCAGACTGGCTCATTATACCCCTTTCCCACTGTCGAGCTGGAACCAGACTGGCTCATTATAGCCCTTTCCCGCTGTAGAGCTGGAACAGGCTGGCTCATTATAGCCCTTTCCCGCTGTAGAGCTGGAACAGGCTGGCTCATTATACCCCTTCCCCACTGTAGAGCTGGAACCAGACTGTCTCATTATACCCCTTCCCCACTGTAGAGCTGGAACCAGGCTGGCTCATTATAGCCCTTTCCCGCTGTAGAGCTGGAACAGGCTGGCTCATTATAGCCCTTTCCCGCTGTAGAGCTGGAACAGGCTGGCTCATTATACCCCTTCCCCACTGTAGAGCTGGAACCAGACTGTCTCATTATACCCCTTCCCCACTGTAGAGCTGGAACCAGGCTGGCTCATTATACCCCTTCCCCACTGTAGAGCTGGAACCAGGCTGGCTCATTATATCCCTTTCCCACTGTAGAGCTGGAACCAGACTGGCTCATTTATACCCCTTTCCCACTGTCGAGCTGGAACAGGCTGGCTCATTATACCCCTTTACCACTGGAGAGCTGGAACCAGACTGGCTCATTATACCTCTTTCCCACTGTCGAGCTGGAACCAGACTGGCTCATTATACCTCTTTCCCACTGTCGAGCTGGAACCAGACTGGCTCATTATATCCCTTCCCCACTGTAGAGCTGGAACCAGGCTGGCTCATTATACCCCTTTCCCACTGTCGAGCTGGAACCAGACTGGCTCATTATACCCCTTTCCCACTGTAGAGCTGGAACCAGACTGGCTCATTATAGCCCTTTCCCACTGTAGAGCTGGAACAGGCTGGCTCATTATACCCCTTCGCCACTGTAGAGCTGGAACCAGGCTGGCTCATTATACCGCTTTCCCACTGTCGAGCTGGAACCAGACTGGCTCATTATACCCCTTTCCCACTGTCTAACTGGAACAGGCTGGCTCATTATACCCCTTTACCACTGTAGAGCTGGAACCAGACTGGCTCATTATACCCCTTTCCCACTGTAGAGCTGGAACAGGCTGGCTCATTATACCCCTTTACCACTGGAGAGCTGGAAGCAGACTGGCTCATTATACCCCTTCCCCACTGTAGAGCTGGAACCAGACTGACTCATTATACCCCTTTCCCACTGTAGAGCTGGAACCAGACTGGCTCATTATACCCCTTCCCCACTGTAGAGCTGGAACCAGGCTGGCTCATTATACCCCTTTCCCACTGTAGAGCTGGAACCAGACTGGCTCATTATACCCCTTTCCCACTGTAGAGCTGGAACCAGACTGGCTCATTATACCCCTTCCCCACTGTAGAGCTGGAACCAGGCTGGCTCATTATACCCCTTTCCCACTGTAGAGCTGGAACCAGACTGGCTCATTATACCCCTTTCCCACTGTAGAGCTGGAACAGGCTGGCTCATTATACCCCTTTACCACTGTAGAGCTGGAACATGACTGGCTCATTATACCCCTTTCCCACTGTAGAGCTGGAACAGGCTGGCTCATTATACCCCTTTACCACTGGAGAGCTGGAACCAGACTGGCTCATTATACCTCTTTCCCACTGTCGAGCTGGAACCAGACTGGCTCATTATACCTCTTTCCCACTGTCGAGCTGGAACCAGACTGGCTCATTATATCCCTTCCCCCACTGTAGAGCTGGAACCAGGCTGGCTCATTATACCCCTTTCCCACTGTCGAGCTGGAACCAGACTGGCTCATTATACCCCTTTCCACTGTAGAGCTGGAACCAGACTGGCTCATTATACCCCTTCCCCACTGTAGAGCTGAAACCAGACTGGCTCATTATAGCCCTTTCCCACTGTAGAGCTGGAACAGGCTGGCTCATTATACCCCTTCGCCACTGTAGAGCTGGAACCAGGCTGGCTCATTATACCGCTTTCCCACTGTCGAGCTGGAACCAGACTGGCTCATTATACCCCTTTCCCACTGTCTAACTGGAACAGGCTGGCTCATTATACCCCTTTACCACTGTAGAGCTGGAACCAGACTGGCTCATTATACCCCTTTCCCACTGTAGAGCTGGAACAGGCTGGCTCATTATACCCCTTTACCACTGGAGAGCTGGAAGCAGACTGGCTCATTATACCCCTTCCCCACTGTAGAGCTGGAACCAGACTGACTCATTATACCCCTTTCCCACTGTAGAGCTGGAACCAGACTGGCTCATTATACCCCTTCCCCACTGTAGAGCTGGAACCAGGCTGGCTCATTATACCCCTTTCCCACTTGTAGAGCTGGAACCAGACTGGCTCATTATACCTCTTTCCCACTGTCGAGCTGGAACCAGACTGGCTCATTATACCCCTTTCCCACTGTAGAGCTGGAACCAGACTGGCTCATTATACCCCTTTCCCACTGTAGAGTTGGAACCAGGCTGGCTCATTATACCCTTTTACCACTGTAGAGCTGGAACCAGATTGGCTCATTATACTCCTTTCCCACTGTAGAGCTGGGACAGGCTGGCTCATTATAGCCCTTTCCCACTGTAGAGCTGGAACCAGGCTGGCTCATTATACCCCTTCCCCACTGTAGAGCTGGAACCAGGCTGGCTCATTATACCCCTTTCCCACTGTAGAGCTGGAACCAGACTGGCTCATTATACGCCTTTCCCACTGTAGAGCTGGAACCAGACTGGCTCATTATACCCCTTTCCCACTGTCGAGCTGGAACCAGACTGGCTCATTATACCCCTTTCCCACTGTCGAGCTGGAACCAGACTGGCTCATTATAGCCCTTTCCCACTGTAGAGCTGGAACCAGACTGGCTCATTATACCCCTTCCCCACTGTAGAGCTG
>CM056384.1:48120524-48146802 GCA_029718625.1 Synaphobranchus kaupii | reverse complement strand
TGAGACGGAGCGAGAGAGAGATAAAAACAGAGACCAGTTAGAGGAGAAAGATTAGTGAGAGATTGATGAGTGAGAGAGAGAAAGAGTGTGAAAGTGTACCCTTAGCCAACAGATGGGTGCCCCTAATCTCCCACATCAGTGATCCTGGCCTTCTGACATTGGGAATGAAGGTGCTTGTCGGAGGGTGTGCAGTGCATTAGTGGGGTTCAGGGCTTAGTGTCTCCCCTAAGGTTGGCCAGTAGGGAACACAAGGCCAGTGTTTACTTTCTTTCGCTCTCATATACTAATGTTCACAAGCATGCCCTCAAACTGTCACTCACAGAGGTAAGATTTTGGACCGCGTGTAACAGTGTGATCTGGTACCTTATTAGAGGTGCTGTTAGTCCAGGAACAGGTAGGTTGACGGACACACATTACACGCACACACACACACACACAGACCAACACGCGCGCACACACACACACCAACACGCGCGCACACACACACAACCACACACACAACCACACACACAACCACACACACAGACACACACACACACACACACATACATACACCACTGGCACTTTATTTAAACACCAGGCCTTTCTCTAGGGCATGGTTTTATGGTGATGTATAGACAGCATTGGGACAAAGAGAACATAGCTTTCTGACGTGCGGAATCCCCACTGCTTCACATGAAGTGATTAAATCTTCTGTGCAGGAAACCAACGGTGGATTCCAATCACTTATTTTATCCGTCCTCTTCTCCTCGGTCCTCGCCTGACCCGGAAATTGATCAAGGTTTTTTTTGGGGGGGGGGGGGGGGGGGGGGTGGCTGGTATTATAATGTAAGAGTTAACATGGCATGGTACCCCTGGCCTCTTTGTCTGCTAGTGAGATGATTGTGTTACTCTATTGGGCAGTAGGGCTGTTCTCCCTGTACTACCACAGACAAATCGATACAATCCAAAGCATGGAAACCTGCTGGCCAAATCAATAAGGTACAAACACAATACAAGCTACAAGTAAAATCCATACAATCCAAGAGACTCATTTGCAGGGTGGATTAATGCTTCACCATGGCTTCCTCTTCATCCTCGTATTCATCCTCCTCCTCCTCCTCCTCAGATTTACCCTGTTTGCTTGCTGCACAGTAGTCTTCCTCCCTCACCCTCTCTCCTGAGACCCTGTCAGTCAGTGTTGGTTTTCGTGGCGACAGAAGGCTGCGGTTGACGCCCCCCACGTCTGTCCTCCCTGGCTCCTCCAATCACAGCTGCTTGTGGCTCTGTGGTGTCTGTGCAGGCTCTGTCCCAAGATGCACTCTAGAAGGTTACTTTGGTGGGATTTTTCCTGGGGGCCGAGTGCTCGCTACACCAAAGAACAATGTCCTGAAAATGGGGGTACAGAGGAACCCCTCAAGCGCTCATGGTCCAGTGTCCTCGCGTCCGTCAGGAGGGACATTCTCCCCTGTGGACTGTAGAGTGTTTCTCTGTGCAGTGCAGTTCTGCGTTATAAAAGCTGGGCATGTTTACCATTGTTTTTCAAAAGGAGGACATTGCTATATGTGATAGATGGCCTTTCTGTACTCTGCTAACTTTATCTTGTTGTCGCCAGTGCCTCATTAAACATTGTGTGCAAGGGCTTTTCCTTTTTTACTTGTGTGTGTGTTTTGTGTATGCACTTCATTAGGTACACCTATCTAGTACCGGCTAGGATCCCCTTGCGCCTCATAACGGTCTGAATTCTTGGAATGTTATGAACAAGGTGCTGGAAAAATTCCTTTGGGATTTTGGTCCATGCTGACTCGATAGCATTAGGCAGTTCCTGCAGATTCTTCGGCCACGCATTGATGTCACGAACCTCCCATTCCGCCTCGACCTGAAGGTGCTCTATTGGATTGAGATCTGGGGACTGTGCAGGCCAGTGGAGTAAACTGCAGTCACTGTCATGTTTGTGGAACCAGCTTGAGATGATGCGTGCTTTGTGACATGGCGCATTATGCTGCTGGAAGTATCCATTTGAAGGGTAGACTGTGGCCATAAGGGGAGGGATGCACATGGTCAGCAACATTGCTTAGGTATGCTGTGGCATTCAAATGATGCTACTTTGGTATTAAGGGGGGTACCAAGAAAACCTACCTCACACCATTACACCACCACCACCAGCCTGCACCATTGACACAAGGCAGGAAGGATCCATGGATTTATGCTGTTTACGCCCAATTCTGACCCTACAATCTGCACCTACAATCATTCATTGTTATCATCACTTTGTCCTGCAAAGGAGCTGATAGCATGAGCATCTCTGTGTCTCTCTGCAGAGTAGCTGATAGCATTAGCATATCTGTGTCTCTCTGCAGAGTAGCTGCTAGCATTAGCATCTCTGTGTCTCTCTGCAGAGTAGCTGCTAGCAAGCATTAGCATCTCTGTGTCTCTCTGCAGAGTAGCTGATAGCATTAGCATCTCTGTGTGTCTCTCTGCAGAGGAGCTGATAGCGTACCAGCGGGAGTTCCATGCCCTGAGAGAGCGCCTCCGTGTGGCCGAGCACAGGACACTGCAGCGCTCCTCGGAGCTCAACACCATCCTGGAGCAGTTCAGACGAGCCATCGCTGAGACCAACGGCAGCAAGGATGCGCTCACAAACTTCTCCCGTGAGTATGGAGGTGCATGCACACACACACACACACATACTGTATGTACACGCCTACAGACGCACACACCCATGTGTGTACACACACAGACACACACCCTGCCTCCCCCCACCCCACACTCTTAGGACATTACGGCAAACAGTGCAAAAATAATGTGTCAAACTTAGTACCAAACAAATGCATTCACAAACGGCATACCTGCTTCATACGGAATGGAATTATTTGCGCTTAGCGACACCATATCAGCACAAGGCAGACGTTCCATTATATGACAGGGCTCGTTCCACACGTCTGGGGAGGCGACGGTTGTTACTGAGTCATGCTCGTGGTTGAGACTTCTGCATCACTTTATATTTTTAGTGCTGATCATATTGCCTGTTAGGTGCTTGTTGTTACTGCACTCTTTTGTCCACAGTGGGTGTGCGAGAGCTTTTGTGTTTAACCGCATTGATTTCTCTTTTCTTTTTTTATGTTCTTGTGATGGACCACATTGATTTCTCTCGTACATTGTTACAACGTTTTTGTGGGCTGTACTCATTTGTCCATAAAATGATATAAATTACATAAATATTGATTTAAATATTGTTTGTTGGATTGTGTTGCTTTGTTCTGTAATTTTGTATCATGTTGTGTTGGATTGTATTTAATTGGCCCTATAGGATGTTTTAACGTAATTTTATTCTATATTGATTTGTACTGTAGTTTGTTATAATGTTGTATTGATCTGCATTGATTTGGACTGAAGGTTGTTATAGTGTTGTAGTGATTTGCCCTGTAAGGTTGTCATATTATATTGACCAGCATTGATTTGCCCTGTAAGGTTGTTATGATATTATATTGAACAGAATTTATGTTCCCTGTAAGGTAGTCATGATATTGTATTGAACAGCATTGATTTGCACAGTAAGGTAGTCATGATGATATTGTATTGAACAGCATTGATTTGTCCTATAAGGTCATTATGATATTATATTCAAGAACATTGATTTGCTCTGTAAGGTTGTTATGATATTATATTGAACAGAATTGATGTTCCCTGTCAGGTAATTATGATATTATATTGAATAACATTGATTTGCTCTGTAAGGTTGTTATAATATTTGTCCACAGATGAGACTCAGAAGTTGTTGAAGGAACTGGCCCACAGGAAGCCGCTCCAGGTGCCAAATATCTACTACCACATGCCCCACCTGCTCAACAAGGAGGAGAGCCTGCGACCGGCCCGTGCAGGTGGGGCTGGGCAGAACTGGAGGTGAGCAACCCGCCCCCTAAAACCTCCCAGAACCTTCTGCACACTGACACACATAGGCACGGGATGGGTTACAGATTAAACATCAGGATATTTATGATGAGATCCACACAGAGGCGATTGGACTTCGAGAAACCCGGTAGGGTTAGAGAAAAAGCCTCTGACTTCAGGCAGGGCTCAGGGTTCGAGCCTCAGTCTGGGTCATTAGCCAGCTATGACATCATCTGTGGTCCGCTTCATTTGGACACAGTTGGTACCCTATGGTACCCTACCCTGCTTCATAGTCTTTACACAAACCCTGTTCTATAGTGTAAAAAGGGGGTGATCCCAAACGCGCTACAAACCGGCTATATAGACAAGGAACTATAGGTGCTCAACAGAAGGACCAGTGAATAAAGAGAATACCAAACCCGGACTACTTCGCTAGGACTAACCCGAGATAAGGAGGACTGGAGCACACAGAGCTCAGAGCAAAACAAAATATTTTAATACGACTGACGTTTCGACGTCAACGACGTCGTCTTCAGAGTCAAAATGGAAATACAGACAAATGCACCGGGAGGTATATAAATACCCTCCCATCAATTACACAAAATAAGGTGCGCATGTGTAGGACTAATAAATCTCGTCATAGATACCACATGTTCTATAGTCTTTACACAAACCCTGCTCCATAGTATTTACACAAACCCTGCTCCATAGTCTTTACACAAACTCTGCTCCATAGTCTTTACACAAACTCTGCTCCATAGTATTTACACAAACCCTGCTCTATAGTCTTTACACAAACCCTGCTCCATAGTATTTACACAAACCCTGCTCCATAGTATTTACACAAACCCTGCTCCATAGTCTTTACACAAACTCTGCTCCATAGTCTTTACACAAACCCTGCTCCATAGTCTTTACACAAACCCTGCTCCATAGTCTTTACACAAACCCTGCTCCATAGTCTTTACACAAACCCTGCTCCATAGTCTTTACACAAACCCTGCTCCATAGTCTTTACACAAACTCTGCTCCATAGTCTTTACACAAACTCTGCTCCAGAGTATTTAAACAAACCCTGCTCCATAGTCTTTACACAAACTCTGCTCCATAGTCTTTACACAAACCCTGCTCTATAGTCTTAACACAAACCCTGCTCCATAGTATTTACACAAACCCTGCTCCATAGTCTTTACACAAACTCTGCTCCATAGTCTTTACACAAACCTTGCTCCATAGTCTTTACACAAACCCTGCTCCATAGTCTTTACACAAACTCTGCTCTATAGTCTTTACACAAACCCTGCTCCATAGTCTTTACACAAACCCTGCTCCATAGTCTTTACACAAACCCTGCTCTATAGTCTTTACACAAACCCTGCTCCATAGTATTTACACAAACCCTGTTCTATAGTCTTTACACAAACCCTGCTCCATAGTATTTACACAAACCCTGCTCCATAGTATTTACACAAACGTCAATACTGGGTCAGGGGAGTCCCAGTTCCTTTTGTAGCACCTGAGACCGTCTGGCTGCGGCCCCCAGGTCTTTGTACATTACAGTGGAGGGGGATCAGGTTCCCCTACGACGGTAAAGGGTGGAGGTGACTCCTGTAAAATGGCAAACCAGGACAATCGCTTCTGTGGCTTTATATCACATCAAAGGACCTCTGACAATAACATGGCCCACAGGCAGTTTTCCAGCGGGACAAAAACAAAATGAATACATACAAGCACACCGCATCTCTATGGCCCTCCAGACATATTGACGCGCTGGCCTGTCTCTGTTACCGGTGTCTGTTATCTGTATAATTCTGTTATTGTGTCCCATTTTTAATAGAGGGGAGCGGCCCTTTATCATATCCTTTTACCTTACTGTACTTATGCGCTGGAGCGAGACCGGTTCCCAGGCATCATAACTCGCGGCGTTTTCATGCGTTATTCATACACGCAGCTGGATATTTACCTCTGCAGCTCGAGTTTCTGAGTTCAAGCTTAAAATGGCTGCAGCCCAGATTGGGATTCATATGTACAGGACCCGGCCTGCTTGGGTTTCACTGGCATTGTGGCTGTAAAATGTAACAGCACTCAGCCGGAGAGACCGGACTCTGGCCTTATCTCCTTCAGGGCTGGAGAGATGTATCAACTGAAATAAAGTTGATGTTTGCTCTCTCGGTCATTGTTACCACAGGTGTTTAGCAGCGATTTGATCTCCCGGGGACCAGACGTGCTATTATGAGGACTGTAAGGGCTGAGGGTGAGGGTAAGGGCTGAGGGTGAGATTACGCCGTGCCAGCGTGAGGCGTGAGAGGGTAGAGGCGGGTGGTCTTGGCTTACCGTGTGTCCCGGCGCCCCCGACTGGTGACAGCGTTACTGACTGAGACCATTCCTGTGCAGAGGCTGAGCCAATCAGGAGGTGCCCTGTGTTTTGCCCACTGAATCAGAGTGCAGTGCGCGTTTCAGTACAAAAACACAGCAGGTTGGACAAACACAGGGATCAGGTGGGAGGGACTCGCTGCTGTCAATCAGCCGTGCTTTCGGCTGCAGGGGGGAAATGTGGGTGTCACTCGTTCAGACCACATACAGGGCAGGCTTTTTATGGGGTTTTTTCAGCTTTATTGGACAGCACAGTGTAGAGAGACCAGGAGAATGAGAGAGAGAGAGAGAGAGAGAGATGAACCGTCGCACGGAGACACCCTGCGCGACAGGTTCTTATTTGAGGTCCAAGGTGGCTGGATTTGGAGCGGTTGCAGGTGTTCTCTTCCCTCTTCTGGTCCCATTAATTCCAGGTGTCAAAATGGAGAGCTCCTGCAGCTTCTCTCCAAACGCGTACGAGGAGAGGTTATTTTTAGATGAGGAAATTGGGACGTTTTCTCCCTTGTTAGAGGGTATCTGCAGCCCTGAAACGAGGCCCCCCCCCCACCCCCCACATCTCTGCTGCCACCACAGGGAGACAGGGAATGCCCAAAAATCAGGAGAATAATGTTCTGAACAGAGGAGGGTTGAAAAAGGGGTGGGATTTATAGAGGGGTAGATGGTGTGAATTAAATGACTGGAAAAGTGTGACTTACCTGTCAAAGTGGGTTAATAAACGGAAAAAAAAGAAAAAAAAAGTTAAAATAGAGTGTTGGAGTTGGACGAGCTGCGAGTCCTGTAGCTGCTCTGCTGGGAAACTGCAGGAGAGTGGCCAGGGAGATGCTTTCATTAACCTTGAGTCTGCAGCCAAGCATTATGGGTAAAAAAAAAAGAAGAAAAAAAAAGAACCGCATTGAAACTCCGGTCCCCTTGATCCCATTTCAGTGCGTCTAATGTTCGTGCCAACGGTACAAAAATTAATAAGTAAACTGTGGCCTTGACACTGGAATTTTCTGCAGTAGACTGGAATATTGTTCCCTAATCCAGCTCTGAGCTGCCGCCCCAATGTGTCACCTGTTTGTTGTGAAAGCGAGGGGGGTGGGGGAATCACCTTGAATGTGATCTTCCTGCTGCCCTTCATTTTGACCCACTTTTACAGCATTTAACTGCTCCAGGGAGTCGTGCTGAGCGACGAACAAAGGTGCTTTTTTTCTTTCTTTTTCTCGTTACTGTGGAGGGTTTTACTGCGGACGAGAAGGAAAGAGCTCTTTAAAGGGCGACCGACACGCCTTCCTGTCTGAACTGGAAAGCCCCCATCTCCCAGCAGGCTGTTCAGAAACATGAGGGAGACCGCATGCTCGTGGGAGACATGAAACGTGCGCAGGGTGGCGGTGTCTCTCTGGGGGCCCGCTGAGGAAACGAGTGCAGCGCGGCGTGGCGGTTTCTCCCACTGGTTTACGCACCGTGACGGTTTCACTTTCTGAGAGCTGAAATTTTATTCTTTCCGGAAAAAGAGAGAGACGGACAGACAGACAGACAGGCAAAGAGAAAGAGAGGGAGGGAGTGAGACAGACAGAGAGAGCGAGAGAGAGCGAGAGAGAGCGAGAGAGAGCGAGAGAGAGCGAGAGAGAGCGAGAGAGAGCGAGACAGGCAGGCAGACAGACAGACAGACAGGCAGACAGACAGGCAGACAGACAGACAGACAGACAGGCAGACAGACAGACAGACAGACAGGCAGACAGACAGACAGAGAGAATAAATAATGATCAGTGTGGAGCAGCCGTGCCTTCATACCATACGCCCGCTCAGCTGATCATGCAACAGCCAGCCACTGTGTAGGTGAAACGGATTCCTGTAGCGTGCTCACTGTAAACATGGTGATGTGGTTTTTCACTCTCTTCCTGGCCCAATGCTACACTGTGCAGCCTCACCATACAGCTACGAGGCAGACTGAGGGTGGATTCCAATCCCTTATTTTATCCGTCCTCTTCTCCTCTGTCCTAACCTGAGCCGGAAATCGATCGAGGTTCGCCATCTTTAAGGACATTCCAAACCGCTAAATGCTCCTCGGAGGAGCGAGGAGTGGGGCATGAGGAGGCTCCGGCGGGTACTTCAGTGAGGAAACACAAGTGTAGCCTTTGCGGAAGCCTTTTCTCGGAATGCGTGACGTATATAAATTATCCACCACTCTTCACATGTCGCATCTGCCATGTCGCAGGCACACCCCTACACAAATGCAATTTTACCATTCCTTTCCATTTATTATAAAGCGCTGATCCATAATGACACTCATTCCTTATAACTAAGCTAAAAAGCATTATAGTTAAGCATGTGAGCATAATATGACGCTGACGCTTGATTGAGTAAGGACGTTCCATTTGCCTAATGCATGTTGCCTCAATTCCTCAGCATCCTTTCTTCGCGTCCTCCGTTGGGCGGAGCTAAGGAGTGAGGAAAGGATGCAAGGAGTAAAAATAAGCGATTGGAAGTGTAACCACAACGCTCTGTGCTTCCTGGACCCACTGTGGTCTGGGAACGCTCAGTCTGACGCTCTCTGTCTGAAACTGGGACAGGTCTCATTGGCAGGGTGTCTCTCAGGGTGGGGCGGGGCGGGGCCACAGAATTCTCTTTTAGGTCTGTGCTACACTTTTTTACTTATTTTTTTTGGACATGTTTACTTAAGTAGCCTGTAGTTCAAGATTCTGGCACCGTCGTCACGGTTTCTTGGTGTTGCCTTAAACGGCGGAGAAAACCGCTTGAACAGAGCTGTCAGTCCATGTCCATGAGCTGCCTTAAATATCAGGCTGTCCTGCTGGACCACAATGAGGATCCCACAGCCAACTAGCACGTCTCTCTTTCTCTGCCCCTCCCACCACAGTAACCATGGTGATGGGGATCCCCACAGTGAAGCGGAAGGTGAAGTCCTACCTGGCGGAAACGCTTCACTCGCTCATCGACAAGCTTTCGCCCGAGGAGAGGCTGGACTGCGTCATCATCGTCTTCGTTGGAGAGGTCAGTGCCCGTCAAGTGAGAGAGGGAAATAAAAGCGTCCCCTGTGTGTGTGTGTGTGTGTGTGTGTGTGTGTGTGTGTGTGTGTGTGTGTGTGTGTGTGTGTGTGTGTGTGTGTGTGTGTGTGTGTGTGTGTGTGTGTGTGTGTGTGTGTGTGTGTGTGTGTGTGTGTGTGTGTGTGTGTTTGCTTCTATCTCTCTCTCTCTCTGGGTTAATTCCAATCGCTTATTTTCACTCCTTGCATCTCTTCCTTGCGTCCTTTCGTTGCTCCTTAGCTCCACCTCCAATGGAGGACGCGAGGAAGAGATTTGCTATAATGTTATTTCAGGCTCTTTTTAAATGTATAAAGTGGCTTTTGTTAGTCCTAAAGAACGACTGTCATGGATTAAGGCACTTTATACTAAATGAAAAGGAATGGTAGGATTAGACTTGTGTAGGGCGGAGTGTTCTGGTCATGTTTCAAACTATGGCAGATGTGGAGAGGTGCATCATTTATAGCCTACGTCGCACTTTCCAATAAAAGACTTCCGCAAATGCTACACGTGCGTATCCTCGCTGGAACATCCTCCAGGAGCCTCCTCGCTCCTCCAAGGAGTATTTAGGGAATTGGAATGTCCTTAAAGATGGCGGACCTCAATCTATTTTCGGGTCATGCGAGGACAGAGGAGACGAGGACGGATCAAATAAGCGATTGGAATGAAATGCATCTCTCCCACTCCCTCCTCCCCCCTCTCTCTCCCACCGCTTCTCTTTCTCTCCCACCGCTTCTCTTTCTCTCCCACCGCTTCTCTTTCTCTCCCACCGCTTCTCTTTCTCTCCCACCGCTTCTCTCTCTCTCCCTCCTCCTCATGTCTTCCTGAGCTGCTGTTTTAAAGCATGAAGGTGTATAGGCTGATTGCAGACTTAATCCATAAACTACACCCCCCTCCTCTCTCTCTGCACATTGTCTCTCTGCACCCTGTTTTGTCCAGTGTTAACCCTGTGTTGTGTTTACCCCTGCAGAGAGACTCAGACTAACTGTGTGTTGTGTTGTGTGTTGTGTTTGCCCCTTCAGAGAGACTCAGACTAACTGTGTGTTGTGTTTACCCCTGCAGACAGACTCAGACTAACTGTGTGTTGTGTTTACCCCTGCAGACAGACTCAGACTAACTGTGTGTTGTGTTTACCCCTGCAGACAGACTCAGACTAACTGTGTGTTGTGTTTGCCCCTTCAGAGAGACTCAGACTAACTGTGTGTTGTGTTTGCCCCTGCAGACAGACTCAGACTAACTGTGTGTTGTGTTTGCCCCTTCAGAGAGACTCAGACTAACTGTGTGTTGTGTTTACCCCTTCAGAGAGACTCAGACTAACTGTGTGTTGTATTTACCCCTGCAGACAGACTCAGACTAACTGTGTTGTGTTTACCCCTGCAGACAGACTCAGACTAACTGTGTGTTGTGTTTACCCCTGCAGACAGACTCAGACTAACTGTGTGTTGTGTTTACCCCTTCAGAGAGACTCAGACTAACTGTGTGTTGTGTTTACCCCTTCAGAGAGACTCAGACTAACTGTGTGTTGTGTTTGCCCCTGCAGACAGACTCAGACTAACTGTGTGTTGTGTTTGCCCCTGCAGACAGACTCAGACTAACTGTGTGTTGTGTTTACCCCTGCAGACAGACTCAGACTATGTGCACAGCGTGGTGGAGGACCTGGAGAAAGAGTTGAGTGTTGTTTCTCTCTTATCAGTGTCTCTGTGAGATTGGGTTTTTTTCAGCTTTATTGGACAGCACAGTGTAGAGAGACAGGAAGAATGGGGAGCGACAGAGAGGGAGAGACATGTGACAAAGGTCGCGGCTCACAGTGAGCATGTGGACAATGCGCTTACGGACCACACCTGGATAATTGCATCCCTGTTTCACTGTATAAAATGGAGCTGGTCCCTCTTCCTTCTTTATCTGCTCTGTTCATGTGCATGTTATGGTTAATAATTATGGTTAATGACGTTAAGCATAATGTCAATATAAGATGGTATCTCCCAATATTGTTGAATGTAAATAGTATCTATAAGCAGTGTGCCGACAGCAGTGACGTGTATTTGTTCATAGATAAAAGTATTATTTCTACACTGCGTCTTTGTTTGTATTGGCGTGTATGTCTACATGATTGGTAGTTATCCAGCCCAGTAACCTTGCTCCCAGTGTAAATGCTGTGCTGTCACTAACAGACCTGACCTCAAATTACTTTGTAAAATGCTTTAACCAGGGTATAAAATTAACTTTTTCACCCACTGGCCAAAGTGGCTTGTGGCCATTCTAAAATCACCTCTCACAATATAACACAACTTGGTTGGTTACCAGCCAAAGTGGCTGCTAGAGTAAAAATCTTATCAGCCACAATCAAACTTTTACCAGCATTTGGCTGGTGGCTGCTGTAATTTCACACCCTGCTTTAACCCTGGAGATGGGCGTATAAGCCCTGCAGATCACACCCGCATAAGCCCTGCAGATCACACCCGCATAAGCCCTGCAGATCACTGACAATTCTAAAAACCATCAAATGTTCTTCCATATGACTGTACGTTTTGACAAGAGACACGTTTCTTTGAAAATTTTCACGGGTGTATCCCGCAGCGCACCGTCCATTCATTGGGAGCCACGAGGCCGGCGGTCTGAATCCGGCCGTGCAACCTTTATCTCTCTCTCTCTCTCTTTCTCTCTCTCTCTCTCTCTCTCATTCTTCCTGTCTTTCTACACTGTGCTGTCCAATAAAGCTGGAAAAAAAGCCCTAAAATATATATATTTTTTTAAAAGAAAGAAAATTCTCTGGAATCTACAGGAATAATTTCACTTTACAGGCATGAAAAAGGTCTGATCATTAGTAAAGGAGGGTTGTAGTGTCTCAGATATGTATATGACCCAGGTCTGATCATTAGTAAAGGAGGGTTTGTAGTGTCTCAGATATGTATATGACCCAGGTCTGATCATTAGTAAAGGAGGGTTTGTAGTGTCTCAGATATGTATTGACCCAGGTCTGATCATTAGTAAAGGAGGGTTGTAGTGTCTCAGATATGTATATGACCCAGGTCTGATCATTAGTAAAGGAGGGTTGTAGTGTCTCAGATATGTATATGACCCAGGTCTGATCATTAGTAAAGGAGGGTTGTAGTGTCTCAGATATGTATATGACCCAGGTCTGATCATTAGTAAAGGAGGGTTGTAGTGTCTCAGATATGTATATGACCCAGGTCTGATCATTAGTAAAGGAGGGTTTGTAGTGTCTCAGATATGTATATGACCCAGGTCTGATCATTAGTAAAGGAGAGTTGTAGTGTCTCAGATATGTATATGACCCAGGTCTGATCATTAGTAAAGGAGGGTTGTAGTGTCTCAGATATGTATATGACCCAGGTCTGATCATTAGTAAAGGAGAGTTGTAGTGTCTCAGGTATGTATTTGACCCAGGTCTGATCATTAGTAAAGGAGAGTTGTAGTGTCTCAGATATGTATTTGACCCAGGTCTGATCATTAGTAAAGGAGGGTTGTAGTGTCTCAGATATGTATATGACCCAGGTCTGATCATTAGTAAAGGAGGGTTGTAGTGTCTCAGATATGTATATGACCCAGGTCTGATCATTAGTAAAGGAGGGTTTGTAGTGTCTCAGATATGTATATGACCCAGGTCTGATCATTAGTAAAGGAGAGTTGTAGTGTCTCAGATATGTATATGACCCAGGTCTGATCATTAGTAAAGGAGGGTTGTAGTGTCTCAGATATGTATATGACCCAGGTCTGATCATTAGTAAAGGAGAGTTGTAGTGTCTCAGATATGTATTTGACCCAGGTCTGATCATTAGTAAAGGAGAGTTGTAGTGTCTCAGATATGTATTTGACCCAGGTCTGATCATTAGTAAAGGAGGGTTGTAGTGTCTCAGATATGTATTGACCCAGGTCTGATCATTAGTAAAGGAGGGTTGTAGTGTCTCAGATATGTATATGACCCAGGTCTGATCATTAGTAAAGGAGGGTTGTAGTGTCTCAGATATGTATATGACCCAGGTCTGATCATTAGTAAAGGAGGGTTGTAGTGTCTCAGATATGTATATGACCCAGGTCTGATCATTAGTAAAGGAGGGTTGTAGTGTCTCAGATATGTATTTGACCCAGGTCTGATCATTAGTAAAGGAGGGTTGTAGTGTCTCAGATATGTATATGACCCAGGTCTGATCATTAGTAAAGGAGGGTTGTAGTGTCTCAGATATGTATATGACCCAGGTCTGATCATTAGTAAAGGAGGGTTGTAGTGTCTCAGATATGTATTTGACCCAGGTCTGATCATTAGTAAAGGAGGGTTGTAGTGTCTCAGATATGTATTTGACCCAGGTCTGATCATTAGTAAAGGAGGGTTGTAGTGTCTCAGATATGTATATGACCCAGGTCTGATCATTAGTAAAGGAGGGTTGTAGTGTCTCAGATATGTATATGACCCAGGTCTGATCATTAGTAAAGGAGGGTTGTAGTGTCCCAGATATGTATATGACCCAGGTCTGATCATTAGTAAAGGAGGGTTGTAGTGTCTCAGATATGTATTTGACCCAGGTCTGATCATTAGTAAAGGAGGGTTGTAGTGTCTCAGATATGTATTTGACCCAGGTCTGATCATTAGTAAAGGAGGGTTGTAGTGTCTCAGATATGTATTTGACCCAGGTCTGATCATTAGTAAAGGAGGGTTGTAGTGTCTCAGATATGTATTTGACCCAGGTCTGATCATTAGTAAAGGAGAGTTTGTAGTGTCTCAGATATGTATATGACCCAGGTCTGATCATTAGTAAAGGAGAGTTGTAGTGTCTCAGATATGTATATGACCCAGGTCTGATCATTAGTAAAGGAGAGTTGTAGTGTCTCAGATATGTATATGACCCAGGTCTGATCATTAGTAAAGGAGGGTTGTAGTGTCTCAGATATGTATATGACCCAGGTCTGATCATTAGTAAAGGAGAGTTGTAGTGTCTCAGATATGTATATGACCCAGGTCTGATCATTAGTAAAGGAGGGTTGTAGTGTCTCAGATATGTATATGACCCAGGTCTGATCATTAGTAAAGGAGAGTTGTAGTGTCTCAGATATGTATATGACCCAGGTCTGATCATTAGTAAAGGAGAGTTGTAGTGTCCCAGATATGTATATGACTCAGGTCTGATCATTAGTAAAGGAGAGTTGTAGTGTCCCAGATATGTATATGACTCAGGTCTGATCATTAGTAAAGGAGAGTTGTAGTGTCTCAGATATGTATTTGACCCAGGTCTGATCATTAGTAAAGGAGGGGTTGTAGTGTCTCAGATATGTATTTGACCCAGGTCTGATCATTAGTAAAGGAGGGTTGTAGTGTCTCAGATATGTATTTGACCCAGGTCTGATCATTAGTAAAGGAGGGTTGTAGTGTCTCAGATATGTATTTGACCCAGGTCTGATCATTAGTAAAGGAGAGTTTGTAGTGTCTCAGATATGTATATGACCCAGGTCTGATCATTAGTAAAGGAGAGTTGTAGTGTCTCAGATATGTATATGACCCAGGTCTGATCATTAGTAAAGGAGAGTTGTAGTGTCTCAGATATGTATATGACCCAGGTCTGATCATTAGTAAAGGAGGGTTGTAGTGTCTCAGATATGTATATGACCCAGGTCTGATCATTAGTAAAGGAGGGTTGTAGTGTCTCAGATATGTATATGACCCAGGTCTGATCATTAGTAAAGGAGGGTTGTAGTGTCCCAGATATGTATATGACCCAGGTCTGATCATTAGTAAAGGAGGGTTGTAGTGTCTCAGATATGTATATGACCCAGGTCTGATCATTAGTAAAGGAGAGTTGTAGTGTCTCAGATATGTATATGACCCAGGTCTGATCATTAGTAAAGGAGAGTTGTAGTGTCCCAGATATGTATATGACTCAGGTCTGATCATTAGTAAAGGAGAGTTGTAGTGTCCCAGATATGTATATGACTCAGGTCTGATCATTAGTAAAGGAGAGTTGTAGTGTCTCAGATATGTATTTGACCCAGGTCTGATCATTAGTAAAGGAGGGGTTGTAGTGTCTCAGATATGTATATGACCCAGGTCTGATCATTAGTAAAGGAGGGTTGTAGTGTCTCAGATATGTATTTGACCCAGGTCTGATCATTAGTAAAGGAGGGTTGTAGTGTCTCAGATATGTATTTGACCCAGGTCTGATCATTAGTAAAGGAGGGTTGTAGTGTCTCAGATATGTATTTGACCCAGGTCTGATCATTAGTAAAGGAGGGTTGTAGTGTCTCAGATATGTATTTGACCCAGGTCTGATCATTAGTAAAGGAGGGTTGTAGTGTCTCAGATATGTATTTGACCCAGGTCTGATCATTAGTAAAGGAGGGGTTGTAGTGTCTCAGATATGTATATGACCCAGGTCTGATCATTAGTAAAGGAGGGTTGTAGTGTCTCAGATATGTATATGACCCAGGTCTGATCATTAGTAAAGGAGAGTTGTAGTGTCTCAGATATGTATATGACCCAGGTCTGATCATTAGTAAAGGAGGGGTTGTAGTGTCTCAGATATGTATATGACCCAGGTCTGATCATTAGTAAAGGAGGGTTGTAGTGTCTCAGATATGTATATGACCCAGGTCTGATCATTAGTAAAGGAGTGTTGTAGTGTCTCAGATATGTATTTGACCCAGGTCTGATCATTAGTAAAGGAGAGTTGTAGTGTCTCAGATATGTATATGACCCAGGTCTGATCATTAGTAAAGGAGAGTTGTAGTGTCCCAGATATGTATATGACTCAGGTCTGATCATTAGTAAAGGAGAGTTGTAGTGTCCCAGATATGTATATGACTCAGGTCTGATCATTAGTAAAGGAGAGTTGTAGTGTCTCAGATATGTATTTGACCCAGGTCTGATCATTAGTAAAGGAGGGGTTGTAGTGTCTCAGATATGTATTTGACCCAGGTCTGATCATTAGTAAAGGAGGGTTGTAGTGTCTCAGATATGTATTTGACCCAGGTCTGATCATTAGTAAAGGAGGGTTGTAGTGTCTCAGATATGTATTTGACCCAGGTCTGATCATTAGTAAAGGAGAGTTTGTAGTGTCTCAGATATGTATATGACCCAGGTCTGATCATTAGTAAAGGAGAGTTGTAGTGTCTCAGATATGTATATGACCCAGGTCTGATCATTAGTAAAGGAGAGTTGTAGTGTCTCAGATATGTATATGACCCAGGTCTGATCATTAGTAAAGGAGGGTTGTAGTGTCTCAGATATGTATATGACCCAGGTCTGATCATTAGTAAAGGAGGGTTGTAGTGTCTCAGATATGTATATGACCCAGGTCTGATCATTAGTAAAGGAGAGTTGTAGTGTCTCAGATATGTATATGACCCAGGTCTGATCATTAGTAAAGGAGAGTTGTAGTGTCCCAGATATGTATATGACTCAGGTCTGATCATTAGTAAAGGAGAGTTGTAGTGTCCCAGATATGTATATGACTCAGGTCTGATCATTAGTAAAGGAGAGTTGTAGTGTCTCAGATATGTATTTGACCCAGGTCTGATCATTAGTAAAGGAGGGGTTGTAGTGTCTCAGATATGTATATGACCCAGGTCTGATCATTAGTAAAGGAGGGTTGTAGTGTCTCAGATATGTATTTGACCCAGGTCTGATCATTAGTAAAGGAGGGTTGTAGTGTCTCAGATATGTATTTGACCCAGGTCTGATCATTAGTAAAGGAGGGTTGTAGTGTCTCAGATATGTATTTGACCCAGGTCTGATCATTAGTAAAGGAGGGTTGTAGTGTCTCAGATATGTATTTGACCCAGGTCTGATCATTAGTAAAGGAGGGTTGTAGTGTCTCAGATATGTATATGACCCAGGTCTGATCATTAGTAAAGGAGAGTTGTAGTGTCTCAGATATGTATATGACCCAGGTCTGATCATTAGTAAAGGAGGGGTTGTAGTGTCTCAGATATGTATATGACCCAGGTCTGATCATTAGTAAAGGAGGGTTGTAGTGTCTCAGATATGTATATGACCCAGGTCTGATCATTAGTAAAGGAGGGTTTGTAGTGTCTCAGATATGTATATGACCCAGGTCTGATCATTAGTAAAGGAGGGTTGTAGTGTCTCAGATATGTATATGACCCAGGTCTGATCATTAGTAAAGGAGTGTTGTAGTGTCTCAGATATGTATTTGACCCAGGTCTGATCATTAGTAAAGGAGGGTTGTAGTGTCTCAGATATGTATTTGACCCAGGTCTGATCATTAGTAAAGGAGGGTTGTAGTGTCTCAGATATGTATATGACCCAGGTCTGATCATTAGTAAAGGAGGGTTGTAGTGTCTCAGATATGTATATGACCCAGGTCTGATCATTAGTAAAGGAGGGTTGTAGTGTCCCAGATATGTATATGACCCAGGTCTGATCATTAGTAAAGGAGGGTTGTAGTGTCTCAGATATGTATTGACCCAGGTCTGATCATTAGTAAAGGAGAGTTGTAGTGTCTCAGATATGTATTGACCCAGGTCTGATCATTAGTAAAGGAGGGTTGTAGTGTCTCAGGTATGTATATGACCCAGGTCTGATCATTAGTAAAGGAGGGTTGTAGTGTCTCAGGTATGTATATGACCCAGGTCTGATCATTAGTAAAGGAGAGTTGTAGTGTCTCAGATATGTATATGACCCAGGTCTGATCATTAGTAAAGGAGGGTTGTAGTGTCTCAGATATGTATTTGACCCAGGTCTGATCATTAGTAAAGGAGGGTTGTAGTGTCCCAGATATGTATATGACCCAGGTCTGATCATTAGTAAAGGAGGGTTGTAGTGTCCCAGATATGTATATGACCCAGGTCTGATCATTAGTAAAGGAGGGTTGTAGTGTCTCAGATATGTATATGACCCAGGTCTGATCATTAGTAAAGGAGAGTTGTAGTGTCTCAGATATGTATATGACCCAGGTCTGATCATTAGTAAAGGAGAGTTGTAGTGTCTCAGATATGTATTTGACCCAGGTCTGATCATTAGTAAAGGAGGGTTGTAGTGTCCCAGATATGTATATGACCCAGGTCTGATCATTAGTAAAGGAGGGTTGTAGTGTCTCAGATATGTATTTGACCCAGGTCTGATCATTAGTAAAGGAGACTGCTGTTCCGCCCACAGGTTCTCCACAGAGTTCAACTCTGGCCTACTGGAGGTGATCTCTCCGCCGGCCAGCTACTACCCCCGACCTGAAGAACCTGAAAGAGACTTTCGGGGACTCCAAGGAGAGGGTCAGGTAGGGGCGGAGCTTTCCTCTGTGACATCACTATACGGAATGTTTCCCACAGAGCTGCCGTTTGGACACAGTCCAAAGTCTGTCCTTTCCTGCTGTTGTTATGCAACCATATTCCGCTCCTGTCAGTCACTTGTCCGGCGTCTTTAACGGCATTAGGTATGCTGTCAGCAAAGGGGTGTACTATATCCAGGTGCGTATGGGAATATTTCGCACTGGAATGTTCCAGCATGGTTACAGGTAGTTATGTAGGTTATTCACCTTGTTTTTGTCAGTTCATACAACATTAATCAGCATCTTTTTACACACACACACAGTGTGCCATGCCCTAGACTGCTACTGGCTGGTAGTGTGTTACCTTGATCACGGATTTACGTAATACTGAAATATGTTTAACTTTTTTAATATATTCATCCTGCCTAAGAGATAGTTTTATATCCTCCTGCCAAATTATCCGTGTTGCCATGGGGATATGTCTTTTTTTACTGGTTAAGTGAGCCGGCAGGTTCATGTTTATTTAGGTTTCTTAGTTTTTATGTGTTCTAAGAGAAAGGGAGACAGCGGAGCTTTCCTCTGTGACATCACTATACGGAATGTTTCCCACAGAGCTGCCGTTTGGACACAGTCCAAAGTCTGTCCTTTCCTGCTGTTGCTATGCAACCACATTCCACTCCTGTCAGTCACTTGTCCGGCGTCTTTAACGGCATTAGGTAACTAAATTCACCTGAAAATAAATTACCATCCATCTTGATCATGGCGCTAATTTGTCGCCATGCCTTGGACCGCTTATTTTTGTCTTAGTAGTCGTGAATCATGAAATTATACAACTCTGGGTGGGCAGAAACTGTAACGACCAACTTCTCATCCATCTTTGTTTACTTTGGAAGCATGTATGAGAGTGTATGCTATTCATCACACACATAGGCAATTATGCAGAAAACTTATCAATTTTAAGTACGTTTGCAAACAAAGTTACAGGATCAAGTCCAAATCTGAAAATGAGCTAAAAAGCTGTTGCTAAGGCAGCGGCCTGTTTTTAACTGCAGTGCACCGCGACATCACGTCACTACAAGACTTTCATCACAGAGGATTAGTCAGCTATGCACTCAAGGAGCATTACATAATCATAGTGCATACAATTATATTTATTATGAAATATTGGCTTTTTAATGCACTCTAAAGCTATTCAACCATTAACTGGGGATAAGTGGTGTGTGTGTGTGTGTGTGTGTGTGTGTGTGTGTGTGTGTGTGTGTGTGTGTGTGTGTGTGTGTGTGTGTGTGAGTGTGAGTGTGAGTGTGTGAGTTTCCCCCTGTACAGACACTGCCATTATAACCATGTGCTGAGTAATACTGTGTGTGAACGTTACTTGAATTTCTAATATCTGCACAGAATGCAGGGATGTGTGTGTGTGTTGCGCGCATTCCTGTATTGTGTGTGTGTGTGGAATGTTTGTATATGCACGCACAGATTAAGGGCTTTCACAGTACTTCTGTACCCAATTTATACTTTGCCCATCCATGTATCCACAATGGTCCGGTACAGGTGACCCATGTTAAAATAAAGGCTAACCTGATGAAATACAGGTATAATCCACACCCCTCTCCTCTCTACCACTGTGTGCTGTGACAATGTTAAAATAAAGGCTAACCTGATGAAATACAGGTATAATCCACACCCCTCTCCTCTCTACCACTGTGTGCTGTGACCAATGTTAAAATAAAGGCTAACCTGATGAAATACAGGTATGATCCACACCCCTCTCCTCTCTTCCACTGCTTGCTGACAGGTGGCGGACGAAGCAGAACTTGGACTACTCTTTCCTGATGATGTATGCTGTCAGCAAAGGGGTGGGTACTATGTCCAGGTGCGTATGGGAGTATTTCGCACTGGAATGTTCCAGCATGGTTACAGGTAGTTATGCAGGTTATTCAACTTGTTTTTGTCAGTTCATACACACACACAGTGTGCCATGCTCCAGACTGCTACTGGCTGGTAGTGTGTTACCTTGATCACGGATTTACGTAATACTGAAATATGTTTAACTTTTTAAATATATTCATCCTGGCCTAAGAGATAGTTTTATATCCTCCTGCCAAATTATCCGTGTTGCCATGGGGATATGTCTTTTTTTACTGGTTAAGTGAGCCGGCAGGTTCATGTTTATTTAGGTTTCTTAGTTTTTTATGTGTTCTAAGAGAGAGGGAGACGGAGACGGAGACGGAGAGACGAGGAGATGGAGAGGGGAGAGAGAGGGAGACGGAGAGGGGAGAGACGAGGGGGGGAGAGAGGAGGGAGATGGAGAGGGGAGAGAGAGGAGACGGAGAGGGGAGAGAGAGGGAGACGGAGGAGGGGAGAGACGGAGCGGGGGGAGAGAGAGGGAGATGGAGAGGGGAGAGAGAGGGAGACGGAGAGAGGGAGACGGAGAGGGGGAGAGACGGAGGGGGGAGAGAGAGGGAGACGGAGAGGGGAGAGTGAGGGAGAGACGGAGGGGGAAGAGAAAGGGAGACAGCGAGATGGGGGGAGAGAAAAAGAAGACAGAGGGAAAGAAAGGAAGAGAGAGGGGGTGGATAGAGAGAGGACAGAGAGAGGAGGTGGGGGAGAGAGGACAGAGCGAGGAGGTGGGGGGAGAGAGAGGGGGAGAGGAGATGGGGAGAGGAGGTGGGGGAGAGGAGGTGGGGGGAGAGGAGGTGGGGGAGAGGAGGTGGGGGAGAGGAGATGGGGGGGGAGAGGAGGTGGGGGAGAGGAGGGGTGGGGAGAGGAGGTGGGGGAGAGGGGGAGAGGAGATGGGGGAGAGGGGGAGAGGAGGTGGGAGGAGAGGAGTGGGGGGAGAGGAGATGGGGGAGAGGAGGTGGGGGAGAGGAGATGGGGGAGAGGAGGTGGGGGAGAGGAGGGTGGGAGAGAGGAGGTGGGAGAGAGAGAGAGGGGATGGGGGAGAGAGAGGAGGTGGGGGAGAGAGGAGGTGGGGAGGAGAGAGAGATGGGGGAGAGGAGGTGGGGAGAGAGAGGGAGAGAGGAGGTGGGGGAGAGAGAGGTGGGGGAGAGAGAGGATGGGGGAGGAGAGGAGGGTAGGTGGGAGGAGGGAGGGGAGAGGGAGAGAGGGAGAGAGGAGAGGAGGGAGGAGGGAGGGTGGGAGAGAGGGAGAGAGAGGAGAGAGAGAGAGGAGGGAGGAGGGGAGAGAGAGATGAGAGGAGATGGGGGAGAGTAGAGAGAGAGAGAGAGAGAGAGAGATGGGGGGAGAGAGAGAGAGAGAGAGGAGATGGGGGAGAGGAGATGGGGAGAGAGAGATCCTCCTGAGAAGCATAGAAAGAGTCATTTTTCAGCTACGATGGGAAAAGAACGCTGCTTGTCTATTCATTTCTAAGTTTAGTTACCTCTTGGGTTGTTTTCCTCCTCAGTAAACCGTAACAGTCATTTCATCTTATATAGAGAGAGAGAGAGGGATTCTGTTTTAGGGAAATATAGCGACACTTCTCATCTCTTGGAGATTTAGTCGTACATACAGAGCATGGTGCAGTAGAGTTTGAGACTCTGAGGCTGAATTCCAAACTGAGCCCTTGTGGATTGTGTACTTGCTTTAATGGCGTATTTCCGAGGGCAGGTAAGTCTGCATTGATGCGTACTGCAAAAAGTGCGGGAAGAGGGTGCGAAAAGTCAGCATAAGAGCACTTGCCAAAAACGCTGTTTTCACAATGGGGACAGCCCTAAGCACTCACAGACTTAACGATTAACGAGAATGTGCCTTTGAGTCTGTGAGTCCAGAGAATGGGGATTCAGCCCCACGCCCCTTGACTGTTACCCCCCCCCCCCCCCCCCCATCTCTTAAACTGCTCCTCAGCTGGAGGACGACATCGTCGCCAAACCCAACTACTTCGCCACCATGAAGAACTTTGCCTTGCAGCTGTCCTCTGAGGACCTGGATGATTCTGGAGTTCTCCCCAGCTGGGCTTCATCGGTAAGGAGCCGCTAACGAGTGCCGCTCTGAGAGATTTGCTGACATTAAAAACAAAAGTGAGGGGGTTGAAAGTGGCCCCCTGGCCGCCAGGTCGCCCCTATCACACAGAACACTCATCTCATCAAACAGGAAGCATGTCTCTGGTGCCTGACCTGAGCTGTTTTCAGCACTCTGTAGTAACTCTGGGGTTTGTGCATCCCTAGTGTTTGTGTAACTCTGGGGTTTGTGTAATTCCGTGGTTTGTGTAACTGTAGTTTGTGTTTTTGTAACTCTGGGGTTTGTGGAACTGGGATACGGTTGGTTGATTGAGCCTGTGATCCTGGGGTATGGTTTGCTGATTGAGCTGGTGATGCTGGGGCTGGGGGGTGTGTGTTAGGTGTTAGTGATTGAGTTGTGTCCCTTCTCTGTCCCTCCCCAGGAAAGATGTTCCAGGCTCCAGATCTGAACCTGATTGTGGAGTTCATCTTCATGTTCTACAAGGAGAAACCCATAGGACTGGCTATTGGACACATCCTCTGGGTCAAAGTCTGCAACCCTGAGAAAGATGCGGTATGTGTTTGCGTGTGTGTACGTATGTATGTATGTATATGCGTGTAAGCGTAAGTGAGAGTGTGTGTGCATTAGGGGTGTGGCCGAAGCCGAAATCCGGAAGTGCATGGATAGTGGGTTCAAACGGATCCGAAGTTGCCAGTTCATAATTCGGATGCGGGAAATAATTAAATTGCAGCAGGGAAATCTTTGATTCAGTGCCCACCTGTATGTATGCCTCTTCTGAACTTTACAGAATTAAGCATTGGATTGTTTATTTGTTTATTAAAACATTAAAATATATCATTAGGGATCGAGCCGTTCGATAATGGGCCATGTGACTCAATCAGCAGTCCCTGAAATTACGGATACTCAACCTACACTACTCACAAAAAGTTAGGGATATTCGGCTTTCGGGTGAAATTTCAGGATGAACCTAAAATGCACTATAACCTTTACAGGTGAAATTAATTTGACCTTCTCTAAACTTTTGAATGCACATGTCCAACTATTCAATGTTTCAGTACTTTTTGCACAACTTGCTGTTCTCTAACAAGGAGCTGAACGGCAAAATTCACAACAGGTGTTTGATCCCATGAATCGACCAATAAATTTCCTGGTTCAATTAGAATTGGTATTTAAACAGTCCTCTTCATCATGCTGTTCACATTTTGACATCATGAGACCAAGACGACACCTAACAATTGATCAACAGTACCTCGCCATATGCGAGGCTTCAAACAGGAAGTTCTCAGAGGGAAGTGGCCACTGAGCTTAGAGTGTCACAGAGTGTCATCAGCAGGTTGCAACAGAGATACAGAGAGACTGGAAGAGTCACAGAAAGGCATAGAAGTGGACGTCCTTTGGCCACATCCCACACTGATGACCGCTTCATTGTGAACAGTGCCCTGCGGAACCGGATGACGAATGCCACTCAACTCCAGGCACATTTAAGGGGAGGTGAGAGGCACCCAAGTGTCACGTCAGACCATTCTAAAACCGTTTACATCAGCGTGGTCTGCGTGCTAGACGACCTGCAAGGGTAACCTGACCACACCACCAGGCACAGGCGTCATCGTCTTGCATGGGCCAGGGAGCATTTACGCTGGACGAGGGGACCAGTGGGCCTCAGTGCTGTTCTCTGATGAAAGTCGATTCACGTTGAGCAGAAATGATGGCCGCCAACGATGTTGGAGACGTCAAGGAGAGCGCTATGCATCAGCCACTGTTGTCACCAGACGACCCTTTGGTGGTGGCGGTGTTACAGTGTGGGCAGGTGTGTCTAGTCAATACAGAACCCTCGCCCTACACTTTGTGAATGGTACAGTGACAAGCCCATACTACCTGAATAACATCATTAATCCAGTCATTGTGCCCCTGCATGAACAACACAGGCCTAATTTCATCTTCATGGACGACAATTGCTCCAGCTCATCGAGGTCGCATCATTAGGGAAAGGCTGCTGGAGACTGGGGTACCTCAAATGGAGTGGCCCTGCACTTTCTCCAGACCTGAATCCCATAGAAAAACCTATGGGATCAGCTGACTCACCGTGTAGAGGCTCGTAACTCTGTACCCCAGAACCTCAATGACCTGAGGGCCGCCCTTCAAGAAGAGTGGGATGCCATGCCTCAGCAGACAATAAGTCGACTTGTGAACAGCATGAGACGTCGTTGTCAAGCTGTAATTGATGCTCAAGGGCACATGACAAGTTATTGAGACATTGACATTTTTGTTGTGGTATACCCACCCACTGTTGTTGGCTTTTGTTTCAATAAATTGTTTGAGATGAGGAAATCACCCATTGCATGCTTCTACTTAAATGCCCTACTTTCATGATACGTATAATATCACTGTAGCGTGAACTTACATTTTCCATAAATTTCACCCGAAAGCCAAATATCCCTAACTTTTTTGTGAGTAGTGTATATCTTTAATGTGCTCACTATAATCGAACAGTGTGCCTTGTTTATATAGGCCTATGTCAATCTTGTGAGAGCAAAAGAAAAAGAAACAAAATGTTAAATGAAGAATCTCAACATCTTGCATGCAAACGATATCCCTTTAATTCTGCTCGCTTGAATTTAGCTGCCCTTAATCTCGACACGTCTTTTCAGAATGTAAAAACACCTTTTAAAAGAAAGCAAAGGAACAGCTAGAATCAGTAACCTATGTCCCGTTTTAAATGTCACTTACTGTCTATCAAAATCATTATTTAATTTATTCTAGTTGTGTTGTTTGTATTTTTAAACTGTACAGAACCGTCCGTTCTCCCTCCGTATTCCTGCGTAATCAATTCGTCTATCTCGCAATTCCATGAGCCCAAACTTGCAACGCAATTAATAAAACGAAAATGTGATGTTTTACACTGCAGGCATTTTTTTTTAACAGTTTTTTGGTTTGACTCATTTTGCACAACAGAGTTTCAATCTGCAAAACTCTTACACAGAATGCTATACTGCTCATTTTGGGTTCAAAATGTAATATAGCATGCAAAATAAAATACCAGTGTCAAATCAGAGAATATTATAAGCAAAAGTTTATCACAGCACCAGAACATTAAATATTTCAAACAATGAAGTTAAATCATTGCTGCATTTTCAATATACAATAGTCATCGTGAAATAATGCTGCCAAACACAAAATCCTTCTCATAAAAAAAGAGTTTGAGTGTGTTCTTTGGTCATAACGCAAAATGCTATACTCCTAATCTTGGGCTCAAAATCATATATAGCATGCACAATAGAAACAACTGAACAAATTAGATTGTATTTCATGCTAAAGTTTATCATAGCAGAACAGTGGATATGTTCATAGTTGAAGTTTAATTATTGGTGCATTTTCAAATACAATGGCCATTATCAAATAATGCGGTCAAACACAAAATACTTGTTACCAAAAAAGACTATGCAGTGGTCATTTCCTCATAAGTACTTGAAATTATGTGCAGCAAGCATGATAGACTGCAGTTTTGCGCTTGTGTTTTTATGAAAGACAAACAAAATATTAGATTAGATTATGTGATGTTTAATCATTAAAGAAAAATCATACAGTAATGCAGTACTGTAAACTCAACTGTATTGTACAGTAAAAACAAACAACAGTAAAAGCAAAAACAGTTACAGTAACAGCAAACTTTACTGCAAAGTAAAAAAGAAAACTGCAGCATTTTGCCTCTCTGCTGCATTTGGCCACAGAATTTCGTCGACGCCGCATCTGATGTCTTCATTGGCAAGACAGCTCTGGTAAAATCTTTTAGAGTGCCTTATCCACCCCTGACACTGCTGGGTTGTA
>CM056384.1:48033155-48120024 GCA_029718625.1 Synaphobranchus kaupii | reverse complement strand
GACGAGGTGGGGGGGAGAGACGAGGTGGGGGGGAGAGAGAGGGGGAGAGGAGGGTGGGGGAGAGAGGGGGAGAGAGGGGGAGAGGAGGTGGGGGAGAGGGGGAGAGGAGGTGGGGGAAAAAAAAAAAAAAGTGCGGGAAGAGGGTGCGAAAAGTCAGCATAAGAGCACTTGCCAAAAACGCTGTTTTCACAATGGGACAGCCCTAAGCACTCACAGACTTAACGATTAACGAGAATGCGCCTTTGAGTCTGTGAGTCCAGAGAATGGGATTCAGCCCACGCCCCCTTGACTGTTACCCCCCCCCCCCCCCCCCCATCTCTTAAACTGCTCCTCAGCTGGAGGACGACATCGTCGCCAAACCCAACTACTTCGCCACCATGAAGAACTTTGCCTTGCAGCTGTCCTCTGAGGACTGGATGATTCTGGAGTTCTCCCAGCTGGGCTTCATCGGTAAGGAGCCGCTAACGAGTGCCGCTCTGAGAGATTTGCTGACATTAAAAACAAAAGTGAGGGGGTTGAAAGTGGCCCCCTGGCCGCCAGGTCGCCCCTATCACACAGAACACTCATCTCATCAAACAGGAAGCATGTCTCTGGTGCTGACCTGAGCTGTTTTCAGCACTCTGTAGTAACTCTGGGGTTTGTGCATCCCTAGTGTTTGTGTAACTCTGGGGTTTGTGTAATTCCGTGGTTTGTGTAACTGTAGTTTGTGTTTTTGTAACTCTGGGGTTTGTGGAACTGGGATACGGTTGGCTGATTGAGCCTGTGATGCTGGGATATGGTTGGCTGATTGAGTCTGTGATCCTGGGGTATGGTTTGCTGATTGAGCTGGTGATGCTGGGATACGGTTGGCTGATTGAACCGGTGATGCTGGGATATGGTTGGCTGATTGAGCCTGTGATCCTGGGATATGGTTGGCTGATTGGGCTGGTGATCCTGGGATACGGTTGGCTGATTGAGCCGGTGATGCTGGGATATGGTTGGCTGATTGAGCCTGTGATCCTTGGTCATGGTTTGCTGATTGAGCTGGTGATGCTAGGATTGGATGCTGTTGTGGAGGTTTCAGTTCAAACTGTACACGAGGGGGATGTGAGCAGGTGTAATGAAACAAAATGGACCCTGGTTTGATGCAGATCCATCTTAATAAAACATGGGAAATTCTGCAACTGAATGTGTGGCCATATTTCTGTGTTTTGAGGGGTGGGGGCTGGGGGGGGTTGTGTTAGGTGTTAGTGGTTGAGTTGTGTCCCTTCTCTGTCCCTCCCCAGGAAAGATGTTCCAGGCTCCAGATCTGAACCTGATTGTGGAGTTCATCTTCATGTTCTACAAGGAGAAACCCATAGACTGGCTATTGGACCACATCCTCTGGGTCAAAGTCTGCAACCCTGAGAAAGATGCGGTATGTGTGTGCGTGTGTGTACGTATGTATGTATGTATGTATATGTGTGTAAGCGTAAGTGAGAGTGTGTGTGCATTAGGGGTGTGCCCGAAGCTGAAGCCGAAATCCAGAAGTGCATGGATAGTGGGTTCAAACGGATCCGAAGTTGCCAGTTCATAATTCGGATGCGGGAAATAATTAAATTGCAGCAGGGAAATCTTTGATTCAGTGCCCACCTGTATGTATGCCTCTTCTGAACTTTACAGAATTAAGCATTGGATTGTTTATTTGTTTATTAAAACATTAAAATATATCATTAGGGATCGAGCCGTTCGATATGGGCCATGTGACTCAGCAGTCCCTGAAATTACGGATACACAACCTATATCTTTAATGTGCTCACTATAATCGAACAGTGTGCCTTGTTTATATAGGCCTATGTCATCTTGTGAGAGCAAAAGAAAAAGAAACAAAATGTTAAATGAAGAATCTCAACATCTTTCATGCAACCGATATCCCTTTAATGCTGCTCGCTTGAATTTAGCTGCCCTTAATCTCGACACTTTCAGAACGTAAAAACACCTTTTAAAAGAAAGCAAAGGAACAGCTAGAATCAGTAAACCTATGTCCCGTTTTGAAATGTCACTTACTGTCTATCAAAATCATTATTTAATTTATTCTAGTTGTGTTGTTTGTATTTTTAAACTGTACAGACCGTCCGTTCTCCCTCCGTATTCCTGCGTAATCAATTCCGTCAATCTCGCAATTCCATGAGCCCAAACTTGCAACGCAATTAATAAAACGAAAATGTGATGTTTTACACTGCAGACATTTTTTTTTTTAACCGTTTTTTACGATTGGTTTGACTCATTTTGCACAACAGAGTTTCAATCTGCAAAACTCTTAACACAGAATGCTATACTGCTCATTTTGGGTTCAAAATGTAATATAGCATGCCAAAATAAAAATACCAGTGTCAAATCAGAGAATATTATATGCAAAAGTTTATCACAGCACCAGAACATTAGATATTTCAAACAATGAAGTTAAATCATTGCTGCATTTTCAATATACAACAGTCATCATGAAATAATGCTGCCAAACACAAAATCCTTCTCATAAAAAAAGAGTTTGAATGTGTTCTTTGGTCATAACGCAAAATCCTATACTCCTAATCTTGGGCTCAAAATCATATATAGCATGCACAATAGAAACAACTGAACCAAATTAGATTGTATTTCATGCTAAAGTTTATCATAGCAGAACAGTTCATAGTTGAAGTTTAATTATTGGTGCATTTTCAAATACAGTGGCCATTATCAAATAATGCGGTCAAACACAAAATACTTGTTACCAAAAAAGACTATGCAGTGGTCATTTCCTCATAAGTACTTGAAATTATGTACAGCAAGCATGATAGACTGCAGTTTTGCGCTTGTGTTTTTATGAAAGACAAACAAAATATTAGATTAGATTATGTGAAGTTTAATCATTAAAGAAAAATCATACAGTAATGCAGTACTGTAAACTCAACTGTATTGTACAGTAAAAACAAAAACAACAGTAAAAGCAAAAACAGTTACAGTAACAGCAAACTTTACTGCAAAGTAAAAAAAAAAAACTGCAGCATTTTGCCTCTCTGCTGCATTTGGCCACAGAATTTCGTCGACGCCGCATCTGATGTCTTCATTGGCAAGACAGCTCTGGTAAAATCTTTTAGAGTGCCTTATCCACCCCTGACACTGCTGGGTTGTAATGTCATCGCATGCCTCATCCATGGCCTGAAGGAGCGTTTCCTGCTCATATGGAAAAAACTCCTCGATGGGGTTCAGAAACGCGCAGTAAGGTGGACGGAATTGTGATCGGAACGCTGGATGGGCTGTAAACCAGTCTCGCACAGCCAATGCACGATGGAAGTTTACATTGTCCCAGACAATGATGAACACCATCTGAGCATTTGGCTGTACGAGAAGGTTGTACAGCACATCCTGTAAATGTATGAGGCGCACGGCGTTGTATGCCCCCAGCAGAGGGTCACAAGCCTCAACTCCATTGCGGGAAATGGCAGCACACATTGAGATGTTGGCTCCACGCTGTCCTGGAACTTCAACAGTGGCCCTCTGCCCAATTACATTCCAGCCCCGACGCGGGCACTTGCAGAGATTAAATCCTGCTTCATCCACGTATATGATCTCATGCTGTTCTGCTCCAGCATCAATGTCCATCATGCTCTGAAATCTAAAACACATGAGCATTACACAGATAAAAAATATACCAATGCTTTACTGTATGTACAATATGCAAAACAAGGTTATTTCTATGCACAATATTATAGCGCTTTCCAAATATCAATAAACTTGAATAGGCTACATTACAATTGATTAGGCCCAGGTGCTTTTCCTCATTGAACATGTTGCACAGGCTGACCAATCAGGGATGGATGTGTGTGGGCCTGCCCATTGGTCTCAGGGCCGGGTCTAGGCAAACTAGGCATGTACAGTACCTATTACCTATATACTGTATATTTGCACTGAATAGACCCCCTGGCAAAATTGGACCCTAGGCACATGCCTAGTTTTCCTAGATCCGGCCCTGAGACCAATGGGCAGGCCCACACACATACGTACATAATCTTAATGTGATGTCTAGGGCATAATGTTAACCAGTCTACACATTTATAGAGGATGGGTCGCTAAAGTATTCGCTACTGTAGAATTGCAACATTGCTATACACATACCTGAACATATTCCACCCTCAAAGTCTTCACCCTATCTTCATTCCTTTGTAAAGGCACCAAGTAAATTTGTTTCAATGTGATTTGGTGCTTTTTCAAAATTCACCCAATTATTAGGCTGATTGTGTGGATGTTTTGGAAGATTCTGTTATCGGCTAGAATCTGTTGCTGTATTTCTTTTATTCGTATATCGTTTCTTTGCACCGCCATGTCTACTAGTGCCCTCTCCTGCTGGGCAGAGAGAAGACGGCCACGTCCTCCACCTGGTGGTGCTCTTTCAGTTCTAAAGTACAGTAAAGATAACAATTACAACAAAGATAATTCACACCCACACTTTAGTATTTATGAAATATACTGTAACACAGACAGCAATATCAATTACTGTAATTTAAATATACAGTTACTGTACAGTAAATTAGTAACTTACACATATTGACTTACCGATTATCTCTCTTAAAGATTCTTATTATGGATGCCACAGTTGACCTTTTCAGGTTTGGCTGCACAACCCTCCCAGCTTGAGCTAGTGTTAGACCTCTGTTTACCTCTGTTTACCACATTTCATTTGACACAACTGCTCTTCTGCCTCCCACGACCGCAACCCCGTCCACGACCCCGCCCACGACCCTGTCCTTCGTTACCAACCTCAACCTCACCGACCTGCTCCATGTTGTCAGAAACTGCTATTCAGGTTTCTAAGCAGCCTTTTATGTAGTGGTGAAGAGATTATCAATTGTGTTGCAATGCTACTCACCTGGGAAAGGTTGTTGGAAGTACTGAGACATGACTACAAAGACCTGTTGAATTGATTTAGTGATCTGCATTTGTAGTAATAAGCATTTGAACATCGTTGTAATATTAGGTGGCTGTATTCTGAGAATGGAGCATATGATTTAGAGTTTGGCACTTTGTATTAACAGTTTTGCACTTTGTATGTCAGCATAGGATGTGGTTTCTTAGAGTAAGAATTATGCAAGTCAGTTTAGCACTTTGCGTTAACAGTTTTACACTTTGTATGTCAGCATAGGATGTGGTGTCTTAGAGTAAGAATTCTGCAAGTCAGTTTAGCACTTTGCATTAACAGTTTTACACTTTGTGTAAAACCTATGTTAGCATAGGATGTGGTGTCTTAGAGTATGAATTTTGAAAGTCAGTTTGGTACTTTGCATTTTGAGTTTTGTACATTGAAATTCTGCTGTGCAAAATGAGTCAAAGCAATCATAAAAAACTGTAACTAGGCTTGTCGCAGTGATCGGTTTAACCAATGGAATACTAAAAGCTGTTGAAATGCAGCCATGTCCTCCTCATTTTCTTGAATTAAAAGCTTTTCAGGTGTTCTAGAACTTTGTTGTTACTGCTAGCTCAGAAATGCATCTTGTTGGACTGTTCATTTTACTTTTTTCATTTTGAGTTTTCCCAATAAATCATTAGGCTATAATCCTTAAGTCTTCTCCATTAATTTTATAAAGCATAATAATAATGATAATAATATTACTATACATAATCATTTATGTATTCAAGTTTATATAGTAAAATAAAAAAATAACAAAAAAGTACAATATAAAATCACAACAGGCAGAAAGGGCTGTTATTGTGGAAGTAGTTTCCATTCAAATGTATAATGAAATGGTTTGATGTTTTTAAAACTGCCTTTTCATTCTGAGTTGATTATATATTGTACCTCAAATTTTTTCCAGTTCTTATCCAAAATTATTGTTCAGTGTCCCCCAGTTAGGGGGTGGGGGGTTCACAAACACAACCTTAAACAAAACGATAGATAAATAAGTATAAAGTACAGAATATAGTTCTTATAAAAAGTTCTAATCCGAATACAGATACGGATACAGATATTGTTAATGGTTGAACAGATACAGATACAGATAGTGGCATCGCTGCACACCCCTAGTGTGCATGTAACCGAGAGAGAGAGAGAGAGAGTGTGTGTGTGTGTGTGTGTGTAAAGGAGTGTGTGTGCATGCATGTGTGTGTGTGTGTAAGGGAGTGTGTGTGCATGTAACAAAGAGAGAGAGAGTGTGTGTGTGTGTGTGTGTGTGTGTAAGGGAGTGTGTGTGCATGTGTGTGTGTGTGTGTGTGTAAGGCAGTGTGTGTGTGTGTGTGTGTGTGTGTGTGTATGTGTGTGTGTGTGTGTGTGTAAGGGAGTGTGGGTGCGTGTAAGGGAGTGTGGGTGCATGTGTGTGTGTGTGTGTGTGTGTGTGCGCGTGTGCGCGTGTGTGCGTGTGTGCGTGTGTGCGTGTGCGCGTGTGCGTGTGTGCGTGTGTGTGTGTTTGTGTGTGTAAGGGAGTGTGGGTGCGTGTGTGTGTGTGTGTGCGCGCGCGCGCGGTGTGTGTGTGTGTAGGGAGTGTGTGTGTGTGTGTGTGTGTGTGTAAGGGAGTGTGTGTGTGCGCGCGCGCGCGTGTGTGTGTGTGTGTAAGGGAGTGTGTGTGTGTGTGTGTAAGGGAGTGTGTGTGCGCGTGTGTGTGTAAGGGAGTGTGTGTGTGCACGTGTGTGTGTAAGGGAGTGTGTGAGAGATAATGGGGGCATGCTGTCAGGCTGTGTGTGATGGTAGCAGTGACCGGCTATGCTGAAGTCATTGATCAGGTGCTGAACAATCCCCCACCTCTTCTGCCTTCTTTCTCCCCCACCTCCTCTTCCTCTCTCTCTCTCTTTATCTGTCACTCCCTCCCACCTCCTCTTCCTCTCTCTCTCTTTATCTGTCACTCCCTCCCGCCCCCTCCTCTCTCTCTTTATCTGTCACTCCCTCACTTCCACTCTTTTCTATTGCCCCCCCCCCCCACTCTCTCTCTCTCTCACACTTTTCTCCCTCATGTCTCTCTCATTACAGAAGCACTGTGAGAGGCAGAAATCCGGTTTGCGTGTGCGATTCAGGCCCTCTCTCTTCCAGCATGTGGGTCTACACTCCTCGCTGGCAGGAAAGATCCAGAAGCTCACGGTAAGCCCTCCCCCCACCCTGAGCATTAACCCTGGATCAGCGCCAGTTAGAGGGCACAGTCAGCATTGGCTTTGATGTTCCTAGATTAGCCGTTTGGTGCAGAGACCAATCCAGAACCCTTCACTACCCACACACTCCTGCTGCTTCATGGCTGGAGCATTTCCACAGTGCATTGTGGGAGTTGTAGTTGAGTTGACACCCTAAAGTCCTGATGGTCACTGGTGCGTTGGCGAACTCACTCACCTGTGCACACCTGAATGAGTGAGTCATTCTGCTGTCACTTCCTCTTCCTGTTCTGCTCAGGACAAGGACTTCCTGAAGCCTCTGCTGCACAAGATCCATGTGAATCCTCCGGCAGAGGTGTCCACTACACTCAAGGTGTATCAGGGCCACACACTGGAGAAGACCTACCTGGGGGAGGACTTCTTCTGGGCCATAACCCCCAACGCCGGGGACTACATCCTCTTTAAGTTTGACCGTCCCGTTAGCATCCAGAGGTGAGTGAGAGCAGGGTGCTCAGAATTCTGGGAGAGTACACAAGGCTAGACATGCATGCATACACACACACACACACACACACACACCCGTGCGTGCGCACACACACACACACACACACACACAATGCTTTAGATGTTGTTGTTCCTGGCACAGAGCTGTGGAAAGCAACACTGACTTGAGAACAACCAACCAGCCCAAGGGAATTGTGGGAAATCTGCAGGAGGTCACCCCCAGGCACAGAGGGAGAGAGAGAAGAGGGGAGGAGGGAGAGGGTGAGAGAGAGACAGAGAGACTGGCAGAGAGAGACAGAGAGAGATAGAGAGAACACTGAAAAGAAAGAGGAGAGGGCTCACTGTAAAGCCTGCCCCCTCCCCCTCCCTTAGTCTCTCAGCTGAAAGAGGAAATGGCAGCTGTCCTAAAGCTCTATTGGTACTCCTGCCTGTTGTCGTGGTTACCGTACCAGCAATGTTGGTCTTTTCAGTTCCATTGTGAAAGAGCTGCTGGCACGGCATACAGTTAGCACACACTGCCAAAGCACAAACATGGATGGCTCAAGCCATAGGTAAAAACAGAAGCACTGAGTCACACTCCAGACAACGCTTAAGTGGCAATGATGACAGTACTTTTGTTTAGTTATTATCATACTGTTAATTATGATGTCTGCTTGCACATGGATAAAACAGGACGGCTACACCCTTTGACCCTGAGCTCCTGTTTAAGCGCTATACTGCGGCAGTAACAGCTCATATTGTGTCAGTATGACTCATCCTGCAGGTGTCGGTACACCTGAGAGGAAGCAGCGTGTTTGCAGTAGATGTGTTATACGGTACAGTGTATGTGCTGTAGGTGTGTTATACGGTACAGTGTATGTGCTGTAGGTGTGTTATACGGTACAGTGTATGTGCTGTAGGTGTGTTATACGGTACAGTGTATGTGCTGTAGGTGTGTTATACGGTACAGTGTATGTGCTGTAGGTGTGTTATACGGTACAGTGTATGTGCTGTAGGTGTGTTATACGGTACAGTGTGTGTGCTGTAGGTGTGTTATACGGTACAGTGTATGTGCTATAGGTGTGTTATACGGTACAGTGTATGTGCTGTAGGTGTGTTATACGGTACAGTGTGTGTGCTGTAGGTGTGTTATACGGTACAGTGTATGTGCTGTAGGTGTGTTATACGGTACAGTGTATGTGCTGTAGGTGTGTTATACGGTACAGTGTATGTGCTGTAGGTGTGTTATACGGTACAGTGTATGTGCTGTAGGTGTGTTATACGGTACAGTGTATGTGCTGTAGGTGTGTTATACGGTACAGTGTATGTGCTGTAGGTGTGTTATACGGTACAGTGTATGTGCTGTAGGTGTGTTATACGGTACAGTGTGTGTGCTGTAGGTGTGTTATACGGTACAGTGTATGTGCTGTAGGTGTGTTATATGGTACAGTGTATGTGCTGTAGGTGTGTTATACGGTACAGTGTGTGTGCTGTAGGTGTGTTATACGGTACAGTGTGTGTGCTGTAGGTGTGTTATACGGTACAGTGTATGTGCTGTAGGTGTGTTATACGGTACAGTGTGTGTGCTGTAGGTGTGTTATACGGTACAGTGTGTGTGCTGTAGGTGTGTTATACGGTACAGTGTGTGTGCTGTAGGTGTGTTATACGGTACAGTGTATGCGCTGTAGGTGTGTTATACGGTACAGTGTGTGTGCTGTAAGTGTGTTATACGGTGCAGTGTGTGTGCTGTAGGTGTGTTATACGGTACAGTGTGTGTGCTGTAGGTGTGTTATATGGTACAGTGTATGTGCTGTAGGTGTGTTATACGGTACAGTGTGTGTGCTGTAGGTGTGTTATACGGTACAGTGTATGTGCAGTAGATGTGTTATACGGTACAGTGTATGTGCTGTAGGTGTGTTATACGGTACAGTGTGTGTGCTGTAGGTGTGTTATACGGTACAGTGTGTGTGCTGTAGGTGTGTTATACGGTACAGTGTGTGTGCTGTAGGTGTGTTATACGGTACAGTGTATGTGCAGTAGATGTGTTATACGGTACAGTGTGTGTGCTGTAGGTGTGTTATACGGTACAGTGTGTGTGCTGTAGGTGTGTTATACGGTACAGTGTATGTGCAGTAGATGTGTTATACGGTACAGTGTGTGTGCTGTAGGTGTGTTATACGGTACAGTGTGTGTGCTGTAGGTGTGTTATACGGTACAGTGTATGTGCAGTAGATGTGTTATACGGTACAGTGTATGTGCTGTAGGTGTGTTATACGGTACAGTGTGTGTGCTGTAAGTGTGTTATACGGTACAGTGTGTGTGCTGTAGGTGTGTTATACGGTACAGTGTGTGTGCTGTAGGTGTGTTATACGGTACAGTGTGTGTGCTGTAGGTGTGTTATACGGTACAGTGTGTGTGCTGTAGGTGTGTTATACGGTACAGTGCATGTGCAGTAGATGTGTTATACGGTACAGTGTGTGTGCTGTAGGTGTGTTATACGGTACAGTGTGTGTGCTGTAGGTGTGTTATACGGTACAGTGTATGTGCAGTAGATGTGTTATACGGTACAGTGTGTGTGCTGTAGGTGTGTTATACGGTACAGTGTGTGTGCTGTAGGTGTGTTATACGGTACAGTGTATGTGCAGTAGATGTGTTATACGGTACAGTGTATGTGCTGTAGGTGTGTTATACGGTACAGTGTGTGTGCTGTAGGTGTGTTATACGGTACAGTGTATGTGCTGTAGATGTGTTATACGGTACAGTGTGTGTGCTGTAGGTGTGTTATACGGTACAGTGTGTGCTGTAGGTGTGTTATACGGTACAGTGTATGTGCTGTAGGTGTGTTATACGGTACAGTGTGTGTGCTGTAGGTGTGTTATACGGTACAGTGTATGTGCAGTAGATGTGTTATACGGTACAGTGTATGTGCAGTAGATGTGTTATACGGTACAGTGTGTGTGCTGTAGGCGTGATACTCATACGGTTTGTGTGATTGACAGGTACCTGTTCCGCAGCGGAAACCAGGAGCACCCCGGTGACAGACTGGAGAACGCCACCGTGGAGGTCCTGCCCCTGTCGGTGAGGGAAATATTCTGCCAGCGTTGCCACAAAATTCTACATTTATGTTATATTTTAGCATTTAGCTGACGCTTTTAATCCAGAGGGACCTACACATCTTACATTCTTTTTACATTCCATCCATTTACACAGCTGGACATTTTACTGCAGTAGTAAGTAGTTCAGGTTCAGTGCCTTTTGTTCAAGGGTTACAGCAGTGCCCCACCAGGGGGGGATACTACAAGGCAGGATTACTGAGTTAGCTGGATAAGTGCACTGAGTAAAACCCGGAACCCTCCCAAATCTGGAACACGGACTAAAGTAAAAAGAGCTGTTCCAGTTTTTACTCAGTGCAGTTATCCAGCTAACTAAAGAAATCCTGCTTCGTAGTATACCCCCCAGGGAATCGAACCTGCAAACCATGCTGTTGCAAGCCCAACTCTCTAACCAGTCTTGACTCCTGGAAACCCAGTGGAGCGGCTGTGTTGATGTTCGAACCACATTCAGTTATTGTTCTAGCTGCGTGAAAGCGCTTCCCTTGGACACTCCCAGGCCGTTGTGTGTCTGTGTGCGTGCGGTGGTGACGGGGGCGATTAAATAATCTGGACCCTCCCCCCTCGCTACCCATTGTCACAGGGACAACGTCCCTTTTTTCAGCTCGACCAATTGCCTCCCTGCCAGCTGCCAGGCCCAGGCCCACCCTCTGCTGTACTCATTGATGGTCACGTGACCACATCAGCCCTGTTTTACTGTGTGTTTGTTCATCACCACATTCAGTCACTATCTTATCATCAAGGTTATGAACACAGTGTGTTTGTGATCAGTCAGGGGAGGGGGCTAGATCTGTCAACAACATGGTGTTTCTCTCCTTTAAATCCTCATTACAGGTTTGGCACTGTTTGGGCCCAAATTATTAATGAGGGACTATGCGTTGGGCTTAACTAATAATAATAATAATAATAATGATAATAATTGTTGTTGTTATTATTGTTGTTTTTTATATTATTATTATTATTATTATTATTGTTGTTGTTAGTCACGTTCAGCCCCATTTGTTTAACCAGCAGTGCAGTGCTGTGTAAACCTGCAGATAAAGGGCATTCTCCTCTCTGTGTGCAGTTGTTCAGTAGTGAGCGTGTGATGCCTGTGTTATATCAGACAGACTGAACACCTGCTAGGCCTCAGAACATCCACTCAGAAAGGCAATCCTAATATAGGACAGAACAGAAAGAGCATTAACAATACCTAATCACATACTGGTATTAAAAATCTGTTCCCTCTACAGGGGATAAACGTTTAAAGACATGGGCGTCTGTTCACGGCCAAATCCCCACAGAGTTGGAATTATACTTAAGTAGTTTTCACTGAATGGATAATACGTTTGGTTCGTCTAGTTTGGTCCGATTTGATTGTAGGACCCAGAAAGATCTGGATAATCCTGTTTGAACCGAAGCAGGTAAACTCATTGTATATTGTCCAGATTTGTGTGGGTGGACAAAATGGCTCCCAGGGGTAATATGTTGGATTAGTGGTGGAAGAGCAAGGCTCTCAGGAATCCCGTAATGGGCGGAGCTTCTGTGTGCTGCTGAGTATCACCAGCATGCAACAGTCAAAAGGAAACTGCTTTCCATTGCAGTGCTGTGATTCGTCCAATCCAATGAATCACTGATGACGTGATGGCTCCACCCATTTTGAGCCTAGTGAAGCCTGACTCTCCTGTTACTGGGGGTATGGGCAGAGAAAACGGGGGGGCTCTCAATGGGTGTGGCCATCCACAGGGGCCCCCAGCCAATCGCCTGTCTGTTTGATGTCCCCCCCCCCAGAGACTGGCGGAATATTACCCTGAGCGGGCCTGCCCCCATTTTCATTACCCCTCTCAGAGTAGGAGTGCTGATCCAGGATCAGATTTCCTCTGTCAATATCCTAAACCCATCCATTATGAGCTAATGGGATAAACTGATCCTAGATCAGTATTTCTGCGCAGAGACATTTTGTTAAATATGTTCCCAGATCCGCTGCTGTGCTGATGGGTGTTGATATTGGGTCAGGGCTGCTCTTCCATTAGAGCTTAGCTACATGGAAGTGAGTCAAACAATCTCTCTCCTTCACTCCCTTCTCTCTCTCTTTCTCTCACTCCCTCCCTTCTCTCTCTCTCTCTCTCTCTCTCTCATAGGACGCTGGCATGCAGACCAAAGATAAGTACAAACGGACAGAGGATCGCTACTACAGAATTGGTGAGTGAAGGAATCTTTCCTGGTTTTCTGTCACTCTTGTTATCTTCCCATGATATAAATCCAGATTACATTACAGTCATTTAGCAGACGCTTTTATCCAAAGCGACATACAAAGATTAAACATGAGAGGCTGTTTTATATGGAGGATTATTCAGTCCAAAATGAAAATGAAAATGGAAATGAAAATGAAAAGGAAAACGAAAGCCCAAAATTAAAAACTTCATTTTCATTTTCGAACTGTATCTATGTAAATGAGGGGGTATGGTCCTCCTATCAATCAAAGCAAGCAGGGTGGGCCTCATACAGGTTTAGTGCAGTAGCACTTAATGAACACTAGGGGGAGCATAGCATAGGGATGGGTAACAGTCTATGCTTGATACTATGCTCTCAGGGCACTCGTAAGTTTTAATGGATGAAATGATGAAGAATCTGAGCAGTGTTATAAAGTATTCTTGTTTTATGAAAGAAACGGAGCTAGCTAGCCAGCGCTATGCTGTGTAGGCTATAGGTCAAACTTGCGAGGTGGAAAATCCAGGTTCAGAAAGTGAAAGTCCTCCCCAATCATTTGTTCCAATCGCCTGGATTTGCTAATTATCACAGTTCTTCAGCCAAGAGGTAGGAGCTAACTAGGCTAATTAGCAAGGGCGTAGGTTTCATTTGAACATTGGGGGGGACCACAAACAGTAAATTTTCTTTGTGATGATAATGGAGGGGGACACTAATAATATACCATCCAACAGTAGCGAACCATGACTATTGGACCTAGGCCCTCAACCATTCCCGTGAGCAAAGCAATGCACATTGTAGCCTAGTGCATTGTGTCTCCAACATTGTTTATTACACTTGGAGATCTAATACAAGTAATCTGATTTCTATCAAAAATAACATAATTGAGAAATTGCTGTGGTCGGGGCTGTTTCTAGTCTGCTTTGATTGGGGGGGAATCAAGAGATGTTGGTGGGGAGCAAGGCAGGAACGAAGTATGGGGGGGTCTGGGGGTCCTCCCCCATAAAAATTTGAGCATTTTAAAACTAATTTCCTGCATTTCTACACAACCTTTTTAAAAAAGGCATTTTCTAAAATAAAATTTGAAATATTTATATATAAATAAATATATATATACAGTCAAGCCGGAAAGTCTGCACACTCCTTTCACCTTCTCCACGTGTTATTACGTTACAGACATATTCTACAATAGATTGAGTTCATTTTTTGTCTCAAAATTCTACACAAAATAGCCCGTAATGACAAAGTGAAAACAGGTTTTTAGACATTTGTGCTAATTTATTAAAAATCAAAATGTAAAATATCATATGTACACAAGTGTGCACACCCTTTGATATGACACCCAAAAGTGAGCTGAGGTGCATTTTGTTTCCACTGATACTGCTTGAGATGTTTCTACAACTTAATTGGAGTCCACCTGTGATAAATTCAATTGATTGGATATGATTGGGGATTGCCAACACCTGCCTATATGAGGTTCCACAGTTGACAGTGCATGTCAGAGCAAACTCCAAGCCATGGGGTCAAAGGAATTATCTGCAGACCTCAGAAACAGGATTGTGTCAAGGCATAGATCTGGAGAAGGGTACGGAAAAATCTCTGCAGCTTTACAGGTCCCAAAGAGCACAGTGGCCACCATCATTCGTAAATGGAAGAAGTTTGGAACCACCAAGAATCTTCCTAGACCTGGCCGCCCGACCAAACTGAGCAATCGGGGAAGACGGGCCTTGCCCAGGGAGGTGAGCAGGAACCCGAGGGTCACTGACAGAGCTCCAGTGTATCCTTGTGGAGATGGGAGAACCTTTCAGAAGATAAACCATCCAGGCAGCACTCCACCAATCAGGCCTTTATGGTAGAGTGGCCAGACGGAAGCCCCTCCTTAGTAAAAGGCACATCACAGCCCGCTTGGAGTTTGCCAAAAGGCACCTAGAGGACTCTCAAACCATGAGAATCAAGATTCTCTGGTCTGATGAAACCAAAATTGAACTTTTTGGCCTGAATACCAAGCGTCACGTCTGGAGGAAACCAGGCACCGCTCATCACCTGGCTAATACCATCCCTACAGTGAAGCATGGCGGTGGCAGCATCATGATGTGGGGATGTTTTTCAGCAGCGGGAACGGGGCGACTAGTCCTGATAGAGGGAAAGATGAATGCAGCTAAGTACACCGAGATCCTTGAAGAAAACCTGCTCCAGAGCGCTCTGGACCTCAGACTGGGGTGAAGGTTTACCTTCCAACATGACAACGACCCGAAGCACACAGCCAAGAGAACAAAGGAGTGGCTTCGGAGAAAGTTGTTTTGATTTTCGTTTTCATTTTCGTTTTCATTTTCATTTTGGGCTGAGTAATCCTCCATAGTTTTAGGCCATGTACTCTGTCACTGACTGGAGTTAAACAAGGTGCAAGACTGTACTGTGTCTGCGTGTTTGTAAGCGTGTGTGTGAGTGAGAGTATATGAGTGTGTGTGTTTGCGCATTTGCAAGTGTGTGTGTGTGTGTGTGTGTGTGTGTGTGTGTGTGTGTGTGTGTGTGTGTGTGTGTGTGTGAGTATATGAGTGTGTGTGTCTGCGTGTGTGTGTGTGTAAGGGTGTATGAGTATGTGTGTGAGTGAGTGAGAGTATATGAGTGTGTGTAAGCGTGTGTGTGTTTCTGTCCCTCTCTGACAGGTTAGTGTTGTGTTCCTGCAGGTCAGTTTGAGAAGGGCGTGGCGGAGGCGGCTGTAGACCCCACCTTTAACCCTGTGGTGGCGCTGCGCCTCACCTTGCTCAAGGACTCCGCTGTGTGGGCCATCATTAGTGAGGTCAGCATCACTGTAAAATCACAAGCTTGCTGCATGTCTTACTATCCAATCACGCATGGGCTGCACGTGTCATCGTCTCTCTTTAGTGACACACAGTCCCTCTGTATCTCTGTCTCTCTCCACAGCGTCTCTCTTTAGTGACACACAGTCCCTCTGTATCCCTGTCTTTCTCCACAGCGTCTCTCTTTAGTGACACACAGTCCCTCTGTATCCCTGTCTCTCTCCACAGCGTCTCTCTTTAGTGACACACAGTCCCTCTGTATCTCCGTCTCTCTCCACAGCGTCTCTCTTGAGTGACACACAGTCCCTCTGTATCCCTGTCTCTCTCCACAGCGTCTCTCTTTAGTGACACACAGTCCCTCTGTATCCCTGTCTTTCTCCACAGCGTCTCTCTTTAGTGACACACAGTCCCTCTGTATCCCTGTCTCTCTCCACAGCGTCTCTCTTGAGTGACACACAGTCCCTCTGTATCCCTGTCTCTCTCCACAGCGTCTCTCTTTAGTGACACGCAGTCCCTCTGTATCCCTGTCTCTCTCCACAGCGTCTCCCTGGCTTGTGCTCACTCACCTGCATCTGTATTTAAGTAGTTGCATGTTATTTAAAAAATCCTCATATAATTCGTTTTCAACTCAAGTAAAATTCACAGGCGAGATACTATGTCCATTTTATTTCGGGGGGGGGGGGGGGGGCAGATTAGCGCTTTCTTTGAGCTGCTGCTTCTCCCTGTGAGAAACTGACCCCCCCTCCCCCTCTTTGAGCTTGTGACCTGGAAGCGGGCAGTGGTGCAGTACGGCTGTGCTAATCTCCCTGATTTCAGTGGAAAAGAAACAAACATTTTAGCAGCTGTAAAAGGGGTCACATCTCACTCTTCATATTCTTTGAATAAGTCGTTTTTATTAAGTGGGTACATTACACGTTCGGTGGGACGTCCGAAGCAAAGCGACGAGCACGCTAGACTAGCCGCGGAGCTGCAAGCCGCTGCAGACAGTGGTGCAGTCAGGATTCCGTTCTGCCTGGGAGAGCATGGCATCACATTAATGTTAAATTACTTTCTCACTCCCCCATATCTCTCTCTCTCTCTCTCTCTCTGCAGATCCACATTAAGAAGGTAGCAGGCTAACAGGCTCCAGTGGGGCTGACCCGGTTAATGGCGTCTCTCTCTCTCTGCACCCCGCCCTCATGGGCAATAGTGATGAAGGCGGATGCCAGCGTTCGTCTCTCCGTCACCTCTTCCTTCTACCTCACCTGAATGTGGAAACTACTGAAAAAAATTAGGGGGTGGGAAATCCAAGCAGATTCATGAAAAAAAAAATCGCCCCTGAATTATAACGTGTGCGAACGGACGTGTTCCACAGGTGAGACACTGACTCACGCAGAGCGTGAGAAAGGCAGTGCACGTGCCTGCTGACCCCTGACCTCCCTGCTGATTGGCGGTTCCACTTCCTCATTGCACTCCGACAGCAGGGAAGACCGGGGCGGAGTCCTTGGGTAATTAATGCGTTTGAAATTTTGAAACTGGACCCACTTGGAGAGTTTTTCATGTCCTTGTAACACTTTTAAAAGTGTGATGTAACAAGAGAAAAACAAAATGGCAGAAACAAAACTGTGTTCAGGAATGGGAAGCTGCAGGCATTCCAGCAAACCAAATTATGACTCGGATCATGAAAAATGAGCACAACTTCTCGAGCTCGTTTTATCGTCGGTTGCCCTTTTGCCAAAGTGCTGCTTATGAGTGAAGCGATAGACACAGTCCCGTAAGGGCACAAGCATTCTGTCCGACTGCGCAGACCTGCGGCTCAGAGAAACGCAGCTGCGCGTATCACAGACATAATATGCGCGAACAGATGCTATTTTCTGTCATGGTAAATGCTGTGTCGGACCAGAGACGTTAAATTGCTCTCTTCAGATTACCAGCATTGCCAAACACGCATCTCTTATCTGGACATCTGCTGTAATGATAAATCGAAATATAAAAAATCAAGCCTTTTTATTCTTTCCGTTAAATCGAAGGTAAATATTATTACTATCCTGGGGTTCAATGAAGGAAACTTAATTTATTAGAAAATAATTTGTATGAGTAGTGATATGTTCTATTTTTTATTCTGTAAAGAGTAAAGAGTTTTAAAAAACAGTTTTACGTATTTAATTGTGTTTGTGTCTTAAACGGAACTTAAGTTACCTTGGTCCCCTCCGAGACGGCGTCCGGCGCTGTCACCGTGTGGGTGGAAGGCGTGTCCGCGCGTGTGCCTTAAACGTGCCAGGCCTGGAGCGGGCGGGGACAACGGAACGAAGCGTGTCACGGGGTTCTGGTGCACACACAGAGCCGCTGCTCTCTGGCCAGGCAGGGGATTCTCTCCATCCCGGTTTGATTTTCATCTTGTCGCAAAGGTACGCTCGGTATCCGCAATTTCATTGGACTCGTAACGGCATGATTTTGGCACCGGACTTTTTCCGTTGAGGAAATAAGAAATAAATGACAGAAAGGAGGTGCCACGTTCTGTGCCAGAAGATAATCAATATCTCTTTTTTTACGGCCTTTTTTGTTCTTTGTCGCTTTAAGGGAAAAAAAACTTGGTAATTTAGTAAATCTGAAATGCTCCGTTCACCCGTCACGTGATGCTATTTCCACAGCAGTGCCGTTGGTTGAGGCCCAGGTCGTACGGAGTCGCCGCTCACTTTTGTTACTGAAGTAATCGGTCAATAAATGCTTACGACGGCGAAGAATAGGTTCAACAGGGAAACGAGGTGTCATTTCTACTTCTATGGAGAATGCTGGCTTTCTGTCACAAAAAACGTTTAGTTAAATGGGCATTCCTGTTGATTGTAAATGTATTTCTGTTATACATACAAATTATTTAAATTCCAGACACACTGGATGCCTAATTAAGAAGCATTTTTTCCTCATTGATTATTGACATTTTGGAAAGTGATTGTAGAATAAGTGTAACATAGCCTCTGTGTGCCTGATGTGGAGGGGAGGGGTTTGAAGAGGGGGAGCTTATTTTGACACACACACACACACACACACACACACACACACACACACACACACACACACACACACACAGGTCTACTGTTTGCGCAAATACACACACACACACACACACACACACACACACACACACACACACACACACACACACACACACACACAGGCTTACTGTTTGTGCACACACAGGTCTACTGTTTGCACACATACACACACACAGACAGGCATACTGTTTGTACACACATACACACACACACATACATATCCTGAAAAGATTTTTGTTCCCCAGTCATGCTCACACCACTTTTCTTGATTCAAAAAGCAATTAAAATGAGACCAGGTAAACACCTGTGTGAGTGCCACACCCACCCCACCTCACACATGCACACACCTGCGTGAGTGCTACACCCACCCCACACCTGTGTGAGTGCCACACCCACCTCACACCTGCACACACCTGTAGGAGTGCCACACCCACCCCACCCCACACCTGCGCGAGTGCCACACCCACACCCACCCCACACCTGCACACACCTGTTGGGCCCGGCATCACCTGCTAGCCTGGCCCCGCCCTCATTAGGTCATGTGCCTTCATCTGTGTGTCTGTAACTGCGATTGAACATGGACATAAAATAAAATAAACCGGTTAAGTCTCAACACTGTGTGAGCTCTCCGCTTTCCTTTATTTCCATTCCTTACTTTGCCAAAAAGCCTCATCTGCCTGCAGTTGTATGCCCGGTAACTCTCTCTTAATAATAATCTGCAAACTTCATAATATAACAGTGTATTATTTATTATCTCATCATCATTGGTGTTGATATTGTTGTAGTTTAAAATGTTTTTTCCATTTTTACGAAATGTAGCTGCACTGCTCCATTGCTTACAATCACATTTAAAAATACATTTTTCAAATTTGAGATATCACATGAAAAGATCACACCGCCGAGACATTTATGGATATATTCATTTAATGAAATGTAAATGTGAAACCAATAATAATGCTGTCAATCACAGTATCATTCTGATAAAAGCAGAGTATGAAAGTGTCATTTGCTCAAGTTTATATTATGCAAATTTGAATGGGCAAGAGGACTGTAATCAATATTGCAAAATGCAATTGAAATTTTGTTGGGTGAGAATTCTGTGAAATTATGAATTATTTATCAGACATGTCAAGTTGGATTTTTGGATCTAGTTTCAAATTCTGTATATTGTACTTTTGTGAAGAGAATGCTTTGGAGACACTTTGGGCTCATAATCCATTATAGAATGCAAAACGAGCACTACCTTAACATCAGATATTATTATTCAAGTTTAATTGAAGATTATTTCCCATCAACAGAGCAAAAAAAGTTATGTTAAACACAAAATCATTTCACTCAAAACATACTTTTGTAACGTATGAGTAATTTTCTCATGTTTATGTTTGTACACGAAAATAACTTTCTGTAATAAGTTATAACCCAATTAGTAAGTAAACTCAATGCATGACTGTATAATGAAAGAAAATAAAGGCACGACTGATCGTTCAGCACTTTGCCTCGGCTGCATTTGGCCACAGATTTTCAGTGACATTAAGAGCTCTGCATCCAATGTCCTCATTGGCAAAGCATTTGCTTGCGCGGGACGGGTGTGCAGTACATCCGGAAATTTCGGTAAACGTGCAGTACTGTAAGGCTCCAGCAGAGGGCCTGAGGTTCACAGCTCTACTTAACGGAAAATGGTGGCACAAAATTTACCCACACTGCCTTGGTAGTACAGTAGCTGACCAATCAGGTTTTTGTTCGCGGCGCTGACATTCGATGAGATGCTCATCAGCGTCCGAAGCGGTTGGCGTGTGCGGTTCTGGGACAGCAGAAACGGCGACCTCCTGCATCACGCAACATGCCACATGCTTCACTGACTGTACATGTGCACACGCAAAACTACTCTGCTCAGCACTTATTCACGGCAGTGGCGCCGTGCTCCACAAAGGCCCAAGTGTTGTTGGGCTAACTGCAGTCACTCCCTGAAGATGTTATCTGCTCCAGTGCAGCGATGAATGCGTCTTAGGGTGGGGTTGTTTCTCTACAGTATCGTGTTCATATCCCGCCATCTGCTCCTGCGGAGAGAATACGGCCATGCCCTCTGCTGGCTTCTCCCTTTTCAGCTCTGAACTACAGCACAGGTGAGTATTACAACAAAGATGATTCACCCCTATACTAAACCACAATGGTACTGTATTTAACACAGCAATGTTACACTTACTGTAATTACTCTACCAAATGTTGTATTCTTGATTTACTGGAATCTCCGCCCCACAGCTCAGGTTTGATTGGACAATCCTTCTAGCCATTTCCATTGTGAGAGTTCTGTTTGTCACGTGGCCAATCACTGTTAGACTGAATCACCAATTCTGTTAGACCCAACCGCGTACCTTCTACCTCCTCAGTCACAGCCTTAAGCATGACCCCGTCTGTGTTCAATCCCAGCTTCAGTTGAACAAACTGCCAGACGGGCTCGCAAAACAGCTCTTTGTGTAGTGTAGTGGTGTCCTGACTGGTTGGGGCCCAGACATAATCACAAACATTTGTCAAATTGATTTTGTGGTCTGCATTTAAGCATTTGAACATTGCTCTAATGTGAGGTGGCTGTAATCAGAGAACTGAGCAGGCAATTTAAAGTTTTGCGTTTCGTACGTAAGCACAGCATTGTGCGTGTCCTCTCAGCTCTGTGCTTAAACTACAGTGAGCACATATCTTTATTTACAGCCGCTGTAAAAACACATCATATAGCAGTTTCAGTGAGTTTTGTGTTGCTTTCCACTGCACCCCCCCCCCCCCCCCCCCCCAACCCTTATGGGCTATGGCCTTTTCCAGCCAATAACAGATGAGTTCAGCTGACAATCTAACAATCTCCTCCCACTCACACATTTTTTTTCTCTCCTTGGTAGCACCCTTGCTACGTGTCCTCCTTGTTAAGCTCTTAGTGACCCCTAGTGGTTTATACTGTGCATGACAACAACCCAAGCCCTTACATTAGAACAGATTCCAGGCATCAGGAGTGCTTACTCGAGGTGGAACAAAGTTTCTGGGGGTAAAATACAGGAGTTAGAGATTAACTATATCACAGGTAGTGCCATTTCTCACACAGGTACTGTGTTCTCTTACTGTCCTTCACAGATCCTAAGAAAACCTCATTTTGCATTTCACAGACACAGTACTGCTCTGTTGTGGATCTTTTAACACGAATGTAGTTTCTCAGATACTGTAGTTATACAAATGTTATCTTTCACAGATCACAATTACATTGAACTGCCAATCTATTGGAGCTGATATTAAAAGAAAACCCTCACAGTGCAGTCACTTCTGGGGCTGTTAGGTAAAATAAAATGCTCTTTATTGAAGGTGCTCTGACACATTGGGGAATGTACACACAGAGAGAAGCTCCTGCACCATACCTCACCCTCCAGCCATTTCCTCTCACTCTCCAAATAAAGCTCAGGAAATCAGAGCATCGCTCATATCAAAAAGATACGAAAACCCAAAGGGAGAAAAAAAAATCAATTAATACACCTCATCAACAATCCAAAGCTTTCATATCTACAGTGAGAATGTTATGTACAAGCATGTATTTACAGAAAAAGAAAACAATCCCTTCCCAGCTCTCCAGAAACACAGCGCGCACGGTCCACTGGACCACAGTTCTGTGGAAGAGTCCGGTCCGATCCGGTCCGTGAGACGGTGGCCCGTCAGAACAGGGACTCCTGGCCCACTATTGCACACGGTACTTGTAGAACCAGCAGAGGCCGCGTGTAAAATTCCACCCCAGGCACAGAGAGAGGACGAAGAGCACGGCCAGCAGGGCGAATGGGTACAACAACACCACGGTGTTCTTCAAGAATGGCAGCGCTGGGGGGGGGGGGGAAAGAGGGTCAGAGAAGACCGCCCCTGTTTCAGACCAATAACCTGGCAGACAGGCACTGTGTTTAATACTCAAAAGCTGAAACCAAAGTTGAGAAACTTCTGTGATGGGATCTCTGTACTGAAGCCTTTAATTTTCAAAAAAGTAAATTTATTTTTGAAGATGATGGCAGTGAAAACTAAGTTCGGGGGTTGTTTTTTGAGACATTGATTAATAAGAAAACACTTTTACCCCATTGCTTAATAAAAATGAAACAGCTAAATTATGTTATCGAACTATAACTGCTGGGACCCGCAATTGTCATACAGTTGTTCATCACCAGTAATGTAGTGATTGCCAGAACAGCCCTTCCTCATTCATAACTAGGGCTGCTGAAGCTTCCTACAAACACATCAGCACAGGCCTACAAACTGTTTCACAGCAGGGCTGATGGGACTTGTGGTCCTGTGTTAGTTTAAATGTATGCAAATTACCAGCTCTCAACATGCTAATCAATGTCAGTAAATGCAGTGGAGAGCCAACACTGTGTATTCATTGTTCACTGAACAGATGGTACATTACATTATTACATTACAGGCATTTTACAGGCATTTAGCAGACGCTCTTATCCAGAGCGACTTACACAACATTTTTTAGCATTTTTTACATATCCATTTATACAGCTGGATATATACTGAAGCAATTCAGGTTAAGTACCTTGCTCAAGGGTACAAGGGCAGTGTCCTACCTGGGAATTGAACCTGCAACCCTTTGGTTACAAGGCTAGTTCCTTAACCATTACACTACACTGCCGACCCTGGTAGTTTATTCTCCATGGTAACGGGTTGGTGTTCATTGAACAGATGGTAGTTTATTCTCCATGGTAACAGAGGTTGGTGTTCATTTAGCAGATGGTAGTTTATTTGCCATGGTAACAGGTTAGTACTCACCACTGTAGCCCAGGAAGGTGATGTACACGTAGTAGCCAATGCTAATCAGCCACAGCGTGTTCCCCACAAAGTACCCCAGGAACCAGTCTGAGCTTATAGCCACTATGTCTACAACACAGGGAGAAACAGTCAGGACAAGCAGGGTCCAAGGAAACATCTAAGTCAATGCCTGTGTGTGTGTGTGTGTGTGTGTGGCAGGTGCAAACTCCAATGCTGCCGCTCTGCTCCCTGAAACCCTATTTTAACACCTTCCTGCTGGTGACTGCAGTCATTAACGTAGCAAATGTCTGAGTGCGTTTGTGTTCCTTCCAATGTGCTTTGCTGGGTCATTAACCATGTAGCGACATGGAGGCTGAGTATACACACACTAAGACAAAAACAGTGTGTGGCTCTTTAACTGTGGTCTGGTGTTAATAATGGGAGTGTGTGTGCTGCAGTGTTGTTGGTTTTGATTTTGCGGTGTTGGTGCTGCGGTGTTGTTGGTGCTGCGGTGTTGTTGGTGCTGCGGTGTTGTTGGTGCTGCGGTGTTGTTGGTGCTGCGGTGTTGTTGGTGCTGCGGTGTTGTTGGTGCTGCGGTGTTGTTGGTGCTGCGGTGTTGGTCTCACGGTTGATGAAGAAGAGCTGCAGGAAGTGCAGGATGAGCAGCAGGGGGTAGAAGGCGTTGAGGTGCACATCGAAGGCGTAGCCCCACTCCACATCGTAGTCCTTACTCGGATGCTTCATCAGGTATTTATTTGTTACCACCCTGAAGGCGGGGTTGGGGTTGTGGGGGGAGGAGTTAAGACATGAAACAGTGTAGAAAAGCTTGAGCATCACCTCTGTACAACACACAGCAGGACTCCTGTGTGAAGAGAAGCACTTTACTTTGTGTGTGTAATTTACATCTACATCTGTGTGTAATTTATATATTTACAGTTGAAGTCGAAAGTTTACATACACCTACATACACAAATCCATTTAAACTCGGTTTTTCACAATTCCTGACATTTAATCCTCATAAACATTCCCTGTCTTAGGTCAGTTAGGATCACTTTATTTTAAGAATGTGAAATGTCAGAATAATAGTAGAGAGAATGATTTATTTCAGCTTTTATTTCTTTCATCACATTCCCAGTGGGTCAGAAGTTTACATACACTCCGTTAGTATTTGGTAGCATTGCCTTTAAATTGTTTAACTTGGGTCAAACGTTTCGGGTAGCCTTCCACAAGCTTCTCACAATAAGTTGCTGGAATTTTGGCCCATTCCTCCTGACAGAACTGGTGTAACTGAGTCAGGTTTGTAGGCCTCCTTGCTCGCACACGCTTTTTCAGTTCTGCCCACAAATTTTGGATTGGATTGAGGTCAGGACTTTGATGGCCACTCCAATACCTTGACTTTGTTGTCCATTTTGCCACAACTTTGGAAGTATACTTTGGGTCATTGTCCATTTAGAAGAGCCATTTGCGACCAAGCTATAACTTCCTGGCTGATGTCTTGAGATGCTTCAATATATCCACATAATTTTCCTTCCTCGTGATGATCTATTTTATGAAGTGCACCAGTCACTCCTGCAGCAAAGCACCCCCACAACATGATGCTGCCACCCCCGTGCTTCACGGTTGGGATGGTGTTCTTCGGCTTGCAAGCATCACCCTTTTTCCTCCAAACATAACAATGATCATTATGGCCAAACAGTTCAATTTTTGTTTCATCAGACCAGAGGAGATTTCTCCAAAAAGTAAGATCTTTGTCCCCATGTACAGTTGCAAACTGTAATCTGGCTTTTTTATGGCGGTTTTGGAATAGTGGCTTCTTCCTTCCTGAGCAGCCTTTCAGGTTATGTCGATATAGGACTCGTTTCACTGTGGATATAGATACCCGTTCCCTCCACAAGGTCCTTTGCTATTGTTTGTACAGATGAACGTGGTACCTTCAGGCGTTTAGAAATTGCTCCCAATGATGAACCAGACTTGTGGAGGTCCACAATTTTCTTTCTGAGGTCTTGGCTGATTTCTTTTGATTTTCAAGCAAAGAGGCACCGAGTTTAAAGGTAGGCCTTAAAATACATCCACAGGTACACCGCCAATTGACTCAAATAATGTCAATTAGCCCATCAGAAGTTTCTAAAGCCATGACATCATTTTCTGGAATTTTCCAAGCTGTTTAAAGGCAGTCAACTTAGTGTATGTAAACTTCTGACCCACTGGAATTGTGATATAGTGAATTAAAAGTGAAATAATCTGTCTGAACAATTGTTGGAAAAATTACTTGTGTCATGTACAAAGTAGATGTCCTAACTGACTTGCCAACACTATAGTTTGCTAATGAAATCTGTGGAGTGGTTAAAATGAGTTTTAATGACTTCAACCTAAGTATGTAAACTTCCGACTTCAACTGTACATCTGGGTGTAATTTACATTTGTGGAATGTATCTGTTTGTAATTTACATATTTATATCTGTGTAAAACAGGAAAATGGGAAAATGTGCCCTCTGTTGGCTTGTAGCGCCATACTTTTGTGTAGATGCTTATAGCTTCTTATCCAAAAGAAGAATATATCAGCATATAAGTCTCCCTTGTGAATTAATTTAATCTGAGCAGTGATGCTGTTTACCTGACAAAGAACAAATGGTGCAAAGGTCAAGTGACTACACATATACAGTGAGCATCATAATTCATTGGACAGTGACACATTTTTTGTTATTCTGGTTCTGTACTCTAGCACTTTGTGTTTGAAAGGATAAAATGACAATGAGGTTGAAGTGCAGACTGTCAGGTTTAATTTGAGAGTATTTTCATCCATATCGGATGAACCTTTTAGAAATTATAGAACCTTTTAGAAATTATAGAACCTTTAGTACATAGTCCCCCCCCCCCATTTATGGAGAATAAAGTAATCATTTTAATATTTGGTTGCATGTCCTTTGCATGCCATGACTTCCTGAAGTCTGTGACCCAACAACATCAAAAGACTATTGACATCTTATTTTCTCGTACTCTTACAAGAGATACTATAACCTCTCTTCATTTGAATGGATCTCTATGGGAATTGGGGGGTGGGACTAGATTTAGCCTGATGCAATTTAATTTTTAAATTATGCTGGAACAGTATGGAATACATGGTTGACGAAATGGCTGTAAGTCAGTAAGGGTCTGAGGTATCAAACAAGCCTCAAACCATCACTCTGCTACCAGATATGCAGTCGATATAGATGGAACACTTTAAGGGTTGTTTCTCCTGACAAATTTTCCTTTTGAACTCTATGGAAAAATAAGTCAGGAGAAGAAACCCTTCAAGTTATCCATCCATATCTACTGCATATGGCAGCATAGTGATGTTTTAAGGCTTGTTTGATATGTCTGACCCTTGATTACTTAGAGCCATTTAGCCAACCATGTGTTCCGTACTGTTCCAGTGTAATTTACAGCTAAATCTAGTCCCACCCCCCAATTCCCATAGAGATCCATTCAAATGTGTCACTGTCCAATGAATTATGGTGCTCACTGTATACCTACATGACAACCATCTGAATTCATTGGACAGTGACACATTTTTTGTTATTTTGGTTTTGTACTCTAGCACGTTGAGTTTGAAATGATACAATGGCAATGAAGTGCAGACTGTCAGCTTTAATTTGAGGGTATTTTCATCCATATCGGATGAACCGTTTAGAAATTATAGAACCTTTTGTACATAGCACCCATTGTCATTGTATTCTTACAAACTCAAAGTGCTAGAGTACAGAACCAAAATAACAAAAAAATGTGTCACTGTCCAATGAATTATGGTGCTCACTGTATATACATATTGGTACATAAAAGCACTGCATTGCCTCACCACATGAGGGTGGAGATGAGTAGCCCCACGCCGATGCAGTCGATGAACACCACCCAGAGCAGCAGCTTCAGCGTCTCCAAAACGCCCATGTCCAGCACAAAGCCAAACCCCACAGTGGAGACTATAGGAAGGAAGAAGAAGCCCTGCTTTCATTGCACGCCACCTTATAAAACAATATGGCTGTGTCCGAATCAGAGCCCTACACCCTTTTGAGTATGCATATTTGAGTCCACTTCATCAAAAAGCTTTTGAGCGGGTGACTTTTTCTCACAAATGGGGGCACTTAAAATACCAGGATGAACCACTTATTTCCGGGGTTTTGTGGAGGGAATTCGGGAGCACACTCACCTGCAGAACTGAGCACTCACCCGATAATTTCAGTAAGTAACTCGGAAGTAAAAACGTAAAAGACGTAGGATATGCATATCTATGGTACAAGAGTGGGTCATATTACAAAATACTCTTTTATAATTTTGTTAATTCTATCTTCATTCATAGTCTACACTTTGTAACAATTGTCATATGTTAACTGATTGATATTCTCAATAAATATTTAAAAAGATATTACGAACTACTTCCTCACTAGTTTGGAAAGAGTTTTGCGGGATTTCTTTCGCACACTGCTTGCAATGTGAGGGGACAGGGCACATAGTAGACAGGGAACAGAGCTCTGATTCGGACACAGCCTATGCCTCCATTTAATTTCAACCAGGAAGAGCTGATGGATGAAAGGGAACCAACTAAAAAGTTGAGTATTGGGCATCGGGGACTAAATTATGAGCGACACCATCATCGGCCTTCCAGCAAATGGCCGTTTCAGTGGCCTCTTAATACCCCTTAAAAACACACTTTTATAGAATTGATTTCAGTCTTAAATTTGTACTGTTACGACCCAAAACCCACCCGCGTTACAATAACCGAGGGGTTACAAAGGGACTAACAAAAATGTGTGCCTTGCACAAATAGGCCTGTAAAAAACACACCGACAAGAAAATCAAAACAAATTTTATTTTAATTAGAAGAATCTCGACAGCAGCGGTAAAACCAGAGGACGCTCATAAGCTAACTCCCCTGATCTATCAGTCTTTAAAAGCAAATCTAGCTCACCAGGAAAGCAAAAGGTGCACGAGAGCAAAGCAAAAGTTTTCCACAGGCTTGCTATACTTCTCTATCTGTTCCTTTCTATTAAAAGGCGACATTATAAAAATAAGGTGAGCTTCCTCCCAAAATGGCCGACGTAGGCCTTTTCACACAGTACAAAATAATGGCTGCAAATCAAACTGACGCCACAACAACAATTTAAAATGTGCGCTTCAGCATGACAGCAAGGCTGGCAATGTGCATGAAGCAAACCTAAGAAAAAGATAAATAAACTCCCAATAAGAGAAATGTCACAAGTATATATGCTCCCCTGGTAATCAGGCACAGGTGTCTTCAAATTGCCAATCGCTACCCAGGTGAGCCGAATGAAAGGAGTTGCAGACAACTCGCAAGACAGCATAGGGACGTAACTACTTTCAGTAGTCTCTTATTTTCTATAATTGCAACAATCCTAAACTGGCTCTCTTTATTTTTATAGCTTTTTTACCAGTCCATTTTAGTCTTTTGTATGATTCCAATCTCAAAGGAATTCTCTAAAAATAATTATTTTAATGTCTCTTGTGCTCTTATTTTTTGAAGCTGTACTGCTGGCTCAGCCTGCGCTTGGTGTGAGAGACTTATGGACTGAGATACTCTGACCCCTCACATTCTAGGACAGGGATACTCAAAACTGGCCCTCAAGGCCAGTAGCACTGCTGGTTTTCATTCTTTCAAGCTAATTAGGACTGATTTAAACACCAGGTGACTTCAATCTCTGTCCAATTAGTGGCATTAATCGATAATTTAACTATCAGGTAGAAAAGAAAACCAGGCTTTGTGCGAATTAGCACCTTTCCATACTATTAGGTAGGCTTGTCGAGTAGACGGGACGAAAAAGTCGTTAAGTAGGTGAAATTTTCTCAAAATATAGTACACTTAAAACCCCTGTATGATGCACTTACTTCTGGGGTTTTGCTGAGTATATTCGGGAGCACACTTTTCAAGAAGTACACAAACATTTTGGTCCCATAAATATGAAGTGAAGCTGTTGTGCGAACACGCAGACTGTCCCACGATTGGTGCATGCCCTAGTGATGTCACATCCAATAAGCCTATCACATTGACGTGAATTGTGTCAATGATGTTGCACTTGTCCCCCCCATATGTGGTTGGATGTAATCTTTGATACATAATCTTTGTGAAAATGGGGTGGCCTTGCAGAGATGCAGGGGGTGTGGCTTAAGAGATAAAGCCACACCCACAAAGGGAAGGAGCACTCACCGCACAGCCATATGCTGAGCAGGACCAGGAAGGCGGGGTCGTCACGGGCCCACTGGTCCTTGGTCTGTTTCCTGTAGTGGAAGTTTCGGTAGACCCTCTGCGGGGAGGTGAACAGGTAGAGCATCTGCCAGGCGGCAAACTCGAAATCCATCTGCCGGAAACGGAAGAGCCGCCGCAGGTACTTGTAGCGCTTAGCGCCCGCCGTGTGACGCGCCGCATCCCGGCTGCTCAGGCTGCCGTTGTCCTGGCTCAGCGGCGAGTAGGAGGAGGTGGTCGGCAACATTGTGCTGCGATGGAGAAATAAATCAGGAGACAAGGTAAATGTTGTATATTAGTCGTTACGATCAATCAATCAATCAATTTTTCTTTAAAGTGCAGAATCACCATGCAGCATGGTCCCAATACACTTTACAAATAAAAGAGATACATTAAAGGAAAAAAAAGAAAAGAAAAGAAAGATAATTTAATAATCTAAGAGTTCAAATTTAAAATGTAATATTTAAAACACAAAGATGCTATACAGACTAGCAGGGTAGGCCATGACCTAAAAAGAAAGTGTTCTGCGCCTCAGGGTAGGGGAGGGGCAAGAGCCCCAGGGGATTTCAAATGGCTCCTGGCCCTACTAGCCCTACCTGCCCTACTAGCCCTACCTGCCACCAGTGTTACAGGGATGCAGTTCTAGGGTAGGCTGTAATGAAGTGAATAAAGGTAAGTTTTTATTCTTGATTTAAATGTTTCAACTGAGCATGCTTTTTTAACATGTAATGGAAGGCTATTCCAGAGATAAGGTGCACGGTAGGCAAATGCTCTGTGACCAACTGATTTTTTATTTGCTGAAGGAATGACCAGAAGACCAGCATCGAGAGAGCGAAGAGGGCGTGCCGGTGTATATGGTGTAATTAGATAGGTAATGTGGTGCAAGACCTTATATGTTAAAAGAAGAACCTTAAAAGCAGCTCTAGCTTGTACTGTTAACCAGTGAAGAGAGGCCAGAATGGGTGTTATATGTTCAAATTTTTTAGTTTTTGTCAGGATTCTAGCTGCAGTATTCTGAACAAGTTGAAGACTTCTAGTAGCGCAACTAGGATAGAGAAAGGGGCATTACAATAATCCAGTCTAGAAGATACAAATGCATGTATTAAGGTTTCAGCATCAAACAATGAAAGAATAGGTCGGATTTTAGCGATATTACTAATATGAAAAAATGCTATCTTAGTAATGGCCTTGATATGAGACTGGAATGTTAGACGAGAATCAAAAATCACTCCAAGGTTTTTGATAGTCGGACTTTCAAAAATAATACAGCCATCAATGTTAACACTCAACACACACGTCCAGTAGAGGGCGCGCTCACATGTATTTCAGTAATATGCGCATGAAGAAAGAAACAACAGTATTAAAAAAGTATTAAATTGAAATGAAACTGAAGTTCAGGACATGAAACATAGGCCTAAATAAATTAAAAAGATAAAAATAAGCCGCAGTCTTCACAGTTATGTGCAGGCCTATAAACTCTCAGACTTCACGTAGCCTACATACTGCGTATGGTATGGGGAAAAAAAGTCTAAAGCCGAGTGTAGGCTATTCCCATATAAAATTGTGCAATATGCTTGACAATAAAATTGTGCAATATGCCAATTTCTGCTGGCATATTTGGCATTCGACCTTTTTTGGATTGTCAGCGGTAATATTGAGATGTTTCCACACTATTCGAATCTGAATTTAGGATCCCAATCCCAATCCAACGAACGAAGTTTCGGAGCTCCGAAGCATTTGGCTCAGCCCTACAAACAAGTGTCCATGTTTGGCTGGTCTAACAACTAATAACTCTGTTTTATCAGCATTTAACCACAGAAAGTTCATACCTATCCATTTTTTCATTTCTGATATACATGCCACTAAATTTTGGAGTTGGGAAAGGTCATTTGGCTTTACAGGTACATATAGCTGCGTATCATCAGCGTAGCAATGAAATTTAACACCAAGGGGAAGCAATAGATAGAAAAAAGCAAAGGGCCAAGGACCAATCCCTGTGGTACACCAAACTTTACTTCAGAAAATTCAGAGATTGTATTATTGTAAATTACACGTTGAGTTCAACAGTAAACAGTAGATCATTGGTTACTCTGGTCAAGGCGGTTTCAGTAGAATGACGGGCCAAAAGCCAGATTGAAATTTATCATAAAGATTATTGTTGGATAGGTAGGCAGTAAGTTGATCAGCGACAGCCCTTTCAAGTAATTTCGACATAAAAGGAAGATTGGAAATTGGTCTAATTATTCAGAATTTGTGGATCCATGTTAAGTTTTTTAAGCTGCGGTTTAATAATGGCAGTTTTAAAAGCTGAGGGCACAGAGCCCATGGAAAGAGACTTAGTCATATTCTTAATATTGTCAATATTTCAAACAGGAAACAGTTCCTTAAAAAGATTAGACCGTATAGGGTCTAATATACAGGTTGTAGGTTTGGAAGCAGTTACCAAGCTGGTAAAGGCCTCAGGGGAAATTATTTAAAACTGTGAAAGAGTGCAGTTGGTCTGAGTCTTAATCAGGTGCTTTTCATACGAGATTAACACAAACCAGCAGTAAGTGGTGGAAAGATGTAAAATATAAAGTAATATAAAGTAAAATATTCCGCATACAATTTATCTTAATGCTCTATTGTGAACACATTTCCTTTGGAGAATTAAACAAATGGCGATATTTTCATATTTTATGATTCAGCTCTTTCCCGGCACCAGGGCTGGCTTCTGAACATGTGGATTACGTACGATGCACTGGACACAGCTCAAAGACCTGAAGGCTTTAGACCTGGAGTTTAGGGGGGCACCAGTAGTTCCCATTTACATTCTGCGTTTAAATGCATTGTGTAGCCTTTAGTTAATTTGTACATTTTGTATGAAGATTTGTAATTATAATTAAAATTAACAGAATTTGTAATTAGTGTAGTTTAAGTCCGCCCTAGTACAGCTAGAATACATAAATCAGGGGCTCCCAAACTCGGTCCTGGGGGACCATGTGGATGCTTGGGGCCCCACTATTTATGCTGGGTCCCCTGTGTTCACCTCGGTCTTTAGTTTGATCAGTTAAAATTTTGTCACCTCTTTTTATGTAATTGTTTGAAATATAGTACAATAAGCACATTGTGAACATGGGACTTTTATTATCCATGGCATGCATAGCTATTTCTGACATAATGTGATTACCCTTTTATTTACCCCTTAAACATGAAATTTAAGAAAGATTAACAGCTTGTTAAGATTCTGGGATTGCAATTGTGATTGGAACGAAAACCAGCATGTTGCCAGGACTGATTTTTTTTGGGAACCACTGAAATAGATTACGTCAAGTTGTTGGTGTCGCGCGAAATAGAATTCCCTTCCAACTTCTCATTTCTATATGAAACAGTACAAGCTGACTGGCTACATAGTTACTGTATTCAGCTTGCTTTACCATTATATAGTGGCTAGCCATCATGCAAACTCAGTATTTGAGGTTTACGTTAGCTGTTTGCTATTATTTGACGGAGCTGCCGCTCGGGACTCGGTACCAAATCATGCTTTGACGTTTTGTGTATTTTTCAACAATAACACATGCTACGATATAACAGCACCTAGCTGGTCAACAGGCTAGTTCACGTTAACTAACTACTTGTTTTAGAACCACCACCATTATTTTTCTACCCTAGCCAGCGATCCAAGTTAGCTTACTGGTTATAGCCATATACCATAACTCAACTGCCTCGTTGCTATTCCACTGGTCAGCTCACACATAATAGCCTTGTTATGCATGAAAACCAATAAACGTCTATTTGAAACTTACCTGCAAAGATAGCAGAACCGCCGAACTTCCTTGATCGCTTTTTAGCAGGAAAAACTCCAGACCTGCTGCTTCTTGCTCCTGTGTTCCTGTCACTAACTGAACACGTAGGCAGTGACGTAGGACGTCAGCACTGTGCATGCTGGGAACAGTAGTTACGATTTTTTGTTGTGAAAAAAAATAAAAACGTTTTGTAAATATGAAATGTATGTTATTTTGAACAATTCTGCTCAAAGCCACTAATCCATAGCCGTTTTTACTTTTCCCCCCTATGACGTTATAAAGATTTAGATTCATCAAGAAGATCTGCACAATTTCGGGGGAAATCTACCCGGATCCTTTAAGAGGCACACACTTCCTCAATCCCATAATGCTTTGAGAACGGTAAGGTTATGACCACAGAACTATATACGGTTATGACTGTTTTTTATCAAGCAAAATAGCTAGTGGGTGTTAGCTGTTTAATTACAGAGCTAGATAAAACTCATTTACAGTACGTTTAATGGTGTCATATTTTAAAAAACCTTCGCTAGAGAGACATTTGGTCGTTTATGAAAAATGCCCAAGTATTACGAGGAAAAGGAAGACGATAACAGAGCATGTTCAGGAATAAGAGAGGACTTCAAATCGTGTCTCCTTCAACACGATTGCGTTTTGAAGGTAGCAAACTAACCCTGATAGAATACTATTTGTAATTGTTAATATGCTACATATTACATTTAATATAGCTAGTGCTATTCTGACAAACAAACAGTGTATGGGACGCTGAAGCTGACGTATTTGCGTGTTTACTGAAGTTCATGATTCTTATACCATTAGACTATATGAATATATATGACTTATCTAGCTATATTGTTTTATATTTTGATGTCCGTTCTCAGGAGGGTAAAACGCCGAGTGAATGTCTAAAGGAAGGCCACTGCAAAGCTTTGCAAGTGTCATTTTTTGAGTGCAAGAGATCGATGGTAAGTTCAAGCCAGTGGAATTGATTATTGCCACAAGAGGGCGACAAAGGTCGTCTGTACAGAAGAGCGATAAAATACGATCGCTATACAGATCCTTTCCAAAAAATTAGAATATCATGGAAAGTTTTTTTTTTTTTCCATAATTCCATTCAAAAAGTGAAACTTTCATAGATTATAGATTCATTACACACAAAATGAAATATTTCTAGCCTTTATTTGTTTCATTTTTCATAATTTTGGCTTACAGCTCCAGAAAACCCCCAAAACTGTATTTCAAGAAATTAGAATAGTGTGTCGAAAATCAGCATTTACTTCAGTTATTTCAGAGAATGAATGTTTTAGACTGAGTGTCACACTGTCATCTAATTTACTCAAAACACCTGCAAAGTTTATCTCAGTTTGGTTCAGTATGGGGAAGACTGCAGACTTGACAATTGGCCAGAAGACCATCATTGACACCCTCCAGAAGATGGGTAAGCCACAAAAGGTCATCGCTAAGGAGGCTGGCTGTTCACAGAGTGCAGTGTCCAAGCATATCAATAGAAAGTTTAGTGGAAGGGAAAAATGTGGCAGGAGAAGGTGCACAAGCAAAAGAGATGACCGTAGGCTTCAGCGGATTGTCAAGGAAAGACGATTCCAAAATTTGGCGGAGATGCAGAGGGAGTGGACTGAGGCTGGAGTCAGTGCTTCAAAAACCACCACGTACAGACGTATCCGGGACATGGGCTACAACTGTCGGATTCCTCGAGTCAAGCCACTCCACTCATTCTCTGAAATAACTGAAGTAAATGCTGATTTTCGACACACTATTCTAATTTCTTGAAATACTGTTTTGGGGCTTTTCTGGAGCTGTAAGCCAATTATGAAAAATGAAACAAATAAAGGCTAGAAATATTTCACTTTGTGTGTAATGAATCTATAATCTATGAAAGTTTCACTTTTTGAATGGAATTATGGGAAAAAAACAACTTTTCCATGATGTTCAAATTTTTTGGAAAGGATCTGTAAATACTAGGTACAGATCAACCAATACCATTTAAAATATAGAAATATGAACTTTAATTTAGTAGGCTTTCAACTTGTATTGACAGTAAAATTAGCGTAGTAGGCCTATGTAATTAAAAAGGCAACCTCCTCCTCCTGAATTCCTGGCTATGAGTCATGAGGTTTTGTCTCAAACTGCTTTTGTAACATCTTGGAAAGCTAGCCTGCTTTGTGTCCATTTCTACTACAGAAGTTTTCTGTCTTGAAGAGCTTCTGTCGATAACATATGGCTTGAATACCTAAAATTTTTGAAATGCTTCAACTAGAGAGTACTGTTAGGAATGAGCTTTTGTAGTACACTGCAATGCAGCTGGCATCTGGATAGGACCTGGGACCGGGTCCCATATAGATCCAGTATTTCAGATTCCTCTAAATCAGTCTCTCAACCCTGGTCCTGGAGGGCCGCAGGGTATGCTGGTTTTCATTGTTACTCGGTACTCGGTACTTAATTGATCAATTAAAGCAGCTGATAAGTTAATTCACCACAACTGGTTTCTTGGGTCTGAATTGGTTGCCGATATTAAGGCAGAAACAAAAACCAGCATACCCTGCAGCCCTCCAGGACCAGGGCTGAGAAACACTGCTCTAAATCATAAGATGTAGCTGACTGAACACATTATCTTTACTGTTTTCAATTCTATTTTAGGCCTTTAAACAAAAATTCTGTTTTCTGTTCTTTCAGCTTGATACAAGATCACGGTTTCGAGGACGAAAAGGATATTGACCTACAATAGGACTGACCTGAATACTGGATTTCATTGTAAATAATTATGTGACTCGGAAGTCAAGTTCATTTTGTGCCATCTAGAATGTGATCCTTGTTTTCTTTTATTTTCCGTAAGTTTTACTGCTTTGAGATGAGCTGGTTTTCTGATCTGAGTGAAGTTGACGGCAGTTCCAAGTTAAAAAATAAAGCATGGGTGAGAATTGTGCACCAGTACACCACAGGAAAGGAGTTGAACCATAGATTATTATTTGCTTTTGACTACAAAACCATGCATAAGGGGACACATCATGTGATGGCCTATAATACTAGAAATGGGCCATGTCAGTTTCTGGTTTCCATACCAACTTGTGGCCTTAATGGCTTAATTAGCCCTAACATTTATGCCATCTGTCATTTTAGCTACATTTCTCATTAAGCGCATGAATGACAGCCGAAGACTCTTCTTGTGTCCCTATATGAAACGTTTTACTGTGATCTAATCTATGAGTGAACCAGTGTGTTGGTGTATATGCAGCCAGTTAGCTCAGTTAGCTCATTTAGCCAGGGTAACTGGTGGAAACAAAAGCCTACATACCGGCCCAGGACTGGAACTGCCCAACCATGGCTGATGCCTGCGTTCTGAATAGAACGGCCTACTACTTCAGCTATGGAGAATTCCACTAGTCTCTGGAGATGGTAATGGGGTTCCCTTATGAGTGTACCAGGGGGCCTTGGATGCACTATAAACTGGGGTGTTTTATGATTATGCTAAAATGTATGTTATTTTACAGCGGTGTTTAGGCGTGAAAGATTTAAATCCAAAATAATAAAAAAGTTGTTGCTGTAACTTCTGTTGTGTCCTTTCTATGTTAAAGCACTTAAAAGTATAAAAGGGGAGAGACCTTCAGGCATTGATTAGTCTTTATTCAGTGTAAAACTTAATGGCTTTATAGTTTCACAATTGTCAGTATTGCATTTTAAAAAAATACATTTTTTAAAAAATTGTTACATTTCCTGACACTGTTGATGACACGTGTGCCCTTGCCCTATAACACAATTTGGAAATATTTGTTGCTCTCCATGTTATAATATGGCTCTGACAAGCCAAAGCCATATATTATATGATGTGCATCTTACAGAAATCAAATACATTTCAGTCATGGTGCAGTTCAGGTTTCTGAAACATTTGTCATTCTTGGAATGTTAAAGTCCATGGTTAAGCTGTTGTAAATGATGAATCACTGATTGGTACAGTACACATTAGAAACATGTTTGGTGGTTGTGCACAATGAACTGTTTTAAACACAAATTATCAAATTTAAATCAAGGATGAGATGGAAACATTTAAACAAGTATTTTAACCACTACATGTGTCTTGGCTAACAAGCTACTTTCCGGATGGGCTTTAATCCAACCGGCCTTGTTTGATCTCGGTGTGACGCTATAGCTGGCTTCAGTTTACGCCGTCCACACGGCCTCATTTCAAGGCAGCCATCATTAAGGCCTTGAACTTCTCCAGGTCTACCTGCTCCATGACAAACGCCTTGTGTTTCTTTTTCAGCAATTCCTGAGTGTCCAGTACCATCATTCCGCGAGTGTACGTGCCCGTCAGCTCCACGCTAACCGCCACCTTGTGAAACGCCGTCACAAACGAGTCGTCGATGGCTGCCGCCATGGCGTAGCAGTCGCAGGACACGAAGCCATCACCGGCCACCATCTCCTTCTGGAAGCAGCCGCCGCGGGAGGCGTCCATGCTGTGCTGGAAGATCCGCTTCATGAACCGAGCCTTCTCCGAGTCCTGAGCCAACCACACGTCACAGAATTCCTGAGGGATAGTTGGGGGAGGAGACAAGGACAAGGCACTGTGAGATACTGCAGGGGTGCGTCCCAATATTCTTCCCTCCTCTCCTCCACTCGTCTTCTACAAGGATGTATGCAAAATGGCCTGTAGGTTTCAAGTCCACGTATTTGCATGTGCAGTATACAATGTACCTGACATTGCGGTTTGCGTCGAGACATTGATATGTAATCATTAATACGTAATTAGCAACATTAGATTAAAACACAAAGATCCGTTTCCGCGGCACGGAGGAGAGGAGGTGGTAGTGGAGGAAAGGAGGGTGCATTTTTTTAGTATTGGGATGCACCCCCAGGTCTCACACTCAGGGCCCATTGTATATGAGACCTTCTGCCCCCTAATGGAAACTCCACTTACACATGGTTGTTTCATGTGACTTGTACCTAGGTTGTATCCGCGTGAGATTTAACCACATTGCATTTACATTTGGTAGTCGGAAGCATCTCCGGTTAGCCGGATTGAAATCCGATTGCTGTTTTTCGCAGACCGAGTTTTGTCTCATTTCTCATTTACACAGAACCTCCTCACACAATCATCACACGATTCTCCCTTGCAAAAAAGAGGCTTACATAGTTTGCTTCCTCTAGCAGGGGTAGCGGTAAAGTTAGCCCTCTGGCATTGGCACTCACCCATGGCAGCTTGCTGTGACAGGTGAATTCCCAGCATGCAATGTAGGTGGGGCACAGGAATTCATTAAGCACGATATACGCCGCCTCTGGGTCTGCTGCGAAGTTGAACTCTGCACACATAGTGCTGTTCCCTCGAGCTGTACACACGCGTATGCACACGCACACAAACATAAACACGTAATTAAACAGTCAGGCACCGCCGCCATCATCATCATGACAAAAGAATTTACAGGATTGATGGGAGTGCAGATCATGACTCATTGAGCTACCATGTGCTGTCAATTGCGGACTGTTTTGAACCAATAAAAAGACATAACTCAACAATACCAAACTTTGATTGGTTTAAATCTCCAAATCAGTAATAACATGTTGGCTCCTGAAATTATGGCGCAAAAACCATGTACAAACTGGTGCACAACATATGAAATGGAACTTTTAGGCTAACGTCCAGCGAAATAATGTGTGGGGAAATTATTTAGGAACTGGATTTGGGGTGTTTTTTTTTAAAATTTCACAATGTATCTGTGTTTATTTCACTGGGTGCGTCTAGCATTAAGAACTAGCCATATAGCTTACATGGCATTGCATATTACGTGGTCCCTGTCCAGTTACCTAATGTTAGCTAATAGATGTCCAAAAACCACCACCAATCTGGCCCAGAATGTTCGATATGTTGTTGGCGGCAGATGTGACTTCAAAAGATGTGAATTGACCATGTAGGCCTAATGAATGTGCGGTATTGGCTACCTGGATCACTCAAAAAGAGTGCTAATGACTGGGAATAGAAAGATGAATTGTGCCCCCCCCCCCTCCCACTTTAGGTAGTTATGTTTACAATTTAACTAAACGGTTGTGGCATTGCGATAACTTGCAAGCTGTCTAGACCGCTAAGACGACTCGCGGACTGACCTACTTCTGCTATGCTACTTGGCAACACGAGAGTCCCTTATGCGTGTCGCTGGCCGAGATGTTTTTTGTTGTTTTTTTAAACGGCATTTTGGAGGTGGCGTGGCTTCATATTTCTGCCCTTGCAGCCAGTAAACTGTCTTTCAAAATCATCCAGCATGGTTAACTCTTAAACAATATGACCTGAAAGTTGCATTTTAACACCATTAGTGCTAAGACACAGCCGATCACTATTCGGCACCACAGGAGTAAAGAAAGAGGGAAAAGTGAGGGAAGAAGGATAAAGGTCTTACAGTCAGTGTTCCCGCCCATGATGTACAGACCCTTCAGATTTTGTGGGAAGTTGGGGTCTATCCTCAATGCCATGGCCAAATTTGTCAGAGGGCCAGTGGCCACTAAGGAAACCTGTTATCCAGACAGGGAAACAAGCAGCGTCCTCCTTTCAGTTCCCGAACAGCAAGGCCAATCAGAATTATGAGTTTAAAGTAACATTCTCTGACTCATGTACAGGACATTTGTTAGCACTGATAATATGCCAACACATAAGTAACAATGAACAACCTAGTCCAGTGGGTGGCCAACCCTGGCCCCGGAGAGCCGCAGGGTCTGCTGGTTTTTGTTTTCACCTTAAATAGGACATCTGCTTAGACCAACGAGAAGTGAGTTAAAGGGTAAGTTCGCTATTTTGGACCTTGGACCCTATTTGCGGTCCGTCTTCCATGAACCTGACCCATGAAGTCCATTTTTTCGCTGATCGGTCCAGTATTGAGTTCGGTACAGATTTCCTGTAGGCTCTCACTGGGCTACAATGGAAGTGAACGGGGCAATCAGAAATGTTATGGGAAAACAACGATAAATGTGCTTTTATAGCTCAGTGTGTATTCTTACGGTCTCAGTATGCTCTCCTGTGAAATGTAGGCTATCGCAAACGCAAACCGAACGTTGAAACAACAGTTCCATTTGAAACAGAACTATTTCTCCGACCGCACTACCTCGCACTGTAAACTTCAGTCTAGCTACGTTGTAGAGAGAGGGGGGGCCGCTTGAAAAGCAGTTGATCACAAATCCTGACCTCCCGTTGGAGTTTACTAGCTAGTAGCCTACAGCAGAAATATTTGTAACGCAGTTTTTGTAATCGTCATTTGTAATAATTCATCACAGCAATGGTGCGCGAATGTGCAGTCCCCGGTTGTGGGAATAAAATGTCTGGACGCTCAAATACCAGTTTTCACAGGCTCCCGTTCTCTGACCCAGAAAGATTGAGACTTTGGCTGGTTGTCTTACGGATCGACATAAACACTCCAGTCAATCAACTCCGTTTGGCAGACTCGCGAGTTTGTGGAGCGCATTTCGACGCTAGCTACTGATTTCTGTAACTGCAAATCAGAAGCAAAACACTGGTTTCTAAAGAACACAGCTGTTCCTCGTGTCGGACCTGCAGCACTATCAAGCACCGGAGCGGAGGTAAGTTATATTTAGCTATAACGTTACTAACATTTTTATTTTTTTGAGCGCGTCCTCTGACCCAGCACTCAATACCAACTAACAAAATCCGAGCTTGACATAAGTTGTTTTCTTGTAACAAAACTGTCGGAAACGTTCATCAACTAGGCTATAACTTTTTACAATTCTATAATGTTTTATTTACAAATGCTTGACGCATGGTGTCCTGTCCAAAGTTCTCATCTATCACATATCTGTTGGCAGTCATAGTGTAATGGTAATCAATGGAGATGATCCAGTGTCATCCACGGATACATCCAGGTTTTCAATGGCATTCGGTAGCAACAGATCCCACTCCCTACAACACAAACTTTCCTCCTCTCTGGGCATCTGCTTGCACCTCTTGCAAGAACACCAAAAGTCCCCCGAAATTCTTGGTCTAGCCTCGGCAGCGACTTCGGATAACATTACCTGCGCAACTTCAGCCTCTCTCTCTTCTCTTGCTCTCTTATCATCCATCTCTTGTAGTTCCGTGTCCGTGTATTCTGGCTCAAATCTGTAGCCAGTAACGTCAAAGTCAAAATCGAATTCTTCGTCTTCGTAATCATTATAGTAATCCAGCATCCACGTTTTTGTGTGGAAATTGTAGCCTACGTTGCTGCAGGTAAACAAACGCAGACTGCTCAACTAGATAGTTTCGTAAACGGCCTGCACACCTTCCCGCTCCCCTACCCCCGACACATAGTACTCCGCGAGTGCAGCGCAAACAAGCAACAGAGAAATGCTTACTTCCAAGCCATGCCAAGCACGTAAAAATGTTCGGATTGAGATACATTTCACAGGAGAGCATACTGAGACCGGTAACAATACACCCTGAGCTTCCCGTCTCATTTATTGTGCATGAAAGCACATTTATCGAACATTTCTGATTGCCCCGTTCACTTCCATTGTAGCCCAGTGAGAGCCTACAGAAAATCTGTACCGAACTCAATACTGGACCGATCAGCGAAAAAATGGACTTCATGGGTCAGGTTCATGGAAGACGGACCGCAAATAGGGTCCAAGGTCCAAAATAGCGAACTTACCCTTTAAGTGTGTAATGGACTGCTTTAATTGATCAATTAAGTGGCGAGTAACAACAAAACCAGCAGACCCTGCGGCTCTCCAGGACCAGGGTTGGTCACCCCTGACCTAGACTGTCACATGACATGCCCTGCATACATGCTGGGGGAGTTTCTTTGCTGATGTTTTCCTTCAGTAACAACAAAAACACGTGACATGGCAAGGGTGGGACATCTTACGACACTTCCACAGTACGGTTGGAAAATATTATTGAGGATATTTTTTTGCATACTGCACGTTGCGGATAAACAGTGCACATTAAATAGCACACATCTGCCAGTACACTATACGCAGGAGACAGGGCGCAGTAGATAGGACTCTGATTCAGACACAGCCCTGGTCTGATAGCATAAAACTGATGGGCAGTTTCTAGCTTCCGTGTACTGGCAGTCACCCACCTCCCCAGCGTGCTCACTGGCGATTCGGACCATGGCTGCCACCGCCCCCTCCTTCTGAATCCTGTCCAGGCCGGGAGCCTTGGGGTCCGGGGCGTCTCCTAGGCCATCCTGCCCGTGAAAGTGTCCCGCGCTCAGGGTGTTCCCCAAAATTGGCTTGAGAGCTCCACGGAACACTGGAATCTGGAATGTGGAACCCCCGGAGATATTAGAAGCCGTTCTGCCATTTACTGCACGGCTCCCAAACCAAAGGCCATTATTCTTCCACAGCAGAACTGTGGAGTTTGGGTCTGGGGGTCTTGTGAATAGAACACTGCCTTACAGGATATAACTTTATAAATGACAGGACAGAAACTTCCCCAAGCCACCTGATCACATTGCAAGGAAAAGGTTGCCTGGTTACAACGGAGGAATGTGGCTGCATTTACAAAAAGAAAAAAATATGAGGGGAGGGGAAAAAAAAATATTTCACACATTGTGATGCAATGTCATGCAAAATTCCAGAATGTGTAAAAGCAAGAAGAAGAAAAAAACTACTAGATCCAGTGGATCAGGGCAGGGTGTGTCACGTCCTAACATTTATACATGAGCAGAACCTAACCACCTTTGTCCTTAATGCCCCGCCCCTCCACCTTCTGAATGAAGAGATCTCTCAAAAACAGTCATGCGCTGGATATTTTTTCCCTTTTCTAGATACACTACAGGAAAGAGCCAGATGGAAAAACATTATCTTCACTTTGTCACGTGATTTATGTTATGGCAGTGTGCAGGACTCAGAGACAGGCTGGTTGAACTCCATGCAGGAGACTTTATTACACAAGACTACCCACAAAGGGCAGCAGTCAGGCAGGAACAGGCTTGGGCAAAGCAAGGCAGGGCTGGCAACTGGCGTAGGGACAGAACCGGGATGAGGCAGGTGGGCAGGAGGGCTGGACAGGACAGGAGCAGGGCTGGGCGGGGACGGGCAAGGCAGGCAGGAGAACCGGGGCAAGGCTGGATGGGGACGGACAAGGCAGGCAGGAGAACCGGAGCAGGGGTGGACAGGAACAGGCAGGACAGGGGCAGGCTGGACAGGCAGGAGAACAGGAACTGGACGGGTACACAGGACTGAACACAGGAATGAGGTGCAGGCAGGGAACAGACAGGAATCAAAAAGGCTGGAAAGTAATATGACAAGCACAAAGCACAAGACAATCTGGCACAGAACAAAGAAACTGGAGACTATATGCCAGATTGACGACGAGACAACGAGGAACAGGTGAGACGAGACACGAGGAAACACATATCAGGTGCGGGAGCTGGAGGAACACAATCGGGGAAAGGGAAAACACGGAACGGTATACACAGAGACGGAAAACCAGGAAATCGGGACAGAGGCACGGGACATGACAATTTATTCTGTTTTCCAAAGGAAGATCCTATGTTTTACTATGAAAATCGTGCCCTTTTGCATATCGCAGCTGTAAAAAACTAAAATTAGGCTTCGTCTCTCGCTCGGCTGCAAGAGTATCGGAAGCAACATGCAGAACTCTGGCACCGTTTGGGTTTTCCCTTGTACCTCCGGTCGCTGGCAGGCTTTGAGCACCCGCAGGACGTTCTTGCAGACGTTGTCCACGGTGGTGTTTCCGGATACGCAGGAGATGCCCAGGATCTGGACGTCAGGGACGGCCAGCGCCATCATGATAGCCTGGGCATCGTCCACCCCGCAGTCCACATCCACCAGCAACTTCTTCCCCATGGCGCTCCCTGCCCTGACTACAATGGAGGGGGGAGGCTGGGTGAAAGCATGCACATTACAGCACCCAAAAACAGTGTGGGTGCAAGCCTTTGATCAAGCTTATCACTTAAAGGGATAGTTCGGAATTTTGGACATAATGTCTCAATTATGACTTACCCATGATGTAGTTGATTGATGGAAACCATTTTCAGCTAATTCCATGCTGTCCCTTCTTTTGGACATAACCATGTTGCTAATGCTAGCGCAACTCTATGGTAACCGGTAGCATCCACTACCAAACGCACTGAAACACTCCACAGTGCACCCAAAGCAAATAAAATACGACGATAGTCTATCTGGGTTATTTAGGCAGTGGAGATGCGCTGCGCTCACCGCAGCACGCTCGGAACCCACCAGACGCACAAAGGCACAAATGCTTTTATCACTTTTTCGGAGTGCATTCCGTGAACGACAGAGACGCGCTATACAAACAAATAGTCTACATTCCGGATTTGTGAGCTTCGCTTAATAATGGATTAGTAAATACTGCTATTACATATGTCTTACTGCTTGACAGGTTAATTAAAATGAAAACTTGCATACTGTCAATATATTAGTACATGGGAAAATAGCTACACATGAATCAGACTAACAAACAAGTCTTCACTGGCTGGCAGCAAATGGCCTACTTTTGATTTTTACTTCGTAGCCTATAGCTAATGTAATTATGTCATTATAAGGAAATCAGTTGAGTGATTACCTTATCTCGCAATATTAATATAGTACTTTTTTTGTTTGTTTCAGTACGAGTTGTAAACTGAGGAAGGCAATTATGGTTTACCTCTTGCTCCCAATGTTCTAAACATTTAATTATAGCAGAATTAGCAGCTATTTTGATTCTGTAGTACCTTAAATCGATACAGTGATATCAGTATAATAAAAAACAAAAGTAAGCATAGTCTTAATTCATTGAACAAATATATATAAATTTGTATACTATAATAAAGAAAAAGCATTATAAAAACGGGACTGGTTATATGCTAAATGTATGACTTGATTTAACTTAATTCATCCCACAAGGGTGATTGTCTCTGTTCCCTTTTTCATTAGGGCCTATATTAAAATATAATATGTATTAAAATAATTAAAAATAACAATAGCAAAACTATTAGTAGGTTGAAAAACATTAATACGTAGTGATATGATGCAGATATTGAGCATATACAATGTATTTCTATAATATTGCGCATGCGGATGACCAGAAAATTCCGCCCAGAGCGGAAAAATCAGCTCCACGTCCGCCCGCCAGCCGTGCGTGCTTGGCCGATGAGAACCGCGGCAATTCGTTAACATGGGAGCGGAAGTGAAGCACAGCAGTTCCACACGCGCGGATACTGTTCTGTGCGCTCGCTTCACAGCTCCACGCGCGCTATTTATGGAACTAAATAAACTCCATACATCTCCCCCATAAGAAAATCTCTGATTAGGCTGTGCAGGCGTTCCAACGAGTGAATTTTGACTTCAAATCAATGGACATTAACCTACTATTTCAAAGAGAGCATAGCGCTGATAGTCCACGTTTTAAACAAGGTGTCATTTTTTAACTTTGAAAGCGGACGCCCATTGCGGACCAGGCTAGCATTAGGCAACTCTGAATTAAGTCGAGAGACGCCTGTTAGCTATCGCTAATGAAAACATAACTTACCTGAAGTAGAGTGAGACAGAGATTGACAGATAGGTAAACCTGTGTAGATCCCCTGATTTCGGGCTGTCGGTGAATTGTTGCACGCTGCCTCAAACCTTCAAACCGGGTTGCAGAGAAAGGGGTTGGAGCACGTGATGCGAAGTGTTACTGTGCAATTTCAATACTGACAGAACCTGTACCTATTTGGAATACAAGGCGAACTAATGCGTGTGTGCCATTAGCAGCGAAGAACGCTGCAAGTTGTTTTGCGTGTGCTATTGCTGCCAATACGGGGCCTGTGTAAAATCCGGAATGGAACAGCGGAAGGAAGCTCGGAATGGCCAACAGTGCTCTATGCAAAAAATGCCCTTAGTTCAAATGCCTGCAACACTTGCTGTGGAATGCACATCAATACAAATTTAACAGTTTCCGAATGGGCATCGAATTGAGCATAAACTTCATGAAATACAAATTTGAAATGTATAATTGATCAAAACTAATTATTAATATCTCAGAGCTCCTCACCACCCTTTCGGAATAAAACATCAAGATAAGGCTTTCACCTTTTGAAAGTTTTTATGAGTTTTTTTTTCTTTAAAATTTGTATCTTCACTCCTTGATGACCCAAGTATAAGTGGAACAAAATTATATTTTACTGGAAAAGGCCTGTTGGAGAGGATAAGAATATCATTGAATATCAAGCCCCAAAAATCACATTCCACATTCACAGATCAAGGCATGATTTATACCAAACGAAAGCTCTGGATCCGCCCTTTGAGGAAATGTAGACCTACATGATGTTTTGGGTTCATGCAGAAATTGTGCATTATTTGGACTGCAGTCAGGTCTGACCATTACATCTACCATATCAGTTATCATTCAGAGCCCCTTATAACCTTAAAGGAATGAGACATCAAGATGAGATTTTCAACATTAGAAAGGGCAGAGCTCTCGATTTAATATGAGTAGCCTACTTCCAGTGCTTGATGACTCTTAAAGGGGAACTCCGGGTTATTTCTTAAACTTCAATATCGATTTTATATGTTTAATGTGAGTGTTGAAGCTTACCGCACTAGAACTGCGCCTCCTGGTTCTTTTGTTTCCAGCTGTATTCCAGACGAGTTGCGAGATGGGCAACTGGCGCTTTTCCCCATTGGAGCTGCAGTAGTGTTTTCAGTTGTCTTAGCAACTAAAGTTACATAACGTAGCCTATAGGCGTAGAGTGGCGCGCATCTGACCAGCGCTAGTCGGATTTAAAGTTGGTTTTCGTTGGATAGTCAAAATTATAACGGGTTGTAGGCTACGTAGTACTGGGTCCTGACAACCTAGACATATATAACCTGATCTAAAAAAAAAGGGAGATTTCGTCTGTCTGATAATGATCCGTCTAGCTAATTGTTTTGTTAAAAAAACTCCACTGACCTCCAGCCATTCAATGAGCGCTTGTTGTCTGTCTAATAGCAAAATTATCTCCGACGTTCCCCACTTGTAATTACGACTTGGAGGTTCGTTCATGTGCAACTTCCATGGCGGAAACTCGTATTTCCTATAATTCCGACAGTAGGCTACTTGAAGGCAGCATAATTCCAGCTGCAGGTAGCCTATGGAAGGTTTGAAATTGATCAGATTCGCTGATAGATAAAAGTCTGATATGACTAAAGGGTTGCCATCCTCATTATCTTCAGGTTCTTCCGATTTCGGCGATGTATAATTTAGCTATGAAAATCGGAAACATTATACTATTGCAGTCAAAAGGGTCCGAAATTGTAGCCTACCTTCAGCCACACCGCACTGTCGGCTACCCAAACTCATCACGCCACTCAAAGCCTCAGTTCCCTCATATTGAAATCGTAGCATTCAGGAGAAATCATTTCTAAAATAAGTAGTCTACGGCTGTGACTGAAAATGCTTGGGTGTAATGTTCCTCAGTGCTTATGAGTGCAAAAGGACATGCGTTCCACAGACTTACAATTAAAGATTCGAACATGTGCAAGAAATGGCTAATGGCAATTAGAAATTAAAAATATAACATACATACATCTGCAACCGAATTGAAAAATCTCAGTAAACATTTCTACCCCGCCTACAAAGACAACGGGAAACACTGCTAGGCTAAAAACTAAATGGCCTATTCGACATACTGTACTAAAAAGTACAGTAGCCATATTAGTGTGTCAATAACAATATAATAATAATAATAAACTTTATTTATATAGCACCTTTCATATCATACAATGCAGCTCAAAGTGCTTTACAAGAGCAACAATAGAAATCAATAACACAGGTATTAAGATAAGATAAAAATAAGATGATAATAGTAATAAAATTTGATAATGATAATAGTAGAAATGAAATAAATAAAAATAATAATAGTAAAAATAAAGCATAAAACAAGTATAAGAAATATAAAACATATAAAACATAGTAACAATGGTGTTACAAAAACAAATAAAAAGGTGGAATTAATTGAAAGCAAGATCATAAAAATGGGTTTTGAGTTGTTTCTTAAAACTATCAACAGAGGCTGCTTGTCTTATTTGTAATGGGAGTTTGTTCCAAACCTTTGGTGCATAAGAACAGAAAGCTGCTTCACCATACTTTTTGTAATTCATTTTTGGGGCATTGAGCAAGCGAGCACTAGACCATCTAAGGGAACAGTTTGGAACATACTTAGATAAGCAATCACAGAGGTATGAAGGTGCTAAACCATTTAGGGCCTTATAAACAAGTAAAAGAAAATCAATCCTCAATGTTACAGGGAGCCAGTGCAATGAGGCTAGAACTGGTGTAATGTGTTCTCTTTTCCTGGTTTTTGTTAAAATTCTGGCTGCTGCATTTTGTACAAGTTGCAACCTATCAATAGTTTTTTTAGGTAATCCAGTAAAGAGTGCATTGCAATAATCTAGGCGAGAGAATACGAAGGCAATTCCTAGCATAGCTATGGAAAAAATAATGTTAATGTTGTAGTACCAGAGCAACATTTATTTTACTCATTTTGCATAGCCTACACTGTAAAAAAAAAAAAAAGAATTTTTTTTACGGTACTTTTTCTGTAAATTTTTACAGGTTTTTTTTGTATTTCTGAATTACTGGAAATACTGAGGAAAATTACAAGGATAAACTGTAAATGTATTTATCTAATTTAAAACTACAGAAAAAAACGTAAATAAAAATTACACTAAAATTCCCCTTTTTTACAATTATTAATACAATTTTCACAAACAATTACTGTTAAAATACATAGTTTTACCTTATCAAAGCCAGCTGTACCATAATGTTACAGATATTTACTTTCATTGTACAGAAAATGGCTTTTTAAATACTAGTAATTGTTGTTAATAATTGATTCAAAATTGTTAAAAGCAAAGATAAAACATGATAAAGAAAGATATTTTCTGTTATTTCACTGTTATTTTTTAGTCATTTTTCAACAATTAATAAAATTTTCACAAACAATTACTGTTAAAATACAGAATTTTACCTTATCAAAGCCAGCTGTATATTTAGATACTGTATTTATTTTCATTTTAAAGAAAAATGGCTTCTTAAATACTAGTAAGTGTGTTGATAATTGATTAAAAACTGTTAAAAGCAAAGATGAAAAACTAAGAAGAAAGATGTTTTCTATCATTTTGCTTAAATTGACAATTTATTTACATTGATGTAGAGTAAAAGTATTGGTATTGTCATGACCTTAGAAAAAGTGAATGACTGCACTTTAGCAGACTTAAACGTATCTTTTACCTAACTGCTCAAGGCCTACAGTCAAATGGCTAAAATCTCATCTGGCTACAATATACAAACCATAGCCTTTTATATTTGCTGCATCATCTCCAATTACAGTGTACCGGTGCTTGGTTGCAACAATCTAGCAAGTGTGCCACCTGTTGCTTCGTACAAGTTGTACACACAGCTGTGTAGCAGCTGGCAATAACTGGCAAGGGAGTTACTCACTGAAGCCTAGCTAGATCATACTTGAAAGCTAGCTGTCATGGTGTTGATATGGTGATATTGTGTTCCCATGCTGCTGGTGTTAGTGATGTCAGTGAGACTACATGTGTTTATAAATCTAATCATCAACTAGATGTTGTGTATGAACAAAAATGGCTATCATTAGCCTATTCATTCATCCACATGAACTTAGTTGAATAACCCCTAGTATAGCTGCTCTCTAGGCCTAAAACGTTTTCAATAGGATGTCTTACAGGATTTTTCAGGCCACCGTGATGGCCAATAGGCCCTGCTTGTGGGATAGGACAATATGGTGATGGATCATAAACCTGGGCAAGGCCTTGAGTGTTGATGGAGAACGCCGGAGCGTTCTAATTTCAGACCAATTGTTCTGATGGTTTGACGTATAATATCTCTGCCGTCCAATCACTGATTTTCTTTTTGAAAAATGCTAGTTATAGATGACAAAATAAGCTACAATTGCATGTAATTGGTTCATGAGCTTAGTGGGCGGGGATTTATTTCTAAACCGCACGTCGTCAACCAGGTAAATCTCCATTTGCCTCATTTACCTCGGACAGAAGACTATCGTCTGAAGACTTTACTGCGAGGGAAAGCCAGTAAACCCCCTGAGGTAAGAAGCATTTAAGATAATAATTAACCATAGATATTACTTCAGAAACAATTTTATTTTTAATAAAATCCTGTTTTTGTACCGCAGACTTTCTCTGAGTTTCACCTGAAATTCGCTAAGGTAGCTAGTAACATTCGGTTCTAGCTTCAAATGATGCCACTGTGTTATTCTTCCCCCAGCTCGTTTCGAGATGAAATTGTGAAGTCTGTCATACAATGAATAAGTGAAGTGATAACGTTAGATGTGAATATTTTCCGTATTTAGTGTAGACTTTGATAACTAAATAATAGCTAACTAAAGCTAAAACCAGTAACATTAGTCTAACAGCGAGCTCAGCGTATCGGCGCGAACAGCCATTTTATTTTCTGAAGCGTCTTTGTTTTCCGAATTTGTAACGTTAGCTCTGCTGTCTGTCTTGCTAGCTTTATAAATGTTATACTCAACTATTGGTCTTATCAATAGCAAGTACTAACTAGTTAGTGTTTTAACATAACTTTATGTCTAAATTTGAACTGGTTGTTGATCAGTCCTGTCGAAAGTGAATGGAGAAGGGAACTAAACAGCAAACATTTACTGAAGTCAGCTTCAAGTTTTATTTTCTGACACGTTTTTGACATGAGAAAGATTAGCCTGTTTAGACAAATATGACAAAAAGACATCATTCAGTTGAGCCAATGTCACTGATGATTTAGGTCTGTTCATTCAAAACAAACCTTTACATTGATGGGCATTATGCTAAGTAGTCTAACATTGTGTTATTGTTGAGCTTTTTATCTAACGTTATTCTGGAGCATAAAGTGTTTTCTGTAAAATGTAATTCTCACTATACAACCCTTTAATGACTCAGAAATGGTTTTATATGTTGTGGATTAATGAAATGGCAACTGATAATATATCTATTACAGCGATGGATGGACATTATGCTTGTGTCCAGAATAGCTATTTCATCTATTCCTGACATAAGCGTAAAGCGTTTGCTGTAAGATGTTATTATTGCAAGTATACAGCCCTTTAATGACTCAGAAATGGTTTTATATGACATGTTATGGATTAATGAAATGGTAAATTATTACATATTTATGTATTGCAGCAAAGGATGGCCATCTGATACAGTCCCTAACCTCTTTCACACATGCAATACGGAACATTACCGGAAAAGTTGATCCAGAAATATTCTGTAATGTTCCGTATTGGTAGCGTTCATACAACCAACGCTCTACCCTATGTTGCTAGGATACATTTGTTTATTTGCTACTGAAAAAATGGCGGGTGATGAAGTGACAGAGTGTGCAGTTGTACTACAGTTACTCTTGTTTATTTACACATTTTCGAGGCAAACGCTGGCAATAATAAATCTGTTCCAATCACGAAACACCATTCGTAAACAAAAACTTGACGAAAAAATCAGGATAAGTCGGGAACAACTCCACTTTAGCTTGGCTCAAAGCCGGAGACGTCGCCTGTGGCGGCTGGAGGCTGTACGAGTCTCATGTGGCTCGGGGCTCGGCGAGACGAATGTGGGTACGGGAGCGACCCCATGGCATGCGTGATTGATCCGGTAATGTTCTGGCTTTGTTCACACGTCACATCGATATGGAACTTTTACGGAAACCTCACTAGGTCTTGACACGGCAAATTGCCGGCGCGGATATTCCTGAATTTCGACTTCGGCTCTTATTCACACATGACCCCTATCTGGCAATGTTCCGGAAAATTTACGGATAAGGCTGCATGTGTGAAAGAGGTTCCTGAAGAGAAGGAGGGTTCTGAGGGTCATTGCAGAGCACGACATGGAGGAGCATCAGGGCATGCACTTACTGTTATCTTCTTGATTCTTGAATATATTGAAGGTATTTATGCTTGGCCATACATTTGTCTGCTGTATCTGTACTAATACATTAATGATTTTACTGTAAATAAATCCAATGCATTAATTTTACAGGCATCTAAACTGATATTTGCCATGGGTTGCTTCTTGTTTTTATTTGTTTTGCAATGTTATCCATTTACTTAGTTCATCCATTCACTATGTTACACATTTTTTAAAATAAAGTGTGTTTCATTGAACACATAAATTGTATATTTCAGTGTATGTGTCTTTCAATTTTGCATTATATCAACCGATTCTCAATAGTGGCCCATTAGGTGTATGGATAAGTGGTAATGTGAAATGTCAATGAACCTAACATTCTAATTAAAATTTTTTTTTTTTGCCATTTCCCATACATCACTAAGAGGTTATTGTGCAGTAAATGATACATCTCTTCTGATTTGTACTCTATATAACTTAGAAAATAGGGGTTCCCAAACTAGGTCCTCGGGGACCACTGTGTATGCTGGTTTTCGTTCCAACCACAATTGCAATCCCAAAATTCTAACAAGCTGTTAATTTTTCTTAATTAGTTGCTTTTCATGTTTAGAGGGATTAGCCTATTTACCCTCTTATGCCACATCATGTCAGAAATAGCTAAGCATGCCATGAAGAATAAAATTCCCGTGTTCCTACTGTGCTTATTGGGCTATATTGCAAATAGGTAACTTTTTAAAAAAACTGATTAAATTAAAGACTGGGGTGAATCAATTGGCTCCTAATTAGGTAGTTGAACACGTGTGTTTTTAAGTTCCTTCATCATTTGTTTCTTAAATGTATTTACACAATGCAGGTTTGGCTCGTTATCATTCTCTTTGTCTTTTCTCATTATTTATCAAATGGTTTGTTTTAGTGGCCCTGTGTCCACAATTTCACCAATTAGGAGCATATTGATTCACCTCAGTCTTTAATTTTAATCAGTTAAAAAATGTTTTTTTTGCCCCTTTTGTAATTATTTGCAATATAGCACAATAAATTGGACTTTTATTATTCATGACATGCATAGCTCTTGCTAACATAATGTGGCTTAAGAAGGTAAATAATCCCTCTAAATATGACAAACACCTAATTAAGAACAATTGACAGCTTGTTAAAATTCCGGGATTGCAATTGTGGTTAACTTGGAACGAAAACCAGCATACACAGTGGTCCCCAAGAACCGAGTTTGGGAACCACTGACCTATCTTCCTACAACGAGACAACAAAACCCTTGTTCAAAATAAAAAATCACACCCAGGTGGGGAAGTAAGCGGTGCAGGTTTTGAGCAATCATATAAAAAAATGCAATAGAAAATGTGTGTTGTTTACATGTACAAAAACAATGGCCTCTGGTTTGGTGATATTTTTACATTATGCTTCTTATTAATTAGTATACTTAGACATTGCATTTAACAAACATGTAAAAGAGAGATAGAGATAAAAGGACAACAATTGGTATTTCAGAAGAAACAGGAAATATGACAGTTAGTACTCTGATAACAAACAGGAAATATTAGTTATTACTTGAACAATAACAATGGAATTCCAAACTCAACAAGAGGGTGCATGGATTGTTGGGCCGTTCCATAACTGACTGGGTCCAGCAGAACACTGGTGGTAGATTTTGTATTGATTTTGCTTTGGGGGGTTGCTACAGCGACTCACCTTGCTAACAGGTGGAATGTTCAAAACTCCACTCTAGCGGCAGTTGGTAATTTCAGTTTCGAACCCATTTTCTAACTTGTGACGACGACTACAGTTTTTAACGTACACAGACATAATATGTATCAAAATGTTCATGTGGTTCCCAGAATTCCTACGGTGTAAATATCTAAGCTGTGACATTTTTAGTTTGTAAAATATTCAGTGTTGTTTGAAAACCATGCTCCCCATTCACACAAATGGTGGAATGTTCAAAACTCCACTCTAGCAGCAGCTGGTAATTTCAATTTCAAACCAATTTTCTAACTTGTGACGACGACTACAGTTTTTAAGGTACACAGACATAATATGTATCAAAATGTTCATGTGGTTCCCAGAATTCCTACGGTGTAAATATCTAAGCTGTGACATTTTTAGTTTGTAAAATATTCAGTGTTGTTTGAAAACCATACTCCCCATTCACGCAAATGGTGGAATGTTCAAAACTCCACTCTAGCAGCAGCTGGTAATTTAAATTTCAAACCCATTTTCTAACTTGTGACCACGACTACAGTTTTTAAGCTACGCAAGGCATATTATATACAGATGTGCGTCTGGTTCCCAGGATTCCTACGGTGTGAATATCTAAGCTGTGACATGTATATTTTTTTAGATAGAGCTGTCTGAAGCTGAGCATGCTTTTCTCAAGCTACTATTGTATTCCCGGGCATGTGACGCCTAGGCGACTCCTGATTGGTTTAAATCTCATGCTACTAACGGACGGACACACGTCACGTATAGAGTACTCAAGTGAGTACGTCAGTCGTGGGCGGAGTATGGGTTCGGAAGTAAATTACATATGGAAAATAGAATGGGCTTCGGAGACTACCGACTATTTCTTGAAATCTGATTCATAGAATGAGCCGAAACGTCCCTGGATTAGCCTGTGTGGTACAAGCATGTAGACCATGTATCGCATGTTCCAATTTTTATTTTTAAAGTAATGCATTTATGATTGTAGTTCGACTTGTAGTCCACTTTAATGGACTGCATATCCAGTACTGCAACGCACGGGTGGTTCTCGACCAATAAGATATCATGATCTCGTCTGTCTGCTCTGTGGCAGATGGGGTAGGCTCGTGACGCTCAAGACAAGCTAACATTAGCTTGCTAAGTAGAGAAGCCCGCCCGACAAGGTCAGAAACTATGCTACGGTTAACCACATGAAGCAATTCTAGCTTTAAGTCCTTCAAGCTAGCTAGCTAACGTTAGAAAAAAGTGTTTAAAAACTGAGCTGTGTGCTACTGCTGGTTAACGTTATATGAAAACGTCTGGAGATAAGGCTGCTCGTTCGGAGGGAATTATGGGACGTGTAGTTTTAAACAGTGCCAGCGCTGGGATGTTCACAAAAAAAAATACTAAAACGTAAAATATACTCGAAGCTGGTCCAGAAAAACGACATAGTTTGCGAACGGGCGTTATATTTAACAATCCGGGAAATTTACGGTAAGACATAATCAGTAGAAATGGTTTAAAAGTAAGCTTTAGTTAATGTCTACGCTCTAAATGAATGGGGAATTTACTTCCGAAACCAGCGTGACATAGTCACTTGAGTACTCTATAGAAGCGGCTGCACCGCTTAAAAAAGAACACTTTTTTACCGTTTCTTGCATGCTTTCTCATCAAGCCGCTGACTGCTGTCACGCAAGCGTCGCGCGTTGCTAAGTAACCTGCTCAGAATATGTAGTGTCCGAAATCGTCTCCTCCTTTCACCAGTGAATCCCTATCTAGTGCCCTAAGTAGTGTATAGGGAGGGAGTGAATGAGTGAGCCATTCCGAACCAAGGGGCCAAGACTGGGCTTTCGTTTTGAAGCTCACTTCCTGGTTGGGCTGGGAGCGGCCATTGTGCCGTTGCTCACTAGCGCCACTGCGGTTGGCTCCAGTATAGGTCTTTCCCCATGTAAGTCAATGGCAGCAATGTGGTCAAAATACTCAGTCAATAAATTTTTTACACAAAAAAATGTAATTGCAATAGGTGCCTTTCCTTCATCTAATGCCTGTGCATGTGCTGATTTTTTAAAATATTGTGTCGCTTGGACAGGGTATTAACATTTGTTCAGGACCAATCAGAGGGACAGGTTGAGTCCTGGGATCACTGGCATAGATGGGTTCTATATGGTTCTCACCGCCCTCACTCGGAGGGGCGGGACCTATTTTTATACAGTCTATGCTTGGGACAGGGAGACGCTGTATTTTTGAGTGGAAGTCGATGGAGTCGAGAACATTCTTTAGTAGCCTACCGTGAACAAGCTGTTGTTTTGTGGACGCAGTTCGTAGCATAATAAATTGAGTGCCTTACCCGCTCATCTTCAACATGTTTGTCATCACATATTCATTTTCGTTGGAGCGAGCTATGATGTGTCTACTACGAAAAAAAATACTGTTTCGTAAGATGAGACAGAAGGGGATGTTGCAGCTACACTACAGGCCCAGTATCTCGGAGCAAGCAGGCAAACTATGGGTTAAGTATCTCAAATCAATTGCTCCATACCTGTATAACCTTATCAATTTAGATATTAATTTAGCTATTCCAACCGCTCCCGTAGCCTACGCAATAGCCCCCTGTTATGTACTCCCCCTGTACTCCCCTGTCATGAACGTTACCATTGCTTAGCAATGCTGGGTTAGCTAGCTGGCAAGCTAACGATATCTCACGGTAAGTCATTTTAACATTTAGCTAGCAAGCTAACGATAGCTTATGGCAAGCCATTTTAACTTAAGTTATCCTTGCTGTCAAGTAATCCTTGCTGGCTGGCCATATAAGTTCGCTAGCTACCGTGATTGCCTAGCCAACGTTAGCCAGCTGCTCTAGCTAGAAATCTAACCAGACATTTCTACACCTGGATCATTTTAGGTGCCAAAAATTACGAAAATGTGCGGGGAATTGAGCCAACGTGTTAGCGGTATGTTTGTACTGACTCAATACGGGGATGTTTAAAATAAAACCAATAATTTATCGGAAAAGAATACGGAGTCTGCGTTTGTAAATGTTTGCAATGTTTGTGATTAGGTTACAGGATGCAGATGAAAGTTAATGCCAGCTACGATGTAGCTACTGTGCTTTTAGCTAGCGTGTGAACCCACTAACCTTAATCCCCACTTTATCTGGAAGAGTTTTCAGAACGGGGTTTCATGCTGCGGCAAACCGTGACAGACTGCTCTGCCACAGTCGAGTTAATTAGCGGTTAGCAATGGTGGTGATGCATTGCGTCTAGCTTGGCTACCGAGCTCAGCTGGTATGCTATCTAGCTAATCAAATTAGCTCATGTTAGCTGAATATAAATTGAAGATAACTGAATGAACGTTAATTATGTGATGAATACCACACATTCAATGCGAATAAATGACACAGTAAAATCGAGGATGAAAATTAAATGTTATATTATAAAACGTTAGCAACTTAAGGAAGTTTACCGCGAGTTTATTTTGCAAAATGGTGGGTTTGGTCAGGTCATGGGCTTTATATAGTTCTATGGGCTTTATAGTTCTGTGGCTTCTCCACTCCGAACTGTCAATCATACTGTGCCCGGGCCATATCCGGTTGACTCTGCTCCAAGCCAAGGTCACTTCGGCTCCACGGAGCAGGCGCAGTTTGTACAAACGGCCGGCGAAAAAGACTTCCGAGCTTCAATTCAGTTTTTACGAGGCCGTGGAAAGGCAATGGGTGACGTCAGAGTGGCTTTGTCCATATTTTTATACAGTTTATGTTCCGAACACAGCCAAGATAGGCAACTGGCGCTTTTTCCCCATTGGTGGAGTGCGCAGTAGTGTTTTCACTTAGCAAGTAAAGTTACATAACGTAGGCTTGCACGCAACCATAGGTGTTAACCCATATGGCTTGCCCGTATAAAATACTGGTTTCCCACCTTTTCGACAGTGTACGGGGCGTATAAGGTTATGATAGCCTACAGGAAATCTAGTCGAATACGTTTATCCCCAAACGTTTTCCAACATAGCTAATAGCCTAGCTACATGTAGTCACAGCAATCACATTTCCTTTCTCCCTCGATCTGCTATTCTCTCGATTTCTGAGGCCGTGGGAAAAGCAAGTAGCGGAGGATTATGATCTAAAAATGCACTTTATGACAACGAACCATGAATACATAGCCAACAAGGCTACCTAACAACTAGGCTATCTAACATTAGCTAGTAACATAGTGAACAGTAAATGATTATGACTGGACAATGTTCATGTTTATGCATTTTTGAGCGAAATTAGATTGTTGTTAATGTGGTGGCTATGACTCAATTTAGAAGTTACAGGTTTCATTATACATTAATTCATATGGCAAACTTACCCAGCAAACAGTGGACGTCCTAGGGACATCCCATTTTAGTCTCCTCAAAGTTATGATGTGACGTTCACTGGGGATGTCCTAAAACATTACTAGAACGCTATTAAAGACCTAGGAAGGTCACTGGTTACAATATGACATTTAATTTGAATTTTAAATGTTAAATCAACGTCCCTATCCGGCTTTGATATGACGTTGTGCTCATAACATTCATCGGACATTCAGGGACGTTCCTGCAACGTCTGTTACTGGTTACAATATAACGGCATGTACTGAATGTCTGGGGGACGTTACTAGAACGTCCCGGGAACGTTCTCTGTGACGTCCGCAAAATGTTTAGAAAACCCTACAAAAAGACGTCAAGGCGACGTCCCCTGAACGTCTCGGGGACCTAATTTTCTTAGCTGGGCAGCAGTCTTAACAACGTTAACTGTTATTAGATATCCAAATTAAGATGAGAGCTAAGTTTATAACCATACATTAATGCTAACGTAGCTTAATTAGGCATGTTATGTATGCTAAAACTGCATTAAAAGTGCCACAAGGTCATGCAACAGGACTCATTGTGGTATCTATGTATTTATCCTGCACTCGGTTGTAAGTGTCTCAGTGACTGTTTAACTATTTTAAAAATGAGCAACCAAAAATTTGTTACTACAAAGTCATTATTATGTATAGCTAAATACAGGAATAGGCTATATTAAATAAAGTTGAATCAGACAAATAACTCTGGTGGCTAATAATTTGAATAGATAATGTTACATTAGATAGATAATGTCCTATATATGTTTTTGGTGAATTTATAGTTTTACAGGCGTGAAAATAAGGGCAGCTCTCTCCAGAGGTTGACACGCCACATCTGAGTTGGTTTTCGTTGGATAGTCAAAATCATAATATTGAATCATTATTTTGAAATCGTGTATTCCTTACTTATAAATTACTTACTATACCCACTTTATTTGTGCTGTCAAATATTTAGGATTTGGCTATAATTTGGGCTATATTGAATAGATTACTGTTTAGTTTATAATATAGAATCTGGTTCATAAAGATTCATTACTTACTGAACAATAACGTCCGCGCCTTCTCACACAGAGTGTCGCGTCCTCCGTTGGGCGGAGCTATGGATCGGGGATGCAAGGAGTGAAAATAAGCGATTGGAATTAACCACAGAAGTTCTGTGAAATTAACCCTATGGCTCTGCTTAGGGGATACAACGGTATCGCGTACCGTAGCCTATGTCCTTATTCGCGTAGCTAGCACATTCTTGCCCGTTACTAGCCTGCTGGCCATCTTGGATCTCGCGAGCAAAGTCGGCTGTTGCTCGCGCACTCTATATGTGTCTGTGCGTGAAAAGTAGGCAACGTAGGTACACACAAGTGGCCGTGGGAGTGCGCAACAAGGGATTTTATTGTTGGTGAATCGACTCTTTCGTTCCGGATACTGAACTGATGTTTGATATGTAATGGATATAACATGTAGGCTACAGTGTAGTTAATAGACGCAACGACTATTTTAAAATGGAAACGTATTTTTATGCGTGAGAAATGAACGTTTCTAGTGAGAGCGTGAGAGAAATGACCAAATTGCGTGAGTCTCACTGTCATTGCGTGAGAGTTGGCAGCCCTGGCTGCAGGCATTTGAACAGAGGTCCTTTCCTTTTTGGCTCAGAGCACTCCATTCATAGCTTCCACTGTTCCATTCCGGCTTTTACCCAGGCCCGTCAATACGACCCGCAAGCTGAAACAAACTTTAGACCTTAGGCCTAGTGGTCAAATCTGAATGTGAAACTTTAACGATAGGGGAGGAGCTGCATAGCTGTTAATTTCTTACAAGGGAATTCATCCCTAGTATCCTAGCCCCAAGTCATTTTACAGCTTAAGTTACACAGTAAACGAACGAAAACAAAATGGTCACACCGAGCAGATTCCAATTAAGTTATGTTCTATGACTTGGATGTTTTTTCCCATTCACCGTACAAGCTAATAATTAGCCTACAACATAACTTGAATCTAAAGTGTGTCTAAAACAAAAGCTCCTCCTTGCCATAGCCTACATCCGGGCTGAAGACACCATTTTGCGGAAGGCTTAAAGGTTCAGCTAGTGTCTAGCCTAGTCCTAGCTTTCCAGGAAGCAAAACGTTCCAATAATTTCTCAGAAGAGCCTTGTGAAATTTAAAATCAACCAGGTCGTACATTTTTTAAAATGGATAATTCATTGTCGTGTTCTGTGGATTCATTTTTTTGCTTACCCCCAGGACCTTTGCGAGAAGTGACGCACAGACAACAGTCGCGTTCCGTAGTATCTCAATGCCATTGCCATTCAGTATTAGCGCCTACAGCGCAGGAAGAGGCATCGTTCCTGTCAAATTGCTGAATTTATATTCCAGTTCAACACCGATGTATCTCCTGCACGCTCATGTGGTTAAAATCGTTAAAATGTTTCAAATACATGCGCCGAATCTGATTACAGTTTTTCTGAAGACTTCGGGTACAAATTGTAATAAAAGGTAGACAAATTACCATGGAAAAATGTCCAAATTAATTTGTGTGAGCTATATGAGGACTGATTATCACTCAACTATAGCGAGACATTATTGTACACAGATATTACAAACACTGAATGATGAAATTAATAATCATTACGATTAAATTAGTAAAAGCAAATGCTTTGGCAAATCGCTTTTAATAACCTCTTACCATTGGCATGCTTTACCTATTTCATGTTGAATTAGTATAGCCTATCCATTCATTCATGGTCCCAATGTTCGTGAACATTAGTATTTGTATGACCTCTCCTCTTTCATTGTATCACATAACATTTGCAGTGTTTCCCCTATATGCACTCCATCCTAGGGGAAGTAAAGCCCACTTAATTCTGAAAGGTGTCAATGTCAGCAGGTTGATGTCGTTCTTTGAACCTGGAGTTTCCTCCACCCATAGACGGCCCTAGGGTTTTGGTGGCCACCCTAAAGAAGAATGTTGTTGTGGCCCCAAAGTGCTCCAACCAGTTAAACTGTAATTGTGTGGCCCAGGGACGCATGTTGTGTCCCTAAACTACTGCATAGAAGAACCAGCCCTCACTGGTTTCTGCTTTTCATCTTTTACAACAAAAACAATCGTGTAAAAAAGCAAAAGACAAGGAAACAGGAACTCTTAGAATGTTTTAATAGCTTGGTTATATAGAAGAGCATTGGGGACAGTGAGGGAAGCACATTTTACAGCGAAACCAAAATCTTTCGAGATATCTTATCCTGCCGTGGGAACAACAAACCACAGAACAAATAAATACATAACATACAGTGCATATACCATGTCAGATATGACAGCATATTTATTAAATTATACAGTGCTTGTATATAAAGAACATTACAAAAATTAACATACATGTGATCTAAAAATGACAAACAAAAAAAAATGGTTTCAATAATTTACAAAAACAAATATGATAGGAAATAAGAGAATGTCTACACAGTACAGTAATGCAATACAGACAGCATCTCACAGCTGCTGTTTATGACAGGATCAGTTTTATGCAGTGCATTGGTACCCCTGTATAAGGTACACTTATATGTGAAGCTGTGCTACATGCATTTAAAGTTAAGACCTTTTCTGTCCCATTTCAAAATAAATACAAAACCATAGTCATCACCTGAACATCTGTTCAGAGTATTTCAAACATTTTCTGATAAAGGTTACAACACCATTAGATCATAGTCTTGAGATTCCAATATCAATGAGACGATTCTAAATGCTGGTTAATTCTTAGTCTTTATAAACTTCAGTCAACTCCATTAAAGACAGAAAAAAGCCATTCCTATTGAGCAAAAACACATTGCTCCTTTCCACATTTGGGTTGGTAAATTACATTTGTTAAAAGTCAACTTTAAGCACAAATTGATTTTGTGGGATGATTGCGCCATAGATGTGTACACCTGGATGTGCATTCTGATGGACCTGATACAACTGCACAGTACTCAGCTAGGATATAACAATGGTTTTCATATGCTTAAATAAAATGAAAATGAACTTCCTTTCTTGATATTTTACTCAAGTCTCAATGGTAATTTACCTACTTTGTATTAGAAGTAGTCACAAGGAGAAAAAAAAAAAGGGAAAAAAATGTTTAAAAAATGAAACGGTATCTTCGTCACCTCTTTCCTTTTCCTTTTAAAAAAAATTAACATAGGCGGCGTCCTTTTAAAGTATTTTACAGTGTCATTAAACTGTCCATAGCCACTGGACTGTACACTTTATATTTCTAAAACTAACATAACATGAATCTCTCAAGGGGCTGTCACAATTATCTTCTGTAGAAAGAACAATGTTGCTATCTTTTCCCCTTGCAACATTTAGATGTTGACTGTGGCCCTCCTTTGACCTGGGAGACTTGTATGTGGTGGTTGCTTGGCAGTGTGTGTTTTCTGCTTGAATGCAGACCCTGTTGAAATATCCTGTGGCGACAGTGCAGTGAGTGTGTTTGGAATACTAAACGACTTAAAACCCAAGCAAATGATCAGACATTGCCTTCAACATTGGCTTCAATTGGGGCTCTTCCTTTTTTCCCCTTCTAAACAAATAAAAATAAAATAAATGGTGACACGTCTGCCACTTCTGAAACAGAGATGACCAAAGCCACGACAGTCTCTGTATTAAAAGCTTGGCTATGCGGTTGCAGAGTAATGAGGGTGCTCTTAAGGCCATTAACTTAAGATACTCATAAACCTAAGACTCTTCATTTCGACTTAGTTTGAGTCTGATTCTCAGGACTGTAGGGTTTGCTACGATATGAGCATGGACTGGACTCCAATGCCCTGAAGTCTAATCTGCAACAGCATTGGTGCTTTTGGAAAGACCATACACTCACAATCTGTTCCAAACCAGGTACCCCCCCCCTCTATGTAAAATAAAAACATGCACATATCTGCTATTCTACAGCGTTACCTGAATTGCATTATTTTAGCTTGAGCAGAATCTCAGTTAGGACCTGCGTGCAGCCTGCTACACACTCAGGTCCATTTCAAAGGTCTTTGCCAGGGTTGAAATATTTGGACCAATTTGTGTACTTGCAGCTCATATTCATGGGCAGCAGGGTGAGCCAATGGGAAGAAAGAGGGCTAACCACCTGACCAGCGTCTTGTTTCTAGCAGTCTCTGGACTCTGCTAAGGGCCACAAATAGGAAGTTGACATGGCTCAGTGAGTCAGACAAGCTAACGGGATGCAGAGGATGTTGGAAGAGCCCTGATTGGTTGGCTGGCCTTTAGAATTCTAGTTGCAACGGTTGGGTTCCAGAAGCTGCCTGGAACCTTTGTTGGTTCTGATGGGATAAACCAGCTCTGATTGGACTGGAATGGGGAGGGAGGAGGGGACAGGAGTGTATGATGGGAAAAATAGGACACAAGCAACCAAAGACTGAAAACCTTGACTCAACCCAACAGTGACCAGCACTTGACCAGGGGTCAACTGCACAGCAGGCTCTGACCCGCTAAGTCAATTGACCCTTGCTTCAGGAGCTGGCACAAAGACATAGCACAACCTCCAGCTCAGAAAGCCAAGCTCTTGAGGTGCGCATACTTTTGGAGGTATTTTGAAAATAAAGCATGCAAATATGCAGTCACACACAATTCAGGCACCTGAAAGTCATACCAGGAAGCCAACAACGGAAACGGCATTTCAGGAGATACTTTAGAGACGGGTGCAGAGTTTTATGGTATCACTAGTGACAGACATCACTGGCCAGGTATTAATTTCAAGGGAAGCATGATAACTATGTCAGGACTGTTTCTGGGTCAGCCCGTCCCTTGTGGAGGTACCATGAAGGCTTTCTGGGCCAGAATCGGGTCCAGTGCCACCTGGACTTCAGCACTGGGTCTTCTCGAGCGTCCAATCATTATTGTCTGCATAATGCGGACAGCCAATAACGGTAATCATCATTTAAAATGACTACTGGGAGCAATTAAGAGAATGGACGGCATGGTATTCTTCTGTGAGAAAAATATTCATAAAAGGGCGTGATTGAAGACAGAATATTGGTATCTGCTATAGAAATGCAGACAGCGTTGGAACCACAAAGAATAAGGAATTATAGTTTATGGAAAGAACGCTGGAGGTAACCATCTGGTTTGTACATCTGTGGTTCACAGCCTGAGAGACCAGGCCTTACATGCTAAAGATGGTGTGTGAAGAGGCCGGCTGTTTGGTTTTCAGTCTCAAGGATCCTCCGCAGGTCAGAAAATAACCCTGTGGCACCTGTAACACAACTTTCAAAGCCGTCATATCCATCACAACCATCACGACCGCCATGACTGTCAGAGCCGTCACAACCGTCCGAGCTGTTAAGGTAGACCCAGAGCCAGGCAGCCAGCCCTTCCACGGCAATAGTGATACCATTTGTGCGTCTCTGCGATTTTCTCCTCCACCGCTCCTCTGCGGTTAGTTCTCTAGTGCAGAGCAGGACGTATACAGTAGCATCGGCGCGAATGTGCCATCATTACACATTTCTCTTGCCATTGAGTTGACTGTTGCCCGGATGTGCCTGTGCCTGTGTCTGAGAGAGGAGCATGGTCTATCTACTGCTAAAATAGTGATAATGGGGGGGGGGGGGGGGGTATTCCTTTGGTTTGACCTACTGTTACTGGCGTGTCTCTTTAATATATATACACATTTTCATATACATTTTCAGATACATATCATCTATCACAAAACCTATGTCACTCCTATCTTATTAAAGGTGATTTTGCACTGGGGCATTTTGCTTCCTTTTATCATGTTGCTTTTTTCCCTCTCCCGTCTTTATTGGTTAGGTCCTGAGGCTGACTGTCCAATCAGGTCTCGACCTTCCCGTAAGTCCCCTCTGGGGGTCTGTAATGTTTGGGGAAGGCCTTCAGCTGTAGGCAGTTAAAGGCGTACTTGCGACAGCCCACGTTCTTCATGGTGTTCTCCCGTCGGCAGCCCTCACTTGAGATGGCAAAAAAAGAAAAAGAAAATGGAACAGATGAAAAAGCCGTTGTTAAAAGGGCAATAAACGAACAAAAACCATATGGCTGTCAGCCTTGCGACAGTTCTTGTTTGACAGTTGAGGGAGTACAGGGGTTGGGTGTCAGTCTGTAGCCACCAGCCACTTACTGTATATTTTACGAGTGGTAGTGGGGGAGTGGAGGAAAGGAGGAGAGGAGTTAAGAATACTGGGACGCACCCCGGCAGTCCTCCCTTAATTCCTTTTCACTTGTCCATGGAATCATACCGACACTGCCTCATATCTCAGATAACCTCAGTGTAAGCCATTAAGGGAATGTACCATCATCTCATTATCTTCCTGATACCATACATTGTGGGGGTCTCTTAACGAAAAGAGAACTTCCGGATATGTTAATACAAAGAGCCACAGCACGTAGCTGACCAGATGCGCTCCAAAGATTTAGACAAATGACTCCTGATGACTCCTCCTTGTCACTGTGGCTTGCCCCCTCTCTAGCCCTCTACATTAGAATACATTTGTGAGAGTTCACAAAATCACAAGCTCTTTTTCCAACAGCCTCACGCTCTGATGGGCTTAATAAGCTCCTGATTAATATGTAATTTACATGTACATTGCCACTCACACTCATGGCCAGCTGCCGTAATCTGTCCGATTTAGAAATCAAAACGGGCAGCGCTTGGGACACCTACCTGCGCATGCAGTCGAGGGCCTGGCTGAAAACCTGCGGGGCCATGCCGTGCTCGTGCTGCAGAATCAGGCTCTGTTCCAGTGTGACTGACATGGCTGTACGGTCCTTCGCACTCTTGCAGCTGGTGAACCGCACCCCGTTCAGCCTCCGGCACACCTGGAGCCAGAGCGAGAAACCACGGTTTGGACCAATTGGCAAGCTTGTTTTACATGACATCATAGCAGTAGCATGATGTGAAGTATGTGCCCAGTAATACTACTAATAAAAATAAACTTTATTTTTGTAGCACCTTTCATACATAAAATGCAGCCCAAAGTGCTTCACAAAAATAAAAACAAAATACAGAACGGAGCAATAAAAGAAAAAGACATAAAATCAACATAAAAACGGATAGAGTGCCATACTTCTTGCTACTTGCTATCTGCTGTGCACAGTACATACAATAAAAATACGAGACAAGCATACTATGTGCTCTTTAGCCCCTGAGCCTCTCTGTGGGTGGTCTTTTTTATACTTTTGCCTGCCAGCAACCGCTGCAGGACTTTTGCCTCTGAAAGGTCTTGTGCCTTCTTTTTATTAAAGACGTTTCCTATAGTATGTTTTGCCTCAGCAAACTTTATTTTTGTTTTGCCTCAGCAAACTTTATTTTTGTAGCACCTTTCATACATAAAATGCAGCCCAAAGTGCTTCACAAAAATAAAAACAAAATACAGAACGGAGCAATAAAAGAAAAAGACATAAAATCAACATAAAAACGGATAGAGTGCCATACTTCTTGCTACTTGCTATCTGCTGTGCACAGTACATACAATAAAAATACGAGACAAGCATACTATGTGCTCTTTAGCCCCTGAGCCTCTCTGTGGGTGGTCTTTTTTATACTTTTGCCTGCCAGCAACCGCTGCAGGACTTTTGCCTCTGAAAGGTCTTGTGCCTTCTTTTTATTAAAGACGTTTCCTATAGTATGTTTTGCCTCAGCAAACTTTATTTTTGTTTTGCCTCAGCAAACTTTATTTTTGTAGCACCTTTCATACATAAAATGCAGCCCAAAGTGCTTCACAAAAATAAAAACAAAATACAGAACGGAGCAATAAAAGAAAAAGACATAAAATCAACATAAAAACGGATAGAGTGCCATACTTCTTGCTACTTGCTATCTGCTGTGCACAGTACATACAATAAAAATACGAGACAAGCATACTATGTGCTCTTTAGCCCCTGAGCCTCTCTGTGGGTGGTCTTTTTTATACTTTTGCCTGCCAGCAACCGCTGCAGGACTTTTGCCTCTGAAAGGTCTTGTGCCTTCTTTTTATTAAAGACGTTTCCTATAGTATGTTTTGCCTCAGCAACTGCTAGATGACTTTTTGCCTTTTCCTTGAGGTCTTTTGCCTCTCTTTATAGAGGACTTCGCCTTGGCTACGCCAAAAGGACTTCCTGCCACCCGTATAGAGGTCTTTTGCCCCGCTTTATAGAGGACTTTTCAAGTGCTCAACAGACAACAAGCAACAACTGAACATAATGTAAAATAAGATGGAAGATAAAACCCACTTGATAAGATCAAAATAGAATACATAAACAAAGTTAAGAACATTATAAAATGAACATAGAGTATAAAAATAAGATAAAATTGAAGATGAAAATAGAAATAAGGAGAGAACTGACAACATTTTAAAAGAAGTGCAGCAGTGCATAAGTGCAAAGCAAGTGCAAAAAATAGTTTCAGGCCTGTATCACGAAAGTCATAGCTAGTTAAAGGCTAAAGTGAACAGATAACTTTTTAGCTTTCTTTTAAAAATATTTAGCGAGCTGGCTTCCCTGATGTCTATAGGTAGTGTGTTCCATAGCTTTGGGGCATAATTGACAAAGGCTGCTTCCCTGATCATCTTCCGGCTGTTGCTGGGAACCTCCAATAAACCAGCAGCAGATGATCGCAGTGTTCTTGAAGGCAAGTAGTTGACAAGGGAGTTAGCAATGTAGCTTGGTCCTAGCCCATTAAGGGCTTTGTATATAAGGAGGAGGACCTTAAAATCAATTCTAAATGTTACCGGAAGCCAGTGCAGAGCAGCTAAAACTGGACTAATGTGCTCTCTCCTCTGGTTCTGGTTAATAGCTGAGCTGCAGAGTTTTGAATGAGCTGAAGTCTCTGTGTTTTTTTTTGGGAGGCCAGTAAAAAGTGCATTACAGTAATCGAGTCAGCTTGAAATAAAGGCATGAATCTTTTTTATTTATAAATGGTCTTTGGCTATGTTTCGAAGGTGAAAAATTTATGTTTTCATCACCTTGTTAATGTGGGACTTGAAGCTCAGATTTGAATCTAAGATAACACCAAGACTTGTAACCTCAGATTTAACCCAGGGAGTAAATTTCCCCAGATTATTAAACAGCATTTCTCTTTTTGTTTTAGGGCCGACTAGTAGGATTTCAGTTTTGTCCTCGTTTAAATTTAAGAAATTATTGCTCATCCATTTATTTATTGCCAAACGACAGGTAGTAATGGAGTTTATAGCTGCAGCATCATTTGATTCAGCAGAGATGTACAGTTGCGTGTCATCCGCATAACTATGGAAACTGATGATGTCCCCAAGTGGCAGCATGTATAGTGAGAATAATAATGGACCAAGGCATCTCCCTTGTGCAACCCCAAAGCAGATGTCATGTTTCTCAGACACATGATCTCCAAGCCTGACGTAAAACTTTCTCCCTTTGATGTATGTTCTGAACCAGTTTAACACACAGTCAGAAAGACCAATCAACTTTTCAAGACGATTGATTAAGATATCATGGTCAATCATATCAAATGCTGCGCTTAGGTCTAAGAGGACAAGAATTGAGACCTTATTTGCATCAGAGTTTAGTTTCAGTGCTGTGGTATGTTCTAAAGCCTGATTGAAGTGCCTCCAAGATATTGTTTTCTTTAAGAAAGGAGTTTATTTGCACTGAAATCTTTTCAAGTATCTTACTAATGAATGGAAGGTTGGACATCGGTCTATAGCTGGTCAGTGCATTACCATCTAGGTTGGGTTTCTTTAGTAAGGGTTTTACAACAGCTGTTTTGAAGGCATCTGGGAAGATGCCTGTTTGAAGAGATGTATTTACAATCTTCAGGACATGACTTGAAACACTGTCGAACACCCGCTTAAAAAATGCTGTAGGTACAGGGTCAATACATGAGGTGGAGGAGTTACACTCAATGACAGTCTTGCAAAGCTCAGTTAATGTAATACAGGTGAATTTTCCCATGGTTTTTTACAGGGTTTGTTGAGGTCATCTGTGTCTACATCAGAAGTAATACTGGCTCTAATTGAAGTTATTTTGTTATTGAAAAACAATGCGAGTTCCTCACATTTTGATGCAGAAAACTGCGGAGGGGTGGGGGCAGTGTTGAGTAGCTGGTCAATAGCGGAGAATAATATTCTAGATTTTCCAACATTCTCTGTAATAATCTTGGAAAAGTAATCCTTTCTTATAGGCAGTCGTGGCTTCTTTGTATATATTACAGTGAACTGTGAGCTTAGTTTTCCTCCATTTTCTTCCAGTTACCCGACAGTTTCACTTAATACACTGCCTGGCCAAAAAAAAGTCGCCGTTGCACCCATCATGCATAGTGCCCACTGTACAAGCCTCTGGAGGCAGTGTTATGATCTGTGGTTGCTTCAATTGGTCAGGTCTACGCTCAGCAATGTTATGCAGCAATAAAATGAAGTCAGCTGAGTACCTGAATGTACTGAATGACCTGGTTATCCCATCAATGGGCATATTCCAGGACGACAATGCCAAGATTCATCGGGCTCAAATTGTGAAAGTGCATGGTTCAGGGAGCATGAGGAATAATTTTCACACATGAATTGGCCACCAGAGTCCTGACCTTAACCCCATTGAGAGTCTTTGGGATGTGCTGGAGAAGACTTTACGGAGTGGTTTGACTCTCCCGTTGTCAATACAAGATCTCGGGCAAAAATTAATGCAACTCTGGACGGAATTAAATGTGGTGACGTTGCTGAAGGTTGTCAAAACAATTCCATGACGAATGCACGCCGTAAACAAAGCTAAAGGCGGTCCAACGAAATATTAGAGTGTGCGACTTTTTTTTTGGCCAGGCAGTGTATCATTAGAGGATTTAAAGTGGCTTAGGTGTGTAGTCTTGTACAGGGTGACAGGGCGGAGTCGGCCCTTACCTCGGCCGCCTGCCACAGGATGTCTACGTTCTTGTTCTTGCGGGCATGCACGTTCTGCCCCAGGAACTTCAGTAGCTCTGGCAGGCAGGTCTGACTGCGGGAACGAGGGAGACCTGGAGAAACAGCGAGAGACTGCTGACGACATGTACTCGATCATACGTGCTCCTCATGAACTCAATCATACGTGCTCCTCGTGTACTCAATATGTGTTCCTCATGTACTCAATATGTGTTCCTCATGTACTCAATCACATGTGTTGAATACCACAAATATATTTGGAATACATAAATGTAGCTCTTTGTGGAGAACTGGAGAAAAATTACCATGTCTCATTGCATAAAGACAGGGCTGCACTTTAAGGTCAGTAACAGGGAGAATCTCATGGAATTGAAGCTAAATTAAACTGGGTGACAATTTTATTTGCTTCTTTTCAGCTGTGTGCTAAGAAGTGATGGACTGATCCCACAGGCAAATATAAGTGCATTGTTCCTAGACAGGTTTTACGCCAAATAAATTAAAAGCCGTGTGTGACTCACTATCTTCAAGTAGAACTTCTTTGAATTGCTCGAAGTATGAGCTCAGACGAGCCAAGCTCTCCATGTTTACAACCTCCTGTAATGATGTGTCTCCAAACCTTCAACGGAAAAGAAAAGAAAATTGAACAACATAGCCAGACAAAGAGGGTGAAGTCAACAATTACACTGGAGATAATTTCAAAGTATGGTAGAACAGTCGATTTAAATCTTTCCTTTTCCACATCCAAAAATATTGAAGTAAGGTATGATTTGTGCATAGTCACAGCTACCAGTGTCTATCAACAAGATGTTAGTTAAATCTGATTGGCTAAGCATAATCCAGCAGCTCAAGTGCTTTGAAGACAGACGTTGGCCCTTTTTACATTAGGAAAACACATTTTTAGTAACTTTCAGTTGTTGCTGCTAGCTAGCTAACGTTAGTTGTGTATAACATGTTCAGTGCGTTTGAAGCCTGTTTTCATGTGTTGTAAAACTGAACATTAGCTGCTGTGTTTGTGATGCAGTTAAGACCGAGTGCAGAGAAACACGTGCTCAACTCTGCTTGCTAAACAGTTTGTTTTCTGTGAAATTGATATTGTAGTTGCATTCTGTGTGTCTCACATTTCCTATAGGGCTTTGTGTCACATCTGGCTGGGTTAAAAAAATATGCTTGAGATTGGCTAATATGTTTAGTTTGTTTTAGCCAGCTAGTTAGGTAATTATTAAGCCCCGTTTTTCAAACGTCGCTTAATTTGTTCAGGTTAAGATGCCTTCTACCGGATTTGAAGTAGCTGGCTGATTGATATTCTGGATCATCGGTTCTTCCAACGCGTATCTGTGCTTTAATGAGATGGTTATATTAGCCTGATGTCAGTTATCTGTGATAACTGCACACTGCCGTTTGGATTCAAATGAGGATCAGTAGCACGTGATTGATATTCCTTAGAATCTCCCCTAGCATCAAGGTTTAAAATGTTCAGCTTTTTCTGCAATAAAAATAAGTATTTTATTATTGTACTGTTTATGCCCTAAATGTAGCAGATTTGAGCAGCCCCAAAGCCCTGCCCCCCCCCCCCCCCCCCAGACATTAAGCCCCACCCCCCTGCTGTCACTCGTACTTCTCGGCCAGTGTCTGCTGCTCGTTGATGCCGACGTTGAAGAGCACGGGCTGGACGCGTAGCAGCATGCCGTTCTGGATCTCCCGTGGCAATGCGTCAAACATGGTCCCTGGCAACGGTATCCGCACATTGAAGCCGTCCCGGTTCCCAGTGATGACTGGCAGCATGTCGGGGGCGGAGTTAGATGTGGCCTGTGTCACTTTAAAGGTCACGTTCCTCAGGTCCATGACGCCCACACTCATATCCTCCAACATGGCCAGTTCCTCTCCTGCAACACACAGACGCACAGCAATGAGTATACACACACACACACACACACACACACACACACACACACACACACACACACACACACACACACACACACACACACACACACACACACACACACACACACACACACACACAGCAATGAGTACACACACTCACTCACACACACACACACACAAACATACAGCAATGAGTATAAACACACACACATACACACAAACACATGGAGCAATGAGTACACACACATACACACACACAGCAATGAGTATATACACACACACACACACAGCAATGAGTATACACACTCACACACTCGCAAACATACAGCAATGAGTATATCCGGTATCTTCTGAGCACTTTAAGGGTTGTTTCTCCTGACTCATTTTCCGATTGAACTTGGAAAAATAAGCCAGGAGAAACAACCCTTCAAGTAATCCATCAATATCTACTGCATATCTGGCAGCACAGTGATGATTTCAGGCTCGTTTGATACCTCAGACACTTGATGACTTATAGCCATTTAGCCAACCATGGGTTCCATACTATTCCTGTGTAATTTACAGCTTAATCTAGTCCCACCCCCCAATTCCCATAGAGATTCATTCAAATGCAGAGAGGTTATAATATCACTTGTAAGAGTACCTGAAAATAAGATATCAAGAGTCTTTTGATATTGTTGGGTCACAGACATCAGGAAGTCATGGCATGCAAAGGATATGCCACCAAATATTAAATATGATGACTTTATTTAAGTTGATGACTTTATTTAACCAGATCCTGCTCAGGAAGGGCAGTAGCGTGTGTGCGTGCGAGCGAGTGTGTGTGTGTGTGTGTGTGTGTGTGTGTGTGTGTGTGTGTGTGTGTGTGTTTGTGTTTGTGTGTGTGTGTGTGTGTGTGTTTACCGTATGTGCTCAGCAGACTCTCAAACTGTGCCAGAAGGCCGATGGTGTAGAGCTGTCTCAGAAATCCATCGTCATGGAGACAGTTCCTCAGTTTGATGATGAAACCACAGATCAGGGCTGTCAGCTGAGGGAGACAAACACCACTTCACATAAGCACATCACTCATCTTTACACATCACTATAGCAACACACATCAGTCATCTTTACTCGTCACTATAACACAGCACTCATCTTTACTCATCATTATAATAACGCTACTCATCACTATAGCAACACACATCATTCATATTTACTCATCACTATAACAATACACATCACTCATCTTTACACATCACTATAACAACACATCACTCATCTTTATTCATGACTGTAATGTGAGAGACGTATGTGTGTGCGCATGCATGCGCTCAACGTACTGACCGTTTGGCAGAAGACCACGTCTCTGCGGTACTGTAGAGTGAGGTACAGGCCGATGGTGGGGGCGCTGTCTTGCATGAGCAGGAACACCATGGACTTCTTGGCCTTGTCACTCATCATGGACACACACTCTGTCAGCGTGGTGAGCAGTGGGTACAGAGCTTCACTCCACTCACCTGGGAGAGCAGAGGGGTTACACACACGCTAATGCATATACACACACACACACACACACACACACACTGTAACACATACACACATACACACACACTACACATGCTGTCTCATACACACTACACATGCTGTTACATCCTTTGTGTTGCGAGAACTTGCGATCTTTCAAGCCGGGGTCGTAACACATGCACACATTCAAACTAAAGATACTCTCTCACACATGCAACCAACACACACACAAACTGCGCACAGAAATGCCTACACGCGCGCACACACACACTCTAATCCACTCACACGTGTCGGCAGTGCTCCAATCAAGAATTTCCACCTTAAAGACTCCATACAGCTCTCCCTCTACCACTCCTGATTCACTCCCATGTTAACAGAACTAATCTGTTAATAATGATTACAAACCACAACTAAGCATGAGAGAAGATTTAAATACAAACATTAATAAGTGGGTGACTGAGCAAACTGCAGCCAGTGATGTGTCCTGCTGGGTGGGGTGGTTAGCCAGAGCTTGAGAAGCACTGCTTTAGCTGTGAAAGGGGTGGGGTTAGGGAAGGGGAGGGGCTGAAACAGGGGCGGGGTTAAGGGCCGGATGGAAAGCGCTCTTACCTGGGGAGACCTCCTCGGCACTGGGGCTGTCATCTAGACAGGGGTGGAGGTGCAACATGCAGTTAGGAAGCGGCCGATAGCTAACACACACGCACACGCACACACACACACACCGTCAGCTCAAACAGACACACACACACCACACACACCGTCAGCTCAAACAGACACACACACACACCACACACACCGTCAGCTCAAACAGACACGCACACCACACACACCGTCAGCTCAAACAGACACACACACACACCACACACACCGTCAGCTCAAACATACATACACACACACACACACACACACACCATCAGCTCAAACAGACACGCACACATACCGTCAGCTCAAACAAACACACACACACACACACACACGCACACATACCGTCAGCTCAAACAGACATACACACACACACACACACATACCGTCAGGTCAAACAGACATACGCACACACACCGTCAGCTCAAACAGACACGCACACACACACACACACACACACACACACACCGTCAGGTCCAAGCCATCGGAGCATAGGGAGTGGGCAAGCACACCGAACAACCTCAAATAAACATACACGCACACACAGACCCACAAATACACATACGCATGCACCCACACACATATATACACATATACCCACAGAAACGCACAGAAACAGACAGGAATGCACGCATATAAACATATACCCACAGAGAAACACACGCACACACACACACAGCGCCTGGGCCTAATGGGAGAGCAGCATATAACAGTTAAATCACTAGGGGGCGCAGCAGCAGCGGACAGAGCTGTAAAACACCGCAAAGCCGCTGGGGACCCCACCCCAATAACACCCTTTCTGTTTGGAGTACAGTCAATTGCTATGCATATTCTGAAATTTCCTTCGTTATTGATATGCTTACACTAAAAATGTACATGCTTCATAAAAATATAGCCTTCCTGAAAATCCAATGTTAACAACGGTTATATCAGGTGTATGAAATCTGTGTGGTGGTGCTATGAAACTACTACACAGCCAAGCACTGCAGAAAACTGAAAGAGCATTGGCTAGACGCATGCAAACCAAAGAAAAGGGAAAATTTTAAAGAATTGATAAACATGCATGTTTTTAAAGGACAGCATGGATGAAATTACAACCCGAACTTCAGCAGAGACAGAAAGCTGATGTCATAGGCAGTCTACAGCAGGGGTCCTCAGTCTTATCCAGAAAGGGCCAGTGTGGGTGCAGGCTTTTGTTCCAACCAAGCAGTAACACACCTGATTCTACTAATCAACCACTAGAGTCTTTGCTAAGGACATTGATTAGTAGAATCAGGTGTGTTACTGCTTGGTTGAAACAAAATCCTGCACCCACACTGGCCCTTTCAGGATAAGATTGAAGTCCCCTGATCTACACCATTACTCATGCAGGGGACATCATTCGCACCTGAAGGCTTCCACTAAGAAAAAATACAGTATAATTGTGCAAGCCACGCCCAAATAATGAGCGCAGTTCACAATGAAATAATATAGCAAGTTTTTGGTTGTGACACGTAATGTTTCAGCAATCAGATCAGCCTCCATATGTTGTTTTTCTTTTTCTATTTCCCCCCCCGTTTTCTACCAATTTGGTAGCCAATTGAACCCTACATTATTAAATTCCCCCCGTGTAGCAACCGCTAGAGAATCGCCGCTACACAGCCGGTAGTAGGAGAAAGGGCGCCACGTCCTCTTCAGGGTGTGACTCCCGGAGCTCCTGACCATGATTCCAACTCGCCCAGGGCCGTTATGTGTGCGACGATTCTCGCCGAGTCATTTTTCTACTTAAAAATAGTCATCTCTGAATGCACAAATAAAGTAAAACGCTGCTTTTGCTCACATATTTTTGAAGTTGAGCAACTGCTGATTTCATGACATTAACTGGAAACATTAACTGACATTTTTTTCCATCTCTGATGTACGAGCGTACCGTGTGCTATCCCTGGCTGTAAAACGGGACGACTCCGCTTTCGTTCCAATTTTGAGTCTTGAAACAGTAAAGAAATATAAATAAAAAAAATTAAAACTACTTCTTTCTGGGAAGGACTGAAACACCATCTGTCCTGAACCAGGTTGACCACAAATCGGGACAGGAAGATAAACTAGCAAAGAGTGATAATTAAAGAAAAATTTATTATTAAAAAAAAAGGAAAATGGAAACCTACAGGAGTTTCTGAGAGGGGTGAGCTGGCATGCAGGGGTCAGGGCAGGCAGTGAAGATGATGGTGATGATGATGGTGATGAAGGAGACCGTGAGGATGACCGCAGCGGGGGTGCGCTGGTTGAGGCAGGCGGGTCTGTGCTCTCCGGGTTTATCCAGAACACACGGGTCTTCTGGTTACCTTTCTTGCTGGCGCCCTGCTGGTCGCTGAGGAAGACGTCCTCGTTGCTCTCGCTGTGAAGCCGATCCCGCTGCAGCAGTTTGTCCACGCGCTGGATGATGCACTCCAGGCTCTTATCCACGTTCAGCCACACCTTCTCCTAAAGCATTATGGGAAAGGGACCAAGCCTGACTTCAGCAGGAGCATCAGCACACGCATGGACGCGCACACACACGCGCGCTCGCACGCCCATACGCGTGCACGCACGCACATACCTACACACACTCACACACACACGTACACAGACTCGCACGCACACACACACACACACACACACACACGCGCACACACACACGCGCGCTCACACACACGTTCGCACGCCCATACGCGTGCACGCACGCCCATATGCACACACGCACATATCTGCACACACGTACACACTCACACGTGCACACTTACACATACGCGCACACATATGCACGCACTTACACACATACTCGCACGCACACACATGTACACAGACTCACACTTACACATACGCGCACACATATGCACGCACTTACACACATACTCGCATGTACACAGACTCCCACTTACACGTACACACACATTTCTGCCAGGACCTGTGCCTCACGTCAGAACCTGACCCAATGGGAGAGAGTGCTGTGACCTCATGCTCACTTGACCCCTGACCCCTGACCCCGGCAGTCTTACCCACTCCTCCTCGTGCCAGCTGAGGTGCAGGGATGTACGGCTGTTGCGGCCGGTCCACTTGGCGAGCAGCGTGTCCTGGTCGTTACGCAGCACCACCTGGTCGGCCTCGGGGGCCGACGGCGACACTTTGGACGCCACGTAATCGGGCCGGGCCGCGCTCAGAGCCTGGATAGCTGACACCAGCAGCTTGCAGTCACACACCGTCACCAGCTGCCGTGTCTGAGCAGCACAACACAGGGCACAACCCGTGAGAGAGAGCGTCTGTCACCACAGACAAACAGAAGGTACAGCGCCCCCTGGTGGTGGAATGAGCTTCTTTACAACCTCCTCAGCCTGAGTCATGCTAACCCTCTTTAGCCTGCCTCCTGCTAACTTTCAATCTCTTTAGCCTGCATCCCGCTAACTTTTAATCTGTTTAGCCTACGTCCCGCTAACCTTCAATCTCTTTAGCCTGCGTCCCGCTAACCTTCAATCACTTTAGCCTGCATCCCGCTAACTTTTAATCTGTTTAGCCTGCGTCCCGCTAACCTTCAATCACTTTAGCCTGCATCCCGCTAACTTTTAATCTGTTTAGCCTACGTCCCGCTAACATTCAATCTCTTTAGCCTGCATCCCGCTAACTTTTAATCTGTTTAGCCTACGTCCCGCTAACCTTCAATCACTTTAGCCTGCATCCCGCTAACTTTTAATCTGTTTAGCCTACGTCCCGCTAACATTCAATCTCTTTAGCCTGCGTCCCGCTAACCTTCAATCACTTTAGCCTGCATCCTGCTAACTTTTAATCTGTTTAGCCTACGTCCCGCTAACCTTCAATCACTTTAGTTTACGTCCCGCTAACCTTCAATCTCTTTAGCCTGCATCCCACTAACCGTCAATCTCTTTAGCCTGTATTTTACTTGGCCACACAGCTTTTGTGAATTTTGTAAAGATGCATCAAGTTGAAATGTTTTGGCTTCATTGGTGCGGTCACAGAACGTTCAATTCAATAATGTCAAACTGAATACCTAATGGGTCTACAGCAGGGATACTCAAATTTGGCCCTTGAGGCCACCTGATAGTTAATTGATTGATTAATGCCACTGGCCAGAGATGTACCTCACCTGGTGGCCCAGGTTTAAATCAGTCCTGATTAGAGGGGAATAATGAAAACCAGCAGTGTGAGTAACCATTTGAGTATCCCTAGTCTAGAGAATATGTAGCATATCTCAGTGGAGCCAGACATGGGGTTCGTGTTTCTGGAAAAGGCCATTGAGGATTGTGACTGAACATGAGCCCCAGGGGTACCATCCCGCCCCTCACCTTGTCGGCCAGGATGGCGAGGGTCCTCTCCAGCCCGTTGGCGGATCGCTCTTTGGCGGAGCGGGAAAGGCGCTCTGCGTAGTAGCTGACTTGGGTCTTGAGTGTGTTGATGTGTGCAATGATCTCTTTGGCGCGGACGATGTCCTGAGGGACGTAGACGATGGACTGGGAGCTGGAGACAGCGCTGCTACAGTTGGGCAGTTGGGGGGAGGGGGAGGGGGGGGTTAGCCAGGGAGCCAATCATACACAAACAAGTTTGCTCGCACACACACACCTGGGTCAAAAACTGACACTGACTTGGGGGGAGGTGTCATTGTATAATTTGGTTATAATTAGGTTATAATCGTTTTTCATAGAAAATTCTCAGGAGTGAGTTTGAATCTTACCAGCATCTAAAGAGTTCAGGCACTTCAAATTTGTATCTGATCCAGGACTGACACACGAGCACACTCTAGGTACCACACACTCTGGGTACCACACACTGAGTGTGAAAATGGGCCCCATTCACATTCACCCCCACAAAGACCAGGGAGAAATCCCCACACAGAGCACACTGTCTTGGTAAGCATGCAGTTGAGCTCTTGGGTTTTCCCATGATGCAGTGGGGCAATGTCAGACAGAACTGCACTGAGGTTAACCAGACCGAGCTGGTTCTGTGCAGATCTCATCATGGTGATGCCTGCTGTTGTTTCTGCCCAGACTGACTGCAGAGGTCATGGGGTCAGAGGCCATCGGTACAGCTCTGGGGTCTGACTTGCGTCAGGTGTGACCTTGTGCTGGTCAGAGAGGAGGATGATGTGCTGATTTTGGAGTGAGGAAAAAACAGACGGTGATAAGAGGAGATGCAGAAAGGGTTAAGAACATTTGGAGAGAGAGGGGGGTAGAGAGGGGAAGTAAGTTACAGACAGGTGTGTGACGGGGAGAGTTCATTGTCTGATCTGTGGCAGACTGGTTTTAGTTTCAGGTTGAGTGTCCAAGGTTCCCTCTGAACTTTACCATACCTGCTACACCCAGGGTATCCAGACCCTACTAAACGTTCAACGATACTGCTAAAGTACTGCTCCACACAGGGTATCCAGACCCTACTAAACGCTCAACAATACTGCTAAAGTACTGCTACACACAGGATATCCAGACCCTGCTAAACACTCACAAATTCCTGTCATGACAATTTTCATAAGTCAACTGTGAGGCTAAGACTGAATGCAAGAGACACACATAACCTTTTCATTGCATGTTTAGCTCAGTAGTTCTGGTCTGACTGGCTCTGAAACATCAAGATTCTACTGTGTTGCTGAAAAGCCTGTATATTCCATTCTGTTGCACATTGTACAAATAGCTGCTTCACTGTGGCCGGGGCTTGGTATAGGAGTGCTTCATATTTGAAATGTCAAAGCGACTCAAAATTGTTGCTTTATGAGATGCTGGCAGTTGCCAAGTTACAGACCAGACAAAAGGCATTCTCAGGAAGCAGTTTATGACCCAATAACAGCAGTAGGACTGGGCCAGCACTGAGACAGAGAAATAAGATAACGTCTCCATAACCTCAGAGATAAATACGCCATTACCCTCAAACCTGTCCCATTGGGGCTGCTGGGGGGCTCATTCTGTTAAGGCACTGTGTGTGTGGATGAGTTCCACGGTCTGGTGTCTGTTAAGCCACTGTTCTACTGCATGGATGGGCCCACAGTCTGGTATCTGTTAAGCAACTGTTCTACTGCATGGATGGGCCCCATGGTCTGGTACCTGTTAAGGCACTGTTCTACTGCATGGATGGACCCCATGGTCTGGTACCTGTTAAGGCACTGTTCTACTGCATGGATGGACCCCATGGTCTGGTACCTGTTAAGGCACTGTTCTACTGCATGGATGGGCCCCATGGTCTGGTACCTGTTAAGGCACTGTTCTACTGCATGGATGGGCCCCATGGTCTGGTCTCTGTTAATGTACTGTTTCACTCCATGGATGGGCCCCACAGTCTGGTATCTGTTACGGTTCTATTCTACTGCATGGATTGGTCCCACGGTCTGGTATCTGTTAAGGTTCTGTTCTACTGCATGGATGAGCCCCACGTTCTGGTCTCTGTTAAGGTTCTGTTTGAGTGCATGAATGGGTCCCACGGTCTGGTATCTGTTACGATTCTGTTCTACTGCATGGATGAGCCCCACGTTCTGGTCTCTGTTAAGGTTCTGTTTGAGTGCATGAATGGGTCCCACGGTCTGGTATCTATTACGGTTCTATTCTACTGCACGGATGGGCCCCACAGTCTGGTTTGAATCAGGACCATGCCAGTGCTATACTGTGTGAAATCCAGCTCAGCTGTTCAGCTGTACAGCTGTAGTTTCCTCAGCTGAGGAAATTAACTGAAATTCACTTAAATGCCCACATTTAAATTAATTTCTTGAATTGAAATGGAATTGACCCCATCGCTGACACATGTACACAAACACACTTACGCATGCACATACTGAAACGCACACACCTTTACTTGTGCACATACATGTACGTGTCAACCAACATGCAATGCTGCTTTTCATGTCTGACAAATGAATGGAAAAGAAAACTGACCATCAGAAACACAGGTGATTAAATGTGACCATCAGAAACACAGGTGATTAAATGCGACCATCAGAAGCACAGGTGATTAAATGCAACCATCAGAAGCACAGGTGATTAAATGCAACTATCAAAAATACAGGTGATTAAATGCGACTATCAAAAATACAGGTGACTAAATGCGACCATCAGAAACACAGGTGACTAAATGCGACCATCAGAAATACAGGTGATTAAATGCGACCATCAGAAATACAGGTGATTAAATGCGACCATCAGAAATACAGGTGATTAAATGTGACCACCTTTCATGCAAAGGGATGCAAATGATGGGCAGGGTGAACCAAATGAAAATATTATTTAAATACAAAGAACTCACCATTCCTCCTCATAAACGCTGATTAGAAAACAAAAAAGCAATTAAAAAGCAATCAGACTCGTACAACATCCGTTTTAAAAATGCTGGCGTTTTAAAATCATCCGGGCGAAGACGGGAAAGCAGATGCCATGGCAACAGCACTGCGGTCAGAACATGAAGAAAGCAAAGCTTGTATACTAAATGCATATGAATAAAGCCAGCTTCAAATGTAATGAAAAGATATCTTTGCAAATGCACGTAGTAACTTATTATTAAAAACACATCATCACTGTGATGAATTTTGTCATTATTGTGATCATAATTGTCAATTATTAATTTACTCTGCTGGTTCATGAAACAAATAAGTAATATGAACAAAGATGATGAGCGCATTAACAGTACAGGTGGTGAGCCGCAAAATGAAAGAGGTTGGCTCTGGCTCTGGCTCTGGCTCTCACTCGCTGCATTACCTCAGTATATAATTATTTTTGCTCTGTTAAACAAGGAAAATTAATGTTTGAAAAGCCACTGCAAATATTTACATCTTTGTTTCCACATATAGCAACGAAAGCTCCGGCCTGGGATATTCATTTAATCCTCTGATGAACTGCAGGTTCAGTGGAGTGAAATGCAGCGAACCTCATCTAAAGGCCCAAGGTTTCTGTAGCACGCAAACGCACCTTAACCAGACAGACACAACCTCTCACAAGGGAGGGAGGTGTTCAAAAGACTCCTGATTCAAACTGACCACAGATTACATCGCCTGTATTTACGACAGATATCACTGCTACTTTCACAAAAAAAGGAATCTGAACTGTTGCAAATATGAACAAGAAATACTGTCAGAAAAAACGTATAGTTAAAGTTTGCTTGAAACCGATCACAACGGTTTTAACTGGGTAAGCTTAGTTATGACCATCTTAACAGTTTTAGTTCAATTGTAAATGTTAAATTTAATACCCCTCTCCCTAAAATATTCAATATTTTGATATGAAAAGCCGAAAAACGGAACAAATGGAGGCTGCTAAGTGAGAATTCAGTCTCTCTTCCAGCCCTCCTTAAAACCAGGAGCTTTTAAACAGCCCTCTGTTGCCTGTTTGATTCTGTGTAATGTCTGCGTTTCGATTAATTTCTGTTTCCGTCTTTATTTGATGATAGAGGATATGAGTGCCTTCTGAGTTGAGTCATCCCCCAAAAAAAACAAAATCATCAGAATTTAAATCGATAATCTAAAACAAAAATGAATGAGGGAAAAGAACACGGCGTGTTAGAGATGAGAGCAGGTGGGATGTGGAGCCCCCAACCCCATCCCCACCCCTCAGTGTTACATTCACCAAATCCCAAACGCACTCAAAATAAATCCCCCCATGCCCCCCCCCCCCACCCTGGCGTGGGACTTACTGTTTTTTGGCCTCCTCAAACTTGTGGATAAGCTTGCGCAGGCCGCTGTTCTTGAAGCCCTGACAGTGGGCAGCAGGAGCGCCGATCGTCACAATGTCATACGTGTGATCTGGGGGTGGGGGGGGGGTGGGGGGGTGGTGGGGGGGGGGGGGGGGGGGGGGGGCGGAGAAAGAGGGCACGTTTGCCTGGTAAATACACAGGGCTTGATTTACTAAGACCTTTAGCGTGGGCGAAACCTTTTAGCACATGCAAAACTAACAACACAACCAAATGATTGGTGCAAAACAAATACCATGACCAATCATTGGTCATGTTCAGTGTGGGAAATTAGCACCCGCCACCCGCCAAATGCGGGTAGATTTCACAATTGTCGGGTAAATGTATCAAACCTACCCGCCACAGTGGCGTGTAGCAAAGTGGATACAAAAAAAAAAAAGTTACATTTGGTAAAACTTCTGGGGCCATATTCACAACACATTTTATTTAAGTTCTCCTATGTGGCACAAAAAGTTCATATTTAAGAGTTTCATCTTAAAATCTATTCAAAGCTGCCGAGACCAACTTTTACTAAGGAATGGGGAGAACTCTTAAACTAAGAGAAAGGGCGGGGTTGACCTCGCTATGGATGACGTTGTGTTTCATGAACTTAGGCTATAAGTATATAGGATGAATATATATAGGATGAAGTCGACATTTTTTTGGAGTTGGCCAACATCAACAGGAAACCGTATGAATCAGGCCTCGACATTAACGCTTGCCCGCTTGCCCCAGGCAAGTAAACACTGTGTTCGGACAAGTGGAATTCCTCACGTAGTTGTCCAAACGGGCAACTAAAAAAAAAAGTTAAATCTTCTCTAATCCAATGTAACGTTATCTGAAAATAAACGGTGTATAACGTTATCACTGCATGCGGTCTTTGTTTGTCGCAGAAACTGTCTGTTCCTTCCAGCTGAACACGCGCTCCGTCTCTCACTACCAAGCGTTGTCAAGGAGACTATAAGCGTCTGTTTACCATCAGACGCAAGTAACGTTACAACGTTGCGAGTCAGATGAGCGACCGTCTTTTGATTTTTGCTTGAATTACTGGTAACATTATGTTCCTCCAGCCACCTAAAACTGGCCAAGTACCAGGCAAAGCAACTAATAAAGCAACGAAACGAAAGTCGTTAACCAATGACGAAGATACACCAGTACCGCAGAGCTATGAAACCAAATGTTAACGCAAATTTCTACCGAGTTGACCGAAGCATTTCCGTGCGTCCGGTATGACCAGGATAAGGATGAAACATTTTGTTTCACCTGCCGGCAGTTCCCGAAGAAAGCAGACATGTAAGTTCAAATAAAATTCAATTAATTTACCATTAAATAATTTTTTGCTAATTAGTTGAATGACTATTGATGTTCCGCTAAGTAACGTTAGCTAGCTAAGCTAACGTCAAAGTGAATCTAAACATGACGTCACTTAACGTAACCTGTTAGTAGGAGCTAGAAGAGCTTGAAAATTGAGCTCACCAACCTGCAGTCACTCACCTCTCTCTCTCTCTCTCTCTCTCTCACACACACACACACACACACACACACTGAAATAATTGTTGTTTTATGATTAATGACCTAATAAAGGAGACATCTTTGTCAATTCATTACATTGACAGAACTATATGTGTGCACAGAAAACACGCAGTTGAAAATCTAACACTGATGGTGTACATTTAACACCCTAGGGTGTTAAACATACACCGCCATGTTTGCTGTGTGTTCAAAGACATTTTGTGTTCGGGCAAGTGACTTGACCTCTTGGGCAAGTAATAGATGAGTTTCACTTGCCCGAAGGACAAGTACCAGAGAAAGTTTAATGTCAAGCCCTGTATAGTCTTATGTCTTTTTCTAATCTTCCAGTCAGACACATTTTTCATCATAAATGTTTAAATACACATTCACTAATTTCACGACAGGTATGAAGTAAATATCATTTCCTATCCATTGGAATAAAAAAATTGCATTTTCATTTATTTGACCATTTTGGACCTTTTTGGACATAAGACACATAGGGCCCTATCTTACACCCGGCGCAAAGCGGCGCTAACGCAAACGCAAGTGTCTTTGCTATCTTACACCCGGCGCTAGGTCCATAATAACTAATGAAACTAGCGTGTTTGACGGCGTAACTCTTGCGCCATCATTAGTGAACTGGGCGTGTTGGTCTTAAGATGAGGAGTGGCCAGGATTCTTTTTGGCGTATTGCTATCTTGAGCCAGCAGAAAGCGCTTGCGCTAGAACCACCACAAACCTGGTCTAAAGTCATGTCGCAGTTGTTTACATGCTATTTTAACGGCGCATATAAGTGCGTCTACATAGGCGTGTGCACAACGCGCATACCCTCCTGTCTGTTACACACAGGGGCGTGCACAGGCATGACTAAAATATCTAGATCACAATGTGAAATATTATTATTGTGTAGGCTATATCAAAAAATGCATAATAATAAAAGGTTCCATAGGTCCACATACCTTTCCCTCAGCGAAGGGAAACAATGCCACATTACATTGCTCTCAGCCCACTCCATCAACATCCAGGCGATGTGCGATGGTACGGGACAATGGCTATCCATTAAAAAGGAGCTGATAACACCTATAGCTATCAAGCCTAATGCGCGAATTGTCTTTGCACCTAATGCGTGAATTGTCATTCAATGGAAAACTCGCGCAAGGCAATAGACGGACATTTAAGTTCTGAAAATGCGCTTCAGATGTCATTACAATACAGCTCTGTTTATCTATGAATACAGCCTGTAAGTAAATAGAATGGTTTGTGACTGAAAAAAGTTCAAAACCTTGTCCAGTGAATATTGCATTTATTGTTTTTCAAATAGCCTAGGCTACAGCGAATTCGCTGTGCATAAGGTTTTTCTCGATAGCCTATGGTTAAAAAACGGAGATGTCACCATGTTAACTAAATTGTAACCTTAGCTATTCTTCGTCCTTCATATTTTTTTAAATGACAGTGACCAGGTTTCCATACTCTCACCGTTTAAAACCCAGCTGATTTCACCCGTTATTCCTTAACTGAACAAAACGATTTTAAAGAGAACTAAGCGTCTAATTAGAAACTAAAACAAATTTGCAGCACGTTACACAATTAATTCACAATTAATTTTAATGCCATTCTCTGCACGTTTAACGGTCTTCCTGGGAAAGTGGATTGTTTTAAAGGATTACGCTACGAGTAAAACAGGTTGGTCACATTTCCATAAACAGGACATTATTAAACAAGGGGAAATATGCGTGAACTTATGGGTTGCGAACCTGACAGCTTTATTGTATGGCTATTTAGTGTCATCATTAAGGCAAAATAACGGTATGTATGTTATTAATCAATATTAGCCTACTATGCAGGTAGCCTAATTAACTTTTGAGAACAGCCTCTTGGAATTGATGTTTGACACTTTCATTGCATAATCAAACGAAATTCGCTGAACAAGCAGGCTAATTTGGCGTTTTCTAAGGTGAGACTGAAGCCATTGATAGCTTATTCTCAGCTGTTGCAGGTCCTTTTAACGAAATTTAACCGCACATATTTTGTAAAATAACAGCCCTGTCTGGAATTACCGGGAACTCATAGGCTAAGGGTTAGTCCGAATAATATTGATCATACTCCATTTAGCCTATTCCTTGATCACACTAAACACGCACGAGCATGTCTGTTTCGCCATCATAAGCAATCCGCCAAGGTGGAAAAGCAGGCTTTTAAAGGGAATGGGATATGACATTTTGATTGGTTTATTGAATGTCACGCCCAAGACACACCTATAATTAATGAAGCGACTAGGTTCAGCCCAGTTGCGCCATGCGCCGTGCTTAGCGCCAAAAAAACACGCCGTTAAAATAGCAAAAGTGGACTTGGACACGCCCTAAATGGACTTAGCGCCATGCGCTTAGACTAAGCGCCGAGATCGCCAAGATAGGGCCCATATAGTCTTATGTTTTTTCATTTT